>OY997274.1:47853108-48453108 GCA_963921465.1 Triticum timopheevii | reverse complement strand
TTTGCGAGAGTCACGGTTTTGCTTTCATGAGAGGCACGGTTGTGTTTTCGCGAAAGTCACGGACGTGCCTCTCGAAAACGAAAAAAAACGCGTTTTCTGTATTTTTTTTCGAGAGAGTCACGGTTTTGCTTCCGCGAGAGGCACGGTTGTGCTTTCGCTAGAGTCACGGCCATGCCCTCGGAAACGAAAAAAATGCGTTTTCTGTTTTTCTTTCTTTCGCGAGAGTAACGGTTTTGCTTCCGTGAGAGGCACGGTTGTGCTTTCGCGAGAGTCACGGCCGTGCCTCCTCGGAAACGGAAAAAATGTGTATTTTTTTTTACCTTTCGCGAGAGTTACGGTTTTGCTTCCGCGAGAGGCACGGTTGTGATTTCGTAAGACGCATGGGCGTGGCTCTTTCGAAAGGGAAAAAACCCGTGCTTTCGGTTCGGTTTTTTCGTCCGGTTTTTGTATGAAAAAAAAGTTTGTCAAAACCTATCTACATGGGATCTAGTTTTGAAGATCTCGACACGAGGAAACGGTTAAAGCGGTTCGAGATTTGGACGCACGGTTTAAGAGATAAAACATTTTGAATAAACGTATCTACGAAAAAAAGAAAAAAAACTTCCAGGTTGCGACAAGTGGCGCACATGCAGCGCGCCACTTGTCGCAACCTAAGGGAGCTAGAGTGATCTTTGCAAGGAATACTTCTTAACTAGTGATTTCGACAAAACCATTACAACGAGCCTCTTGCGGCTGGGGTTGTGGACCGGCCCAGTATTGTAGCATGTCTTTTTCTGCATGGTTTGTCCCACACGTTTTCTTCTCTTGATTTTAGTTTTATTTGTTCAATTTTTTTGGTTTTTTTTGTTTCTTTCTTCATTTCTCTGCAACACATGTCTGCCTTTTTTATACACATTATACAATTTCTGTATACAGCAGGAACATTTTGTTGCACTCAATTAACATTTTCAAATACATGACTAATATTTTTCTTAAATATATGTTTTCATGTGTGTCTACTTTTTTCATGCATACTGTACATTGTTTGTGTGCATACTGTACATTGTTTTTCATGTATATATATAGGATAATATTTTTGAAAAAATACCGCAGAAATTTTTGTTTCAGATGCGTTAACATTTTATAAATTTAATGTGTATATTTTTTGAACTACAAGAATATTTTACTACATTGTATAAACCTTTCCAGAAAATGTCACTGACATACTTTTGCATCATTCGAGCATTTATTAAAAGCAGAGTGATTTTGTTCACTGCATTTGCATTTTTGTAATACGCAATGAACATTTTAGTATCCGGTGCCTGAACCGCTAGGAATGGGCCAGCTGAAGGGGCAGCAGGCTTCGCGCCGTCGCGGGAAAAAAGAGGGCGGGAGAACGGAATCCGGCGGCGGCGAGGCGTGTGTCCAGGGAGCGGAGCTGCGGGGATGAGCTCGTCGATGACGTCCGGCCAGGACGAGGGCGAGGGCGACGAGGCGCCGGACCTGGTGTGCGTGGTGGACTGCGTCCATGGCATGGTCGACGCCCTCTCCTGCGTCCGCTGGAACAAGCATCAGGTCAGCAGCAGCCGCCCCCCTTTCCTCTCCTCTCCTCCGCACGCGTACGCTGTATCTAAGAGCCGCCCTCCATGGCATGGTCGTCCCGCAGGGCGCGGTGGTGGAGCTGTCTGAGCACGGCATCGTGGTCACCGTGGAGGAGAGCGGCTGCCTCCAGGCCAAGGTCTACCTCAAGACCGAGGTTCGTGCCGCGCGCCCGCCAGGTGTTTGCGTTTATTCCTCCCCGAGCCCGGCCGTTGAATTTTCAGTGGGGATTGACCGTTGCAGCTGTTCGCGGAGTATGACTACGGGGCGGAGGGGCGTCCACGGTTCGGCCTCAGCCTGGGTCTCCTCGTCGACTGCCTCAACATGTTTACCGTCCCAGGGTTCGCCTCCCCCGTCGAGATCCGGTACCCTGGACCCGACATGCAGCTTCTCCTCAGGCATGTATCTTCTCTGTCTACTAGGTTATCTTTGCTCCTCCTTGCTTCGTAATGCTCTCAATTGATATCGTAACCCATTGGACATTTGCATAATCATGGCGGATAAGTTGCATTTGTCAATTGTGATCTTTATATAGTTGATCTAGTGAATCACTAGGCGTTTGGATACTGTGACTGGTGGATAAAATATAAATAGCTATTTGTTTGTCTTTATTAAACCTTGATGAGATCAATAAATCGTGCTCCTAAAGTTCACTTTACTACATTCAAGCTTCGTGTTCAGCTCAAAATTGAAGTTAATTCTGGAGATGGATGTAACTTAGTAATGTGATACAAATAAAAAGGTTAACTGCCAGGCGGTTTTCGTCGGACTTTTGTGTTAAGTGTATACATTGATTGAGTGCTGTACTGTTACATTAGCTTGTCACGTTCAGTTATTCCGTGACTTAGTCCTAGCCTGTACTAGCCCACGATGCACGATTCAGTACACGTCTTGTTCTGTAACTGCTACAAGCAGAGCTAACTATATATATCCCTCTGCTGAACTTCAATGAAAGCAAGTCAATCATTTTGCTCCTACGACTATCTGGTGTCTCTGTTTTCCTAACATCACAGCTACCACTCATAAGCTTGCACCTAGATCTCTTCCATGTGTTTTGTTACGATATACAGATGAACACTATGGATATAGGTGTTTGGACTTGGACTCCAGCCATGTAATTATTTCACGCCATGTTGTCTTCGATGAGACGTCCTTTCCTTTCTCCTCTCGCCACTCCACTACAACGCTTCCGCAACCACCCTCCATTCCTCCTAGTACATCCTCATCACGACCAACATATATCTCCTCACCTGCTCCTTATCTACACTACACAACCTACTACACCTATTTCTTAACCTCAAAATCCATCTACACCTATTTCTCCACCATTTCTCCCCTTATCAGCTTCAGCATCTGAATCTACATCCTCTCCTTCTATAACATCCTCCACTAGTTATTATTCTTCACCCTCCTCTCCCAACACACCACCTCTTCCTGCCAATGCCATTCCTATTACCATCCCGTCTAATCCTCATCGCATGACCACTCGAGCCAAGCATGGTTTTGGCATCCCTGTATGTCGGCTTAATCTTCTACTCCCTCCATTTACAAATATAAGATGTTCTAACTTTTTTTAATCAGATGTATATAGACACGTTTTATTGTGTTTGTTCACTCATTTCAGTCCGTATGTAGTCTATACTGAAATATCCAAAACATCTTATAAACGGAGGGAGTAGCTACTACAGATGCTATTTCTCCTCTACCCAAAACCTACCAGTCTGCCCTCCATGATAAAAAGTGGAAAGATGCTATGTGTTCTGAATATGACACTCTTCTTCAAAATGAAACATAGGAGCTTGTTCCTAGGCCCTCCTCTGCTAATTTAGATTTTGGGAAATAGATTTTTAGACACAAATATCATGCAGATGGGTAGCTTGCACGCTATAAAGGCAGATGAGTCTGTAGAGATTATTCTCAGCAGACAGGTATAGACTAGAGGAAACCATCTCTTCTATAGTTAAACCAAGCACTATTCAAATTGTTTTATCCGTTGCAGTATCGTCCTCATAGCCTATTCACCAACTTGATGTTAGAAATGCCTTTTTTGCATGGATACTTACAAGAAACAGTAAGCTGTCAACAGCCTCAAGGTTTTGAAAACCCCCTTTTCCCTCATCATGTTTGTCTCCTTCAAAAAATCTCTATATGGTCTAAAACAAGCTCCTGGAGCTTGGTTCCATCAGTTTTCTGCCTTTATCCAGCGAATTGGTTTCTCTGCTTCTAAATCTGATAGCTCCCTGCTCATTTATCATTCAGCTACTCAAACTGCTTACCTTCTTTTATACGTTGGTGATGTTGTTCTCACTGCATTTCTCAACATCGTCATTGATTCCCTCAATTCTGAATTCTCCATGACTGACCTAGGTCCTCTTCACCATTTCCTTGGTATTTCTGTTAGCAGATCCACTTCTGGTCTCTTTCTCTCTCAATGTCAATACATTTCAGAACTCATCGACAAAGCTGGAATGAGAACTTTTTACACTGCTCGCACTCCAGTTGACACTGGTTCTAAGCTTGATTCTAGCCGCTCCCTGTTTCTGACCCAACCTTTTATTGCAGCCTTGCAGGTGCCCTGCAATATGCAACTCTAACTAATTTCATATTCTGTTCAGCAGGCCTGCCTGTTTATGCATGATCCTTGCAAACCTCACCTCAACCTTATCAAACGAATATTTCGATACCTTAAAGGAACTCTTAACCTTGGTCTGCATCTCAACACTTCTACTCCTACCTCTCTGACAGCATGCTCAGATGTCGACTGGGCTGGATGCCCTGAAACTCGGCACTCTACTTCTGGATTTTGCGTATTCTTAGGTGATGATTTGATTCCATGGTCTTCAAAGAGGCAGCCACTGTTTCCTGTTCATCGATTGTAGCAGAATACTGAACTGTTGCCCATGCAGTTCCTGAGATTGTCTGGCTCCAGCAATTCCTGCAGTTTTTCAGGAATTTCGCTCCAGTCTCAGCATCTCTGACGGCTGATACTGCTGGGGGCTGTTAATTGTATACATTGATTCAGTACTGTACTGTTACATTAGCTTGTCATGTTCAGTTATTCCGTGACTTAGTCCTAGCCCGTACTAGCCCATGATGCACGATTCAGTACATGTCTGATTCTGTAACTGCTACAAGCAGAGCTATACGTATCCCTCTTCTGAAATTCAATGAAAGCAAGTCAATCATTTTGCTCATGCTTTTCATTCTGGTAACACAAGTGCAGGTCAGTGGGGTCTCCAGATGCATGTATACATGCAGAAATCAGAACCAGAATTCCTGATACTGTCGCCTGGGATTACCATTTTGAGCATGCAGGGAATACTCCAGTCACTTTTACTGTTAAGGTACCCGCAATACTTCCTCCATTCTTTTCTCGTTGCATTCGTCGCTGCGAGTTCTAACGTTTAATGCCTCAGAACTAATCTTTCACCTTTTACAATGCCAGTCTGCCATCCTGAAAGAATCAATTGATGACCTTGAGTGGCCAGGCTCCAGCATTCAGATTCATTTTCATCCAGACCCCCCTTCAGTAATATTTAAAGGCGAAGGGCATGGTGACTTGGAGGTGTGTCATGAATTTCTGTCTGCAATTCAGATAGCTTCCATTCGTGTCCATATCTAAATGCCACTTAATCCATTTGGCAGATTGAATTCTCCTACTATGCAAATACCGATCTTCTAATTGCATTCCAGTGTGACCAAGAACTGTCCTACAGGTAAAACTCTTGCGCCTAAAATCTACAGCATGCTTCTTTGTGCTGACCAGACAGTTCTCTGCAAGGTATAAGTACAAGTTTCTTCGTGCCACTACCTCGAATGTTCCAAGTAGCGTCCTGAAGGAGAATCGTGGGAGTAAAATGACGATTGGGAGGGGAGGGATGCTCAAAATCCAGCACCTGGTTTCAGTTGCAAGGCTAGGTACGCAATCCCACCATAATTTTGCTGGAGGGGCTCAACAGCCAAGCCGGATTGCTTTTATTGAATTCTTTGTGAAGCCGGAGGAGGATGATTAAAGGACAAATGACCCCTAGCATGCATTGTATATAGGTTATTTTGTTGGGCCTGTGTCATCTATGAGGGCTAGCTTTTTCTTCAGTAGTGAAACTGAAGGTGATGGCATTCTTTTTCTGTCTAATGACTTTTGTTGTAAACTACTAGTCTCAGCTCTGTGGATCTTTCTTGTATGCTGATTAGTTAAATTATATGGAAATGAAGGAAGTCCATGCCATCGTTCTTCTTCCTTCCAAAATAGCTTTATTTAAATTGTTACCATTTTAACTTTTTGCAAAGTGGCAAGGACATACAAAGCAATAACTAGAATAGTAATAGTTGGAAGGTGGAGTACAAAAACTCTTGACATGAACTGAATTTGAGCCCCAAATATGTCATTTCTAGATATTTATCCATAGCTAATTCAATTACTATGAATATTAGAATATTGTTTCATGATGAAATCATTTGACTTATCAATGGACTATGTGGGTATTAAGGACTACTGGTGGTCCAAGTTTGGGAGCAAATGGTCTTGTTACACCGCAACTACATCGTATGTTGCCCGAAAATAATCCAGTGTTCGTACTGCAAGCTAGTTGAGCTCATTATGTCTCTGTCTCGTCGTAGCCTCGCACTGCTCTCAACAGGCCCACAATTAATCTAGCTTACTGCTGCTGTTCAATTGCTAGCCATTCCCAAGCGAGGCATGTGTACGGTCCGTTTTTGCTCGCTTTGCTGTTATTGCTCCTGTTTGTTCTGTACCCTGTACATAATGTGCTTGCCGAAGTTGATAAACTTGCACATCACACCAACTGCTTACCACGACAAACGCTTAAATAGACAAAACGTGTGGATTGGCTGTACATTAACTTTGAGAGGAATGCCAGCTAAGAGAAGTTCTTTTTATCTGCAACGGTGAGGGCAGAAGAGATATATGTTCCATTCATTTATCACCAACGAATCTTCAACAAGTAAAAAGTACAGGGGAACAGACTGCATCCTGTTGGAACTATGTTTCTTTGCGGTCAATTATAGGAATGTGTCCAGTCAAGACCTTAACTTAGCCCCAGAAATAAAAATGGATTGATGGCAAAAGTATGTAAACCCTAGTTCTGCTTTACCTTTTCAGAGTGCAAGGACCTTACCAGATCTCCATTGTTTTAGTAAGCTATTCTCCTGATGGAAGGTAAAGAAATCTTCTGTTATCTGTCCAGTGACAACTCACAGATGACATAAAAAATTGCTAAGCCAAGAGATGATTGGCTATTAGATTGTTGAAAGCACTAGAGGGTGTGTTTTTGTACTTACTTGTGAATGTGACATTGCTCATGGAGTGACCCGCGAGATGATTCGGAAGGGTCTGTACCGAGATATATATTCCGATTATCATTGTGTTTGCTGTACCTAATGCCGTTTGCCCATACTTATGACTGCGAAATGGCGTCTTAATGCACCTAATGTCCTCTGCTGCCCATTCTCGTGACTGCGAAATGGCGGCTCGATGTTTCCAAGATATCCACGCATGAGGGAGGATCACGCATATCCGGTGCGGTAAGCAGCCCCTATTCTATGCAATGAAGGTGATGTGGCTCTTTCTTAAAACCACAATTAACGAGACATGACACTGAACACCGTACTAATATAAACCGTCGGTTGGTTCCCTTTGTATATTTTCAGAATCAAAGTGTGCTCTTTCCATTCAAAACTGCTTGTTTAGTGCTCCACCACAGGCCATCCTAGTGTATAATAAGTACTGGTGAGAGCAAAATCTGCATTTGGTAGGACTTGAGCATATAGTACAATGCTTTTCCCCTGGCTGCTTCTTTAGAAAGAAACATGACAGGATGAACACAGAGTTGGGTGAAGAAATGGCTGCCTTGTCTGCGTTTGTCATTGCCCTTAACACTATTCCCTCCGATCCACAATAAGTGTCGTGGTTTTAGTTTTGTAATATGTGTAGTTCTAACTGAAGATTATTGTTTTCTAAAAGGAAAATATTTGTGTTGCTAACTAATGAGGTCGAGCTCCTGAGCATATGTTATATGGAGTATAAACTAGGAGACAGTAGGTCACTGTCACCCTATAAATATCTAGTTTCAGTGACCACACAGTTAGGTTCCGGTGGGCTCCCTGTATTTAGACCAGAAACCAGTAGTCGTCGTCTCATAGATGAAGACCTGAACTAACCTGTTATGATTACCGTAACAACCACCGTCTGTTAACTACGTCCTGAACTAACTATCCGATTGTACCAACTGTTGCGATTTGAGGGTAAGGGGAAAGAATCTAGTCCGGCGAGGCAACATTTTGGTCTATTTTTGGCATCGCGGCAGTAGCTTTAAAAGGCACTTTTCATCTCTTTTATTACTAGCATATTTGCAGTTAGTTGAAAGACTGTAAACAACAAAATATTACCAGCACTTGTGAAGCACTCTCCTCCGGAGTAACTAACTGGATTCCCCTTTCTCGAATGGAAATAAACTTACTCCCTCCATCCATATTACTTGTCGTTGAATCCCTCAAATTTGATAGTTCGGTAGTCGCAAACTAAACTTTATTATACTACTCGGAGAGAGCATCGTGGTACTATTTTTTTTGTCGGTGAAACGTATCAACAATCGGAGTAGAAACAAACTTGAAAAGCAGCCCCGTTTGGAATACCGAAAGTTTGTGTGCTTCCTGCATGATCTGAACATGCAAGATCCACCGCTTTTCAAGCAGTGACGTCTACATCGACAACTCAATGCCCACCCATGTTTTTAAGGACAACTGGTGTTCATTCATTTTGGTGACGAAGGAAGGTGCAGGCCTACGTGCTTGTGGGATCGTGCGGTTCATGCAATGCAATGCAGTGGGGGAGTGAGTGAGGTCCTGTGCCTACTTGTCACCTCCATAGTTTGTTAGGGCATCTCCAACGGCAACCCGTATATTTTCTCCCGCATCCGTCCGTGGACAGGGGGGTCAGTCCGCGGTACGGATGCGGAAGACCACCATTGCCGCATATATTTTGACAACAACTCGAACCAACATGACAAAATTCATCCAAACACGTCTGGATTTCGTATAAACATGATGGATTTCATACAAACGCGGTGAATTTTCATTACATTTTGAACATCTAGAACAAAAAATAAAAGACCCGACCCTAAACCTATCCTACGACAGCGGCGTCCGGCGTTCAAGCCCGTGTCGTCCTCCATCCGCCGTATCCATGAGCATCGGCGATAAGACCAATGAAGTGAAGGTGCGGTCTCTGACGAGGAAGAGTAGAACACAGGAGATGGACTGACCCACATGGGACGCAAGGCACCACCGCCTCCCGTGGCCTACTCATCCTCGGAGGAATCAACGACCTATCCGTCACCGGTGAATGTGATGTTTTTTTAGAACGAAGACGCAGGTGCGTCCAATTTTAACTTAATAAAGCCCACAACAGGTAGCGTAACATGACATAGAAACTTAGAACAACACCAAAAGCCAGACCGGCCCTCGCTAGGATGAAATCACTGAAGTTCAGGCGAAAGTTAAGCAAGCCACTAACGGATTACAAGGCAAAAGCCAGTACAGAGCACGTAGACTCGTCAAGCCGCAAAAGGGACCACGTCCTAGACTGTGGTCGAAGGCTCCCTAGCCAGCACGTACACTTGCATCAGACGGTCTTGGGCAGTCTTGAGCATCTCAGCATCCTTGCGCCTCCCCAACGGACTCCACTGCTGCAGGAAGAGATTGCATTTGTAGATAATATTAGCCGGATGCGGAGGAAAACATCCCTTGATAGTAAGCTTATTTCTAGTTAGCCACAAAGCCCAAAGTAGTGCCCAATGTGATGTTCACGATGGAAGTTGTGGCACTGACATTGTCTTCATCCAACCGGGCTGGCTGATGGTTCGTCGGCAGCGTGTAGCAGGCGCAACTGAGGTTCCGCGACGGCCGCTTCCTGGCGAGCGACAGCTAGAGTGCGGACACCGGGCACGCTACTCCGCGATGAAGTTCGGGTTCGCCGCAGGTGAGAGAGGAGGGATTTTGGTGGGTCGGAACGGTCAAAAGAGGGCGAAGGATCGGTCCGGACTTCCGTAAACCTCCCATATTTGTGTTCGATTTGCGGAAAAAATCGCGTCCGGACCGCTCTGCGGACCGATAGAGCACCACGTTGAATAAATTCCGCGACCCTTGCGGGAATTTTGCCGGTCCGCCTTGAAGATGCCCTTAGTACAAGTGATTGACGCGTTGAGTTGTGTAGCCGTGCAGGAGTACAAGTGAAACGCATCAATAATCGGAGTAGAAACAAACTTGAAAAGCAGCACCATTTGGAACACAATTTTTTCGTGTGTGCTTCATGCATGAACTGAAGATGCAAGATCCACCGCTTTTCAAGCAGTGAGGTCTACATCCAGAACTCAATGCCCACCCAAATTTTTTAAGGACAACCGGTGTTCATTCAGTTTGGTGACGAGGGAAGCTCCAGGCCTACGTGCTCGTGGGCTCGTGCGGTTCATGCAATGCAATGCAATGCAGTGGGGGAGTGAGTGAGGTCACCTCCACGTGCAGTTTGCTAGTACAAGTGATGACACATCGAGCTGTGTAAGGGTACAAGTGATTGACACGTCGTGCTGTGTAGGGCAAAGCTAGGTACCTACTTGAAGCACAGTGTACTTCCGGACGACACCGGCCCTCCCTGTGTTAATTGCTTGCTTGTTAATAAGGTCAGAGTGGGAGCGGCCGGACCCAGGCCACCAAACCCTAGTAGTTAACCAACCTATTCGGGTGCCATTAACTAGTGCACCCATGACCGACGACACCATCGCCAGGCAAACCCACTTCCAGGTACGTACTATACCACGGTCCAAGGTGCACAGCGCGTAATCGAGTAATTAGAGCAACTCCAACGGGCCGTCCCAAACGGACGGCGATTTTATCTTTTTTTGTCTGTTTTGGACGGCCGCCTGCCCGGCGTTCGCCCTGTTTCAGATTTGAATCGGCAGTACGCCCAATGCACCGACTCATATCTGCCGGCGTGGCCGGCTGGCCGGCCTATTTCAACAAATAGCTCATTTTGCATTGCTTTTGCATTCAAACATATAGTCAAATAACATAGTTTCAACCGAGTAAAATAGCATAGTTTTACAAGCCGAATACAAGTAAAAATGTCTCACATAGTTTTGCAAGCCGAATAAAGAAGATACATCTATTGGTTGCCAACATGAGCACACATATACTCAATCAAATCATTTTGCAGTTGCACGTGAGTTTTCCAATCACGCATGTCATGATGGAATTGGGTGAACTGTTCAAATGTTGCCGCTCCTCCATGCTCAGGCGCAATATTCTCACCCTGAAACTGAAACCCTTGATCGTACAGACGTTCTGGGTGCTCATCTTCTACGATCATATTGTGCATGATCACACAAGCAGTCATCACCTCCCATAGTTTCTGCGTGCTCCAGGTATTAGCAGGATACCAAACGACGCCCCATCGAGATTGTAAAACACCAAAGGCACGCTCGACATACTTCCTAGCACTCTCTTGCTCTTGGGCAAATCTTTTCCTCTTCTCTCCGACAGGGTTGAGTATCGTTTTGACAATAGTGGTCCACTGAGGATAGATACCGTCACCTAGGTAATATCATTTGTCGTAGTTGTGCCCGTTGACAGTAAAGTTCACCGGTGGGCTGTTGCCTTCGGCAAGCATAGCAAACACCGGCGAGCGCTGAAGCACGTTGATATTATTGTGTGATATGGCCATGCCAAAGAAAAAGTGTCAGATCCAGAGATCTTGGGACGCCACGGCCTCAAGTATGACAGTGCAAGCCCTGACATGGCCTTGTACTGCCCTTGCCAAGTAGAAGGGCAGCTCTTCCACTCCCAATGCATACAGTCTATGCTGCCAAGCATCCCTAGGAAGCCCCTGCTGGCATTCATTGCCAACAAACGGGTTGTATCTTCAGCAGTCGGCTCTCTCAAGTACTCAGGGCCAAACACATCAATAACAGCCTTGCAGAACTTATACAAGGACTCTAGGCATGTAGACTCGCTCATACGGACGTATTCATCATTGAGATCACCGGGCACTCCGTATGCAAGCATTCGGATGGCGGCAGTGCATTTCTGATAAGAGGATAAACTAATCTCTCCAACGGCATCCTCTTTGCACTCGAAGTAGTCATCGTAGCCGACCACCCCCTCTCTAATACGGTTGAAAAGATGCATACTCATACGGAAACGGCAGCGGAATTTCTGATGTTTGAACAACGGATTTGTTGTATCAAAGTAGTCATTCTAAGAAGGAAATGCCCGATCTCCCTGTTGCGATTCAACGCCGGAAGGTGGCCTGGAATGGAGCCACTGAACAACGGCCGCTGGCTATTGAGGTGGTGATGGACCAACACGGCAGCCAATATCTCCTCCTCGTCATCGAACAACGAATCATCGGAGTCGCAAAGGAAATTGTGAAAAAAGAACTCGTTGGCGGAGTCCATTTTGTACCTTGGCAAACTGTCGAACAGCTTGCGGGCGTCGATGAAGAAGACGGCTGGCGAAGGGAGTCGTGGCACGCACGAACCAGCTAGCTGCCCTGCCGGCGTCCGGCGAGCGGGCTGGTGAGGATCTGGCCGGGGACAGTGAGGCGGCTTCTTGGTCAGCCGGTCGCGGCTGTGTCGAGGGAGTGGGGGTGTCGGGGTGGGAAGCAGTCGGTTCCCGGCGGCAAGATGGCAGCGACGACGTGGGAGGTGCTGGAGTTGCTCAGAGGATGTTGCAGGCGCCGGCAGTTGGCAGAGTCACCAAAAAATGGGCGGCAGCGGCGACGACGAAGGAGGCGGGCGTGGTTACTGTTGGATGGGGGAAGGCCAATGTGCCACCGACCAGCAGCCCGGGGAAGGAGAAGGCGAACGCGCACGCGTCCGTCTCGTCTCTGCGTCGACGCATATCCGGCTCAAAAATGGGCCAGAAATGGGTGGCCTGCAGATGAAAAGCGGACGCGCGCCCGTTTGGGTCGGCGCCGTCGTGGAATTGTCACAGCAGATGTCCTAGTGAAAGGACTTAGTCGTGGAGTCATCGCAACTAGAAAGCTTAAAGGGGTTAAAACGGGACAAAGGAAACGAGAATTTATACTGGTTTGGCCCCTTGCGGTGAAGGTAATGGCTTAATCCAGTTTGAGGTGGGATTACTTTTGTCTCGATTACCAGGGAGCGAATCCGCTTGACCTAGCTCTCGTCTGATCTTGCTTGTCCTGAACCGCCGCCGGGTCATCCCTTTATATACAGAGGTCGACGCCCAGCGGCTCACAGAGTCCCGGCCGGCTCATAAACAGTGTCCGACCCAGTCTCTCTCTATTCCTGCCTTACAATACAAGTTACATACATATGGCGGTTTATCTCTACGGGCCTTGAGTCGCCTTTGGGCCTTGGGCCCTTAACTGAACCGCCATCTTCAAGTATCGTCTTGGGCTACATATCTGAATCGCCATAGGTATAACCCGGCCCCTCCTGGGCGGGTCATACCTAATAGTTATACCCCCAACATTAGGCCCCAGATTGATTTGAACTGGTTCATGTCAATCTTAAACACTTAGAAAAATCTTCTGCTCTTCATTGCGCGAGAATTTATAACCCGCCATGACGTCATCTTCTGGATTTACAATAACCCGCCATGATGTCATCTGTCATTATTTCACACTTTATCCAACATATCTCAACGGATCCTTATCTTAATGACCATCCCGAGAATCGAGGCGTCCTGGTAGCTGGATAACCATATTTTCGGCCTCCTCGTTTTTGCGCCCACTTATCAGTCTTTCCCTTATAAATAGCCATGACCAGCCTTTTCTCATTCTCCCCTTTCCAGCGTCTTCTTCCTCTCGCAACCCTTCAGCCGCTCGAGCTCCGCCGCCGCCGCAGAGCACCTCGTCCTCCTCAACCTCGGCCGCTGCATCAACCTGAGTTGGACCAGAGTACGCCGGCGCCCCGCCGCAGTTGAATCTGCATCTGTAAGTGCTTCTTCTTCCACGCGTTAGATCACATTAGGGTTCCTCACTGTTCATCGTGTTCTTCATGGTTTCTCCATAGTTCCTACAGCGTAGCCTCTTTTGATCTAAAAGCAATATAGAACTTATGCGGTGGTTGTTTTGCCTCCACTTTTAATACCAGCGTATCCCCTTTCTCTGGAAAGAGATCTCATTATAGCTTACGATCTCATCTGTACTGGTTTTTTACGTCTAGATTAATTTCTTTTCCTGACCACCTGTTGATCCAAAATAATAATTGCAACCTATGAAACTTGTTTGTGTAACACTTAGCCAAAATCTGCATTTTGTTAGATCCACCTAGCCATGGCGGCTCAAATCACCGGCTTAAGTTGCAACGCTCAATAGATAACCTCAACCACTCATGGCGGCTTAAATAACTTGACTGCTCATGGCGGTTTAAATAACCTGGCATAATTAGCCATATACCATTAGACTCCTTCATAAGCCACCATTCTGAACATGTGTTGTAATACTTTTCCTCCAGCTTAAATTTGAACCGGCAATTTTTACTCTTTGTTAGGCTTCCTTCTTCACAATGCCGCCCAAAGCAAGCACTTCATGCAACTGGGTCAAATCCATCGTCACTGATAGTACCCTTGATGACTTTGTGAAAACCGGTTATCTGCCAAAGAAGGAAGCCATGTCGTACCGTGCTCCTCATCCAACAGAAGAAAAACCTCAGCCCAAAGAGGGGGATGTCTTCGTCTTCACTGATCACATGAACTGGGGCTTTTCTCCACCCGGCTCAAAGTTCTTCAGAGACGTTCTGCACTTCTTCGACCTCCTTCCTCAAGACATCGGACCCAACTCCGTGTCTAATATTTGCAACTTTCAAGTGTTCTGTGAGGTGTGTCTTGAAGAAGAACCCGACTTGCTACTCTTCAGAGAGTTATTTTACTTGAACCGCCAGAATGAATCTGCCAACAGACCTAGTTTGGAACTCGGCTCTCAATCCAACGACGGAGAGATGCCATTTTCCCTTATGCGAATCCACTTAGTCACCCCAAAGACTGGAACCAGACATGGTTCTACTGCCAAGATACCTCTCCGGCTGATGAGAACCCTCTGCCCGGCTTTCGCGCCCTGCACCTCGAGTCTAATCATCCTCTTCCAGACAAGTTGTCAGCTGCTGATCGCCAGAAAATCGCCCCCACAATGGCTAAAGTCAAGGCTCTTTTGGGGAACGGTTTAAATGGTATTGACTTGGCCTGGGTTTGGGTTGCCTGGCGGATCATTCATTTGAGCCGCCGCTCCGGTTTGATGTGCACCTACACGGGTGAGAAGAACAACCCTCTGCGGCACAGCCCTGACGACTTACCTGACGATGTCATTGATGATATGACAAAGTCGCTCTTGAATGAAAGCCTAGCAGATTGTGGCAAGGTGGGCTTAAGCCCCTTCTGCAAAGCTAACCTGGCTCCAGCGGTAAGTCGCCAGACTGAGTAAATTTACCTTCATCCTTGATGTTTTGTCTTTACTCAAACCTTTGCTGATTTTCACAGGCTGATGGCCAATTTTGGAAGAAAAAAAATATGATCATTAGGCTGCAAAGAGAGCCAGGAAGGCCAAGAGAGCTGCCAGGAAAGCCGCCACCAAGAAGAAAGGAAAGAAGGCCAACGCCTCTGACTTGCTTTGACTAGAAGATTCCTCTGAGTCGGAGGTAGCTCTTGACTCTCTTGGCTCCTTTTTTAACCACCTTATTGACACTGATTATCATCAGGGTGACACGGGAACGAGTCGCGGAGTGGATGAAGAGTTAACTATTATTTCCTCCGACTCCGAGCCTTTTCCAAGACAGAAAATCCGAAGAGTAACCCGGAAAGTAAGATTTTCACATCCCTTAGCTTATCAGGATCCTCAATTTGTTTTGAAGCGACAGATTCATGAGAGCCGGAGGCAGACCCGGACCAGCAAGGATGCGGAACTCTCCTCCGGCTTACCAAATACACCAAGAAAGCGCCGGAACGAGGTCACCTCCGACTTAAATCCTTTTTATCCTTTGGCGGGTCTCACTCGTCAACCACTCAACTCTTCTCATTCAAATTATCAGGAAACTTCACCTTCTTCTGACGACTCAATCTAGTCCAACCTGCCAGCTTTTAAGACCGCTCCAGTGTAATGATGATTTACTTATCCTGTATTCATTACAATTCTTTATGTTTGTACTGACCTTTTTTATCTTATGCAGCGGAAAAGCCAAGCCCAGCAAGAGGGTGAAGAAGAATAAGCCATCCGAAGAGCCAACCGTCAACGAGCCGGAACTCCAAACGGTCGCGCCTGAGGCCTCTATTCTTGAGCAACCGCTTGAACCGGCTCATGACACGCCAATGCCGACCGCTGACCCGCCTGCCGATCAAACCGCCGATGGCTCTGAAAATCCTGAAGTCTCTAGCCCGGCCAAGACAGCCGACCCACAAGATGCTGATGTGGAAATTACCAAGACCGGCTACACTGAGCCGGGGAGACCAACTGTGCTAGCCAAGTGCTCTACCAAGGAGGAGCACCTGGAACGTCGTAAGGTCAGATTTGATGTTGCTGACTATACTCACATGAACATTGGGGAAGTTTTCTCTGGCTATCTTAGCCAAGTCCACAACAGCTGTGACCTTGAAATTGACATGGTGAAACAAATGCACCAGAAATTTGAGGTATAAACTCTCCCCTTCATTGAATTATCCTTACTATGCCAGCCCCCAAGTTTATTGCTTATGATGAATATGCTGTAGACTTTGAACAAACTTATAAGCATCAGTAATATCCTTGGTAAAACGTGTAAAAAATCCGGCTTAATCCGTAGTCCCCAAGGGCCGGTTTAATCAACATGAATGAGCCGGTCCTTCACATACTTGTGTAGAACATAGTACTTGTGTAGATTTAACAGCAATATGCATTAGCCCCCAAGTGCCAAGTACTCTTGCTTACAAAGTACTTAGGACTTACTCTCATGAACCGCCACTTAGGTAGGATCTTTCGGTAGACATTAGCCCCCAAGTGCCAAGTGTTGTTGCTTGCAAAAGGCTTGTGACTTAATATTGCATGCTAATATTCAAGATTTTGACCTGGTATTTGTACAGGCCACCACCACTCAACTTCAATCAGAGCTGTCTGAATTGAAGAACCGCCTGGAGGCACAGGAGACTGAAACCCAAAGGGCCAATTCCAAATTTGAATTCAGTGTATCTGAACAAGAGAAACTGAAAACAGACTTTGAAGTGGAGAAAAAGGCCTGGGCTGAGGAAAAGATCGCCTTAAACCATTGAGCTGACAAAGTAGAAGCGGCTCTTGAAGAGGTGACCACTGAATTATCCGGCTTAAAATGCCATGTATCTCAGATGGTCTCAGCAATCTTTGGTAAGCCGCCCTGCAAGCGTCACGTGTTGAACCTTTCTGTTGATCATATGAATTGTTGTCTTGACTCATCTGCTATTGCTATGCAGGCCCTAGGAGCACAAACCTCATCAGGACATGCTGATAAAGCTGAAGGCGGTTTACACGCTCGTGGAACAACTTTACACTGGATCTCAGCGTGCCTTAGCCACAGTTGTCCTGTCAAACAAAGTCCCCACACTCCTAGTGGATGTGCTAAAGAAGCTTTCTGTGCTGCCCCAGCGATTCAACGAATTAAGGTGATCATCTACGAGAGCCGGAGCCATGGCTGCTGTCGGTGTCAAAACCGGCGGATCTCGGGTAGGGGGTCCTGAATTGTGCGTCTAGGCGGATGGTAACAGGAGACAAGGGACACGATGTTTTTACCCAGGTTCGGGCCCTCTCGATGGAGGTAAAACCCTACTCCTGCTTGATTGATATTGATGATATGGGTAGTACAAGAGTGGATCTACCACGAGATCAAGGAGGCTAAACCCTAGAAGCTAGCCTATGGTATGATTGTTGTAATGGTTGTTGTGTCCTACGGACTAAAGCCTTCCGGTTTATATAGACACCGGAGAGGGCTAGGGTTACACAGAGTCGGTTACAATGGTAGGAGATCTACATATCCGTATCACCAAGCTTTCCTTCCACGCCAAGGAAAGTCCCATCCGGACACGGGACGGAGTCTTCAATCTTGTATCTTCGTAGTCTTGGAGTCCGGCGGACGATGATAGTCCGGCTGTCCGGACACCCCCTAGTCCAGGACTCCCTCAGTAGCCCCCGAACCAGGCTTCAATGACGATAAGTCCAGCGCGTATATAGTCTTCGGCGTTGCAAGGCGGGTTCTCCAAATTCCGTGCGTTTGCCGGACAGTGTCCGGCTTTCTTATCAATGTTGCGCTTCTTGGCTTCCACGCCCAATAATGGCCATCTTCCACGCGTCGCACGAATGCGAAAAGCCAGGGTATCTTTTATGTTTTACCCCCTAGCTGTGCAAATAATCTGCCTATAAGAGAGGCAAGAATCCAGATCCAAATCACACCATCTTCGTTCCGCGAGTACTCATCGGAGCGCCTCCGACCGAAAAATCCATTCCATCATGGACCGTCGACGCGGCTCCTCCTCTCGCGCTCCCAGCCCACTACCAGGAAACTGGCGGAGATGTTCTGTCCCGCACAACGAGCTGGTGACGCTCCAAGCAAAGGGATATCTCCCTCCGGCTTTCATGGTCCCGGTTCGAGCCGGGTTGGCCACCTACCAAGGTGGGAAGCAAGCAGAGGCTACCCCAAGTCCCAACAAAGGGGAGCGGGTATGCTTCGTCCCCTATCTAATAAGGGGACTCGGATTTCCTATACATCCGTTCCTCCGCGGGCTCCTGGAGTTCTACGGACTCCAGCTCCATCACCTTACGCCCGCCTCTATCCTGCATATCGCGGGTTACGTAGCTCTTTGTGAGCTATTTCTGGGCATCGAGCCCAATTTTGCACTATGGAAGAGGTTGTTCTGCCTCGTACCCCGTTCTCACGAGGGGTCCATATATCAAGTGGGCGGCGCCGAAATATGGCGCATTGCCGGGACCGGATATCCATCCGGAACCCCTAAGAAGGCGTCCGAAGACTGGCCTTCGGAATGGTTTTACATAGAAGACGCTCCGCTGCCGGACCCTGTTCGGATCGGCCTCCCGGAGTTCAGTACTGCTCCTCTGGAGAAATGCCTTAGTTGGCGCCCGCGGAGCCCCCAACTGGAGGAAGACAAGAGCGTCCATTATCTGATGGGCCGAATAAGATTACTGGCCCATTCCGGGTTGACCATGATTGGAGTCATGGCAACATGCATTACACGGGGGGTGCAGCCACTACAATACAGGGGCCACCCCATGTGGGATTTCAACGGGGAAGACGATGCCTCCCGTCATGGCCGCAAAGGACCGGATTCGGCCGAGGATCTGGTGCCGATCCTGTCCGGCCTGTACAAGGGGGAGAAGGAGGACTTCCTTCAGACGAACCCGTTGAATGGGTTCTCCATGGATAACCCTCGGCATTGGGTAAGAGAACACTTTAAGGGCCCGACCCATGCTTTCAAAGTTTAAGCTTCTTATATTATGTCTTCGATGCAGGAACTGCGTCGGATTGTGGAGGACATGATAAGTCCAGCTCCGCAACCCGAGGATCCAGAGAGATCCCAGGATCCGGCCTCCGAAGAGGATCCGGACATTTAGGTGGAGCTAATCGATGGGGTGTTCCACCAGCTTAGCATGGATAATGCTTTAGTCGCCATTACGGCTGACTACCCCGGACTATATCCGGCTTCCCAGGTGATTGTGACGGAAGTCCCGACACCATTATCTCTTCCTTGCTCATTTCTGACCTTCGCGTACGATGGTGTTTTGCAGGAAGCGCCTTCAAGGCGGGAAGCCGAGCCCGCGGCGGCTGACCAACAAAGGCCAGTCCGGACCAGTAGGCGGAAGAGGAGCGCGGCTCGGACTGAAACGTCGCCGCAAAGGTATAGCTCGCAGTTAATTATTTGGAGCAACATTCCTAGGAAGCGTTTGAGTGCTCATGACTTTTGTAGGAAAAAAAGCGCCCACCGGATTGCGGGCGTAGAGGTTGCCAATCCAACCTCTACCAGCTAGGCTCCAGCACCTGGTCCGGAGGGGGAGGCAAGCGCAAGGCGCGAGCCGGATACTCCTCCAACGGAGGATGCCGATAGACTGTGCGCCACCAAGTCTGAGGTGGAGAGCGCTATGAACCACTGGCGCCGCCGGACAGTATTTCGTGACGCGTGCTTCTCCCCTGAGGCGTTGAATGCCTTTAACGCGGGGGACGCGCACCTCCGTGCTGCTCAAGATGGCTTTACCAGAGCCACGGAGCAGTATGTAAAGGACATACGGGTAAGAAAATTTAATAGTTGTATATGCCAGTAGCCCCCGAGACTTAAAGTAGTTATATTAACTGATTTAAGTATCATTTGAAACGCAGGATCTTACGGAGAAGAATACCCAACTGTCTCAGGAGCTGCAAGAGTGCAAGGCCCAACTCGAGGCCGCATTTGCTGCCGCAGGAGGAAGCACAGAGACCCCTCCTGGTAACACATTATTTTAAAAAGATAAGTGGTGTGCGGTGTGCGCGCGAGTCTAATAATGACATTGCAGGTGCTGCCGGACAAGATCTGGATAGGCAAGAACTACTGCGCCAGCTCAAGGCCGGCGAGAGGGTGCTGAATAGGGTGCAGCAGGAAAGGAACAAGCTCCAGGATGCCCACGCCCAGCTCGGAGAAGAGCTGAAAGGTGTTCGGGCCGAGCTGTCCGGCTCCGTTAAGGAGACTGTGCGGCTTCATCACGGCATCTATAGTAAGTGCTTGAGCGGACTCCTTTGAAAAGAAGAGTTCGGCGAAGAAGTGAATTGAAAAAATATGTCTTGTAGGTATACTCACAGGTCACCCTGCGGAGGAGATGCCCGTATCAATGGGTGATCAACTTCCCGAGCTGTTGCAGCTGCTTGAACGAGTTCGGCAGGCAATGAGCGGCGTTATCCAGGCTTTATGGCCAGCCCTCTCCCTACCCGAGGGCCTTGGGGAGCTTGCGGAGAAGCTCCAGGGAGTGCGGCAGCGCTTCCGTTTATGGAAGATTTCGGCCTGCTTGGGCCATGGTGAAGACGCGGTACAAGAAGGCGGATCCCAACCACATGGCCGAGGTCGGACCTGTGGGGCCCGATGGGAAGGAGATCCCTGTGAGTTTAGTATACGGCCAAGTAGAGTTGGCCGCTAAGTTTTCCCAACGGGACTGTAAATTAGACAGCCTGTTAGACGGGATTGAGGAGGAATACAGTCAGTAGATTTGACAATGTATTTTAAAATGACATGTGAAATGCCTTCTAGCCGGATTGTAGATCGTTTGTCTTTGCCGACCTTTTGACTTCAACCTCGGGACCCTAGAGTCCGGAGTGTGTCCGAATACCTTCTCGGTTAAGAAACAACTGGGGTATGCATGGAGACCAGGCGTAGGGGTCATTAGTGTTTTATCAGACAAGTGCCCAACTAGTTATGTTATATTACATGGTTAGTAAGAAACATCTTCCTGGGAGAATAGTTCCGTTAAGGGTTCCTTTCCCTGGAAGGCATGCCCTAAAGTGCATGTCCGGACTGCGAAAAAAGCAGAAAAACAACTGGGGGCAGATAAATAAGTAGGTTAAAAATCATCTTTCAAGTCACCGACCGAATACTCCCTTAAGAACGCTAGCTTTCGGCTTCACCCAGTCTGAGGTACACATCCGGCTGACCCGGCAGTAACAATCGCAGAGGTGCTCCCTTTACCTCCTAGCCGAACAATCGGGAACGTAGGGGTAAGCACAGGAGCCAGGCAACCCAGCTTGGCCAAAACTTAAGTCATATCGATGCATATAATGGTGAGTAAAAGGTACATGTGGAAGCTTGACACATGTGCTGGGCATGAAGCCCTTATAATTAAGCTTCTGGTAAAGAAGCCCCCAGGTATAGTGAGTGCGGATGGCACATCAAGTGAATGCGAACAATGCGCAAGTAGGCCTTTAAGGGCTTTTTAGAGAAAGTGTTGAGAGAAGAAAGAGAAACAAAAGACAGCTGCAATGTAAAAGTTTGGACGGGGGAAGGGGACGAACTCTTAGTCCGGCGCTAGGCATAGAATCTTCGGAGGCGGGCTGCGTTCCATGGGTTCGGCTCGAGCCGGTTGTCCGACGCATTTCGTAGACAGTACGCTCCGCCGGTCAGGACTTGATCGATGATGAAAGGGCCCTCCCATTTGGGCTTGAGTTTGTCCTTTTTCTTGTCCGGCAGGCGTAGAACTAGTTCGCCAACGTTGTAAGTCTTGGCCCGTACTTCTCTGCTTTGATATCTTCGAGCCTGCTGCTGATAGAATGCGGAACGAGCCTTGGCGACGTCGCACTCTTCCTCCAATGCGTCCAAGCTGTCCTGCCGATCCATCTCGGCTTCTCTTTCTTCGTACATGCGCACTCGAGGTGAGTCATGAATGATGTCGCAGGGCAGAACTACCTCTGCGCCGTATACCATAAAGAATGGTGTGAATCCGGTAGTACGGTTGGGCGTTGTCCGCAGCCCCCAGAGTAGGGAGTCTAGCTCCTCTACCCAGTGCGTGTCAGATTTCGTAAGTGACCGCACTAGTCTGGGTTTAATGCCGCTCATTATTAGACCGTTC
Organism: Triticum timopheevii; assembly: GCA_963921465.1. Classification (NCBI taxonomy): domain Eukaryota; kingdom Viridiplantae; phylum Streptophyta; class Magnoliopsida; order Poales; family Poaceae; genus Triticum; species Triticum timopheevii. The sequence goes on along the minus strand of OY997274.1, from coordinate 48,430,961 downwards.
GCTCGTTCCACTTGACCGTTGGTTTGAGGATGATAGACTGAGGCGTAATCGAGCTTAATGCCCATATTTTTGCACCATGATTTAACCTCATCGGCCGTGAAGTTCGTGCCGTTATCGGTGATGATGCTGTGGGGGACACCATAACGGTGTGCTACCCCGGAGATAAAGTCTATCACTGGTCCGGTCTCTGCCGTTTTTACTGGCTTGGCCTCTATCCATTTGGTGAATTTATCCACCATGACCAATAGGTACCTTTGCTTGTGGGTTCCCCCTTTAAGGGGTCCAACCATGTCAAGCCCCAGACCGCAAACGGCCAGGTAATGGGTATAGTTTTGAGGGCGGTGGGTGGCATATGGCTCTGATTAGCAAAGAGCTGACAACGGATGCATCTTCGGACTAAATCCTAAGCATCTGCCCGGGCCGTCAGCCAATAAAATCCTGTACGGAATGCCTTTCCTACAAGGGCCCGAGCTGTTGCGTGGTGTCCGCCTAGTCCGGCATGAATTTCAGCCAGAAGGTTTCGCCCTTCCTCTTCGGAGATACACCTTTGAAATACTCCCGTTGTGCTTTTCTTATAGAGTTCTCCCTCATGGACCTTGTAGGCTTTAGATCGCCGGACTATGCAGCGGGCCTCGTTTTGGTCTTCGGGAAGTTCCTGCCTAAGCAAGTAGGCTAGGAATGGCTCTGTCCACGGGGCAATTACCGCCATTATGTCGTGGGCTGGAGGTGTTATTTCGTCGGCTGAATCGCCGGTTATGTCAGATTGCTCTGTGTCGGTTGGTGTGGCTGCTTCCGGTTTGTTATTTCCGGGCTCCTCTTCCCATAGTACGGATGGCTTAAACAGCCGTTCCAGGAAGATGTTTGGAGGGACAGCGTCACGTTTTGCGCCGATGCGTGCCAATACGTCGGCCGCTTGGTTATTATCCCTGGCTACGTGGTGGAATTCAAGTCCGTCAAACCGAGCTGACATTTTTAGGACAGCGTTACGATATGCTGCCATTTTCGGATCCTTGGCATCAAAGTCTCCATTTACTTGGGATATTGCAAGGTTTGAATCCCCGCGCACCTCTAGGCGTTGAATGCCCATGGAGATTGCCATCCGGAGGCCATGTAAAAGGGCCTCGTATTCGGCTGCGTTGTTGGAGTTCGTGTACATTATCTGAAGTACGTATTGGACTGTGTCCCCGGTTGGGAACATCAATACGATGCCAGCCCCCAATCCGGCCAACATTTTAGAGCTGTCGAAGTGCATAATCCAATTGGAGTATGCGCCGTACTCTTTAGGGAGTTCGGCTTCGGTCCATTCAGCGACAAAGTCAGCCAAAACTTGTGACTTTATAGCTCGCCGAGGTTTGTAAGTTATATCGAATGGTAAGAGCTCAATGGCCCATTTTGCAATCCTGCCCGTCGCGTCGCGGTTGTTTATGATGTCGTTGAGGGGCACTTCGGAGGCCACTGTTATCGAACACTCTTGAAAGTAGTGTCGGAGCTTCCGGGATGCCATGAACACCGCATACGCTATCTTTTGATAGTGCGGGTAACGGGACTTGCAGGGTGTTAACACAGTGGATACGTAGTACACTGGTTTTTGAAGAGGGAATTTATGCCCTTCTGTCTCTCGTTCGACGACGAGTACCGCGCTTACAACTTGATGTGTTGCCGCGATGTATAACAGCATTGGTTCGCCCAGGTTGGGCGCAGCCAGGACCGGATTTGTTGCCAATATGGTTTTTATTTCTTCGAGTCCGGCAGTGGCAGCATCCGTCCACTCGAAGTGTTCGGTGCGCCTAAGGAGGCGATAGAGGGGCAATGCCTTTTCTCCTAAACGGGAGATAAAGCGGCTTAGGGCCGCCACGCATCCAGTTAATCTTTGTATTTGTTTGAGGTCTTTTGGAATATCTAGCTGACACAGAGCTCGGATCTTGGCTGGATTTGCTTCAATTCCTCTACCGGATACAATGAAGCCCAGGAGCTTTCCGGCTGGTACGCCGAAAACGCATTTTTCCGGATTCAGCTTGATGTCGTATGCTCTGAGGTTGTCGAACGTGAGCCTCAAGTCGTCTACTAGAGTTTCGACGTGTTTGGTTTTGACGACTACGTCGTCTATGTATGCCTCTACTGTTTTGCCGATCTGGGTAGCCAGATATGTTTGAATCATGCGCTGATATGTTGCGCCGGCGTTTTTAAGTCCGAAGGGCATCGTGTTGAAGAAGAATGGTCCATATGGAGTGATGAATGCTGTTGCGGCTTGGTCTGCTTCCGCCATCTTGATTTGATGGTAGCCGGAGTATGCGTCGAGGAAGCACAGTGAATCGTGTCCGGCGGTAGCATCGATTATCTGGTCGATGCGGGGGAGGGGGAAGGGATCCTTTGGGCAGGCCTTGTTGAGGTCTTTAAAATCGACACATAGGCGCCAGGATTTGTCCTTCTTTGGTACCATTACCAGGTTTGCTAGCCAATCCGGATGTTTGATATCTCTGATGAATCCGGCTTCCAATAGTTTGGCTAGCTCTTCTCCCATTGCCTGTCTTTTGGGTTCGGAAAATCATCGAAGAGCCTGTTTGACTGGCTTGAATCCTTTTAGGATATTTAGGCTGTGTTCTGCCAATCTGCGTGGGATTCCGGGCATATCTGAAGGGTGCCAGGCGAAAATGTCCCAATTTTCCCGAAGGAATTCTCGCAGTGCGGCGTCTACATCAGGGTTCAACTGTGCCCCGATGGAAGCCGTCTTTGTCGGGTCCGTTGGATGGACCTGGAATTTTATTATTTCGTCCGCTGGTTTAAAGGAGGTGGACTTGGATCTCTTATCGAATATCACATCGTCTCTATTCACAGTAGAGCGTAGCACGGTAAGTTCTTCTGCCGCTAGGGCTTCGGATAGTGCCTCCAGGGCTAATGCGGCTGTCTTGTTATCGGCGCGGAGTGCTATGTCCGGATCACTAACGAGAGTGATTATTCCGCCGGGCCCAGGCATTTTGAGCTTCATGTACCCGTAATGGGGTACGGCTTGAAAAATTGTGAATGCCTCTCGTCCTAATATAGCATGATATCCGCTGTTGAACGGGGCCACTTGGAACGTGACTTCTTCGGATCTGTAATTGTCCGCGAGCCGAACACCACATCGAGTGTGATTTTTCCGGTGCAGCGCGCTTCCCGGCTAGGGATTATTCCTCTGAAGGTTGTGCTGCTTCGCTCAATGCGGCTCCAGTCTATTTCCATTTTTTGAAGAGTTTCCTCGTAGATGAGGTTTAATCCGCTGCCGCCATCCAGGAGGACCTTTGTAAGTCGAAAGCCGTCCACTATTGGACTAAGTACCAGTGCGGCTGGTGCTCGGGCTGTTCGGAATTTAGGTTCGTCGCTGGCGTTGAAGGTGATGGCTGTGTCGCTCCATGGATTTGTTGTTGCTACTTGGTAGACTTCGGCGAGGCTGCGGATTGTTCGTTTTCGCATATTATTTGATGCGAAGGTCTCGAAGACTGTTGATACCGTACCGGTATTGTTGGAGTGGTTTTCCGGGGCTAGAAGCTTCTCGCCACTTTTGGCCACCTGCCGTAATATCCAACATGCTCGAAGGCTATGTGTTGGGGTGGCGCCCTCTGTACTGTGAATTTTACAGGGTCCGCTAAGCCACCCCTCCAGTACGATTCCATGACCTTTATGGGGTTTTTGCTTTTTGGTTTTTGTATCTGGTGCCTGAGTGTAATGCACCCTTTTGTTGCGGACTAGGGTTGGGGCCGGATTGTCCCAAAACTTATTTTCGGTTTTCTGGAAACTCTCCATCGCACAGTACTTTCGTACTATGGACACCAGGTCGGCGAAGCGTGTAATTTCACGACGGCTGACGGCGTTCAAGATTCCCTCGTCCGTGCAATTATTGCAAAAGATTGAGATTGCGTTTTCCTCTCGGCAGTCCTTTATCCTGTCCATAACTAGGAGGAATCTGGCCCAGTAATGATGTACTGTTTCAGCGGGCTCTTGCCGGATTAGAGATAGATCGCATATGTCTGGGCGGGTGGGTGGCATTGAGTCCGGAACCCTACCCATCTCAAGGCTCAAGGGTCGAGAAGTTTCCGAATTTGGAAGCTTGGAAAGTGGAACGTTGTCCAACGAGTCCGGTCCAATGCCTGACTTTAGGTTCAGTGCTTGATCGAAGTCCGTCCCTCCGCGGGAATCGGGCATGGAGGGTTTGGCAGCCCGGACATGACTAGTTTTCCATACAGGAGAAGAATCGCCGCATTGTTGCTCTACCACTGTAACGTGGTGAGTGACCTGGGGAGAGTTAATCTCTCTCAGATCGGTTTTAAGCCCAATCGGATTGTAGTCTGTAGCGACTCCCAGGGCGGCGATGCGATCCAAGAGCTCGCGTACGGACGAGAGCTCTATTGGATCCAGCCGCTCGGCAAATTCCGAGCTGACGTGAAGATTGCTTTTGACGACTTGAGAGGTCATTGTCGAAGCGGTGGCCGGACAGGCGGTCATGAGAAAACCACCTAGCCGGACAGTTTGGCCGGCGGCCAAGGCTCCTTTGGCGAAAATACCGTCCTTGAAGACGGGAGGAGGCATCCTTCCTATCAGCGACGGCACAGAGGAACTCTCAATGAAAGCACCAATGTCGGTGTGAAAACCGGTGGATCTCGGGTAGGGGGTCCCGAACTATGCGTCTAGGCGGATGGTAACAGGAGACAAGGGACACGATGTTTTTACCCAGGTTCGGGCCCTCTCGATGGAGGTAAAACCCTACTCCTGCTTGATTGATATTGATGATATGGGTAGTACAAGAGTGGATCTACCACGAGATCAAGGAGGCTAAACCCTAGAAGCTAGCCTATGGTATGATTGTTGTAATGGTTGTTGTGTCCTATGGACTAAAGCCTTCCGGTTTATATAGACACCGGAGAGGGCTAGGGTTACATAGAGTCGGTTACAATGGTAGGAGATCTACATATCCGTATCGCCAAGCTTGCCTTCCACGCCAAGGAAAGTCCCATCCGGACACGGGACGGAGTCTTCAATCTTGTATCTTCGTAGTCTTGGAGTCCGGCGGACGATGATAGTCCGGCTGTCCGGACACCCCCTAGTCCAGGACTCCCTCAGCTGCCTTAAGCCGGGCCAAAGCTTGGCTACCAGAATTAGACCCGGCCGACATCGCCATTGGGTATCCAAGCCTTAAGGAGGACGACACTCCATTTGAATAGGAGGACTCCGCTGCTTGTGTAAAGGAAATACGCCCTGTGGCCACCCATTGCCGATAAGGCGGACCTCACCAAGTACCATTCGGGTTATGACGTGGGGAATCAGAGGATACCGACGCCGTGTTATAAAGTGACAAGCCTGATCCCCCCAATCCGTAAGCATACATTCGCCCCTGACGTTGACCCGGCCGGGCTAATTGATGATGAAGCTGAATTTGAAGCTTTGAATGGCATTGACTGGTCATCATCAACCTTCCAGGACAGGGAACAGGACGAAGAAGCAGAGAGGGTTGATCTGGAAGCTTCAGGCCAACAAGATAATTGATCCGCCGGGCGGCTCATATTTGTAGCCTTCTGAAAAACAATTTAACCATTTTGACTCGGGGAGTCATGTAATAGGGTAGAAATAACTTTGTTTTGTCGTGCCATCGTGCATGTTTTTTGTGCTCAACACTGTTAAGCCGCCATCTTATATTCGCCCTTATTATACTTATCATCTATTTTCCTTATGCATGAGAAAGTCCTTAGACTGTCCTGCACACAGAAATAGATCACAAGAACCCTTGGCGGCTTACCGCAGGGCGGGTCATAATATCTTATATGTAACCATTAATATGGAAAAAGGAGTCACAGATAAGTCTATTATGAATCATAACTTTGAAACTCAACTATAATATCATACCTGTGAGATTGAACTTGCACTGCCGGTTTATGTGACCTGAACAGTAAGGGTGATGAACCCAATCTTTAGAAGCCAACACTTTCAAATGCTTGATGGTTGTCATATGCTGGCGACTTATCATCCAAAGCCAAGCCGGGTTAAATAGAAACCACATATATATGCCTTAGAGCTGAACAAAAAAAAGTCTCAAGACAAAACCAAAGATTGTTTTCAAAAACTTAAGCCAAACAAAAAGCAAAAATGAGGCTTCTGATTCGAATACGATCAGTAAACTGGACCAGAAGGGGTTAAGCTAGGATTCAAATACGATCATGAAGCCCCCTAGTGGTTTTGGCGTTGCGCCGATCAAGAGGGTACCGACAGCTATGTTCTCTTTGGTTCGAATACGACCTATGTTTGAACAGGAAGCCCCCAAATGACCTTGAGAGTTTTTTTAACGACTCTGATTCGAATACGATCAAAGTCGGACCCAAAAAGGGGTTAAGCTATGATTCGAATACGATCAAGAAGCCCCCTGGTGGGTTTGGCATTGCGCCGATCAAGAGGGTACCGAGAGCTATGTTCTCTTTGGTTCGAATACGACCTATGTTTGAACTGGAAGCCCCCTAGTGATCATGAGGTTTAACGACTAGATTCGAATACGATCATGAGCTAGACCAAAAAGGGTTAAGCTAGATTTGAATACGATCAACCCCCAATTGGTCGTTAGAATTATGATGATCAAGACATATGATTATTGAAGATGAAAAGGACAGAGGTCCTGCTTTATTACTTATCATAATATATACATCGTCAAAAATATGTACATCATGAAAGCCGGTGGCTCAAGTATAGTAAGGCCGAAGATGTGCGATATTCTACGACCGGCTGGTCTCCTCCTTCGACTTACGTGATTCTTTGTCCTCTCGAACATCGATAAGGTAGTATGACCCGTTGTTCAAGTTTTTGCTGACCACAAAGGGCCCTTCCCAAGGTGGGGATAACTTGTGTGCATCTGTTTGATCCATGATGAGCCCGAGCACCAAGTCACCTTCTTTAAAGGTTCTGGAGTTAACCCGACGGTTGTGATAGCAGCGCAGGTCCTGTTGGTAAATCGCCGAGCGAGCTGCTGCCAAGTCACGCTTTTCATCTAACAGGTCAAGTGCATCCTGACGCACTTGTTCGTTATCAGCTTCAACGTAAGCTGCCACGCGGGGCGAGTCATGACGGATGTCACTAGGGAGAACCGCCTCAGCTCTATAAACCATGAAAAAGGCGTGTAACCCGTAGACCTATTGGGGGTAGTATTGATGCTCCATATCACAGAGGGTAACTCCTCCACCCAACAACCCGGCATCCGTTGAAAAGGAACCGTAAGCCGGGGCTTGATGCCTTTGAAGATTTCCCGATTGGCTCTTTCAGCTTGACCATTGGATTGGGGGTGAGCTACTGATGAAACGTCAAGCCAAATATGCTCACGTTGACAAAACTCTTCCATTGCACCCTTGGACAGATTAGTACCATTGTCAGTTATAATGATGTGTGGAAAGCCAAAACAAAAGATCACCTTTTTCATGAATTGAACTGTCGTGGCTGCGTCACACTTACTAACTGGCTCTGCCTCAACCCACTTTGTGAATTTGTCAACCGCCACCAAGAGATGGGTCTTTTTATCTTTGGACCTTTTGAAAGGCCCAACCATGTCGAGTCCCCAGACTGCAAACGGCCAAGTAATTGGAATCATCCTCAACTCTTGAGCCGGTACGTGAGCTCGTCTTGAGAATCTCTGACAACCGTCACATTTACTGACCAGATCCACCGCATCAGCATGAGCCAGCAGCCAATAAAATCCATGATGAAAAGCTTTGGCCGCAAGGGACTTTGAACTGGCATGATGGCCACAATCTCCTTCATGAATCTCACGAAGAATTTCTTGACCTTCCTCAGGAGAGACACCCGTGACACTGCGATGATGCAACTCACCATTGGCAATTCTCATTGACTTAGACTGCCGGGTTATCTGCCTGGCCAAGGTTTCATCCTCAGGCAACTTGCCCCGGGTCATGTAAGCCAAATATGGCACTGTCCAATCTAGGATGACGTGAAGAGCTGCCACCAATTGCGCTTCCGGGTCAGGAACAACCAAATCTTCCTCTGTAGGTAACTTGACAGAAGGGTTATGCAGAATATCCAAGAAAGTGTTAGGTGGCACCGGCTTATGCTGAGATCCCAGCTGGCTTAAAGCATCAGCCGCCTCATTCTTTCTGCGATCAATGTGTTCCACTTGATAACCCTTGAAGTGTCCAGCAATAGCAACAACTTCATGGCGATAAGCTGCCATGAGGGGATCCTTGGAATCCCACTTTCCTGAGACTTGTTGAGTGATACGTCTCCAACGCATCTATAATTTTTGATTGTTCCATGCTATTATATTCCCCCTTTTGGATGTTTATGGGCTTTATTTTACACATTTATATCATTTTGGGACTAACCTACTAACCGGAGGCCCAGCCCATATTGCTGTTTTTTTTGCCTATTTCAGTATTTCGAAGAAAAGGAATATCAAACGGAGTCCAAACGGAATGAAACCTTCGGGAGCGTGATTTTTGGAACAAACGTGATCCAAAGGACTTGGAGTGCAAGTCAAGAAGCGATCGAGGCGGCCACGAGGGTGGAGGGCGCGCCCACCCCTACAGGGCGCGCCCCCCTGTCTCGTGGGCCCCTCGGACGGCCACCGACCTACTTCTTCCTCCTATATATACCCACGTACCCCGAAAACATCCAGGGAGCCAATGAAAACAAATTTCCACCGCCGTAACCTTCTGTATCCGCGAGATCCCATCTTGGAGCCTTCGCCGGCGCTCCGCCGGAGGGGGAATCGACCATGGAGGGCTTCTACATCAACATCATAGCCCCTCCGATGAGTTGTGAGTAGTTTACCACAGACCTTCGGGTCCATAGTTATTAGCTAGATGGCTTCTTCTCTCTTTTTGGATATCAATACCATATTCTCCCCCTCTCTTGTGGAGATCTATTTGATGTAACTCTTTTTGCGGTGTGTTTGTGGAGATCCGATGAATTGTGGGTTTATGATCAAGTTTATCTATGAGAAATATTTGAATCTCCTCTGAATTCTTTTATGTATGATTGAGTTATCTTTGCAAGTCTCTTCGAATTATCAGTTTGGTTTGGCCTACTAGATTGATCTTTCTTGCAATGGGAGAAGTGCTTAGCTTTGGGTTCAATCTTGCGGTGTCCTTACCCAGTGACAATAGGGGTTGCAAGGCACGTGTTGTATTGTTGCCATCGAGGATAAAAAGATGGGGTTTATATCATATTGCATGAGTTTATCCCTCTAAATCATGTCATCTTTCTTAATGCGTTACTCTGTTCTTATGAACTTAATACTCTAGATGCATTCTGGATAGCGGTCGATGTGTGGAGTAATAGTAGTAGATGCAGGCAGGAGTCGGTGTACTTTTCATGGACGTGATGCCTATATACATGATCATGCCTAGATAATCTCATAATTATTCGCTTTTCTATCAATTGCTCGACAGTAATTTGTTCACCCACGTAATACTTATGCTATCTTGAGAGAGGCCATTAGTGAAACCTATGGCCCCCGGGTCTATCTTTTATCATATAAAGCTTTCAATCTACTTTTATTTGCATCTTTACTTTTCCAATCTATATCATAAAATACCAAAAATATATTTATCTTATCATACTATCTCTACCAGATCTCAATTTCGCAAGTGGCCATGAAGGGATTGACAACCCCTTTATTGCGTTGGTTGCGAGTTCTTTGTTTGTTTGTGTAGGTGCGTGGGACTTTTGAGGAGCCTCCTACTGGATTGATACATTGGTTCTCAAAAAATGTGGGAAATACTTACGCTACTATTGCTGCATTACCCTTTCCTCTTCAAGGAAAACCAACGCAAGCTCAAGACATAGCAAGAAGGATTTCTGGCGCCATTGCCGGGGAGGTCTTTGAGGGAGTCCTGAATTAGGGGGTATCCGGACAGCCGGACTATATACATCGTCCGGACTATTGAAGCGTGAAGATACAAGACTCAAGACTCCGTCCCGTGTCCGGATGGGACTCTCCTTTGCGTGGAAGACAAGCTTGGCGATCCGGATATTATACTTCCTTCCTTGTAACCGACTCCATGTAAACCCTAGCCCTCTCCAGTGTCTATATAAACCGAAGAGGTTGGTCCTTAGAAGGCCGATCACAATTACAATCATAATCATCATGGGCCAGCTTCTAGGGTTTAGCCTCTACGATCTCGTGGTAGATCTACTCTTGTACTACTCATATCGTCAATATTAATCAAGCAGGAAGTAGGGTTTTACCTCCATCGAGAGGGCCCGAACCTGGGTCAACATTGTGTCCCTTGCTTCCTGTTACCATCAGCCTAAGACGCACAGATCGGGACCCCCTACCCGAGATCCGCCGGTTTTGACACCGACATTGGTGCTTCCATTGAGAGTTCCTCTGTCTCGTCGCTGCAAGGCTTGATGGTGCCTTCAACTGTTGACAACACGGTCCAGGGCAAGACTTTCCTCCCCGGACAGATCTTCATGTTCGGCGGTTTCGCACTGCGGGCCAATTCGCTTGGCCATCTGGAGCAGATTGACAGCTACGCCCCTGGCCACGAGGTCAGATTCGGAAACCTGAACTACACGGCCGATATCCGCGGAGACTTGATCTTTGACGGAATCGGGCCTGTGCCAGGAGTGCCGGGCAGTCACGATGAGCACGGCCTAGACCTGCTGTCAGACAGTGCTCAGGATATTACCCCTGCAGTAGTCCCGGACCTAAATCCGGAGCAGACTGCATGGCCCAAGGACGGGTGGTTGGACCCCGCCTCGCAGGCCGCACACTCATCGGCGGGAGAGCCGAACACATGCCTCATTTCTAAGGAAGCCTGTGACTCCGGACCCCTGGACTCGTATCCGGTTGTAGGTTCTAGTCTGCGCGCTCCCGAGCCCGCCGAGTCTGGTTGGGCTCCGGTCATGGAGTTTACCGCTGCGGATATCTTCCAGCACTCGCCCTTTGGCGACGTGCTGAACTCGTTAAAGTCTCTCTCTTTGTCAGGAGACTCGTGGCCGAACTATGTCTGGCTCGAGTGGGAAGCAGGCGACGAAGGAATTCGTTGCCCACCCACCACCCACTTCATTGCCACGATCGATGATCTAACCGACGTGCTTGACTTCGACTCCGAAGACATCGATGGTATGGACAATGATGCAGGAGAAGAACATGAACCACTGCTCACCGGGCGGTGGACAGCCACCTCCTCCTACGATATGTATATGGTGGATACTCCAAAGGAAACCAATGGCGATGAGGCAATGGAGGATAACCCCTCAGGGGGAAAAGCAAAGCATGGGCGTCGTCAACGCCGCTCCAAGCCCCGCCACAGCAATACCGGCACAGGAGACGAAAACAATCCGGAGGGCGCCAAAGATGGATACAACCCTGATCAGCCTACCTTTAAGCAGGCCGGACTGGACATGGTGGGATACTTGGAAAGGGACAACTGTACGCCCCCCCTCCGAGGACGAGGTAAGCCTCGGCAATGACGAATTTGGTGTGCCTGAAGATCCAGTGGAACAAGTTTGCTTCAAGCGACGGCTCATGGCCACGGCAAGGATCCTGCAAAGGAAGCAACAACAGCTTAAAGCTGACCGAGATTTGCTCGTGGACAGGTGGACCAAGGTCCTGGCCACCGAAGAATACGGACTCGACCGCCCCAACAAAGGGCACACACCTCAACCTAAGCAGGAGAACCCAAGGCACATACCCCGACGTCAACACATCACTACGGTCCAAGACAATACGAAGGACACACGAAGAGGCATCCTCAAGACTCGACGCAATGGTCATAAACGTCAAGTCAGGGAAGCTGGTGCCAAGTCCAGCAACTCCCAGTCCGGTCAGCGGACAAAGAACGGCTCAAGCCTATCCGGCCCGAGCCACACACTCGATCAACCATGTGAAATTCAAAGTACTCCTAGAAGGACGGCAAAGCATACCAATAGAGAATGCCGGATCCTCAAAACAAAGCGGCTGGTCGTGTGCCGGAAACAATGAGGGGAGGCGTCTAGTCAAGAGACCCCCCAGAGCATAAAAGTACGGCCGATCGCCCCCGATCACATCAACCACAACAATTCAATTGCAGTACCTCTACACCTAGTAGTCTGGGGGCTCCATAACACATAAAAACCCCGTGGGTATGAAACCACAAATGACATCTTTTAAAAGATGCCAGGTGCAAAGGCCAAGTTTTATTGGCCCACCACTCTAACGGTGGTCTTCGGATCACCAAAAAATGTAACACCAAATAATAATTCTTCGGGACCTTCCCCTCATACGGTAATTTACCATATGCTAACGGGATGAACCACGTTGACTAGATTCCACGTGGTAAACCATTAGGCCAACACCGTGTGATATAATCACACCTATGGGCAAGGCCGAACCCCGCCCTTAGAGCGGAAATCATACAGCTGCCGGAGTAGCGAGTCGTGCATGCCTATCAAAATTTTGATATGACAGCCAACTATCCGGACACCAACCGAGGAGTCCGCGCTACTTCACGGTATATCGGCTGGTTTAACCAGGGTCCGATCAGGAATCCTCGGACCAACCACACGAGGACACTCAGCTGCCTCCAAGTATTTGCCTTTACAAACTAACTTTGACGCAGAACAGGATTGGCGACATGGAATCGGCCCGTACACACAAGGGCAGGAACATGCATGTGACCCCCCCCCCCATACAAGGCAATCCGGATTCACTTCAGATCCATTCACAGCCCCCTCCAGTCCGGCCATCACAGGTTCCGCCAAAAACACCTCTTTTTATAATCATAAGTCGTACTCATATGCATAGACATATCATCCTACTACAATGCGTAGACTTAAATAACACTTACCGGCTGTCGTTTCTCATCGACGCCTCGTGTCACGCCCAATTATGCCAGGGGCTTCACAGTACGGCAATAAAGTCCGACCACCTTTTCGGTCGCTCGGCACCTCGAACTTATAGCACTATATGCATCAGCTCCGAATCATGTCTTGGGTCATTGGTTGGGTTTTCCCGGCTCCCATGTTTTGGTACCTTACGTTCCGCCCCATCGGCTAAGGTAGCGCTGGGAGAACTACTACGACTGTGTCTCGGTTCTGCCGGACGAGCACCTCAGTAGAGAAAGCCAAAAACTGATTGTCATGATACAGGGAGAGCTGGTTAGCTGTTCGAGATGTTGTAAAATCCTTAAAGATTTATTCCGCGTAACGCCATTATAAATGCAGAGTGCGACGGATCGGTCTTCCGATCAGGCGCCAATAGAGCCCCTAGTTCGGCCTTCCGAACACTAGGGGCTGCGCCGACCATACTCGAATTCGTATGGCTAAGTGAGAGTGGTAAAGCCTTATAGTCCGATTGCCTGGTTCATGGTGAGGAACACCTCCTTCAAAGGACCCAGCCATGGGATAAAGAATGTTTAGTTATGTCCCGAACACCCCCGTATTTTTTTCGTGGGGGCAGAAGCCGACGACTGGCCAACTCTCAGGATTTACATACACTAAACAGCCGCACAGGAAGAACAAATGTTCAAACAAAATAGGCAATAAATAATAAAAGTGCCATTATCCCATATTACAAAGAATGGCACGAATGCCCTCAGGGAAATATAATGTCTTTGGTACACTTATCCGCCACAAGGAGGGCTCCCTTCAGTACACCTTCATAGTACAGCTCGGGCTTGCGGTGCCCCTTACCCTTTGGCGGCCCCTCAGTCATTAGCTTCTCCGCGTCAAGCTTCCCCCAATGCACTTTTGCACGGGCAAACGCCATGCGCGCACCCTCTATATAGACCGATCGCTTAACAACATCAAGCCGAGGACAGGCGGCCACACTCCGCTTCACGAGTCCGAAGTAACTGCTTGGAATGGGCTCCGCGGGCCACAGCCGGACAACCAAGTCCTTCATGGCTAGTTCGGCCGCCTGGTGCAGTTCGACCAGCTGCTTCAGTTGATCGATAAAGGGCACCGGATAGTTCGGCGCCAAATACTGCGACCAGAAATCCCTCTCCGCAGACTTCTTCTCCTCGGTCCGGTAGAATTGGGCGGCATCTAATATGCTGCGAGGCAGATCCACAAATGCCCCTGGAAAAAACATGAATTCAGCTTGTCGCTTGGAGTTTTCCCACTGTCATGTAAAAATGGCCATGAATACAAAAAGCTTTACCAGCCGCAACTTTCCGGGCGTCCTGAATGTCCCGCACAGCACCTCGGGCTTCTTCCCGAGCATCTTCCGCGGCTTGGAGAGCTTGGGCAAGTTCGGATTCTTTCCCTACTAGACTCTGCTCCAAGCCCTCACTTCTCTTTACAGCCTCCTGGAACTCTCGCTCAGCTGCGATGACCCTGGCCTCGTGTTTCTCACGAAGCGCCTGTTCGGCGGCAGCCTTCTCGTTGGCATCAGCCACAACCTTCTTTAGTGCCTCATATTCGGCACTCGCTCCTAGAGCATACAATACAAATACTTTTCACTAGGCACAATTACTCATTCGTGCCAAATTCAAGACAGTGTTTCAACAAACCTTGCTTGTCCTCCAATTGCTTCTTCACACGGCCAAGTTCCTCCTCGGCCCGTTCCAGGCTCTGCTACAGTCCGGACACTTCCGCATTATGAGCGGCCATCTTCTCTGCTGACGCCTGTTTTCACACAAAGGGGTATACGTCATTAACAAAGGCTCCTGCAAAAGCAGAGGATTTGATCCCCTGCCCGGCTCTCTCTCTTTCGCCGGACAGTGTATCAGGGGCTACTACTCATATTATGACGATTACTCAAAGGTTTCGTAGGAAACATACCTCAAAGGCCTTTATAAGGCCAAGGCAGGACTCATTCAGCCCACTCTCGGCGGACTGAATCTTTTCGACCACCGCACCCATGAGGGTCTGATGTTCATCAACGATAGACATGTTCTTTAACGCTGTCGATAGACCGCCTGGCAGCCCTGCTTGGACAGAGGTTGCCGGTGGAGTAGGAAAGCCTCCCACCGTCGAAGGTAGCTGCTCGCCTGATCCTGAGCCTTAGAGGTCTCCAGGACCTTGTCCGGCTGTGGGCCAAACCCGAGATCGCCCCCGCCGTCGACACGCTTGGGGGCCATCGCTCCCGTGTGTCCGGCTCCAGAGATATGCCCCCCTGGTCCGGGTCCCGTTGAGACGACACCTCAGTGTCGCGCTTGGACTTTGGGGAAGGGGCCTTTGGAGGCGTCTCGCTCGCCAAGGCGTCTGAGCTCAGCGAATCCTCCGATGAGGACTGTCCGGCGCGAGACCTCGCGGGCTGTATGCAATATGGCAACAGTTAAAACTACCATACCCAAACAACCCCGGACGCATATGCGTGTTCGGATTTCGTATACTTACGACTTTTCTAGGGGCTGGGCCCTGGGATCCCACTCCGGGCTGCTGTCGGCAACCGTGGTGGATGCCTCTGGGAGGGAACCTTTCCCCCTCTTGGGCGATTCGGCCTCCAGGGATGAGGAGGCCGTCCTTTTCTTCCCGCCTCCAGAGTGAGGCTCATCCTCCTCTGCTTCCTCCTCTTCGTCTTCGGAAGAAGAAGCATCGCTGGAGTCTTCGGATTTTGCATCCGAAGCCTCGCGGCGACGGAGGCCACTTCGGGTCTTTTTGACCTTCTTGGAGGCCTCTTTCTTTGGCGCCTCGTAAGGCGCGGGGACCGGCATCTTCGTCAGAAGAGGTCCGGTCGGTTCCTCCGGCAGCGGGGCCGGACAATATCCGCTCCACCTTTTTTATCCATCCCTAGGGTTGTGATAAAGCATGATTAAAATGGCTCCCTCAGGACATGCCAACCGAAGCATGGATGGACAGAGCATAGCAATAACTTACCGGGCTTGCAGAATGGGATAATTGATACCCACGGTCCTCGGAGGAGCCCAGACATGATTGCCGGACTTAAAGAGCACCTTCTAGATATCCTTGTGGGAGGAATCATAGAGCTCCCGAAGGGTCTGGTGCTCGGTTGGGTCGTACTCCCGCAAATTGCAGGCTCGACGCTGGCAAGGGAGAACCAGGCGAACTAGCATCACCTGGACTACGTCGACGAGCTTGACGTCCTTGTCGACCACACTCTGAACGCGCGTCTAGAGCAGCAATAGCTCATCGGACGAGGACCAGTTCGGGCCCTTCTTGGTCCAGGGCGTGAGCCGCAGTGGGGCTCCGGATCTGAACTCTGGAGCTGCAGCCCACTTTTTGCCGCGTGGTTTGGTGATATAGAACCACTGCTGCTGCCACTCCTTGACGGAGTCGTTGAAGGCACCCGTTGGCCAAACGACCTTGGGCATCTTACTCACCATGGCGCCGCCGCACTCGGCGTGCTCGCCACTCACCACCTTGGGCTTCACATTGAAAATCTTCAGCCACAGGCCGAAGTGAGGCGAAATCCAGAGAAAAGCCTCGAACACGATGATGAACGTCGAGATATTGAGGAAGGAGTTGGGGGAAAGATCATGAAAATCAATCCCATAGTGATACATGACTCCACGAACAAATGGGTGAAGGGGAAACCCGAGCCCGTGGACAAAATGGGGAAGGAACACGACTCTCTCGTGAGGCTCCAGACTAGGGACGACCTGTCCCGCCGGTGGGAGATGGTGGCCGATCTTCTTGGCCAGATACCCGACCTCCCGGAGCCTCTTTATATCCTTCTCCTGGACAGTAGAGGCCATCCATCTGCCTCCTGCTCCGGATCCGGACATCTTTGGAAAACCTTTCTTCGATGGAAAAGAAGAATGCCTAGGCATTAGGGCTCGAACAGGGGGGAATGGGCTAGTAGAAGGAGAAGGCGTGGGTAAAGAGGAAGAGACCTTATCTCTTTATAGAGATGGTAAAAGCTTTTTGCGCCTCCCCACTTCCCTGGTGGAACCCGCTCGTTCCCCACTCGCTGCGATTAGCGGTGCGGTTGGATTATCCATACCCGTATTGATGAGAATCCCATGATAAGGGGACACGATCTCTGCTATGGCAAAACGTGCAGAAGAAACCGCCTCGCGATTTGCGCTATGGCTGGTTGTGGGAGAACGGTTCGAATAATGACCCGACCATAATGACATGTCACATGGTCAGCAGATTACGTTTGTATCATTTTCTCTATGGTGGTATGTGAAGATCATTTTGTAGATCTGGACACAGTCTACGTGTTCGATAATTACTTTGGAGAATTCGGAGAAGGAACCCGCCTTGCAATGCCGAAGACAAGATTGCACGTCGGTCTCATCGTCATTGAAGCCTGGTTCACGGGCTACTGAGGGAGTCCTGGATTAGGGGGTATCCGGACAGCCGGACTATATACATCGTCCGGACTATTGAAGCGTGAAGATACAAGACTCAAGACTCCGTCCCGTGTCTGGATGGGACTCTCCTTTGCGTGGAAGACAAGCTTGGCGATCCGGATATTATATTTCCTTCCTTGTAACCGACTCCATGTAACCGACTCCATATAAACCGGAGAGGTTGGTCTTTAGAAGCCCGATCACAATTACAATCATAATCATCATAGGCTAGCTTCTAGGGTTTAGCCTCTACGATCTCGTGGTAGATCTACTCTTGTACTACTCATATCGTCAATATTAATCAAGCAGGAAGTAGAGTTTTACCTCCATTGAGAGGGCCCGAACCTGGGTAAACATTGTGGCCCTTGCTTCCTGTTACCATCAGCCTAAGACGCACAGATCGGGACCCCCTACCCGAGATCCGCCGGTTTTGACACCGACATTGGTGCTTTCATTGAGAGTTCCTCTGTCTCGTAGCCACAAGGCTTGATGGCGCCTTCAACTGTCGACAACACGGTCCAGGGTGAGACTTTCCTCCCCGGACAGATATTCGTGTTCGGCGGTTTCGCACTGCGGGCCAATTCGCTTGGCCATCTGGAGGAGATTCACAGCTACGCCCCTGGCCACGAGGTCAGGTTCGGAAACTTGAACTACATGGCCGATATCCGCGGAGACTTGATCTTCGACGGAATCAGGCCTGTGTCAGGAGTGTCGGGCAGTCACGATGAGCACGGCCTAGACCTGCTATCGGACAGTGCTCGGGATATTACCCCTGCAGTAGTCCCGGACCTAAATCTGGAGTAGACTGCGTGGCCCAAGGACGGGTGGTTGGACCCCGCCTCGCAGGCCGCACACTCATCGGCGGCAGAGCTGAACACAGGCCTCACTTCTAAGGAAGCGTGTGACTTCGGACCCCCGGACTCGTATCCGGTTGTAGGTTCTAGTCCGCGCGCTCCCGAGCCCGCCGAGTCTGGTTGGGCTCCGGTCATGGAGTTTACCGCTGCGGATATCTTCCAGCACTCGCCCTTTGGGGACGTGCTGAACTCGTTAAAGTCTCTCTTTGTCAGGAGACTCGTGGCCGAACTATGTCCGGCTCGAGTGGGAAGTAGGCGACGAAGGAATTCGTTGCCCACCCACCACCCACTTCATTGCCATGATCGATGATCTAACCGACGTGCTTGACTTCGACTCTGAAGACATCGACGGTATGGACGACGATGCAGGAGAAGAACATGAACCACCGCTCACCGGGCGGTGGACAGCCACCTCCTCCTACGATATATATATATGGTGGATACTCCAAAGGAAACCAATGGTGATGAGGCAATGGAGGATAACCCCTCAGGGAAAAAAGCAAAGCATGGGCATTGTCAACGCCGCTCCAAGCCCCGCCACAGCAATACCGGCACAGGAGACGAAAACAATCCGGATGGCACCAAAGATGGATACAACCCTGATCAGCCTGCCTTTAAGCAGGCCAGACTGGACAAGGTGGGATACTTGGAAAGGGACAACTATACGCCCCCCTCCGAGGACGAGGTAAGCCTCGGCAATGACGAATTCGGCGTGCCTGAAGATCCAGTGGAACAAGTTTGCTTCAAGCGACGGCTCATGGCCATGGCAAGGAGCCCGCAAAGGAAGCAACAGCAGCTTAAAGCTAACCAAGATTTGCTCGTGGACAGGTGGACCAAGGTCCTGGCCACCGAAAAATACGGACTCGACCGCCCCAACAAAGGGCACACACGGCACAACTGGCTACCTCAACCTAAGCAGGAGAACCCAAGGCACATACCCCGATGTCGATGTCAACACATCACTTTGGTCCAAGACAATACGAAGGACACACGAAGAGGCATCCTCAAGCCTCGACGCAATAGTCATAAACGTCAAGTCAGGGAAGCTGGTGCCAAGTCCAGCAACTCCCAGTCCGGTCAGCGGACAAAGAACAGCTCAAGCCTATCCGGCCCGAGCCACACACTCGATCAACCACGTGAAATTCATAGTACTCCTAGAAGGACGGCAAAGCATACCAACAGAGAATGCCGGATCCTCAAAACAAAGCGGCTGGTCGTGTGCCAGAAACAATGAGGGGAGGCGTCTAGTCAAGAGAGCCCCCAAGAGCATAAAAGTACGGCCGATCGCCCCCGATCACATCAACCACAGCAATTCAATTGCAGTACCTCTAGACCTAGTAGTTCGGGGGCTCCATAACACATAAAAACCCCGCGGGTATGAAACCACAAATGACATCTTTTAAAAGATGCCAGGTGCAAAGGCCAAGTTTTATTGGCCCACCACTCTAACGGTGGTCTTCGGATCACCAAAAAATGTAATGCCAAATAATAATTCTTCGGGACCTTCCCCTCATACAGTAATTTACCATATGCTAACGGGATGAACCACGTTGACTAGATTCCACGTGGTAAATCATTAGGACAACACAGTGTGATATAATCACACCTATGGGCAAGGCCGAACCCCGCCCTTAGAGCGGAAATCATACAGCTGCCGGAGTAGCGAGTCGTGCATGCCTATCAAAATTTTGATATGACAGCCAACTATCCGGACACCAACCGAGGAGTCCGCGCTACTTCACGGTATATCGGCTGGGTTAACCAGGGTCCGATCAGGAACCCTCGGACCAACCACAAGAGGACACTCAGCTGCCTCCAAGTATTTGCCTTTACAAACTAACTTTGACGCAGAACAGGATTGGTGACGTGGAATCGACCCGGACACACAATGGCAGGAACATGCATGTGACCCCCCCCCCAAACAAGGCAGTCCAGATTCACTTCAGATCCACTCACAGCCCCCTCCAGTCCGGCCATCACAGGTTCCGCCAAAAACACCTCTTTTTATAATCATAAATCGTACTCATATGCATAGACATATCATCCTACTACAATGCGTAGACTTAAATAACACTTACCGGCCGTCGTTTCTCATCGACGCCTCGTGTCACGCCCGATTATGCCAGGGGCTTCACAGTACGGCAATAAAGTCCGGCCACCTTTTCGGTCGCTCGACACCCCGAACTTATAGCACTATATGCATCAGCTCCGAATCATGTCTTGGGTCATTGGTTGGGTTTTCCCATCTCCCATGTTTTGGTACCTTACATTCCGCCCCATCGGCTAAGGTAGCGCTGGGAGAACTACTACGATTGTGTCCCATTTCTGCCGGACGAGCATCTCAGTAGAGAAAGCCGAAAACTGACTGTCATGATACAGCGAGAGTTGGTTAGCTGTTCGAGATGTTGTAAAATCCTTAAAGATTTATTCCTCCTAACGCCATTATAAATGCAGAGTGCGACGGATCGGTCTTCCGATCAGGCGCCAATAGAGCCCCTAGTTCGGCCTTCCGAACACTAGGGGCTGCGCCGACCATACTCGAATTCCTATGGCTAAGTGAGAGTGGTAAAGCCTTATAGTCCGATTACCTGGTTCATGGTGAGGAACACCTCCTTAAAAGGACCCAGCCATGGGATAAAGAGTGTTCAATTATGTCTCGAACACCCCCGTATTTTTTTCGTGGGGGCAGAAGCCGACGACTGGCCAACTCTCAGGATTTACATACACTAAACAACCGCACAGGAAGAACAAATGTTCAAACAAAATAGGCAATAAATAATAAAAGTGCCATTATCCCATATTACAAAGAACGCCACGAATGCCCTCAGAGAAATATAATATCTTTGGTACACTTATCCGCCACAGGGAGGGCTCCCTTCAGTACACCTTCATAGTACAGCTCGGGCTTGCGGTGCTCCTTACCCTTTTGGCGGCCCCTTGGTCATCAGCTTCTCCGCATCAAGCTTCCCCCAATGCACTTTTGCACGGGCAAACGCCATGCGCGCACCCTCTATACAGACCGATCGCTTAACAACATCAAGCCGAGGACAGGCGGCCACACTCCGCTTCACGAGTCCGAAGTAACTGCTTGGAATGGGCTCCGCGGGCCACAGCCGGACAACCAAGTCCTTCATGACTAGTTCGGCCCCCTGGTGCAGTTCGACCAGCTGCTTCAGTTGATCGATAAAGGGCACCAGATAGTTCGGCGCCAAATAATGCGACCAGAAATCCCTCTCCGCAGACTTCTTCTCCTCGGTCCGGTAGAATTGGGCGGCATCTGATATGCTGCGAGGCAGATCGGCAAATGCCCCTGGAAAAACATGAATTCAGCTTGTCGCTTGGAGTTCTTCCCACTATCATGTAAAAATGGCCATGAATATGGAAAACCTTACCAACTGCAACTTTCTGGGCCTCCTGAATGTCCCGCACAGCACCTCGGGCTTCTTCCCGAGCATCTTCCACGGCTTCGAGAGCTTGGGCGAGTTCGGATTCTTTCCCTGCTAGACTCTGCTCCAAGCCCTCACTTCTCTTTACAGCCTCCTGGAGCTCTCGCTCAGCTGTGATGACCCTGGCCTCGTGTGTTCTCACGAAGCGCCTGTTCAGCGGCAGCCTTCTCGTTGGCATCAGCCAGAACCTTCTTTAGTGCCTCATATTCGACACTCGCTCCTAGAGCATACAATACAAATACTTTTCACTAGGCACAATTACTCATTCGTGCCAAATTCAAGACATTGTTTCAACATACCTTGCTTGTCCTCCAATTGCTTCTTCACACGGCCAAGTTCCTCCTCGGCCCGTTCCAGGCTCTGCTTCAGCCCGGACATTTCCGCATTATGAGCGGCCATCTTCTCTGCTGGCGCCTGTTTTCACACAAAGGGGTATACGTCATTAACAAAGGCTCCTGCAAAAGCAGAGGATTTGATCCCCTGCCCGGCTTTCTCTCTTTCGCCGGACAGTGTATCAGGGGCTACTACTCATATTATGACGATTCCTCAAAGGTTTCTTAGGAAACATACCTCAAAGGCCTTTATAAGGCCAAGGCAGGACTCATTCAGCCCGCTCTCGGCGGACTGAATCTTTTCAACCACCGCACCCATGAGGGTCCGATGTTCATCAATGATAGATGCGTTCTTTAACACTGTCGATAGACCGCCTGGCAGCCCTGCTTGGACAGAGGTTATCGGCGGAGTAGGCAAGCCTCCCACCGTCGAAGGTGGCTGCTCGCCCAATCCTGGAGCCTTAGAGGTCTCCAGGACCTTGTCCGGCTGTGGGCCGAACCCGAGATCGCCCCCGCCATCGACACGTTTGGGGGCCATCACTCCCGTGTGTCCGGCTCCAGAGATATGCCCCCTGGTCCGGGTCCCATTGAGACGACACCTCAGTGTCGCGCCTGGACTTTGGGGAAGGGGCCTTTGGAGGCGTCTTGCTCGCCAAGGCGTCTGAGCTCAGCGAATCCTCTGATGAGGACTGTCCGGCGCGAGACCTTGCCGGGCTCTATGCAATATGGCAACAGTTAAAACTACCATACCCAAACAACCCCGGACGCATATGCGTGTTCGGATTTCGTATACTTATGACTTTTCCAGGGGCTGGGCCCTGGGATCCCACTCCAGGCTGCTATCGGCAGACGTGGTGGATGCCTCTGGGAGGGAACCTTTCCCTCTCTTGGGCGATTCGGCCTCCAGGGATGAGGAGGCCGTCCTTTTCTTCCCGCCTCGAGAGTGAGGCTCGTCCTCCTCTGCTTCCTCCTCTTCGTCTTCGGAAGAAGGAGCATCGCTGGAGTCTTCGGATTTTGCATCCGAAGCCTCGCGGCGACGGAGGCCACTTCGGGTCTTTTTAACCTTCTTGGAGGCCTCTTTCTTTGGCACCTCGTTAGACGCGGGGACCAGCATCTTCGTCAGAAGAGGTCCGGCCGGTTCCTCCGGCAGCGGGGCCGGACAATATCGGCTCCACCTTTTTTATCCATCCCTGGGGTTGTGATAAAGCATGATTACAATGGCTCCCTCAGGACATGCCGACCGAAGCATGAATGGACAGAGCACAGCCATAACTTACCGGGCTTGCAGAATGGGATAATTGATACCCACGGTCCTCTGAGGAGCCCGGCCATGATTTACCAGACTTAAAGAGCACCTTCCAGATATCCTTGTGGGAGGAATCATAGAGCTCCCGAAGGGTTTGGTGCTCGGTTGGGTCGTACTCCCACAAATTGCAGGCTCGACGCTGGCAAGGGAGAACCAGGCGAACTAGCATCACCTGGACTACGTCGACGAGCTTGACGTCCTTGTCGACCACACTCTGAACGCGCATCTGGAGCAGCGACAGCTCATCGGACGAGGACCAGTTTGGGCCCTTCTTGGGCCAGGACGTCAGACGCAGTGGGGCTCCGGATCTGAACTCTGGAGCTGCAGCCCACTTTTTGCCGTGTGGTTCGGTGATATAGAACCACTGCTGCTGCCACTCCTTGACGGAGTCGTTGAAGGCACCCGTTGGCCAAACGACCTTGGGCATCTTGCTCACCATGGCGCCGCTGCACTCGGCGTGCTCGCCACTCACCACCTTGGGCTTCACATTGAAAATCTTCAGCCACAGGCCGAAGTGAGGCGAAATCCGGAGAAAAGCCTCGCACACGACAATGAACATCGAGATATTGAGGAAGGAGTTGGGGGAAAGATCATGAAAATCAATCCCATAGTAATACATGACTCCACGAACAAATGGGTGAAGGGGAAACCCGAGCCTGCGGACAAAATGGGGAAGGAACACGACTCTCTCGTGAGGCTCCAGAGTAGGGACGACCTGTCCCGCCGGTGGGAGACGGTGACCGATCTTCTTGGCCAGATACCAGACCTCCCGGAGCCTCTTGATATCCTTCTCCTGGACAGTAGAGGCCATCCATCTGCCTCCTGCTCCAAATCCGGACATCTTTGGAAAACCTTTCTTCGATGGAAAAGAAGAATGCCTGGGCGTTAGGGCTCGAACAGGGGGGAATGGGCTAGCAGAAGGAGAAGGCGTGGGTAAAGAGGAAGAGACCATATCTCTTTATAGAGACGGTAAAAGCTTTTTGCGCCTCCCCACTTGCCTGGTGGAACCCGCTCGTTCCCCACTCGCCGCGATTAGCGGTGCGGTTGGATTATCCATACCCATATTGATGAGAATCCCATGATAAGGGGACACGATCTCTGCTATGGCAAAACGTGCAGAAGAAACCGCCTCGTGATTTGCGCTATGGCTGGTTGTGGGAGAACGGTTCGAATAATGACCCGACCATAATGACATGTCACATGGTCAGCAGATTACATTTGTATCATTTTCTCTATGGTGGTATGTGAAGATCATTTTGCAGATACGGACACGGTCTACGTGTTCGATAATTACTTTGGAGTATTCGGAGAAGGAACCCGCCTTGCAATGCCGAAGACCAGACTGTGCGCCGGACTCATCGTCATTGAAGCCTGGTTCACGGGCTACTGAGGGAGTCCTGGATTAGGGGGTATCCGGACAGCCGGACTATATACATCGTCCGGACTATTGAAGCGTGAAGATACAATACTCAAGACTCCGTCCCGTGTCCGGATGGGACTCTCCTTTGCGTGGAAGACAAGCTTGGCGATCCGGATATTATATTTCCTTCCCTGTAACTGACTCCATGTAAACCCTAGCCCTCTCCAGTGTCTATATAAACCGGAGAGGTTGGTCCTTAGAAGGCTGATCACAATTACAATCATAATCATCATAGGCTAGCTTCTAGGGTTTAGCCTCTACGATCTCGTGGTAGATCTACTCTTGCACTACTCATATCGTCAATATTAATCAAGCAGGAAGTATGGTTTTGCCTCCATCAAGAGGGCCCGAACCTGGGTAACATTGTGTCCCTTGCTTCCTGTTACCATCAGCCTAAGACGCACAGATCGGGACCCCCTACCTGAGATCCGCTGGTTTTGACACCGACAGTCTTCGCTCAAGTCAAGACATACCAAGTACCCATCACAAACTCATCTCCCTCGCATTTACATTATTTGCCATTTGCCTCTCGTTTTCCTCTCCCCCACTTCACCTTTGCCGTTTTATTTGCCCTCTCTTTCCCAACCTCTCTCCTCTCTCTTTTGCTTGCCTTTTTTTCTGCTTGCTCGTGTGTTAGACCGTTTACCTTGTCTTAATGGCTAGTTCTCCTATCCTTGTTATCACTCCTGAACATGAAAATCTTAATTTTAAGCAAAGGGAGGGAGAAAATTTAAAAGATGCTTGGCATAGAATTTGCAATGCTCAAAATAAATCTACTAGGAAGCTTTCTACTTCTGTACTTCTTCGCAATTTTTATGTAGGCATTACTCCTTGGAATAGATACGTTCTCGATACTGTTACTGGAGGGGATTTCTTGAGTAGCCATATGTTTGATGCTTATAATGCTATGTTAGATTTGTTTGGCCCACCACCTCTTTTGGTTAATGGAACTGTTTTAACTTTAGAACATGTGATGCAACTGCTTGACATTATTGAAAATAAAATTGCCACCGTTGAGTTGATTGAAAATTTGGATAAAAAGATTCATAATCACATTACCCAATATGGATCTAGGGTTGGAGTTACTTTGAAATTTTTTAAAGAGAAAGAACCTATAGTAAATGAAAAAGTTGATCTAGACTCTGCAAGAATCAATAAACCTGAGGATATCATTACCAACTTAGGGTTGGCGTTTTCTTCTGTGAAAAACACTCCAAATCCTCCTACAAAAACTGCCAAATTTATCTATGTTCCTAAAAATAAGTGAGAACCTTCTAGTAAGGGGAATGCGGATCTCAAATCAATAAGTGTTCATCCCAATTGTCTCTCTATCATTAAGGAACCTTTTGCTACAAATGAATTTATGGATTTCTTGCCTAAGGGTTTAATCATTGCTAAAAAGGGAGAAACCCCTAAAAATTATAAGTGCTCTATTGAGGAATTGAGTGCGAAAGATGGCACTACTTAGATCTATCCTCGCTTTTATGCCTAGCTAGGGGCGTTAAATGATAGCGCTAGTTGGGAGGCAACCCAATTCTATTTGTGTTTTTTTGTTTTTGTTTCTGTTTAGTAATAAATTTTGCATTTACCTTCTGTTTAGATGTGTTTTTTATGTTTTAATTAGTGTTTATGCCAAGTAGAACCTATAGGATAACCTACGGTGATAGTTAATTTGATTCTGCTGAAAAACAGAAACTTTCACGCACGAAATTAGTTTTGTTAAATCACAGAAACGTGCTTTTGCGTTGATTCTTTTTTCCGTAGATCAATAGACAAATTGTACAGGACTTCCAATTTTGGTAGGATGTTTAGAGTTCCAGAAGTTTGCGTTAGTTACAGATTTCTACAGACTGTTCTGTTTTTGACAGATTATGTTTTTCGTGTGTTGTTTGCTTATTTTGATGCATCTATGTCTAGTATTGAGTGGTATGAACCATAGAGAACTTCAAATACAGTAGGTTTAACACCAATATAAATAAAGAATGGGTTCATTACAGTACCTTATGTGGTGGTTTTACTTTCTTTCACTAACGGAGCTTATGAGATTTCCTGTTGAGTTTTGTGTTGTGAAGTTTTCAAGTTTTGGGTAAAGATTTGATGGACTATGGAATAAGGAGTGGCAAAAGCCTAAGCTTGGGGATGCCCATGGTACCCCAAGATATTCAAGAGTAGCCAAAAGCCTAAGCTTGGGGATGCCCCCGGAAGGCATCCCCTCTTTTGTCTTCGTTCATTGGTAACTTTACTTGGAGCTATATTTTTATTCACCACATGATATGTGTTTTGCTTGGAGCGTCGTGTATGATATTAGTATTTTCTTTTTAGTTTTTCAAAATCATCCTTGCTGTACACACCTTTTGGGAGAAGCCCACTTGAATGAAATTTATTAGAATACTCTAGGTGCTTCACTTATATCTTTTGAGCTAGATAGTTTTTGCTCTAGTGCTTCACTTATTTAGATACATTATAACTGAGCACTTTTCCTGTCCTCTGAGGCCGTTAGCATTTGCAGTCGTCCGATCAACACTTTTAAGCGTTTTTAGACGTCCAATTAAGTATGAATCCCATGTATAGGCGCTACGAACGAGCGCTACCGTGACGGGCCGCTGCTCTGGCGACATTTTTGGGCGTCCGCTATTAAAAGGGCCTAATGGGCCTGAGGTGTCTTTTTCGTGTATCCAGAAAGGACCTTGACTCTCCCATGCGACCCTCATTCTGTTGGCAAGGTCACAACCCTTGCATGGCGGCGGATGATGGGACGATGCATGACCCCCGTGGCGACCGCCCGCGTTGGTATCTGATGGCACATCGCTAGGCGACGACACAAGGACCTCCTTCTATGTCCGACCTCTCCTGCCAACACTTTGGCCCTCCCGCCATTGGTGCCGCTGACTATAACCTCGAGCGGCGGCATCCACCGAGACGCATGATTTGCCGGAAGGCGGCACCACCTGATCCGGCGTCCCGGACGACTATCGTCCAAAGGCAGGATGGACGCACTCCTCAGAAGATGCGTCTCTCTCTATTTCTCCTCTGCTCTCATCTAACCACCGTGGCGGGGGTTGCCTCCGCCTGTGCGCTCCTCTGTTTTTCTCTTGTTCCTATGGGGATTCGTTGGAGTCCGTTGGGTTCCGCGAGCGCGATTCATTCCTTGATCGCTGGGACGGCTCAGGATTCCGTTCGTAGAATAGAGGGCCATGTTTACTGGATGATATAATAGGACATTGGGAATATTTGTTTTTGAAGAACATTTTGTGCTGTTGACTAGCTTAAAAACAATATATATACTTCTCTCTCAAGTTTCAATGATTCAGTAAGGTAGTGCAAGTGTGCAAATATTTCACTGTGCTAATGTAGTGGCATTGTGTCCACACTTCCAGAAGCTGATTACATGTGGAGTTCCAGAAGAGTAGCTGCAACTAACTTCATATTAATATATGTAGTATACGCCTTATATGTTCTATGGAATTCCGCTTTCTTATTGGAACAGAAGTGCAAAAATGATATGTTAATTTTGATCCTTTGTTCTTGCAGAATTTAACATTGTATCTTGGACTATATGGTGGCATCTACAATATGATAATTTAATCACTCACAGTAGGAATGTTTCTTCCGATGAAACACATTTGTGTTGGCTTTGATATAACTTAAAGTAAGCATTTCAAAGAGGCTATGGCTGGAAAATATGTCCAGCAATTACTCCATATTGTGTAATTGATTATGTTATATAGTTGGAAAATAAAATTGTACTACTCTCTCCAATCCGTATTACTTCTCACTCAAATTGTTATATATAGCACTAAAATAAGTCTAAAGACATCCATTTGAGCGATAAGTAATATGAATCGGAGGGAGTAGCATTTGAAATCTCAAGATTAGGTCCGCATAACTATCTACATATAGGCAAATCTCTATAACTTTGAGGTACAGATGTACAATAATGATATGCCAAGTTACTAGCATTATGATTTGGACTAAAGAATTTTTAGGAATCATTTTATTTCTCTTTATGTTACTAACATTAGTACTTGGAATAAACATTCCCTACGTTCGTAAGATCTTTAGATGAATGGTTGTTGAAATTGTATGCATGGCCCTTTCATTTCTAAAATTATCTTTTCCTTACATTATACATATTTCAGAATAAAGAGGTCGTACATTTTGTTGGGATTCTTGCCAAATGATTCATCTTACTTTATATGCTTTATATCCTCAAGATGTACTTATTTTCAATGGAGGACTGCATAATGTTCACTAAATGGAACATGCTACAATAGTTTGTCATGAGCATAGGGCATTGCTGCATCTTATCTGGATGTGTACAAATTTACCATAATATTACCCTTTTTGTTACATCTTTAGTTTAGTCTAGTATCTTTTAGAGCACGGCGGTGGCTTAATTTTGTAGAAATTGCTAGTCTCTCATGCTTCACTTATATTATTTTGAGATCTTAGAACAGCATGGTATTTGTTATGGTTATAAAATTGGTCCTAGAATGGTAGGCATCCAAATTGGGTATAATAAAAACTATCATAGGAAGTGAATTGGATGCTATGATCAATTTGATAGTTGATAATTGTTTTGAGATATGGAGGTAGTGATATTAGAGTCATGCTAGTTGGGTGATTATGAATTTAAAGAATGCTTGTGTTGAAGTTTGTGATTCCCGTAGCATGCACGTATGGTGAACCGCTTTGTGATGAAGTTGGAGCACAATTTTATTTATTGATTGTCTTCCTTATGAGTGGCGGTCGGGGACGAGCGATGGTCTTTTCCTACCAATCTATCCCCCTAGGAGCATGCGCGTAATACTTTGTTTTTGATGACTTGTAGATTTTTGCAATAAGTATATGAGTACTTTTGACTAATGTTGAGTCCATGGATTATACGCACTCTCACCCTTCCACCATTGCTAGCCTCTCTTGTGCCGCGCAACTTACGCCGGTACCATACACCCACCATATACCTTCCTCAAAACAGCCACCATACCTACCTATTATGGCATTTCTATAGCCATTCCGAGATATATTGCCATGCAACTTTCCACCGTTCCATTTATATGATACGCATCATTATTGTCATATTGCTCTTTGCATGATCATGTAGTTGACATCGTATTTGTGGCAAGGCCACCTTCATAATTTTCGTACATGTCACTCTTGATTCATTGCATATCCCGGTACACCGTCGGAGGCATTCATATAGAGTCATATCTTGTTCTAAGTTCTGAGCTATAATTTTTGACTTGTAAGTAAATAAAAGTGTGATGATCTTCATTATTAGAGCATTGTCCCAGTGAGGAAAGGATGATGGAGACTATGATTCCCCTACAAGTCGGCATGAGACTTCAGACTTTACAAAAAAAAGAGAAAGGCCAAAAAAAAGAGAAAGGCCAAAAGAAAAAGAAGAAGAAAGAAAAAAAGATTGAAAAAAGATTGAAAAAAAGAAATAATAATAATAAAAGAAAAAATGAGAGAAAAAGAGAGAAGGGAAAATGCTACTATCCTTTTACCACACTTGTGCTTCAAAGTAGCACCATGATCTTCATGATAGAGAGTCTCCTATGTTGTCACTTTCATATACTAGTGGGAATTTTTCATTATAGAACTTGGCTTGTATATTCCAATGATGGGCTTCCTCAAAATGCCCTAGGTCTTCGTGAGCAAGCGAGTTGGATGCACACCCACTTAGTTTCTTTTGTTGAGATTTCATACATTTATAGCTCTAGTGCATCCGTTGCATGGAAATCCCTACTCACTCACATTGATATCTATTAATGGGCATCTCCATAGCCCATTGATACGCCTAATTGATGTGAGACTATCTTCTCCTTTTTTGTCTTCTCCACAACCACCATTCTATTCCACATATAGTGCTATGCCCATGGCTCACGCTCATGTATTGCGTGAAAGTTGAAAAAGTTTGATATTACTAAAGTACGAAACAATTGCTTGGCTTGTCATCGGGGTTGTGCATGATTAAATACTTTGTGTGATGAAGATAGAGCAACTGCAAGACTATATGATTTTGTAGGGATAACTTTCTTTATCCATGTTATCTTGAGAAGACGTGATTGCTTTGATTAGTATGCTTGAAGTATTACTATTTCTTATATCAATATGAACTTTTATTTTGAAACATTTGGATGTGAACATTCATGCCACAATAAAGAAAATTACATTGAGAATTATGCTAGGTAGCATTCCACATCAAAAATTCTGTTTTTATGATTTACCTACTCGAGGACGAGCAGGAATTAAGCTTGGGGATGCTTGATACGTCTTTAACGTATCTATAATTTTTGAATGTTCCATGCTATTATATTACCCCTTTTGGATGTTTATGAGCTTTATTTTACACATTTATATCACTTTTGGGACTAACCTACTAACTGGAGGCCCAACCCGTATTGCTGTTTTTTTTGCCTATTTCAGTATTTCAAAGAAAAGGAATATCAAACGGAGTCCAAACGGAATGAAACCTTCGGGAGCGTGATTTTTGGAACAAACGTGATCCAGAGGACTTGGAGTGCAAGTCAAGAAGTGATCGAGGCGACCACGAGGGTGGAGGGCATGCCCACCCCTACAAGGCGCGCCCCCCTATCTCGTGGGCCCCTCGGGGAGCCACCGACCTACTTCTTCCTCCTATATATACCCACGTACTCCGAAAACATCCAGTGAGCCAACGAAAAACAATTTCCGCCGCCGTAACCTTCTGTATCCATGACATCCCATCTTGGAGCCTTCGCCGGTGCTTCGCCGGAGGGGGAATCGACCACGGAGGGCTTCTACATCAACATCATAGCCCCTCCGATGAGTTGTGAGTAGTTTACCACAGACCTTCGGGTCCATAGTAATTAGCTAGATGGCTTCTTCTCTCTTTTTGGATCTCAATACCATATTCTCCCCCTCTCTTGTGGAGATCTATTCAATGTAACTCTTTTTATGGTGTGTTTGTCGAGATCCAATGAATTGTGGGTTTATGATCAAGTTTATCTATGAGAAATATTTGAATCTCCTCTGAATTCTTTTATGTATGATTGAGTTATCTTTGCAAGTCTCTTCGAATTATCAGTTTGGTTTGGCCTACTAGATTGATCCTTCTTGCAATGGGAGAAGTGCTTAGCTTTGGGTTCAATCTTGCGGTGTCCTTACCCAGTGACAATAGGGGTTGCAAGGCACGTATTGTATTGTTGCCATCGAGGATAAAAAGATGGGGTTTATATCATATTGCATGAGTTTATCCCTCTACATCATGTCATCTTTCTTAATGCGTTACTCTGTTCTTATGAATTAATACTCTAGATGCATGCTGGATAGCGATCGATGTGTGGAGTAATAGTAGTAGATGCGGGCAGGAGTCGGTCTACTTGTCACGGACGTGATGCCTATATACATGATCATGCCTAGATAATCTCATAATTATTTGCTTTTCTATCAATTGCTCGACAGTAATTTGTTCACCCACCGTAATACTTGTGCTATCTTGAGAGAAGCCACTAGTGAAACCTATGGCCCCCGGTCTATCTTTTATCATATAATGCTTTCAATCTACTTTTATTTGCATCTTTACTTTTGCAATCTATATCATAAAATACCAAAAATATATTTATCTTACCATACTATCTCTATCAGATCTCACTTTCGCAAGTGGCCGTGAAGGGATTGACAACCCCTTTATTACGTTGGTTGTGAGTTCTTTGTTTGTTTGTGTAGGTGCGTGGGACTTTTGAGGAGTCTCCTACTGGATGGATACCTTGGTTCTCAAAAACTGAGGGAAATACTTACGCTACTATTGCTGCATCACCCTTTCCTCTTCAAGGAAAACCAACGCAAGCTCAAGATGTAGCATTGAGCCACCAAATCTGAGTCGCCAAAGCACCTCACCCGGCTTAAGCTCATCTCCTTAGCCATCCGAAGACCGTGGAGCAAGGGCTCATACTCAGCTGCATTGTTAGTACAAGGAAACATCAACGAAGCACATAACAAAATTTGTCACCTCGAGGGGAAGCTAAAACAACTCCAGCCCTCGATCCCTCCAATTGCTTGGACCCATCAAAGTGAATAGTCTAATATGTGTTGTTCGGCTTCTCTTCAGGCGTCTGCAGCTCTGTCCAATCGTTGATGAAATCCACCAGTGCTTGAGACTTGATAACAATGTGTGGCACATACTTTAAACCATGAGGCCCAAGCTCAATGGCCCACTTGGCGACTCATCATGTGGCTTCTCTGTTTTGAATGATATCTCCTAAAGGAGCAGAACTGACCACAATGATGGGGTGACCCAGAAAATATTGCTTAAGCTTCCGGCTGGGCCATGAACACCCCATAAACAAGCTTCTGCCAATGCAGATATCTCTGCTTGGACTCAATAAGCACCTCACTGATATAGTAAACCGGCCGTTGAACCGGATATTCCTTACTAGCCTCCTTGCGCTCCACCACAATGGCCACGCTGACAGCATGTGCGTTAGCATCCACGTATGACAACAATGGCTCCTTATCAATGGGAGCCGCAAGGACGGCTCAGCTAGATGTCTCTTCAAATCTTCAAAGGCAGCGTTAGCAGCATCACTCCAGACAAAGTCATCTGTTTTCTTCATCGTCTGATACAGTGGTATGGCCTTCTCACCTAACCGGCTTATGAACCGGCTTAAGGCAGCAATATGACCCACCAAACGCTGAACATCATTGACACACGCCGGCTTAGACAAAGAGGTCATGGCCTTGATCTTCTCCGGGTTAGCCTCAATGCCTCTGTTAGAAACCAGAAAACCAAAAAGTTTGCCTGCTGGCACACAAAAACACACTTGTCTGGGTTAAGTATCATCTTGTAGACCCGGAGATTATCAAAGGTTTCCTTCAAATCATCTATCAAGGTCTCCTTCTCTCTCGACTTCACCACAATGTCGTCCACATAAGCATGAACATTGCGCCCAATCTGATTGTGAAGACAGTTCTACACACATCGCTGATAAGTCGCCTGGGCACTCTTGAGCCCGAAAGGCATGGACACATAGCAGAAGGCTCCAAAAGGACTAATAAAAGTCGTCTTCTCCTGGTCCTTAACTGCCATCTTGATCTGATGATAACCAGAATAAGCATCCAAAAAGCTCAAACGCTCACAATCCGCCGTAGCATCAATGATTTGATCAATACGAGGGAGAGCAAAAGGATCAGCCGGACAAGCCTTGTTTACATCTGTGTAATCCACACACATACGCCAGGTGTCGTTCTTCTTAAGCACTAGCACCGGGTTAGCCAACCACTCTGGATGAAAAACTTCAACAATGAACCCGGCCGCTAAGAGCCGGGCCACTTCCTCACCAATGGCCTTACGCCTCTCCTCATTGAACCGCCGAAGAAACTGCTTGACCGGCTTAAATTTTGGATCAATATTGAGAGTGTGCTCAACAAGTTCTCTCGATACACCCGACATGTCAAAAGGTTTCCATGCAAAGATGTCTCGGTTCTCATGGATGAACTCCATGAGCGCGCTTCATATTTGGGATCCAGGTTAGCACTGATACTAAACTGCTTAGATGAGTCGCCAGGGACAAAATCAACCAGCTTGGTATCGTTAGTCGATTTAAATTTCATCACCGGCTCATGCTCGGTGGTTGGCTTCTTCAAAGACGTCATGTCCGCCGGGTCAACATTGTCCTTGTAAAACTTTAACTCCTCTGTTGCACAGACAGACTCAGCGTAAGCAGCATCACCATCCTCACATTCCAGGGCTATCTTCCGACTCCCATGCATTGTGATGGTACCCTTATGACCCGGCATATTGAGCTGCAGATAAACATAACACGGCCGCGCCATGAACTTTGCGTAAGCCGGCCATCCAAACAGAGCGTGATTTTGACCACCTCAAAAGTTAACTTCTCAGCCCTGGAATGATGCTCATCTCCAAAGGCTACTTCCAGCTCAATCTTACCCACTGGGTACGCCGACTTACCAGGCACCACTCCATGGAAAACAGTGTTGGATGTCTTAAGATTTTTATCAGTCAACCCCATGCGACGGAAAGTCTCATAATAAAGGATGTTGATGCTGCTGCCTCCATCCATGAGCACTTTAGTGAATTTATATCCATCAACTTGAGCTGCCACCACCAAGGCCAAGTGACCCAGATTGTCAACCCGGGGAGGGTGATCCTCCCTACTCCACAGAATAGGCTGCTCAGACCATCTCAAATAACGAGGAACTGTCGGCTCAACAGCGTTCACAACCCTCTTTTGAAGTTTCTGATCTCGTTTGCACAAACTGGTGGTAAATACATGATATTGTCCACTATTCAGCTGCTTTGGATTACTCTGGTATCCAGATTGCTGCTGCTGCTGCTGACCTCCCTGGCCAGATTGCTGATTATAACCGCCCTGGTTACCTTGAGGGCCTTGGAACTTAGAATTATAACCGCCACCCGGGCCATGAAAGCCGCCGCCGCCTGAGCCGCCGCCCAGCACATGATTTCTGCCAAACATGTTAGAGTTCTTGAAAGCCTTCATGATCGTACAATCCTTCCATAGGGGAGTGACCGATTTCTGTTGAGTACCATGCCTTGGACGGGGCTCATTTAGCAACTGCTCGAGAGTGGGACCTGACCCGCCGGACCGAGGAGGTGGCCTCCCCTTACGTCGTTGATTGTTGCCCTGCGCATTAGTGTTAGCCACAAACTCTAAGTTACCATCAGCCTTACGTTTATGATTGCCTCCTTGATTTGTCGGGTTATGCTGAGGACCCTTGGCGTTGCCACTCTTTTTCCCTTCCCTGCCTTCTCTTCGTCAGACTCGGGATCCTTGGTACTATCAGAGTCGGCATATTTGACTAGAGCCGCCATCAGCTGGCCCATGTCATTACAATCGTGCTTGAGCCACCCCAGCTTCTGTTTCAGAGGCTCAAAACGGCAATTTTTCTCCAACACTAAGACTGCATAGCTGGCATCCATCTTATCAGATGAATGTATTATGGCCTTGACCCAGCGCACCCAATGGGTCCTGGACTCCCCCTCCTCTTGCTTGCAATTAATCAGGTCCACAATTGACATGGGATACTTGCATGTATCCTTAAAGTTCTGAATAAACCGGGCCTTCAATTCTGCCCATGAACCGATGGAGTCAGGCGGGATCCCCTTCAACCAAGTACGGGCCGTCCCATCCAGCATCATGGTAAAATACTTGGCCATTGCAGCGTTGCTGACTTCCAGAAGTTCCATGGCCATCTCGTAGTTTTCGATCCATGCCCCAGGTTGTAAGTCGGCCGTGTAATTAGGAACCTTTCAAGGCCCTTTGAAATCTTTGGGCAGACGCTCATTACGCTGAGCCGGCACCAAACAGGGCACACCTCCAGTCTTAGTGGTCACGCCTGCTTCAATTGAAGTCGTCGGATAAACCGGAAAAGACTGGTAAGCCGCCCGCTGAGTAGCCTGCTCAGCCGCCTGCTGAACCGCCCGCTCAGCCTCTTGACGTATCCTGTCCTGATCAACCAAGTTAGGAACTCCATCCCACGCCGGGTCATGCCCGCGCGGCTGGTCATGGTGCCGGGCGTTGCTTGAAACGGCTGCTGAATCCATGTGCCTACTATAACTCGGGCTCCGGCTTGGGCGAGGGGTCGAATGAATCCTGTCTCGACTATAAGAGTATGCCTCCTGCTGCGCCAAAGCCGTCTAAAGAAGTTCTCTGACCCTTCGTGTTTCAACCGCCGTTGGAGAGTCTCCATCCACCAGGAGAGCCGCCAATCGTGCCACCGCAGCGATCATGTTCTCCAGAGGGTTAGAATAATGATCCGGTGGTGTCGGTACATAGTGAGGTGGAATAGTATTCAAGTGAGGGGGTTCCGTCACACGTGCCTGAACCGGCGTCCCA
This sequence comes from Triticum timopheevii, assembly GCA_963921465.1. NCBI lineage: Eukaryota > Viridiplantae > Streptophyta > Magnoliopsida > Poales > Poaceae > Triticum > Triticum timopheevii. The sequence goes on along the minus strand of OY997274.1, from coordinate 48,394,526 downwards.
GCTCCAGGCGTTGCCATCCGGTTTACCTCCGGCGGGTTACTGGGCCCTGCGCCGGGTGTGCGGAAGAGGTTTCTAGGATCATAAACCGGAGGCAGACGGGATTGAGCCTTCTGGTGCCTTCTCCTCATGACCTCATTTGACACGTTCAGATCCATCGTAAGCTGAAGAGCCTCTGATTGAATCTTTTGGGCTCGAGCATCCAAAGCCGCCCGCTCTGCGTCCATCCCGACGTCTTCTGCTGCTAAGTTTTCCTTGGCTTGCGCTACTTCCTCACATAGCTGTCCCACTTCCGCATCATGTTGAGCTTGATCCGCCGGATTGACCACGGCGGTTAACAGAGCCGTCATCTTATCCATCAAAGCCATCAGAACTTGAGCCGGCGGGCGCGTGGGACCGCCTGCCCCGGCTGCCGTCACCGCTGCTGACCCGGAAGTCACTGTTGCCGCAGCCGTAGAGTTTTGCCCGGGTTGCGTACTAGCCATGAAGATCCCAACTCTGCTCGGCGGCTCAAAGGGGTACGGAATACTGCTGCCATCGGAACAGCCCCCAAGCCCGCCATCTTGCAATTGATACAACGAATCCGTCTCACCGGTGGACGACTAACCATCAAAGTAGATGGCCGTCTCACCGCCAGATACAGATCCTTTAGAAAATTCCCCTCCATGGATGCATCCCACAAAGGCACGCTTCGCGGTGGGCTGAGCTTGGGCGGGTCTTGCACACTGAGCCGTCTCGATGATGTCGGTGCAGATGTCCGGCTCAGGGCCCGGCTCGCGGATCTTGCCGATGAAGACGTGGATTCCGCCGAAGGGGACCCGGTACCCGTACTCAATTGAGCCGGCGTCGGGGCCCCGGCCTGCATTGTCGATGTAGAGCTTGCCGCGACGACTCTTGGTCATCCGGCCCACTGTGTATCCCTTGAGCCCTTCGAAGCTGTCCTTCAAGAACTCAAATCCACCGTGCGCTGGCCCCACGGTGGGCGCCAACTATCGTGGAATTGTCATGGAAGATGTCCTAGTGAAAGGACTTAGTCGTGGAGCCATCGCAACTAAGAAGTTTAAAGGGGTTAAAACGGGACAAAGGACACGAGAGTTTATACTGATTTGGCCCCTTGCGGTGAAGGTAATGGCTTAATCCAGTTTGAGGTGGGATTACTTATGTCTCGATTACCGGGGAGCGAATCCGCTTGACCTAGCTCTCGATCTGATCTTGCTTGTCCTGAACCGCCGCCGGGTCGTCCCTTTATATACAGAGGTCGACGCCAGCGGCTCACAGAGTCCCGGCCGGCTCATAAACAGTGTCCGGCTCGGTCTCTCTCTATTCCTACCTTACAATACATGTTACATACATATGGCGGTTTATCTCTACGGGCCTTGAGTCGCCTTTGGGCCTTGGGCCCTTAACTGAACCGCCATTTTCATGTATCGTCTTGGGCTTCATATTGGAATCGCCATTGGTATAACCCGGCCCCTGCTGGGCAGGTCATACCTAATAGTTATATCCCCAACAGGCGCGTTCGGCCGGCTTTTGTGTCCGCGCCGAGCCGAACGGACGCCAACAGACGAAATGGGTCGTCCCGTTGGAGTTGCTCTTAGCCGCCCCCAAGTCTTTATACAATGGCACGGTGCGTATCAGTGTCGCACATTTGTGGTAAAAAGACCTTGTCTGCTTATTCTTAACACAATGGCAGGCATGTCTTTTGCATGTTCTGAAGAAACAAAATGTCGCACATTTCTGGAAAAAATACCTTGCCTGTTTATTCTTAATATAATGACACACAAGTCTTTTGCCTGTTTTCTGGCATTGTCTCGTTGCATAGACCCGAACGGTACTGCTACATTTTCAAGTTTTCTTTCTAGAAATGTTTTAGCCAACGATTTGGGCTTTGGACGGAGTGGCATCACGTGCCCGCGATTTTTATAGCCGTTGTAGTGTTCGGATTAAGTTTATGTAATGACGTTAAAAATGAGATGAAGCGCAAGCCTCTTTGTACGCTCTTCCACCGAGCTTAGCACCGACCCATCCATATTTCATCGCATGCATTCACCGGATGCTGCCCGAGGTACGTCGGTCGACCAATCCATCTTTGCTCACGGACTGACAGGTTGGTTGGACGTCGGTGGGCGGCGAGCCATGTGTTGCATTGCATGTAGTAGTATCTATGGACCCATCGCCATCGGTCACCCACAATTCTGTTTCGGCAAATGAGTGGCCGAACATTGCGCCCAATCTAGTTACAACGATGAAGCACGGCCCAGCCATTGATTCGTCGCCTGCTCCTCCGTTTGCAGGCCAGGGACCCAGCGTGGCCAATCATATTAGCGTAAAGGTCACTGTAGTTAGCCCCCCTTCATTGCCCTCAATAATGGTGCTAATAGTACCGTGCTTAATTAGCACCCAGAGGCGCAGCGCCGCTGATCCTGCAGTAATGGCGCGCCTCAAAGATAGCAGCCGGCCACCGCTTTTGGCATGCGATGCCTATCCTTTTTGGTCTCGTCCGGGGTTGTGGGTGGATGAAACAACACAATATAAAAGTGTTTTTGACACTGCACGCTCTTATATTAAGGATGAAGAAAGTAGCTTTTAAAATAGTTTGAATTGCTTATCACACGTATCATGTGGTGAAACAGCGCAGATTTTGTATTACCTGTCTTTCTACTCCATTTTTTCCAGTTCAATATACACCTGGTTCTTCTTAATACTCGCTCTGTTCCAAAGTCAAACTTAACACCGTAAAAAAACTGTTGGCTAAAAGCTTATGTTTTCTTTTGATATTTTCATTCAAAATGTTGGCTCCATTTCTAATTGCTCGGTAATTTCATAGGTAAAGTTATGTTCTTAATTTGACGTTTTTTTTTTCTGATTTTGTCTTCAGCATACCTGGTTACATTTCTAATTGCACAATAAAATTTTAGCTAAAAACTTGTGCTTTCTTGATATATTTCATATTTTCCTTTAGAATCAGACTCCATTTCTAATTGATCGGCAATTTGTTGGCTGAAATTATGTTTTTCTTTTGATATTTTTTATTCTGATTTTCCTTCGAAATATTTGGTTCCATTTCTAGCTGCCAATAATTTGTTAGCTTGTATTCTTTTGGATCTTCTTACGTGTGCAAACAACGGTCATGCCATCTGTAGTACTACTTCTGATTGGAGTTAGAGATAAAGTTTGTCCGCAATTCAAACTTAAAGGTCAAAACCTCATATGATATTGGAATCAATTTTAACTTTTAGAAGTTATATAACTATATCAAGAGAGTTGAGGGATAAAAGTAGATCTTTGTTAAGAGCCAGTTATAACTTTTGGAAGTTACTTGTATCCAACTTCTTTGGGAACATCTCTGCAGTTGCTTGTTTGTGCTATCGAGCAGGATCAACCAATGTAGTTGCAATTCAGTATAACTGAAGAGCCATTGTTGAGAGTTTGATAACTTTCATAATTTATAAATTGGCATAGAACTTTATAAGTACACACTAATCCCGTGAATGGCCCTAAAAAGCACGTGGTACAATGTTAACTGACCACGTGGTAAGTTCACTATGGTACTGCCAATGTCGAGTTCTCTATAAAGTTATAAGTAGGAGGGCCGATAGAAATAGCTTCCCAAAAGAGGGTGGTGGTAGAGGTCGGGGAGTGATAGCGGTGTTGTAAACAATCCCAAAATTCAAAAGTGGTAGGGGAGAGTGAGAGGCGTGACAGATGACAAGGGCAATGGGGGAGAAAGTTTATGGGGAGTGAGAGAGGACGAGGAATGAAAGAAGTTGGACGAGGAAGTTACGGTGGTGGTGGAGTGGTTGTTATAGTAGAAGCAACGGAGAGGGCACCCCCCCCCCCCCCAACCAATGGGCATATGCACCCACTTTTTTAAAAAAATGCATTTCAATCACGTTTTAAAATGTAAAAAATTCAAAACAAAATATCATGCATGCATGTTCGCAAATGTGTGTACGTGGCACAAAGTTTTGTGAAAAAAGTTCTTTTTGTTTTGTCTTCACAAAAAAGACAAATTTCAGTGCTTCTAAATAGTGTTCTATGACATAATTTTTTGTCTCTTTTGTACAGGCCACAAAATACGTTATTTTCCGTGAAACTTTATGCACGCACATATAACATGAAGACATACCTGTGCAACTTTTTTCAGATTTTTTTAGCATTTAGAATGTATTTTTCAAAGTGAGTTTATATGTACCGAGGTTCATCCATGCACTTCTTAGAAGCAACGGTGCTACATTTTTATAAGCGACTTAACTAGTTGAACCTCCACTTTGGCATCTATAGCAGACACTCTTAATACGGGCAGGACTATGTTTTTTTGTTCTTTCTAAAAAGATCAATAATCCAACTTGCACATCGTTGGCTTCTCCCTCTTGTTGAAAGCACATGGATGACATTCTACTTGGTTTCCAAGACGCCTCCTCCCGAAGAAAAGCTTAGGGTTCCTCTAGTTCCCGCCGACGCTGTCGCCGGTCTGCCTCATCTCCGGTGGCCTTATGGTCATGGCGGTGTGGTGGATCCCGGCCCTTGCCGACAGCAGGGCTTTATTTTTAGATGTTTCTTTGAATTTTGTTTGGGTTTGTGTCCTGCCCAGGAAGACGAGACAGCGGCGGCTCCCTGAAGAAGAAATAAGGTTCTCCTGACCTAGCCCCCGTTCCGGTGGTGTGCCTAGCATCGTCAGTGGGCGTGTGGAGATGTGTCTCCTACGGATCCGTCCTTGGTGGATTTGCTTGGATCCGGTTGTAGTTTGTCTACATTTATGTTTCTTCAAATTGGATGTTGTTCTACTGCGCTAGTCCTATGGGTCTTAGCACGACGACTTCCTGACTGTCTACTACAGGAAGTTTTGCCCGGCTCCGACGAGAGAGGGGCAATGACGGCGGCGTGCCTTCGGCTCGCTTCAGTGCTTGTAGTCGTCGCTAGGTGGTCTACGGTTCTAGATAATTTTTTTTATTATTTCTAGTGTTCGTTGTATTATCATGATTCAAGATGAATAGATTGAAAGTTTTCTCGTAAAAAAAAAATAAAAGCGCATGGATGATGTGGGTGTTGAAATGGAGGCACACAAGTTGACAAGACAACGTTCTGAAACTTATACGGGAGCGAGTGAGAGACGGTGGCTTGTCATTTTATTTCACCATCATGCGTTTGTGATTGCTGGCCGGACCGACAAATTGTCCTGCCGAGACCACAGCTGGCCCCAAACGGCGAATCCCCACCCAAGTAGCAGCGGTTGAAGCATCAACCGATCAGGTTGTTCAATGAAAAGTCAGCACGGCTTGACCATTGGGCGCCTGAGCAGGACCCCACGGGTGCCCTCCCGTCTGCAATTTTGGGCTCTTAAATGGAAGGACGCCATGATCAGAGACGAGAAGATGAGGGAAGGCAGAGAAGAAAAGGTCAATCAAGTCGGCTTGGGACGACAAGGGTGTGGGTGGGGCTCTCCGTAGCAAATCAAGGCTTTCGATGCTGCACTGCCTATCAATCTATCTGTCCGTGTGTATCCTACCCAAGTACCGATGGCCGATGCACGCGCCGCGCACACGACGCACCAGCTCCGGCCGGCTCTGGCGGTGCGGCGACCCCTTCTTCCTCCTCCACCTCGCTATCTATCTGCCTGGCCAGTGATCCATCATGAGTCTACAGACCACATGGACCTAGCTATCATGACATCATGTAGTAGTCCTATCATCTGCTTAATCTCCACCGCGCATGTGTCCATGCCATTTGCCAATGTTCTTTGTTCCCGCTGTGTGAAATACTGCTATATTCTCTACATGTGTCCAGCGTCTTGACCTTTCTGGCTCAACTGCTGTCGATAGTTCTCAAAGACAAACTAGGCATGGCAGGTAGGGAGATGGGACTACACCGGTAGGTTATTGTGAAATTTGCAATAACACTGCTTTTGGTACCCTGTGTTGTCGAGACTTGCCGGATTTAGGCACCCAAGGGCATCTCCAATGCCATCTCTGAAAACGGACACACTATTTGTTCGTGGATTAGTCTAGACCAATCCATCAACCTCTGGACATGGATGCGGAAGCCGGTCGTCCAACCTGGGTCTGGGCAATTTCATTTCAAATGCATAGCAATATGAGCAAATTAAAGTGCGGTGTTCATAACACCCGATCACAACCAAAAAAAGACGGATGCTCATAGTTTTTACATGCGTATGATCATAGAAGTATTCGTCCGACAATCCATTCAAAAAACGACAATTTTGCCCTACCAAATTGGTTGTCCAAGTCTTCTCGCTTAGTCTGCCGCCGGCTCCTGCTCACCATCCGCTTCCTTAGTTGCCTTCATTTCGGCCGCCAAGCGCTTCAACATCTTGACATTGATGGCACGCACGACCATCGCCACATCGTCGTCCAATTCATCCATCCTCATGATCAACATCTTGGTATCATTCGAAGCAGCAGCCGCGAGCTCAACCATGCCGTCTTCAAGGTTGATCTTCTCAGTCATCGTCATCAAGATGTTAAACCTCTCTGCCTTCTTTTTCTCCTTCACGTCGAAGTGCTTGACACATGCTACTCCTTCGCCAAGATGCCCTTGAACCTCTCCATCATATTGGCCGTCATCCCTCACTTCTCCTTTTCCTCCTCCAACCTTTTTCGCCAAAAGGCCCTTCTAACCTTCTTGGGCGGCACTTTCGTTAGATCGGTTGGATTACTGGACGACAACGCCGGAATAAAAAAAACGCAGGAATTGGGGTTAAGGGTGGGGAAAAGGGGGGTTTTCGAGCGGAAACATTGCAGACCGCTCCAAATGAGCGGGTCCCGTCTTAGTTTTGGGTGGGCCGGGGTGTCGGAGTCCAACATGGCGGAGGTCCGGACTCCCGTAAAGCTGTTTAGTTTGCTTTCGATTTACGGAAAAATGCGACGCGGACACGTCCGCAAACAAATACGGTCCGTGTTGCATGGCTGCAGTGTCCGAACAACTCATTCGGAATGTTTGTGGGTGCTTTGAGAGTCCTTGTTGAAGATGACCTAATGTTTTTCTCTTCTCGAGTAATGCTTTTTCATTTTATTTTTGTTACCTAAGCCATGCAGGTGTGACTGTGTGCGTATATATTACTGGACAATACTAAGTTCATTTTTTCGGATAACATAATAATTAAAGGTGATCTCTCACGATCAGCTGGGAGCAGTCGACCTCACCAGAATTAAATGCCGCACCAACAAGCAAGAATCGGTTAAGACATGCCTGTTTCCCGGTTCAATCTGCTCGCGTTTTGTCGATCTTTTTTTCCAGATTGGTCAGAACGCATCTTACCAAGAGCATACACATATCCAGTATCCGATCTGTCCGTATCGGATCATCAATATATTCATGTAGCTTTAGGTGTCAGCACCAGCGCGATCGATCGAGGACCCAGCCGCAAGCTAGCAACAATTCTACTAGCAGTGAATCGTCTTGAATAATCTTGATCAAACATCCAGATTAGCAACAGTATTGGATCAGCGGTGCCATTACATCCCTAGACACAATGATTAGCAACACAGTGCAGTGAACCAATTCTATATATTTTCTCTCGTGCTGTGCATATAGTACAAAGCACTATTTGTATTTGCTCAGCAGTTGCCACTCGTCCAATGTAGACGAAAGTTAGTTTTTTTTTTCTGATAAGTACTATGACGACGTGGACGGTGGACGTTGCCATCGATCGAGCCCATGTAAGAATGTCAGGCACGTACGCTAATTTATCACTAGCTGCTAGCATCATCGCTTAGCTGAAAACAGCTAAGCAAAGTTAGCAAACCCTCGAACAGTGGCAAACCTAGCATCATCCAAATCCAGCCCATAATTATGTACAGCGCCGCCGTTGAACTGAAATACGCACATCTTTCCCTGTCGATGTACTACGTACCATTCCGTCGAAAAATCACGAAGTTGCCGCGTGCGTACGTACGTGGTGCGATCAGGGGCGGGTTTTTGATGCGCGATCGATGGATGGATCGAGAAAGCTTGACGGCGGCGTCCATCGACCTCCGCCCATGCCGGCGTCCATCAGCTGTCCGCCTCCGGCGCCGCCCCTACAGTACACCCGGCCGGTGCGCCGTAGGAGCACACGCACGCGCCGTAGCTTTCATCTGACCTCGTCTCCGTGGTACGTGGCTCTTCGATTTCTCTCCTATGTCGGTCGATGTAGATTGGGTTCCCGATAATATCCCGGCTCGGCCTGTACACGGACGTGTCCCTTGTTGATGGGCACACATGAGAGCTACTAGGAAGGCGTAGACATCGAAATTTTTGTGGGAGGCCGGCGGCGCCATGCTCTCCGTACGACGTTGATCCACCGTAGCTTTCGGACCACCGCGTCTATGTTAGCGGCTTCTTTAGCTTTCTTGAAGTTTACTGGTTCATTTACTTGCGATTACAAGGATGGCACCGTCGCACCGGCACCACCGCATGAACAAGCTCAGAGCATCTGCAGCCGCGATTATCAAATCAGGCCCTTTATACATCGGCGGACGCGTCCTATCAATTCTCAAATTCTCACCCGCACAACCGTGTAGCGTGTACGTCATATCCGACATCCTATACCCATATTACACATGCAATGTAATGAACTACCCTACGTGCTCAAACAACGGACAACGAAATTAGTACCAAAAGGATAACGAAATGCACATAAACCCACTTTACATCATCCAAAAGATCACCACAGTTCATCGCCGGACAAGTTCTAAACTTAAACTACTAAAAAAAGATAATATAAACGGAGGAGGAGCGGGATCACCACTTCCTCACAGGGTCTTTCCCGTTCCGGTCACCGGCGCAGCTATAGGTGTCCGCAGCAGGTGATGGATCGTTTGAGTCGTCCAAGGTAGAGCTGTGGTTGTTGTTGTCATCGTCGAAGGTGGAGTTGTGGTTGTCACCATCCTCGTCGGAGAGGACGATGAGCCCCTTCATCAGACGGATGGCCCTGTCCTTCTGCCGCTTGAGCTTAGCAACCCGAGCCACCTCTGTCGCCTCACGCTCCAACTGCTCAGTGGCAAGCCGGAGCGCCTTCGCATTCTTCCTACGTAGCCGACGAGCGTCTGTCTCCGTCATCGTCAGCGACCGGTGGCAGACCCAAGCGAGGAGCCACTCTTCCTCGTCGTGCACCACCGGCAACCTGCGGCGGCGGCTCACGGATTGCTCCGCCACGTCCCTCTCCCTTGTCGGCTGCTTCTCGAGCGGGCGGCGCGCACTTCTGATTCCGGTGTACGCGTCCAGGCTGGCGGTGCGGGGACTGCGGGGACTAGCACCCACCGCTGCCCTTGCGGAGCAGCGGGGCAAGGGGCAAGGGGACGGTGGGGGGGGGGGGGGGGGGAGTGGACTGCGCAGTCCTCGCGGAGCTACGCGCGAACTAGGAGGGGCTAGCTCTGGCGTCTTCGATGCGCCATCGAAGGAGCCGCGGCACGGCAAATCCGGAGCTGCCCCTGTGTCCCCCTTTGACTGCTCCAGCGCAATGCAGAGGGCCAACTCCTCATCGACATCGAGGTCGGAGCTCGACATCTCGCCGGAGTCATTGGATTCGATCGAAATCAGATGGGGAGAGGAAGGGACGGAGCAAGAGAGAAGAGTGGAGTGAGCCAGGGTTCGGATAGGGGACAAATTCGGTGGTGGGTCGTGCTGACGTGGCGGACGCATCCGTGCCGCCCCATATCCGACCTACATTTGGATTGGATACGAGGGGCACGGGACAGCCCGTGCGTTTGGAGCCGGTTCAAGGCGTCCGGCTCGATCATTTTTTTACGACCGGTCAGTGACTGAGGCATCCGCCCTGACGTTTAAGGACGGTTTGGGTGCCCGGTCGTGGATCGCAACCACAACGACGTGCTAAAATTGAGAGAGAGAAAAAATAACTATGTTAATAGTATTATCGAGCTCATTCGCAAAAAAAAAAGTATTATCGAGCTAGGCATAAAAAAAATTCTCGGTCTACGTATAGTCGGACTCGAGAAACATGGTAGACTACATCAGGTTTTTTTTACTCTTGCTGAATAACAGTAACTTTGAAGATTAATACTATATTTTAAGGGTTGCTGATGGATTATTTCTGAAAGTTTGGACAGCTCCAACAATGTTGGGGACGAATAACGCACATCCCATCGTGCTATGTTGTCTGTATCCAAATTACCAACCTAATTCGTCCACTCAAAATAGGAGGCACGTACCATGTACGGTGTGATGGCACATGCTATAGGTCAAAATCAATCCGGGCTTCCCCGATAATCAATCCGGCTTAATTAGCTGGGTGTGTTGGCACATGGTATCGGTCAAATCAGTCCGGCCAAGCTGTTAATAAGCTAGCTGCATTCTCGGTTGAACCAACCACGTGTCCTTGGGCAGCTCGTATTGATGCAAATGCAATGCCAACTTTTATCAGTGCAAACCTTCGTTTACAGATATACAGCAATCACGTTTCACCGATAAAAACACACTCTCTCGTCGTGCTAAATAAGTGACACTTATTTAGTGACGGAGGGAGTACTTATAAAAGAAGAAATCATCGCGACAAGACAGAGTATCGGATCATACGCACAAAAGGGAACAGTATCTTTTATCGGACGTTGAAAGCCGCGTGTACGCACGCGCGCACGGATGGATGAAGGCGTGAAGCATGAGCAGCAACACGCGCACCTGGCCGGCCGGGTGCCGTGCTCCCTCCCGGATCTCCGCCGAGCCCGCAGCGTATGACGGCTCGACTCGCCACACGATGCGTGCACAGGCAACTCAACATGGGTATGGTGTGATCCAGTGGGACGCACTCGCCCTCCGCTTTTGCTCTGCGCGCGGTACAGCCTACAGTCGACTGGCGGTAGATAGGCGATTAACTCCGGTCGTCGGTCGTCGTCTTCGTTTCGCTCAGACACGGCACGGGCACGGCCGGCGGCACATTTATGTCCCGGCGGCCCGGCCCAAAGCCGCGCCCGTCTCCTACCTTTGGCAGCGCCACCGGTTTTAACCTCACGTGCAAAGACGCCCAGTTGTTGACCTGACCGGGTAGTTCGGAGGCTCGCCAACGAACAAACTGAGCTAAATTGAACCGTTCCAACAACGAGCAGTGTAGTTATTGTGAGGTGTTACGGTGGCCGGGGGCAGCACGTACGTAGGGCCGCTACTCTACGTCTCTACCATGCATGTCAGCGAGATTCCTCGGCGGCCGGCATTATGCGCGGCAGCTGTAGCGGCGACTGATCGGTGCAAGCGGTGCCTCGGCGCCGGCATGGGCGAGCTGCAGACGCGACGATGTTGAGACATTCATGGCCGCCCGGATATATACAATACAACGCTCATTAACTACCGAGGCGATCGGTAGACGCGGTGTTGGTTCGGGATGATTGTCAATCTGGCACGAGACGACGCGTGTAGGTGTAGCCATGTCAACCCGCGGGTAGGGAGTCAGCCGGGTTACTAGTGGAGCACTAACCTGACCTGCATGCATGGGCACCGCACTTTGGCAACAGCCACCCACCCGTCCCTCGATCCTGTCCTGTATACGTAGAGTCCCCGTGGAAATTGGAATTTGAGGTAGAGCAAGCAAATGTACTGATCATCTCCATGTTGCCAAAAGCCCAGAACATAGGTCATGCATCGTAGTTTCAGTTCTTGGGTGCGCCTTGGTAAAAGAGACAGAGGTCGGTAGAATGCATGCCCTCGAATTAGGTTATGAAATAGTTACATACATAGGGTGAATTCCAGTTCTTACACCATTTCTAACCGATCTTATAACCGGTTCGAGGAGTTAAAATTCGATTTTACAGCTCTAACAAGCACCTAGCCGATCCCCAATCAACAATAGTGGAGAATAAATTATCCTCAGTCGCGCCACACCTCTATATATTTACTCCATCTTTGCTCAGCCGCCGATGGATGGTTATCTCCTTTCCTCCTCTGCCTTCCCCGTTCCACTCCCGCGTCGCTTCTACGCCAGTGCCGCCCCTCCCACCTCCGCCGGCTACCGCTCGTCACTGCGGACGCTCCGTAGGCTCGCCTCGGACCTCAACCAGGCGGATTTGTGCCTCCTCGTCCCGTCGCCGGCGCACAACCAGTGGATCTGCGGTCGTCGTCGCCACTGAATTTGGCGCTTCCAACCGCCGGCGACTGCGCCTTGCCATGGATTGGCCGGGTACCGGACCACACATCCCCGACAACACTTCCCCGCCACATGCAGGCATTGAATAAGCCTCTAGCCGCCCAGATCTCTCCCAACGGCGGTTCGCCGGCAGAGACACACCCGGCCGTCGCCCGGGCTCAGTGCTAGCCTAGCATCTCGTCGGCTCGCCGTTGCCGGTCATAAAGTGCGACGACTGCTGCTACGTCTTGAGCTTGCGTTGGTTTTCCTTGAAGAGAAAAGGGTGATGCGGCAAATTAGCGTAAGTATTTCCCTCCGTTTTTGAGAACCAAGGTATCAATCCAGTAGGAGGCTCCACAGAAGTCCCACGCACCTACACAAACAAACAAGAACCTCGCAACCAACGCAAAAGGGATTGTCAATCCCTTCACGACCACTTGCGAAAGTGAGATCTGATAGAGATAATAAGATAAGATAAATATTTTTGGCATTTTTATGATATAGATTGGAAAAATAAAGATAAAAATAAAATTAGATTGAAAGCTTATATGATAAAAGATAGACCCCGGGGGCCATAGGTTTCACTAGTGGCTTCTCTCAAGATAGCATAAGTATTACGGTGGGTGAACAAATTACTGTCGAGAAATTGATAGAAAAGCGAACAATTATGAGATTATTTAGGCATGATCATGTATATAGGCATCACGTCCGTGACAAGTAGACCGACTCCTGCCTGCATCTACTACTATTACTCCACACATCGACCGCTATCCAGCATGCATGTAGAGTATTAAGTTCATAAAGAACAGAGTAACATATTAAGAAAGATGACAAGATGTAGAGGGATAAACTCATGCAATATGATATAAACCCCATCTTTTTATCCTTGATGGCAACAATACAATACGTGCCTTGCTGCCCCTGCTGTCACTGGGAAAGGACACTGCAAGATTGAACCCAAAGCTAAGCACTCCTCCCATTGCAAGAAAGATCAATCTAGTAGGCCAAACCAAACTGATAATTCGAAGAGACTTGCAAAGATAACTTAATCACACATAAAGAATTCAGAAGAGATTCAAATATTTCTCATAGATAAACTTGATCATAAACCCACAATTCATTAGATCTCGACAAACACATCGCAAAAAGAGTTACATCGAATAGATCTCCAAGAAGACCGAGGAAAACTTTGTATTGAGATTCAAAGAGAGAGAAGAAGCCATCTAGCTAATAACTATGGACCCGAAGGTCTGTGGTAAACTACTCACAACTCATCGAAAGGGCCTTGGAGATGATGTAGAGGCCCTCCATGGTCGATTCCCCCTCTGGCGGAGCGTCGGCGAAGGCTCCAAGATGGGATCTCGCGGATACAGAAGGTTGCGGCGGTGGAAATAGTTTTTCGTGGTGCTCCCCGATGGTTTCAGGGTACGTAGGTATATATAGGAGGAAGAAGTAGGTCGGTGGACGCTCGAGGGGCCCACGAGGGTGGGGGGCACGCCGGGCACCCTCGTGGCCGCCTCGCTTGTTTCTTGACTTCCACTCCAGGTCTTCTGGATCACGTTTGTTCCAAAAAGATCGCTCCCGAAGGTTTCATTTCGTTTGGACTCCGTTTGATATTCCTTTTCTTCGAAACACTGAAATAGACAAAAAAAAACAGCAATTCGGGTTGGGCCTCCGGTTAGTAGGTTAGTCCCAAAAATGATATAAAAGTGTAAAGTAAAACCCATAAACATCCAAAACGGGTAATATAATAGCATGGAACAATCAAAAATTATAGATACGTTGCAGACGTATCAAGCATCCCCAAGCTTGATTCCTGCTTGTCCTCGAGTAGGTAAATGATAAAAACAGAATTTTTGATGTGGAATGCTACCTAGCATAATTCTCAATGTAATTTTCTTTATTGTGGCATGAATGTTCAGATCCAAATGATTCAAAATAAAAGTTCATATTGACATAAGAAATAATAATACTTCAAGCATACTAATCAAAGCAATCATGTCTTCTCAAAATAACATGGCTAAAGAAAGTTATCCCTACAAAATCATATAGTCTGGCTGTTGCTCTATCTTCATCACACAAAGTATTTAATCATGCACAACCCCGATGACAAGCCAAGCAATTGTTTCATCCTTTAGTAATCTCAAACTTTTTCAACTTGCACGCAATACATGAGCGTGAGCCATGGACATAACACTATATGTGGAATAGAATGGTAGTTGTGGAGAAGACAAAAGAAGAGAAGATAGTCTCACATCAACTAGGCGTATCTACGGGCTATGGAGGTGCCCATTAATAGATATTAATGTGAGTGAGTAGGGATTGCCATGCAACGGATGCACTAGAGCTATAAATGTATGAAAGCTCAACAAAAAAAACTAAGTGGGGGTCATCCAACTCACTTGCTCACGAAGACCTAAGGCATTTTGAGGAAGCCCATCATTGGAATATACAAGCCAAGTTCTATAATGAAAATTTTCCACTAGTATATGAAAGTGACAACATAGGAGACTCTCTATCATGAAGATCATGGTGCTAATTTGAAGCACAAGTGTGGTAAAAAGGATAGTAGCATTGTCCCTTCTCTCATTTTTTTTATTTGGCCTTTCTCTTTTTTTCGCCTTTTTTTTATTTGGTGGGCTCTTTGGCCTCTTTTTTTTGTAAAGTCCGAAGTCTCATCCCGACTTGTGGGGGAATAATAGTCTCCATCATCCTTTCCTCACTGGGACAATGCTCTAATAATGAAGATCATCACACTTTTATTCTTACAACTCAAGATTACAACTCAATACTTAGAACAAGGTATGACTCTATATGAATGCCTCCGGCGGTGTATCGGGATATGCAATGAATCAAGAGTGACATGTATGAAAAATTATGAAAGTGGCCTTGCCACAAATACGATGTCAACTCAATACTTTTATTCTTGATAACACTCACAAGTACTCGGCTGAGGAGATACTAAAGGGAAAGATGACATTGATCAGTATTAGGGCATCTCCAACAGGTTGTATGTTAGTCTTATTGATGAAATGTCCATGTCATCAACCAACAAGCTATCATACAACCACTCCAATATGTTGTATCTAAGTTATCCAATATATCGTGAGAAAATAAATGTGATTGCTCTCTATTTTACCTTGAAGCTTGTGTAAAGTTTGTTGGTTAATCTGCATACAACTTTGCTCTCTCTCCACATTTATTACATGCCACATCATCACTATGTCCTAGGTGACAAATTTACCGACACCTATCTTACCATTGTTGGAGATGCCCTTACAAAAAAGTTTAATTAATTTAGTTACTAGAATTAGAATTCTAGTAGTAATATATTTTTTTAGTACCAAAAACAATCAACTATAATAACTAAATAAACTATTCCAATGAAAAGATTGAAAGTTTTTGGTAGTTATAGAATTCTCGTACTTCTTCAACTCGAATACTAAAAGGAAGAAAAAAAATATGACTAAGTGATTTTATAGTAGAGGCATATCCTGAATGTGCTTGATAGATCCCATTTTTTCATGAAAATAAAGATAGTCAATTTGACTGGACTTAAGACTTTATTATGTTTTCTAAGAAAGAATAAGATATCATTATTCTCTTTAATAAACTTTTGTGTCGTGCGGAATACTATATGATTTCACCATTTGTTTCGTCAGAAACAATCTGGGACGGAAGGATTCGAGCCTCCGAGTAACGGGACCAAAACGTACCCATTGCGTCGATCCCAAAACCAGCCTTGTGTTGGATGCCAACCACCTCAGGAAAAAACGGCATGATCGGTTGATGGTTCCTTCTCGGCTCCCGATGGTACGGCGGCGGCGGGTATGATCTTACGGAGGTTTGATGGGAGTGTTATACTGTTATCTTGCGGCATACAAATTCTTATTCTATTGCAATGATGCACTTGAGGCGAAAATCCATGCGCTAATAAAAGGTATGGTCTTTTTTTTCACGAATACGCAAAGCTTGCAATTCAACTTATGGAACTGTCGGTTATTGTTCAGTTTGATTTCAGCCTGACTCGTCGATGGCTCTATCAACACTTGCAACACTTGTTGATGATTACCTAGACTGTTCTGCTTACTAGAACAGAAAGTACTTCTTGTGTGAAATGGGTCAGATGTAATATATTTTGAAGCTATAAAATTCGACTGATACAAATCTCGAACTCCCGAATTTTTTCGGAAACCGGATTTTCTAGGCCTTACCAGGAAAAACTAGAGCCAAAATTAAAATCCTTGTATTGTGGGTCTCATTTTTATTCGGTGTGTACCAGTTGCTCCTCACATGGCCCAAACGCCAGTTACTCATGGCATATCTTGCTTAAATGTTTGATGATTTACCATTTTTATGTGTTATGCTCCATACAATAAGCATCTTGCAATCTTGCGGACGCGTTTGATGCTCAGAACTGCTGTTTGAATATATTATTTGGTGACATCATGCACACTTTTGAATTCACGATTTAGTTAGCTATACTTGATAGCTGGTACTATTACACTGTAGAACCATATAGCACATTATTTAGTTTATCCATATACTCTAAAGATCTTTATCAAGTTTTGTGGATATTCAAGAAACTACAGATAAATACCATAAAAATAAACACACTAATGGATGTATGTTGAGAGGTCCCATAACTTTATTTGTCTTAGATTTAAATTGAATTTTATTTTAACAGAATAGTATCTCAAACAATATTTAAAATTATAAAACCAACAAAATATAGTTATCGCTTTGGTCAAGAAAAATGTATTTTTGATGATTAGTACTAGAATTGAATGATAAATATGTAACTTAATATATGCATAGGTATGTCGTCGTACAAGTTAGACTTAAAGTATTATTTGAAATGTGAATATATAATTGATAAATAAAAAAGTTTAATATAAGGAATATGTAAATCGGTTCACAAATGTGGTGTGATATAAATGTCCACCCTCTCGGTTTTAGAATTATTGCAGCCAAAAACAACTTGTTAGTATTTAGCACACAGCATTAAAAAAATGAAATATTTACAACAATAAACAATGATTTAGTCCCTTAAAATAAAATTTAATATTAATAAAATAAATTTCCACCACACTATAAATAAAAATGAGTTCAAATATAGTTTTACATATCATGAAACTTATAATTAATTAAATAGACACTGCAACTGCAATCTGTTAAGATGATTCATCGCATTTTTTCGGTAATGATAATTTTCCACGACAACGATGCCCGTTGGTATAGCCCGTTCTCTGCAGCTTTAGAGCTTCGCGCATGCTCATTTCGTGATTCATCGATGTCACCGTCTCATAACAAATAGTACAAAATATCATATGTGACATAATTATTATTTAATTTTTGTATGCATAAAATGAATTACTTAGTTAAACTAATGTCTTATAGTTCTTCCTTATTTTTATAATAATAGAGAGAGTGCAAATGCACACAAACTTTCCTCCTATGATATGACAATGTCGTTAGAGCAACTCCAATGGGGCGATCCATTTCGTCCGCCCAAGTCCGTTTGGGTTTGCGCGGACAAAAACGACGGCCCAGCGCAGAGACCCATTTCTATTTTGTGTCTGCTTTGTGTCCGCGCGGACCCATTTCCGGTTCAAATCTGGGTCTGATTTGTGTCCGAAGCAAACATAAAGCGGGCGTTTTCTGCGTCCTCTTCGTCCGCCTCTGTCCACTGCCCCGTGCTCCCTGGCCCACCTGGCATTCACCCACCCATCCTTTCTGTCTATCTCACACTGGCCCAGCGCTCGAGACAGACAGAAAGGATGGGTGAGTGGTGGGCCAGTGTGGTGGACCTGTGTCCTCGGGCTCCGCCGTTGCAACAGTGTTTGCTCCAGCATCGGCGCTGTGCTTGGGAGGTAGTCCAGGAGCGGATGCGGATTGTGGTCTGCATCGATGACATCTGGAAGACGGAGCATGTGCTGGACTTGTGGTTCGTGGATTGCAGGTATAGTTTTCCTCTTTCGGTGTTTTAGTCGTGGTGGGGTACTAGACCTGGTGTTCAATGGTGTGTCCAGAGTGTTGCCCCGGTCTGATTCGTTCAACGACAAGGGCTTCACTTTTGGTGAGCCATCTTGGAGGTCCACAAAGCTGCATATCAGCGATGGAGCCGCGTCGAACTCGGGGTGAGGAGGTGATTGGTCATTCTTTTCTTCGGTGGCTGCTTTGGTGGTGCCGGAGGCAGGTGACGAGCATCGGTGTCAAACTCAGATATGTTCTGCTATCTTTTCAATTTTATCATGTCGGTCTTTACGCGACTTGTACTTTGTCCGTTATGATATAAATGAGACACGTATTACCATGCAAAAACTAGCAGCAAATCACTGATCTTAGAGGGGGGCAGGGCCCTGCTGGTCCCCCTGTCTCTGTCATTGCTCTTGACTATAACACTATAATTCTGGAATAAAACCCTTTTTTCTGGAACAAAAAAGAATACGTCACATTCCCTCACGTTGAAGAAATATGGTATCCTTCTAGGAAAAAAAACATGGGCACTATTCTTGTGAGCATCGCCCAGCTGCAGCTGCAGCTGCCTGCTGGCTAGCATGTGTCTCGCGGACGGGCATCGTTGCGAGCATCGACCGAAAGCGCAGCCTAGCCCGTGGACGCACTCGGTCGGCCGCTACGTAGTCGTACGTTGCGTTGGTTATACAGACCCAAACGACCAACCACCGTACGCAAGGAGGACACCGCCGTTGGCATCTTGCGGGCGCGCGCGTACGGAGCCGAGGCTTTTAGCTGTGGTCGTTCGGCCAATGACACACCGGGAGGCGCTTGCGTGCGTGCCACGCCCGGCCGTCGAGCGTGTGCGGGAGGAAGACGCACCGGGCGCTCTCGTTTGGCGCCGAGCGAGCCGGCGCGCGTACGCTCGCCAAAAGGGCGGCACACGCACGCGTCGCCATGCACGTACGCCCCACAGCCTTTGCTACTAACGTCTTCGGTGTGCTCAGCAGCGACGTCGATGCACACGCGCCCCCTGTCAACTTGCAACAAAATGGAGAGTATGAGACACACACAAGGAGCACAGAGACGACAACGGACAATTTGCAAGGCCGTTTTGCTGAAAACCTTGATGCAATCTATACTGAAGATACCATTTATACCGAAGTTAAAAGTTGATGTAATGCAGAAAAAGGTGATTTATTCGGCGTGTATATTTACAATCATTCAAATTTTGGATAGCATTTCTTTTTTTGGCTTACAAGGCAGGTGCACTGTTGATTTCATTAAGAGAGAAAAATCAAAAATAGTATAGAACCATTCGAATTTTGGATGGTATATAGATGGGCTTGTCTCCTATGATACGATATTGTCATTACGCTAGATGCCTCATGTTGATCCTCGCCGAGACCCGCGGGGACAATATCATGCAGTAAACATGTGGCCATTTCGTTGTAAAAACAACATGGTATTCTGTCGCTGGCGATGGTAGCCCTGCGAGAGCTAGAGAAGGAGATGCCTTGCAAAAGCACAAGAACTGTTGATGGAAATCAAGGACGGAATGGGCCGGGTCGGCCCGTTGGGTCAGTGACCTGACTCAAAAAGTCGAGGCCAATCGGCCAAGTCGGTTGGCCTTAAATCATATAATCGATCAATGGAGCCGACACCATGCGACTCGATGGACCAGACGGGTCGACCCAACGGATTGTTGTTCTATCACTACTCACATGCCTACCGACCTTCGTACCAACTCTCTCTCTCTCTCTCTCTCTCTCTCTCTCTCCCCTCATTTTTATTTGTCAAGCTACGACTCTCGCACACCCTTCTGATGGCACAACACACATCCCTCTGAAAACACAATCTAGCTGGACCTAGAGGAGAGTATAGATCGATCACAAGGATACAACCGGGACTAATTATTTATCCAAGATTAGATATGAGGAAAGAATAGATCTTGTCATTTTGCTGGACCGTGTAAACAGGGCTGTAAATCTGAATTTGCTGGATTTTGGGTCGGCATCATGTACAATGAGGCCACAATTTTTTATGAAATGGACCGACACATGGCTTCACATATTGACCTTGGCCCTTGGGGTCACGGGGCCACATCCAAGGCTAGGTCCAGGTCGGCCCATTCCCATCTTGAGACAGAATGCCATGGACAACATATGTTCTTGTCAAGGAAGACACCCCATGCTAGAGGGCAACCCATTGATTGTAAAAATGCAAAAACCGAGGGTATGCAATGCCATTAGCATCGGGTCAACTCCATCGACATAACCCCAATGACTGCCGCCCCTAGCACTAAGCATGAAGAAGTGGCATGGTGGATGAGAGGGGGGGGGGGGGGGGGGGGGGGGCAGGAAAAATCAAAGGAAAAAAATCGGATGCAAGCGTATTGTCACATATTGACCTATCTATCGTTTATGAAGGAAAATATACTAAGAAACATGTTCTGATGTATTGAAGTCGTTGTAATGCAAATTAGAAAAAAAAAACTATAGGGCTTTTAACCGATACCCTGGACTCTGGGATAATGACCTACTTAAAATTGAAGCATGTCTGATTTGTCATTTAATGTATGACACCAGACATGTCAGTGAGTGTAGCTATGTCTTGGCTCTTTTGGCTCTATCACGTAGTTCAGCTTTGACCCAGGCATATCTCTCTGGCTCAAGAGCTTGATTGAACCTAGCTAGTAGAGAGGCGGTGTCGGTGAAGGAAGGAGGAAACCAAATTTGCGTCATGATCATGACAAAAGTTTTTTTTTTTTGTAAACCCAGCCAAAGTTAAAATAGTTTCCACTGAGGACAAGACAATGTGTCCTCACATCGTTAAATTATCCAAGCTTCATAGGAATAGGGTGCTGGGGTTGATTGGGGCATTGGGTTGTCGTGTCAGGGATTTTATCGGTCTAGTTTTCGGTAACCGACAGGTTACCGAAAATTTTGATGACCCACAAAAATATTGGACACAAAAATTTAGAAGTTTTTGTATTTGAATGATTGAATAATGGTCAAATAGGTTGCCATACATAAATTACAGCAACCAAGCATTTGGGCTAGCGGTAAGGTTCACGACCTATCGTGTGGACGTCGCTGAATCGACCCAACAATTTTTGAACAACAATTTTTTGTGTTGTTCAAGCTCAGTAAAAATACTATTGGTTGTGGTGCGGTGCTATCAAGTCAGGCTCACAACCTCCTGATGGTTACTACGCTTGCTGGCCACTAGAACAGGAAGCATTTGTTGTATAAATGGGTTAAATGTAGGACAACGCTAACGCCCTCACGTGTGGTGGAAGCCAAACCCGACAACACGCCCTATAGCACACAGACTATGCCATGTCACCGCATGCATGCATGTGGAAATCTTTTTGGATTTTCTGTTTTTAAAATGTTTTATCTCTTAAACGAAAAATCCGATTGAAGATCCGTTTTCACCATTAAATCCCTCGTGACGAGATCTTTAAAACTAGATTTCATATCAATATATTTTGACGAATTTTTTTGTTTAAAAGTTGCCGTGTCTATTGCACATGAATTGCCACGATGTTCACACTGAAGTTGCCATGATACGTTTCAGCTATTTTCTTCTACATTTAAAAATGAATTTTGACATATTATAAAACAGGGAATTAAGAAACTAGACTTGCCATGCACCATAAATTAAAATTGCCATGACACATGCACTTAATTGCCATGATTCATACAAAAAAAGTATTTTCATGGTCAAAGTGCTGGAATTGCCATCATCAAAAAACTAAAATTGCCATGATCTACAAACTAAAATTGCCACATGGCAACTTTAGTTTGAGCACTATGGCAACTACAGTGTATACATCATGGCAACTTTTGGGCAATTTTTTTTTCGTCGAAACATATCAACATGGGGTCTAGTTTTGAAGATCTCGTCGAGACGGATTTAATGGTGAAAACGGATTTTTAATTTGTTTTTTTAATTAGGAGATAAAACATTTTTAAGCTAAAAACCAAAAAGATTTTTTCTGATGTCATCTGTTCATATGTGGCAAAATGAGTGGCGATGGAGGTGTGTGAGCGATGTGCAAACGCCCACACGTGTGGGGGTTAGTTTTTCCATAAATGTAATATATTTTGAAGCTATAAACTTCGGCCGATACAAATCTCAAACTCCCAAGTTGTTCGGGAACCGGATTTTCTAGGCCCTATCGGGAAAAACTAGTGTCAAAATTAAAAACATTATTTTGTGGGTCTCATTTTTATTTGGTGTGTACCAGATGTTCCTCGCATGGCCAAAACGCCAGTTATTCATGGCATATCTTGCACAAATGTTTGATGATTTACCATTTTTATGTGTTCTGCTCTATACAGTAAGCATCTTGCAATCTTGCGAACGCGTTTGATTCCAGAGCTGGTGTTTGAATATATTATTTGGTGACATCATGCACACTTGTGAATTCACGATTTAGGTAGCTATACTTGGTAGCTGATACTATTACACTCTAGAACCATATAGCATGTTATTTATTTTATCCATACACTCTAAAGAACGTTACCAAGTTTTGTGGATATTTAAGAAACTATAGATAAATACCATAAAATAAACACACTAATGGATGTATGTTGAGTGGTGCCATAGTTTTATTTGTTCTAGATTTAAATTGAATTTTATCTTGATAGAATAGTATTTCAAACAATATTTTCAAATATAAAACCAACAAAATATAGTTATCGCTTTGGTAAAAAAAGTATTTTTTTATGATAATACTAGAATTAAATGATAAATATGTAATTTAACATACATGGTCATTATACAAGTTAGACTTAAAATATTATTTAAAATGTGAATATTATATATATATATATATATATATATATATAAGTGATAAATAAAAAAGTTTAGTATAATGAGTATAAATCGGTTCACATATGTGGTGTGATATAAACATTTTTTCATTTACACGAAAGAAATAATTATTTAGTCCCTTAAAATAAAATAAAATAATAACAGAATAAAATTCGTCGACACATTATAAAGAAGAATGAGTTCAAATATAATTTTATATATTTTAAAACATATAATTAATTAAATAAAGTCTGCAGCTATTTGTTAAGTTGTTTCATCCAGTTTTCCTTAAGTAATGATAATTTTTCGATACAACGCCGCTCTCTTGTACACCCTGTTCTTTTCGACTTTAGAGATTCGTGCATACTCTTTCTCGCGCTTCATTAGTGTTACCGTCTCATAACGAAGAGTACAAAACATCATATGTGATAGAATTAATTACTTACTTTCTTGTATGCATAAAATGATCTTTTTGAGTTAAAATAATGTCTTAATAAGTACTCCCTCTGTTCCGATTTATTCGTCGTGGTTTTAGTTCAAACTAAAACCACGACGAGTAAATCGGAGCGGAGGGAGTATAATTTTTCCCTTTTTATACTAATAAAGAGAGCGCATATACACTAAAAAAAAGAGCGCACATGCACATAAACTTTCCTCCTATGGCATGGCAATGTTGTTACTATGTTAGAATCTTTACTCAAACAGTGGCATTCTCCTCTGTGCTTTCCACCCGACGAACAAAGTTTGAACCGTTCGTCGTCGCTCCCGGGACGGCTAAGCCATGAGCTAATAAATGCGAGTTAACCCAAAGCATGGAGCATATACATACATGACCCGTAACTGTAAGAGGACCCTCCCCATGAAACTCGATTGAATGCCGGCCGGGATGGAAATGGCCCGTAGCTTTCGTCGGCGTAATCAGTGATCACCGGCGACACGCGTTGGTGTTGCTCGCGAGCTTGCCCGATGCAACCCCACACTCTATTTAACCCCACCACACCCTTTGCCCAAACGCCCACAAAAAAAATACAAAGTGTAGTGGAAGGGAAGGAGAACCGGCCGCCTCCCCTCCGCTCCCACCGCGCTTAAATGCGGCTTGTTTTTCCGTAGGCGCGCTGCCCGTTTACTCTTACAAAAGCCTCGCTCGCCTCACTCCTCTGCTGCAGCCACAGTCAGCTACTCCCGGTAGCGCACCCACCCCGCCTGCCAGAGCCAGCTTCTTCCCCAGCGGCCGGCGCGCGCGCCCACGCACCGGGACGTGAGGAGCTAGCCGGGCGGCAATGCACATTGCCACGTGCGTGTGGCAGGAGAAGGCGGCGGCCATGGGCGCGGCGGCCGGGGGCAGGGCCGGCGAGTGCCGGGTGTCGCTCGTCGCGCTGCTGCTGGCGGCGGGGCGCGCGCTCAACTGCGTGGTGAGCTTTGTGGTCTTCTCCTTCCTCGATGTGCTGGACATGGTGCTCTGCCTCGTGTACAAGGTGGTGGACTACGCCGTGGAGGCCGAGTGGAAGCCCTGCTACTGCTCGGCTGCGGCGCGCGAGGACGGCGGCGGCGGCGGCGGCGGCGTAGCAGGCGGCGCGAAGGGGGCGCTGTCGTTCGTGGCCCCGCGGGCGGCGGCGGGGGCGGCGGGGCCGAAGGTGGTGCGGCTGTCGTCGTCGTCGGCCAACAAGATGCAGCTGGAGGACGTGTCGGACACGCTCTACGTGCGCGCCTCGCTGCTCTCGGACGCCACCCGGAAGCCGGGCCCCATCGCGCCGGCGCTGACCGTGAGCCCGGCCATCGCGGAGCTCATCCGCGGCAAGATCGACCGGGCGCCGCGCCCGCCGCGGCAGGCGCCCTGCTGGTCCGACTGCGACTGCAAGATGTGCCACTCGTGGAGCACCGGCTCGCGCGCCTCCCACCTCTACGTGCACGTGCAGGCCCCGCCGCCGCCGCCCGGGGCCGGCGAGCAGGAGGCGGTCATCTTCATCCACGGCTTCATCTCCTCCTCCGTGTTCTGGACGGAGACGGTGTTCCCGGCGTTCAGCCCGGCGGCGCGCGGGCGGTACCGGATGTTCGCCGTGGACCTGCTGGGGTTCGGGCGGAGCCCCAAGCCGGCGGACTCGCTGTACACGCTGCGGGAGCACCTGGAGATGATCGAGCGCTCCGTGCTCCAGCGCTACCGCCTCAAGTCCTTCCACGTCGTGGCGCACTCCCTCGGCTCCGTCCTCGCCCTCGCGCTCGCCGTCAAGTACCCCGGCGCCGTCAAGTCCCTCACGCTGCTCGCCCCGGTACGTCTACGTTTCCCAGCCACACAAACATAATTATTGAAGTCACTCGGCATGCGAATCACCTGCGCCGCGCTAACAAACTCGGTGCACTTTGTAGTAATTTTCCATCAACCGTGTCCGTTTTTACACGAAGAAAAGTGTATGGTAGTAATGATTTATGTTTGTGTGATGGATGGTGTTGCAGCCGTATTTCCCGGTGCCGGAGGAGGAGGCGGGGGCGGCGACGCAGTACGTGATGCGGCGGGTGGCGCCGCGGCGGGTGTGGCCGCCGATCGCGTTCGGGGCGTCGATGGCGTGCTGGTACGAGCACGTGAGCCGGACCATCTGCCTCACCATCTGCAGGCACCACCGGGTCTGGAACAGGCTCTTCAGGATCTTCACCAGAAACAGGTAAGCCAACCGCATATATTATTATTTTAACTTTACTTTACCATATAAACAACAACGCTCGTGTACCATATTTTCCTCTTCTTCTTTTCCCAGTGGCGACACACACTCTATACACATATTTCCCAACCACCTGACCTGCCTGTCCTGGCCTGCATGTTCCTCGGCCGGTCCCGTGACAACCCAGTCACGATAAGTAACTGCACTAGAACCAAGACAGACGTACCCCACGCACAAACGGTCGCCGTGTGCACAGGGAACACCTACACACACACACACACGGGCAGTACAGTACGCACCAAGCAAAAGAAAGTAAACTGAACTAATAAATTGAATGTCTAGCTACCACTCCTACCTAGTGTAGCAGTAGTAAGTTTGAAATGAAAACACATTTGCTTTGAACGAAACCGCATTACTCTTGCATTGAATTGGCGCGAGACTGGCGGATGAGCCACAGCTGTCGACCCCATTCATGGCGCCACGAGTCTCCCTCCCTCTCATCCCACGGCCTTTTCTCTGCGTTCGTAGTACGTACCCCCTGCTGCTGCCAGAATTTGTCTTTAAAAATGATGAAGCAGACAGGCTATGCGTGGAGACGACGGAGACGGCGACGGCGACGGCGGGCCAAGGTGATCGCTGTCCCCGCCGCGCGCTATCTTCCCTTAAATGATCGCCCCCAAATGTTGTTCGGTAGCAACAGTAGGTGCGTGCTGTAGCGTTCGTTCGTCCGGCCGGAATTCATTGGCACCCGCCGTTCCAGCTGATCCGTGTGTCAAGTCGTCGTGCACCCTGATGATCACCATGGGTTTTCTCCGTGCGCGACGCTGGGTACAGTAGCGGCAGCAGGAGTGGTACGTGGTGGCCTGCTGGGTGGGTGGGAGCGTAGCGTAGTACGTGTGGTCGTGTGGAGGATGCATGAGTGCATGCGCTCCGGGCTCGGGCGCGACAGTCGTGCACGTAGGTGAGCGCTCGCGCGCGCGCGCAGCCGGCGCCTAGATTGGCGGTGGCTCACCACCCGGCTATAAACGGCAACCAGACGGGGCCCACGCGCCATGACCCGCACTTACGCGCCACGAAACAAGACGGGCCGCAGAAAAAGTCTTCGGCCGGTACACTCACCCACCATCGCTTAACCCTCTATTTTCCAGCTCTCGGTGTCACGTAGTTTGTGACACTGTGCTGTCCTCTCCCCTCTGTCCTCGTGTGTTTTCTGGTTGAGAAAAGTTACTTCACTCCACGGAAAGAATGTGTGCTTCGTTTTCCTGCGCAAAAAATACAATAAAAACGAACATCCGTCGTCGAAACAAAAGCTGGTATGCTTAGTAATTCGTTTTTGCCGTCTCGTCTCGGTCGCGAGAGTATATAGTGGAGGCCCGTTGCTAAAGTGAAGTGAAGCAAGTTCACGTATATGAACGAGTGGATTCGGCGGTGCGTGGCCACGTACGTACGGGGCTGGGGTGCATGTCGTGCAGCTGTGCATGTGCGCGGGGCGGGGGACGTGTCGTGTCGACGACGGTGAGTGCCCAGCTAGCTAGCTAGCTGCTGGTGCTGGTGGTACGTAGACATATGGTGAGTGCCTTGAATTGCTTCGGTTGTGGAGTCGTGCGGTCGATCGATCGGTCGATGGGCGGACCTAACACGACCAAACCGCATGTCTTGGCACACGAAAGGCCTCCTCCTGCTTTCCCTTGTTTAGCCTACCTAGTGGCTACATGGTGGACACTGCATGCATGCTTGCTTGCTGCTACGTACGCCCAAATTAATCAACTGTGTGCACAATACAAGGTATTCATGGCTTTGCACAGCTTGAATGCTATCTTCATGTATACCTCTCACTGTTTTTTGAAGAAGCATGTAGTACCTCTCATCGTCTTGTCTCGTCATCTACTTCTGCATACTGTGCGTTATAAAAGATGGTGCGTGAGACCCAAAGTCTTGTACGTATGATCATACGTATAATTGGCCGGCGACTAGCTAGCTAGGACGAACCAGTCACATGGCCGGCTTTGCAATTCACCAATAACTGCTGAGCCAGGGCAAATAATGCATACTCCCTCCTGCTGGCGCGTGCTATACCACTGTACTGTACTGAAGGTAACCTGAAAGCTAGGACAGTGGATTCCGGTGTAGGGGCAATGAATGAGCGTCTCACCCATATATACATGCATGCATGCATGGCATGAATGGCATGACTGAGATCTAGGGAGTTAAGTTTGGCTCCAAGTCGCAATTTTTATTACTGGATTGCGCAAGTACACACGCATGATAGGGCCATACGTGCATGGTCCAGCACAAGGCAATGCAAGTGGACGGAGTGAGTGCAGCAGTAACGGGTTCCAGTTATGGTTGTATCACATGCTGCAACCAGAACGGCACCATGGCAGGCGATGCGAGCACGGGGCAAAGCAAAGATTTTTCTTCTCGTTTTCCATTAGTGGCAGCGCTGTACCGTTGCTCGCCGGCACATGCACGATCCATATATGGTCTGAGTGAGTGAATGCCGGGCGCTAACTGACTGTACTGTACGTGCGTGTGTGTTGATGGATGTTGCAGGATGAGGACGTTCCTGATCGAGGCGTTCATGTGCCACACCCACAACGCGGCGTGGCACACCCTGCACAACATCATGTGCCTCAGCGCCAGCAAGATGGGCGCCTACCTGGACGTGGTGGCCGGCCAGCTCAGCTGCAAGGTGGCCCTCTTCCACGGCCGCGACGACGAGCTGCTCCCCGTGGAGTGCACCCTCGCCGTCGGCGCCCGGGTGCCCCGCGCGCGCGTCACTGTCTACGACAACAAGGACCACATCACCATCGTCGTCGGCCAGGAGAAGCTCTTCGCCGCCGAGCTCGAGGCCATCTGGCGGAGCGCCGCCCAGGACTAGCACCTCCGCCTCTCCCTCTCTCTCTCTCTCTACCTCGTTCGTTCGCCAACCGCCACATGCATGTACTACAACTCTACTACTGCTACTACTACTTCAACTACAGTGATCATCAGTCAGCAACAAACAGTGCACAGGTGGAGGAAGAGAGGTGGAGATCAATGGCCCGTGAGAAAGATTGCAATAACGATTACCCTGCATGCAAGAGCAGATGCCAGGCCTAGTAGGAGGAGGATGGGACATGGTAGAGCAACTCTGGCATATCCTTTCCAAGAACTATAAATACATACAGCTGTATCATTTCCATTTTCTTCTTCTTCTTCTTCTTCGTTTTTTTTCCTTTCTCTTTTCTCCCTGGTAATTAATTAATTAATGATAAAGTGTACTTATGATTAATTGTTTGATTGGACCAGCTTGGCCAATTGTCGTTGTCGTCGTCAACAGCCACACAACTGTAATATAATACTGTAGTATATATACCATGAGATGGAATGGAATGGACTCTTTCAAAGCCGAATTGATTAAGCTGCCGAAGTTGGTTTGATGATTCATGTGATGGGACGGGTGCTTCGTGGTACTACAGCTAGCGGAGTACGCACATGAACATGGCCTGCGTTCTGTTGTGACGGGCACGGATTGCTCCGTTGGGGCCTGCCCGAATTTATTTCTGAATTGCGTGAAAGAGAGACCAGCATCGCAGTCCCATTGATCGGCACCGGCTTTGTCTGTCAGTGTCTGCCTCCCCCAATGTGCTGTGTTTATCCTGTGCGTGAGGCTCCTTCTAATGATCAGTAACTACATCGTCCTTTAAGAAACAAAATAGCATCAAATTACGCGGACTGATGATTATTTGCCGCTGCGAGGCTTCTACTTCCACGTTTGGTCATACTTTGCCACTACATCTCCTTCAGATAAGTTCATTCTGGAGAACAGAAGGACCATCTATCAACCTCCTTCAGCAAAGTGTTTCTGTTAGAGCATCTCCGAGACGACAAGAACCCTACAACCCTGCCCTGGATCGCCCTCTTGCCAAGGCCGGGTAGTGGTGCAAGACCACCCCGTTGTTAGAGTATCTACAGCCGGCGCCTCAAACCGGCCTCAAACGACTGGGCCGTCCGCCCGATCACCGACCAGTCACGATTTTTTGACCCAGGCGGACGTCTCAAACGGGCCTCAGATGCCCGGGCTAACCGGCACCCTCATATCCAGCCCAAATATAGGATGGATATGGGGTGGCCCGGGCATGCCTGGCCGCGTTTGCCTGACAAGCCCGGCTCACCACCGACTCCATGGCTGTCCCACAAAAAAACCCATCCGTCACATCGCTCTGAAATCCTATCTCACTCAGTCTCCGCTCTTGCTCCATCCTCTCCTCTCCCCGCACCGATTTCGAACGAATTCGGCGCAATGCCGAGCTCCGCCAGCCGCTCCGACTTCGATCTGGATACGGACTATGAGCTTGCCCTCCGCATCGCCTTGGAGCGGTCTAAGGTGGAGACCGAGGGCAGCTCCGGATTTACAGCCTCGCTGCAGGCGCAGCTTCCCCGTAGGCGCTGGCCCCTCCCGGCCCGTGCGTAACCCTGACAGGCGGCCTGCGCAATCCGTGCCTCCCCTACGCCGTCCCCCGCTCCGTCAGCTGCGGTGGGTGCTTGTGCCCGCCACGCCGGCCCGGGCGCGCACGCCGGAATCAGAGGCGCGCGCCGCCTGCCGCGAGCTGCAACGGGAAAGGGAGAGAAGGGAGGCAGAGCAGTTCGTGCGCCGCCGCGGATGCAGGTGGAGCCCGACCAGGACACGCGGTTCCTTGAATGGGTCTACCGCCGGTCGCTTACAACCGCAGAGACGGACGTGCGGCGGCTCCGCCGGAAGAATGCATCCAAGGTGCTCCGGATTGCCATTGAGCAGTCAGAGCGCAAGGCCGCGGAGGCTGTGGCGGAGGCGGCTCGGCTCGCAAAGCTCAAGCGGCAGCGGGACAGGGCGGTTCGGCGGCTAAAAGGGCTCGTTATCCTTTCTGACACCTCCGACGACGGCTCCTCGCCCGACGACTCGGACGGTCAGCCACCAGCTCCTGACGCCTACAGCTGCGCTGGCGACCGGAAGGACAAAGGGTCGGTGAGGAAGTGGTGAATCTCCACCATCTTCGTCTTCAATTTCAAGTTTTTAGTAATGTAGTTCAAATTTGTTCGTCTTTATGTGAATTATGTGAACTTTTGCGATCTTTTGGACATCCATTGGTGATCTTTTGGTGATCGGAATGTGCATTTCTCTGTTTGATTCTATGTTTGTGTGATAATCTACGTTCTTTTTATCTACGTTGCATGCTAGTATGGATACGAGGGACCGGATATGACATAAACGAATGTGGACGACATAATTTGAGGAGTGCCCGTGGACGCGCTCGGGCGCGTCCGCGAGCGTTTGAGGGTCCAGATTTGCAACTTGCAGTTGTAGATGCTCTTAGCCCGAGTAGAGATGCATGATCACCTACTACGCAATTGTCACGCGGGAGCGCTGCTACGAGATCCAGCAGGAGATCCGGGCGAGACAAGCCGCGTGCGCCACCCGCATTGATGCTGGGCTGCCTCCGAAGTTGCCAGAGCCTGATACGTCTTGAACGTATCTGTAATTTCTTATTGTCCTTGCTATTAAAATATCATTCTTGGATGTTTTATATACATTTAATAGCAACTTCATATCATTTTGGGACTAACCTATTAACATAGTGCCTAGTGCCGGTTGCTATTTTTTGCTTGTTTTTTTACTTTGCAGAATATCAATACCACGAAGTCCAATTGCCACGAAACTTTTTGAAGATTTTTTCCTGGTGATAAGAGACCCTGGAAGCTTCTGGAGCAGTCGAGAGGAGGCCTGTGGGGCCCACTAGACACCGGGGGGCGCCAGGGGCTTCTAGTGCGCCCTGATGGGTAAGGGGGCCCACAGGAAGCTTCTTGACCTACTCTAAAATACCAAAAACCCTAGGGGAGTCGACGAAATATTTTTTCGGCCGCCGCAAGTTTTAGAACGACGAGATCCAGTCTAGAGGCCTTTTTTGGCACTCTGTCGGAGGGGGCAATGATCGCGGAGGGGTTCTTCATCATCCTTGCTGCCCCTCCGATGATGCGTGAGTAGTTTACCACAGACCTACGGGTCTGTAGTTAGTAGTTATATGACTTCTTCTCTCTTTTTGATTTTCAATATAATGTTCTCCTCGATGTTTTTGGAGATCTATTTGATGTAACTCTTTCTGCGGTGGGTTTGTTCGGATTTGATAAATTGTGAGTTTATGACCAGATATATCCATGAATATTATTTGAGTCTTCTTTGAACTCTTTTATGCATGATTGTTATAGCTTCGTATTTCTTCTCCGATTTATTGGTTTGGTTTGGCCATCTAGATTAATTTATCTTGCCATGGGAAGAGGTGCTTTGCGATGGGTTCAATCTTGCGCTGCTCAATCTCAGTGACAGAAAGAGACATGACACGCATGTATTGTTGCTATTATGGGTAACAAGATGGGGTTGATACGCCTCCAACGTATCTATAATTTTTTTATTGTTCCATGCTGTTATATTATCATTCTTGAATGTTATACAATCATTTTATAGCAACTTTATATCATTTTTTTGGACTAAGCTATTGACATAGTGCCTAATGCTAGTTGCTGTTTTTTGCTTGTTTTTACTTCGCAGAATATCAGTACCAAACGGGGTTCAGACTATGGCACCCCGGCTCAGAGAAAACCGGAACGCCCCGTATTCCAGCCCAGAGATCAAGGAGAAGTCTTCTGAAATACAACACTGCTTAGCATAGAACAAACCAGCTCTTTATTATTACATGAATATGAATACAAGGTCTCCGATATTACAATGAATAACATCGGTACGGCGACACTACGTCATCCTCAGTTGCTCTATGCAAGCAGCACAACAACTCGAAGCAGCGGAATAACTCTAGCAGCGGAACAACGACCACGGTGGTGAACTCCACTCCGCAGGGACTCTGGCTGGAACGCTTATCCTAGCTCGCACGAACGGAAACCACGACAAGCAAGCAATCAAATTCAGAATGACCTGCAAGCTGGCATGACACGCCAGGTCAGTACATTGAATGTATTTGCAAGCTCACAAATAACCAGAAGCATTCAAGACAGACAACGACATGGCAATTATTGGTTAAACATGAATTAACATGATATCATCAGAATAACATAGCATGACCAACATAAACATGATAGAGCTATCTCAACATGAACATATTAATCCAACAATACTAGCATGCAACATGAAACCACTATATGCACCACTTATCCTGCTCGGGTTACCTCGTAACCAACACATGCATCACTTACCAACCTCGGACATCACACGATCATCTCAGGATCAAATCAAGCTTGGTACAAACAATACCGCAGTAATCAGTAAATGACCACAAGGAGCTTGACCTTTACCCACGATTCTCGTACAACATCACGAATATACAACAACTCGGTATCCTCGATACCACCGTGATCCTTACGGCGATCACAACCACGACCAACACTAGTCTCAAACTGTGATCCTTACGGCGATCACAACCCGTCCAATGCATGGCCGGTGATCCTTACGGCGATGACCATCCGACCAACACTTGGCCAACTTATCTCACTGTTATTAAGAGGGTGTTTGTTTCCACGGACTTATCGGTTTGGGGACTTAAAAAAGTCCCTATAAGTCCCATCTAAACCAAACAGGAGGGACTTATAGGGACTTAAAGTGGGCATTTGAGACTTATGAAATAAGACTCTCAAGGAGAGTCTTATAGGGACTTATAGTTGCAATATGGTCTTATAGGGACTTATAAGTCCCAGGAACCAAACAGGTAGAGACTTTTTAGGGACTTGAGTCTTATAAGTTGAGACTAAAAAAAGTCCTAGGACTTATGAACCAAACAGGGCCTAAGAACATTATTCTTATTACTGTGGACTCATGGTGTGACCTACATTTGACCTGGGCCCTTATCCGCGGGCGCGGCTATCGATAGATTTAATATACACTCTGCAGAGGTTAGTACACTGTACCCACACTACGGAACCCATGGCCTCATTCTCCCATTCGGGTGGACCAACGGTGTTCCGACAAAACCGATCTACTGTCATGACACTCTCCCGGCCACTCCGGCTCACTCCTCACTGAGCTAAGTCATGGGTGGCCCCGTGCCTACCTCCAGACACAACGACCACCGTCGTGGCCCAAAACATAAACGATCCCACACGGGGATCCGCCGACTACAACAACTACAGGCAAACAAGGTTATGCTCCGCCTACCTGATAAGGGTAGCACGCGCCCATAACCTTCCCTCGTTGGAGGCACCGGCGAGAGGCACAACAATAGACCCAGTTAGGACCGTCCCATACCAGTAAGCATGGTTGCACTGGTCAGCATCGATTCAGCGGCACCATGACTCAGCCAACAGTTGTTCAAGTTCAATTTAATCCGGTTACTTGAATGCAAATATGCTGAGCCATGATAAAATTCATGGACATGATATCAACATCATCATGAGAGTATCACATAACTTCCACCATATCAACAATAACTCATATCCACTAAGCATGGCATACTGACTAGCATGACCATCTCCAACATCAACATGTACCACTAGCAATCATAAACATGTGAAAGGAAATACTAGCAGGTATAACATGTTCTCAGAGTACAAAACAACATAGCACAAAAGTGAACATGCAAATCTGAACATTACCGGAACAACGATAACCATTTGTTCAACAAGCAAATATTTAATAAAGATTCAAGTTGAAAACCATGGCTACTGCATGACTATCATGCAAGTGGGTATTGTGGCTTGCCTGGGGATGAAGAAGGCACCAGGGAGAAGTGCGGTGAAGCCGCGAAAAGAATCGCCGGAAAACATTCTCTCTCGGAGGGGGCTGAATAAGGGCAAGGGCATAAAGGTCATTTTTACAGTGTCAAACCATAGTGAAAGTGTGACCAACAGAACGGGCTTGACAAAACGAAGAAGTGAGCGTTGGATTCACCTCAAACGGAGTTACGGATAAAAAGTTATAAGGGTTTTACTGCCAGGGACCTATATGTAAAACTTTATTTTACAGACTGGGCCAAAACAGAAAAAGTGAAAGCGCATTTGACGAAATACGTCTTCACTTACGCTGACGTGGCGTGGACCGGTCAAAAGGGCAGAGGCGGGGCCGGCTTCAGGGCGGCTGACATGCGGGGCCCGCGGGACTCACGCGGCTGGTCAACGCCCTCCTCCCGCTCTCCTTCTTCCCCGACGGGAACAGGGGACAGGCGAGGCAGAGGCACGGCCGGCGCTGGCCCGGCTGGCTCTGGCCATCTCCCGCCCGACCGAGGCCACCAGAAGGTGCAGCAGCTCCTGGCGCATCCATCCAGAGGGGCGGCGGCCACCGGGGAGAAGGGGAACGACGACGAGTGGAGGCGGCACGAGGACACAGAGGCGGCGGCTGGTCGAGGGGGCACGGCCCTATAGGGGCTCCGACGACGAGGGGAAGGGCAGGGGCGGCTCGCCGGAGTGCGGGGAAGGCAATAGTGATGGCTAGAGGTGGGGGAGGGCCCAGCATCGGCCAAATTTAAGCCGGAGGGGGCGGCGGCCATGGCGGCTGTGGGAGGGTAGGAGAGCTCGTGGAGCTCGGGCAAGGGGCTGGGGAGAGCTAGTGGAGAGCGGGGAGGCCAGTGGTGAGCTCGGAGAGGCTCGGGGATGGCTTAAATAGCCGTGGCGAGGGAGGCCGAGCTGGCACCGCCGGCGACGCGTGGCCGGCGCCACGGATGCGTGCCCGCGTGCATGAGCTCGGGGAAGACGACAGCGAGGCACAGGGCAGAGCTTCACGGGGAAGAGACGGCCAAGAGAGGGGCAGAGGAAGAGGCCGAGCGTCATAAAAGCTCGGTCGTCTAGAGATCTCTCGTGGGCGTTCGTCGGTGAGCATTGACGGAGGGGCTGACGGAGGGGGAGAGGGCTCCAGGAGGACGGCGACGATGAGGGCAATCTACTGGACATGCTCAAGGGCACGAAGACAGCGAGAGGGGGAGGGGCCCGAGCACAAACGGCCACTGGACGCGCTCATGGCATGCCAAAACGGTGGTCACCACCAGTGTTGTTATGTCCGGAGGCAAACAGCTGGAAAACGCTTTCTAGTGATAAGTCCTTCGAAGATAGGTTTGATCTGTGGTGGTAACTAGGTGAAAGAGGCTCTGGTCAAAAAGAAATAACCCTCTGAATTTACTGCAGTAAACTTCATCAGCTCAATGAGATCAACTGAGAATTACTGGAGGCCAAAAAAGATGTGTGGGATGTTTAGGATAGGAAGGACTACAGTCCCGGGGAGGTTGAGGGTAAAATGATCAAGATTTACTGTAGTTGCTTCACAACTGCATACTTGGTCCAGAAATGAAGATAATCAAGATGCACTCACATGGAGTGTCCACTTGAGCTCAAATTGGGCAAAGCTTAGTCATATGATCATATGATGATGCTGTAAAAAGATCATGCCAAATGGACAAACCAAAATAGCACTTGCTTCACAAACATCTCTGCTGACCAGAAACTTGGAATAATTATGGTGGTCAAATGGCTCAATGAAATGATGCCAAATTGCGTGGAGAGATGTTTTATGAGTATAAAAATGATCAGGTAATTTATCAGGATTTTTGAAGCAATATAAAATATACTTGCTTCACAACCTGAAAATATTGCCAGAAACAAAGATTTGCTCCTGTGCTCACATAGATGATTGGATGGGGCTACAAATGGGTGGAGGGGATTAATATGAGCACATTAAGGAGTGTGCAAAAGTTCAACTCATTTTGGGCACTCCTAGCTTGTACTTCCTTCACAAAGCTTCCTGTGTGACAGAAACTTTGAAAATTCACTGAGGAAGATTGGCTAGGCAAATAAATCTGAACTTGTGCATGAGGCAAGTATTTGGACATATAAACATGTCCAAAAAGGTTGGTAGTCAATAGGAGAAATATAAATGACACTTCCTTCACAAAGTGCCATTCAGGGCAAAATAGGAAAAGGAATATTGGGGAATTATTTTTGAACATGGAAATGAAAAGTTTTGCCATATTTGATCAATATATGACCCAAACAATTTATTAGAATTATTTAGGAGTTTTAGGAGTGAGGGAAATATAGGTTGCTTCACGACCTAGGGCAATTGGAGTTATTCCTTTAATAGAAAAGGAATATTCCCAATAAAAAGAATATTGGGATTTGGGCTAGGATGGAAATGACAGGGTCTAGGGAAAGATTTGGGAATAACAAGCCACTCTGGAAACAAAGAAGAGGGCATCTTCTTCAGTTTCCAGACCACAAAGCCACAGAAAAAGAAAACTCAGGCAAAAACCTCGGAAAAACAAAAGAAAAAGAAAGGGCCAAAAAAATCAGGCTGTGACAAACCTTACCCCCTTAAAGAAATCTCGTCCTCGAGATTTGGTTGCTCAGGGAACAAGTATGAATATTCTGACTTAAGGAAACCGTTTCCAACTCAGGTATCCTTTTTCCTTTATTGTTGTTCCCATTAAATTTTTATCTGACTGGCCCTGGGGTGGTTTGATTCACTGTATCAACAATCTGACAGATCTTACCTGGCTTGCTCATGCTTATATATGCCCCAATTTCTTTTTTAGATCTGCTGACTAGCTGAGTGTGATTTAATTATCACGACTGAAATATATGTCTGTCTCACAAATCCAAAAGTGATTTCCGCTGGGTGTGCCACCCGGCACTGACAACCTTTCATGTAATGATGATCAGAATTTTCTGATGAAAACTCAAATTCTGACTCATTACGGAAGTTTTTGAATCATTTTAACCGGTTCCACTGTCGTGAGTATCGGATCCGTACCGAATATTTGATTATCTCCTGCCGCGGCCAGCATAAAGGGTTTGGCCTGTATGATAATATCTACAGACTTGACTGATGGTGGTTCTGACGGAAAAATTTTGTTCACGACAGGCTATCCACGATGGTTCATATAAGTGAGGACTCAGGCTTCCAAATTGTTATTCCTCATGCCGATTACTCATGCTGTAGGCATATCCATGTGGATCAGTACTGACTTAAACTGTCCGGGGAATCTGCACCATGGGGCCGTGTACGATTTTCATACCTGCATCACTGATCTTGGTCCTTCATTAATGTTTTCTTGGTCTGGATCTTTGGTGGAAAGAGCTGGGCCATATTGTTTCTTTGTATGACCATAGGTACTGTCGGTGCAATTTTTCGGCAATCGTAGCTTAGCCTCATTTTTCTGACGGGGTAACCCATTAAATTGCAGGTTCAACACCTCTCATTTTCTGATTGTTGGGAAAATTATTATCCGAAACCCTTGCAAGAAATCGGCAAATAAATCAGTAGCCACCAGAACGGTCCTTACAACTCAGATCTGGGACATTACTGAAATAACTCAACCACGGCTCAAGACGGCCGAAAAGCAGCTCAGAGCATGAGGCCGGGTTGATAAAAAGAAGGTGGCAGCTCCCTAAAATAGCCAAAAAGCAGCTATAGGGCTACTGTCACAAAAAGAAACTCAACAGCTGTACAAGACGGCCGAAAAGCAGCTTAGACTCGTTAGAGTCGTTGAAGAGAGAAACAAAAATCGGCATCCACCCCAGATAGCTAGAAATAGCTCAGATCACAGGCGTGGTGCCGTCATTGGAGAAAAAGGGTACAAGGGCTCATCAGGATCATTTTCCAGTTTCACGGGTACTTGTATTGAGCTCATTGATGTCGTCAATCCTCATAATCCTTTGTCACACTGCGGTGTATACTGGCTTCCATCCTCACGTGGTTGTCAGATCCTCATCCGAGTGACTTGTAAGATCTTGATGCTATGCTCATTGCATATATATATGAGGACCTGATTCCGAGACAGACGTGTATTCTGACTGATTCTTGATTCTGACCAAAATGTTGCGGATCTGATTCTTGGGATTCACTGCCATATGCTGTCAATTCACAGTGTACTACCTTGTACCAATGTCTTATTGAGGAATATTTGCTGGCTTGTGCTCGAAACTTTCATCGGGCAACTTGCTGAAAAAGACCGGGTATCGTGTTTCAGAAGCATACCCCCTTAAAGACTTTGCTGGTGAAAGACTCAGTACCTTATGCTGGAAGCTTTTGCGGTTGCTTACTGAAGAAGGCAGAGTACCTTGCGCGGGAAATCATCCACGTATCGTACTGAGGAAGATAGATGAATCTTGCCTTGGAAGCTTCTCGGGTATCTTGCGAGGGAAGATTGGGTTGATTACACCAGAAACTTCTTATTGTGATATGCGGACCGATTTCCACATACCATCTTAATATTTCTGATGTTGGTTCCTGTATGAAACAGGGTTTTGCAGGACTATCCTCCTTTCTGAGTGTATGCCATATTTTTGCTTGCTTCCAGGTACATCGAGTTCCTCAACGAAAAATTAAACTTGTATCTGAGCCATACCTTTGATAATATTCTGTCAAACTTGCACACAATTTATCTTCTTGCTGATTTAATCATTTTGTTGTGATGAGTGCACGCTAATGCAAACTTGATACTGACGGTCCATCCAGGATTTCTTTTGCGTTCATATGAGATATTCCAATTTCACTGCAGTCAGCTGATAATTCCATTCTATTTAGCTGAGTTTCCAAATATATACATTCCTTGCTGATTCTTCGGGTCCAGTGTCGGCTGACGAGCAACTTTAATAAGGGAAAAATTTGTAACACTGAAGGCCCAAAGAAAGGAACAACAGAAACGACAAAAGCACACAAGCATTCTACTAATATAATTAATCAAGCAATCATCACACATTACTGCTGCTCACACAATAATATGCATGCACACCTAATCACACAAATCTCGCCGAAACTCCGGTATTGGGGTCTAATATGCTGTGACGATGTGCACGAGGACGAATAAATGTGTGGAAGAATTGGTGTAAACAGCGCTACACCAAGTGCTAGCTTAGCCAAGTGGCAACCTGGACTAGCTCGGAGGTAAGGACGTACTCGGTAATCATGCAGTAGGACACGAAGGTCGCAATCACATTATTATCAAGCGGACGGAAAAAGATCCGTACTCGTCCAAGAAATAGGATAGCAGGAAAAAACTGAGGCTGCTGACATTGCCCTTTCTTGATTACTAAGATCATTAAGGGTTGCCAACGCGACAAAATAAAAGAACGATCCGGGACAGACGCATGTCCATCACCGAAATGATAGACGGGACTGAAGGAAAGACATTAGTGCGATATCTGAGCACCATCTTTGCAAACAGTGTCGGGATCACTTGGCATCACTCTGCTGGGACAGAAATGACACCAAATACCGAAAGAAAAAGGAACTAGAGAAATGCAAAGGTTGAGCTGTAGTGGATCCGAACCGATGCCAGCTACACTCACCAGATAAATCGTTATCCCAAATATTAAGGCTATATGCATGCTACACAACAAACAAATGCAGCAACCAGGTGCAACAAACCAACTGGGGTCGATACTACCGCTTTCTAATGTTCGCGCGGTCTAGGGCGTCCTAAAGCAAGACCTGCTCTGGTACCAAGCCTGTGGCACCCTGGCTCAGAGAAAACCGCAACGCCCCGTATTCCAGCCCAGAGATCGAGGAGAAGTCTTCTGGAATACGACACTGCTTAGCATAGAACAAACCAGCTCTTTATTATTATACGAATATGAATACAAGGTCTCCGATATTACATGAATAACATTAGTACGGCGACACTACGCCATCCTCAGTTGCTCTATGCAAGCAGCAGAACAACTCGAAGCAGCGGAATAACTCTAGCAGCGGAACCACGACGATGGTGGTGAACTCCACTCCACAGGGACTCTGGTTGGAACGCTTATCCTAGCTCACACGAACGGAAACCACGACAAGCAAGCAATCAAATCCGGAATGACCAGCAAGCTGGCATGACACGCCAGGTCAGTACATTGAATGTACTTGCAGGCTCACAAATAACCTGAAGCATTCAAGACAGACAACAGCATGGCAATTACAGGTTAAACAGGAATTAACATGATATCATCAGAATAACATAGCATGACCAACATAAACATGATAGAGCTATCTCAACATGAACATATTAATCCAACAATACTAGCATGCAACATGAAACCACTATATGCACCACTTATCCTGCTCGGGTTACCTCATAACCAACATGCATCACTTACCAACCTCGGACATCACACGATCATCTCAGGATCAAATCAAGCTTGGTACAAACAATACCGCAGTAATCAGTAAATGACCACAAGGAGCTTGACCTTTACCCACGATTCTCGTACAACATCACGAATATACAACAACTCGGTATCCTCGATACCACCGTGATCCTTACGACGATCACAACCACGACCAACACTAGTCTCA
Organism: Triticum timopheevii; assembly: GCA_963921465.1. Taxonomy (NCBI): domain Eukaryota; kingdom Viridiplantae; phylum Streptophyta; class Magnoliopsida; order Poales; family Poaceae; genus Triticum; species Triticum timopheevii. Next base: position 48,353,737 of record OY997274.1, on the reverse strand, counting down.
AACCGTGATCCTTACGGCGATCACAACCCAACCAATGCATGGCCCGTGATCCTTACGACGATCACCACCCGACCAACACTTGGCCAACTTATCTCACTATTATTAAGCACATTATTCTTATTACTGTTGACTCATGGTGTGACCTACTTTCGACCTGGGCTCTTATCCACGGGCGCGACTAGCTATTTAGTTTCCTGTAGTCTATACACAATCGCCAACTCCCACCCATCCTACCTACAGGTAAAGGACTTGAAAAGGGCAAAGGGCTTATCGATAGATTTAATATATACTCTACAGAGGTTAGTACACTATACCCACACTACGGAACCCATGGCCTCACTCTCCCATTCGGCTGGACCAACGACATTCTGACAAAACCGATCTACCGTCATGACACTCTCCCGGCCACTCTGACTCACTCCTCACTAATCTAAGTCATGGGTGGCCCCGTGCCTACCTCCAGACACAATGACCACCGTCGTGGCCCAAAACATAAACGATCCCACATGGGGATCTGCCGGCTATAACAACTACGGGCACACAAGGTTATGCTCCGCCTACCTAATCAGGGCAGCGCGCGCCCATAACCTTCCCTCGTTGGAGGCACTGGCGAGAGGCACAACAATAGACCCAGTTAGGACCGTCCCATACCAGTAAGCGTGGTTGCACTGGTTAGCATCGATTCAGCGGCACCATGACTCAGCCAACAGTTGTTCAAGTTCAATTTAATCCGGTTAACTTGAATGCAAATATGCTGAGCCATGATAAAATGCGTGAACATGATACCAACATCATCATGAGAGTATCACATAACTTCCACCATGTCAACAATAACTCATATCCACTGAGCATGGCATACTGACTAGCATGACCTTCTCCAACATCAACATGTACCACTAGCAATCATAAACATATGAAAGGAAATACTAGCAGGTATAACATGATCTCAGAATACAAAACAACATAGCACAAAAGTGAACATGCAAATCTGAACATTACCGGAACAACGATAACCATCTGTTCAACAAGCAAATATTTAATGAAGATTCAAGTTTAAAACCATGGCTACTGCATGACTATCATGCAAGTGGGTATTGTGGCTTGCCTGGGGATGAAGAAGGCACCGGGGAGAAGTGCGGTGAAGACGCTGAAAGAATCGCCGGAAAACATTCTCTCTCGGAGGGGGCTGAATAAGGGCGAGGGCATAAAGGTCATTTTCACAGTGTCAAACCATAGTGAAAGTGTGACCAGCAGAACGGGCTCGACGAAACGAAGAAGTGAGCATTGGATTCACCTTAAACGGGGTTACGGATAAAAAGTTATAAGGGTTTTACTACCATGGACCAATATGTAAAACTTTATTTTACAGACTGGGCCAAAACAGAAAAAGTGAAAGCGCATTTGACGAAATACGTCTTCACTTACGCTGACGTGGCGTGGACCGGTCAAAAGGGCAGAGGCGGGGCCGGCTTCAGGGCGGCTGACATGCGGGGCCCGCGGGACCCACGCGCTGGTCAATGCCCTCCTCCCGCTCTCCTTCTTCTTCCCCGATGGGAACAGGGGAGAGGCGAGGCAGAGGCGCGGCCGGTGCTGGCCCGGCTGGCTCTGGCCATCTCCCGCCCGGCCGAGGCCAGCAGAAGGTGCAGCAGCTCCTGGCGCATCCATCCAGAGGGGCTGCGGCCACCGGGGAGAAGGGGAACGTCAATGAGGGGAGGCAGCCTGAGGACATAGAGGCGGCGGCTGGTCGAGGGGGCACGACCCTAGAGGGGCTCCGACGACAAGGGGAAGGGCAGGGGCGACTCGCCGGAGTGCAGGGAAGGCGATGGTGATGGCTAGAGGTGGGGGAGGGCTCGGCATCGGCCAAATATCAGTCGGAGGGGGCGGCGGCCATGGGCTATGGGAGGGCAGGAGAGCTCCTGGATCTCGGGCAAGGGGCTGGGGAGAGCTAGTGGAGAGCGGGGAGGCCAGTGGTGAGCTCGGAGAGGCTCGGGGATGGCTTAAATAGCCGCGGGCGAGGGAGGACGAGCTGGCACCGCCGGCGACGTGTGGCCGGCGCCACAGACGTGTGCCCGCGTGCATGAGCTCGGGGAAGCGACGGCGAGGCACAGGGTAGAGCTTCACGGGGAAGAGACGGCCAAGAGAGGGGCAGAGGAAGAGGCCGAGCGTCATAAAAGCTCGATCGGCCACAGATCTCTCGTGGGCGTTCATCGGCGAGCGTTGACGGTGGGGCTGACGGAGGGGGAGAGGGCTCTAGGAGGACGGCGACGACGAGGGCAATCTACTGGACATGCTCACGGGCGTGAAGACAGCGAGAGGGGAAGGGGCCCGAGCACAAACGGCCACTGGACACGCTCATGGCATGCTAAAACGGTGGTCACCACCAGTGCTAGCATGTTCGGGAGGCAAACAGCTGGAAAACGTTGTCTAGTGGTAAGTCCTTCGAAGATAGGTTTGATCTGTGGTGGTAACTAGGTGAAAGAGGCTCTGGTCAAAAAGAAATAACCCTCTGAAGTTTACTGCAGTAAACTTCATCAGCTCAATGAGATCAACTAAGAATTACTAGAGGCCAAAAAAGATGTCTGGGATGTTTAAGATAGGAAGGACTACAGTCCTGGGGAGGTTGAGGGTAAAATGATCAAGATTTACTGCAGTTGCTTCACAACTGCATACTTGGTCCAGAAATGAAGATCATCAAGATGCACTCACATGGAGTGTCCACTTGAGCTCAAATTGGGCAAAGCTTAGTCATATGGTCATATGATGATGCTGTAAAAAGATCATGCCAAATGGACAAACCAAAATAGCACTTGCTTCACAAACATCTCTGCTGACCAGAAACTTGGAATAATTATGGTGGTCAAATGGCTCAATGAAATGATGCCAAATTGGGTGGAGAGATGTTTTATGAGTAGAAGAATGATCTGGTAATTTCTCAGGATTTTTGAAGCAATATAAAATATACTTGCTTCACAACCTGAAAATATTGCCAGAAACAAAGATTTGCTCATGTTCTCACATAGATGATTGGATGGGGCTACAAATAGGTGGAGGAGATTAATATGAGCATATTAAGGAGTGTGCAAAAGTTCAACTCATTTGGGCACTCCTAGCTAGTACTTCCTTCACAAAGCTTCCAGTTTGACAGAAACTTTGAAAATTCACTGAGGAAGATTGGCTAGGCAAATAAATTTGAACTTGTGCATGAGGCAATTATTTGGACATATAAACATGTACAAAAAGGTTGGGAGTCAATAGGAGAAATATAAATGACACTTCCTTTACAAAGTGCCATGCAGGGCAGAATAGGAAAAGGAATATTGGGGAATTATTTTTGAACATGGCAAAGAAAAGTTTTGCCATATTTGATCAAGATATGACCTAAAAAATTTATTAGAATTATTTGGGAATTTTAGGAGTGAGGGAAATATAGGTTGCTTCACAACCTAGGGCAATTGGAGTTATTCCTTTAATAGAAAAGGAATATTCCCAATAAAAAGAATATTGGGATTTGGGCTAGGATAGAAATGACAGGGTCTAGGGAAATATTTGGGAATGACAAGCCACTCTAGAAACAAAGAAGAGGGCATCTTCTTCAGTTTCTAGACCACAAAGCCACGGAAAAAGAAAACTCATGCAAAAACCTCGGAAAAACTAAAGAAAAAGAAAGGGCCAAAAAAATCAGGCTGTGACACAGACACAGTGAAACGTTTTGGAGATTTTTTTTGGACCAGAAGACACAAGATGGGCCAAAGAAGTACCAGAGGAAGGCCCGAGGGGAGCACAACCCCCCAGAGCACGGCCAAGAGCCCAGGCACGCCATGGTGGGTTGTGCCCACCTCGGTGGCCTCACGTACCGCCTCTTCACTCTATGAATGCCCCAATATTCCAAAAACCCTAGGGGAGTCAACGAAACACAATTCCAGCCGCTGCAAGTTCCAGAACCACGATCCAATCTAGACACCATCACGGAGGGGTTCATCATCCTCATTGGTGCCTCTCTGATGATGTGTGAGTAGTTCATCCAAGACCTGTGGGTCCGTAGTTAGTAGCTAGCTGGCTTCTTCTCTCTTTTTGTTTTGTGGAACGCGATAATTTCAAAAACATTTACTCCGATCATGCAAGATCTATCTAGGTGATGCATAGCAACGAGGGGGAGAGTGTGTCCACGTACCCTTGTAGACCGAAAGAGGAAGCGTTATGTAACGTGTTTGATGTAGTCGAATGTCTTCGCGATCCAACCGATCAAGTACCGAACGCACGACACCTCCGCGATCTACACAAGTTCAGCTTGGTGACGTCCCTCGAACTCTAGATCCAGCTGAGGCCGAGGGAGAGTTCCGTCAGCACGACAGCATGGTGACGATGATGATGAAGTTACCGGCGCAGGGATTCGCCTAAGCACTACGATGATATGACCGAGGTGGAAAACTGTGGAGGGGGGTATCGGTGTCAAAACCGGCGGATCTCGGGTAGGGGGTCCCGATCTGTGCGTCTAGGCTGATGGTAACAGGAAGCAAGGGACGCAGATGTTTACCCAGGTTCGGGCCCTCTCGATGGAGGTAAAACCCTACTTCCTGCTTGATTAATATTGATGATATGGGTAGTACAAGAGTAGATCTACCACGAGATCGTAGAGGCTAAACCCTAAGAGCTAGCCTATGATGGTATGATTGTAATTGTGATCGGCCTTCTAAGGACCAAGCTCTCCGGTTTATATAGACACCGGAGAGGGCTAGTGTTTACATGGAGTCGGTTACAATGAAGGAAACACAATATCCGGATCGCCGAGCTTGCCTTCCACGCAAAGGAGAGTCCCATCCGGACACGGGCCAAAGTCTTGAGTCTTGTATCTTCACGCTTCAATAGTCCGGACGTTGTACATAGTTCGGCTGTCCGGATACCGCCTAATCCAGGACTCCCTCAGTAGCCCCTGAACCAGGCTTAAATGACGATGAGTCCGGCGCGTAGTCTTGTCTTCAGCATTGCAGGGCGGGTTCCATCTCCGAATACTCCAAGGTATCTGTTATGACGAATAGTGTCTGGCTTCGCATCAATGTTGTGCTCCTCGGCTTCAGTGCCTCAATAATGACTATCTCCACGTGTCGAGCGAATGCGAGGAGCCGGGGCATTTTTGCATTCGCCACCCTCAATCCTTCGGGCAAACCGTCTATTTTAAGAGACGGGGATTCTCAGATCCAAACCTCACTCTCCCCCCGAGCAAGCATCCAATAGAGCGTTCCGGAAAAAACCATTCCAACATGGCCGGTCGTCGCAGCTCTTCTGCTCGCTCTCCTCGCTCCAAGTTGGGGGATTGGGAAGAGTGTTCAGTTCCTCATAGCCGCTTGATAAAGCTACAAACCCAAGGGTTTCTCCCACCGGCGTTTATGGCCCTCGTTCGAGCCGGGATAGCTACCTATAACGGAGGGGAACAAGAGGAGGGATCTCCTAATCCATCTCCAGAGGAGCGAATATGCTTCATCCCGCATCTGCTAAGGGGCGTCGGGTTTCCCATCCACCCCTTTTTTCACAGGCTCCTGGAGTTCTACGGTCTCCAGTTGCACAATGATGACCCACAAGTATAGGGGATCTATCGTAGTCCTTTCGATAAGTAAGAGTGTCGAACCCAACGAGGAGCAGAAGGAAATGATAAGCGGTTTTCAGTAAGGTTTTCTCTGCAAGCACTGAAATAGTAGGTGATAGATAGTTTTGTGATAATATAAATAGTAACGAGCAAAAAGTAAATAAAGTAAACAAAGTGCAGCATGGTGGCCCAATTCTTTATGTAGCAAAGGATAAGCCTGGACAAATTCTAATAATGAAGAAGGAGCTCCCAAGGAAACATTGGGAATTATCGTTAAGCTAGTTTTCATCACATTCATGAGATTCGCGTTCGGTACTTTGATAATTTGATATGTGGGTGGACCGGCACTTGGGTACTGCCCTAACATGGACAAGCATCCCACTTATGATTAACCCCTATTGCAAGCATTCGCAACTACAAAAAGGAGTATTAAGGTAAACCTAACCACAACATTAAACATATGGGTCCATATCAACCCCTAACGAAGCAACGCATAAACTAGGGTTTAAGCTTCTGTCACTCTAGAAACCCATCATCTACTTATTACTTCCCTATGCCTTCCTCTAGGCCCAAATAATGGTGAAGTGTCATGTAGTCGACGTTCACATAACACCACTAGAGGAAAGACAACATACATTGTTGGGGAACGTTGCAGAAAACAAAAATTTTCCTACTCATTTCACCAAGATCCATCTAGGAGTTCATCTAGCAACGAGTCATCGGATGCATCTTCGTACCTTGTAGATCGCGAGCGGAAGCGTTCAAAGAACGGGGATGATGTAGTCGAACACTACGTGATCCAAATCACCGATGACCAAGCGCCGAACGGACGGCACCTCCGCGTTCAACACACGTACGGAACAGCCACGTCTCCTCCTTCTTGATCCAGCAAGGGGGAAGGAGAGGTTGAGGGAGATGGCACCAGCAGCATCACGACGGCGTGGTGTTGATGGAGCTGCAGTACTCCGGCAGAGCTTCGCCAAGCGCTATGGAGGAGGAGGAGGTGTTGGAGAGGGAGAAGGAGGCAACCAAAGGCCAAGGTATGAAGTCCCTCCTTTCCCCCACTATATATAGGAGGGCCAACGGGGGGTGGCTGGCCCTAGGAGATCCAATCTCCTAGGGGGGCGGCGGCCAAGGGGGGTTTCCCTCCCCCCCAAGGCACCTAGGAGGTGCCTTCCCCTCCTAGGACTCTTCCCCTTTAAACCCTAGGCGCATGGGCCTATGTTGGGGCTGATGCCCTTAGCCCATGTAGGCCAAGGCGCACCCCCTACAGCCCATGTGGCCCACCGGGGTAGGTGGCCCCACCCGGTGGACCCCCGGGACCCTTCCGGTGGTCCCGGTACAATACCGATAACCCTGAAACTTGTCCCGATGCCCGAAACAGGACTTCCCATATATAAATCTTTACCTCCGGACCATTCCGGAACTCCTCGTGATGTCCAGGATCTCATCCGGGACTCCGAACAAAATTCGGGTTACTGCATATACATATCCCTACAACCCTAGCGTCACCGAACCTTAAGTGTGTAGACCCTACGGGTTCGGGAGACATGTAGACATGACCGAGATCGCTCTCCGGTCAATAACCAACAGCGGGATCTGGATACCCATGTTGGCTCCCACATGCTCCACGATGATCTCATCGGATGAACCACGATGTCGAGGATTCAATCAACCCCGTATGCAATTCCCTTTGTCAATCGATATGTTACTTGCCCGAGATTCGATCGTCGGTATCCCAATACCTCGTTCAATCTCGTTACCGGCAAGTCACTTTACTCGTGCCGTAATGCATGATCCCGTGACCAGACACTTGGTCACTTTGAGCTCATTATGATGATGCATTACCGAGTGGGCCCAGTGATACCTCTCCGTCATACGGAGTGACAAATCCCAGTCTTGATCCATGTCAACCCAACAGACACTTTCGGAGATACCCGTAGTATACCTTTATAGTCACCCAGTTACGTTGTGACGTTTGGCACACCCAAAGCACTCCTACGGTATCCGGGAGTTACACGATCTCATGGTCTAAGGAAAAGATACTTTGACATTGCAACACTCTAGCAAACGAACTATACGATCTTGTGCTATGTTTAGGATTGGGCCTTGTCCATCACATCATTCTCCTAATGATGTGATCTCGTCATCAATGACATCCAATGTCCATAGTTAGGAAACCATGACTATCTGTTGATCAACGAGCTAGTCAACTAGAGGCTTACTAGGGACATGTTGGTGTCTATTATTCACACATGTATTACGATTTCCGGATAATACATTTATAGCATGAATAAAAACAATTATCATGAACAAGGAAATATAATAATAATGCTTTTATTATTGCCTCTAGGGCATATTTCCAACATACATCTCATCAAAATATCGAACGAATACCAAATTCACATGACTACTAATAGCAAGACTTCAACCATGTCCTCAGGAACAAACGTAACTACTCACAAAGCATATTCATGTTCATAATCAGAGGAGTAATAATATGCATAAAGGATCTGAACATATGATCTTCCACCAAGTAAACCAATTAGCATCAACTACAAGGAGTAATCAACACTACTAGCAACCCACATGTACCAATTTGTGGTTTTGATACAAGATTGGATACAAGAGATGAACTAGGGTTTTGAGAGGAGATGGTGCTGGTGAAGATCTTGATGGAGATTGACCCCCTCCCGATGAGAGGATCGTTGGTGGTGACGTTGGTGATGATTTCCCCCTCCCGGAGGGAAGTGTCCCCGACAGAACAGCTTTGTCAGAGCCCTAGATTGATTCCGCCAAGGTTCCGCCTCGTGGCGGCGGAGTTTCGTCCCGTGAGCTTGCCCACGATTTTTTCCAGGGTAAAAGCGAAGATATAGCAGAAGATGGACGCCGGAGGCCCACCAGGGGGCCCAGGAGATAGGGGGCCGCGCCCTACAGGGGGGGCGCGCCCTCCTATCTCCTGGACAGGGTGTGGGCCCCCAGGCCTATTTCTTTCACTCATAAATTCTTATTAAATCCAAAAAGTTGTTTCGTGGAGTTTCAGGGCTTTTGGAGTTGTGCAGAATAGGTTTCCAATGTTTGCTCCTTTTCCAGCTAGAATTCCTGCTGCCGGCATTCCCCCTCTTCATGGTAAACCTTGTAAAATAAGGGAGAATAGCCATAAGTTTTGAGATATAATTTGTAATAACAGCCCATAATGCAATAAATATTGATATAAAAGCATGATGCAAAATGGACGTATCAACTCCCCCAAGCTTAGACCTCGCTTGTCCTCAAGCGGAAGCCTAAATCAAAAAATATGTCCACATGTTTAGAGATAGAGGTGTCGATAAAAATAAAATACGGACATGAGGGCATCATGATCATTCTAATAACAGCAACATATATAGATTTTGTCATATGATTTCCTATGCTCAAGTAATAAGCATTTCACAATGTCAAGTATGGTTCAAAAAACTTCATTAGGAACTAACAAACTATAATCTCAGTCATTGAAGCAATTTCAATTTATCGTAACATCAGAAAGAGTCAATAATAGAGCTTTTCAGCAAGCTCACATACTCAACTATCTCATAGTCGGTGTCAAAACCGGCGGATCTCGGGTAGGGGGTCCTGAACTGTGCGTCTAGGCGGATGGTAACAGGAGACAAGGGACATGATGTTTTTACCCAGGTTCGGGCCCTCTCGGTGGAGGTAAAATCCTACTCCTGCTTGATTGATATTGATGATATGGGTAGTACAAGAGTGGATCTACCACGAGATCAGAGAGGCTAAACCCTAGAAGCTAGCCTATGGTATGATTGTTGTTCGTCCTAAGGACTAAAACCCTCCGATTTATATAGACACCGGAGAGGGCTAGGGTTACAAAGAGTCGGTTACAATGGTAGGAAATCTACATATCCATATCGCCAAGCTTGCCTTCCACGCCAAGGAAAGTTCCATCCGGACACGGGACGGAGTCTTCAGTCTTGTATCTTCATAGTCTAGGAGTCCGGCCAAAGATGATAGTTCGGCTATCCGGACACCCCCTATTCCAGGACTCCCTCAGTAGCCCCTGAACAAGGTTTCAATGACGACGAGTCCGGCGCGCATATTGTCTTCGACATTGCAAGGCGGGTTCCTCCTCCGAATACTTCATAGAAGATTTTGAACACCAGGATAGTGTCCGGCTCTGCAAAATAAGCTCCACATACCACCGTAGAGAGAATAATATTTACACAAGTTCAATCTACTGACGCATTTCGTGGCGTGACATCACACCACGGCCAAGACTTTATTTGAATTGTTTTTACGGTTCCACCTCAGCGCGTTTAGCGAAGCGGTTTCCTTGGCACGTCTTGTCAAAGCAGAGATCGTGTTCCCTTATTTCGGGATTCTCATCAATACGGGCGTGGGTAACCCAACCGCGCCATTGATTACGGCGCTTGGGAGATAAGCGAGTTTTACCAGGCTGGTGGGACGCATAGTTTCGTCCGTCCATATATAAGGGGATAAGGATCCACCTTTCTACCTAGGGACATTTACATCTATGCCCCTAATTTGCGCCCACTCTCAGATTTACCCCTAATTTCAAAGCCTGCTCAAATTTGCCCCTCCGCCATTAGGTGCACTTACAGAAATGCCCTTCTGTGCCATTACCGTCCGGTCAAAGCAGGTCAAAGCCAGTCAAAGGGCATTGACCGTCCTGAAAAAAATAGCAATAAAAATCTAAAAATTCTAAAAATTTGTGAGATCAAAGTTACTCAGGTTCGCAAGGTGCGTGCAAATTTTCGTGCTATTTGGGCATTCCAGGAACTCGTGTTAAAGGAAAAACAATAAATATATAAGCCTGTGAATAGTAAATTCAAAAAAATAGCAAGAAAATTCAAAAAAATATGAATTTTTTTGGCATCAAAGAGACTATGGTCTACAAGCTGCGTGCAAATTTTTGTTTCGTTTGGACATTGGAGGGGCTTGTGGAGAAAAAAACAAAATTTGGCTCGGGAAAAAACTTAGGAAAAAATGACTATTTTGTTTTTTCTTGCTAGAGCTCCTCGCATGTCATTTGATCACAAAAACTTGCAAGCACCTTGTGAACCCAAGCCTCTTTGATGTCAAAAAATTTCATATTTTTTTGAATTTTCTTGCTATTTTATTTCAAATTTACTGTTCACAAGTGTGCATATTAACTGTTTTTCCTCGCCACGAGCTCCTAGGATGTCCAAATAGCACGAAAATTTGCACGCACCTTGCGCTCATGAGTATCTTCGATCTCACAAAATTTTAGATTTTTTTAAAAAAATTTGCTATTTTTTCGGGACGTTCAAAGTTGTTTGACCGGACGGTAACGGTGCAGAAGGGCATTTCTGTAAGGGCACCTAACGGCGGTGGGGCAAATTTGAGCAGGCTTTCGAATTACGGGTGTATCTGATTAGGTGGTTCAAGTTAGGGACAGAAATGCAAATGGCCCTTCTACCTATGCCTTCTTCCTCTTTTGCTTATCCATTTCCGCGTACTCGAGCTCCAGCGCCCAAGTCCGCACATCTCGCCTCAACCTTCCCTAGCCATGTCTGGAGCGGGAGGCAAGTGGATGGCCTCCTCCGTCACGGAGGGGCACATCAAAAAGTTGAGGAAAGCCGGATACCTGCACAACGACATTGCGCAAGGCCTTCCAGACGAGGGGCAGCTCGTCCCCACCCCCATGCCCCATGAGAGGGTAGTGTTCCTTCCTCATTTCCTCCGCGGACCGGGCTTCCCACTCCACCAATTTGTCCGGGGGCTCATGTTCTACTACGACTTGGATTTTCCACGATCTGGCTCCAAATTTCATCCTCAACGTCTCAGTGTTTATCGTTGTGTGCGAGGCCTTCCTCCGCATCAAACCCCACTTCGGCTTATGGCTGAAGACCTTCAATGTCAAGCCGAAGGTAGTGGGCGGCCAGCAGGCAGAGTGCGGAGGCGCCATGGTGGGCAAGATGTCGAACGTCACATGGCTCGAGGGCGCCTTCGTGGAAACCATCAAAGGGTGGCAATCGGGGTGGTTTTACATCACCGAGCCACGTGACCCTGAATGGGCAGCGGCCCCCGAATTCAGATCTTGCATCCCCACATGGCTCACCTCCTGGAAAGAGAAGGGCCTGACATGGGGTGATTTGGAAGAGCTGACGGGACTCCAAACCTGCGCCCAAAACCTTGTGAACAAGAAGATCAAGCTTGTCAACGCAGTCCAGGTCATGCTCATCCGCCGGATCCTCCTGTGCCAACAACGGGCTTTCAACTTGTGGGAGTTTGATCCGGCACAGCACCAGACCTTGAGCAGGCTCTTTGACACTACGTACGAAGACGCCTGGAGGGTGCTGTTCAAGGGCGCTGAGGCTCCCGCATTCGCTACCGAAGATCGCGGATTCAGCTCGCAGCGTCAAGCCGGCGAGGTAAGCTATTTTACCCTTTATGGGACACTTGTTTTTCATAGTTTAACTCTATGTGGGATCTAAACTCCCTTTACCTTTGACAGGCCTGGCAAAAGACGTTCGGGCAGGTTAACTGTCTGGCTCCCTTGCCAGAAGACCCAGCGGACGCCCAATTACCGGGGCTGCTGGCTCCGGCGCCTTATGTGGTGCCGGAGAAGAAGGCCAAGAAGAAGGCCACGGGAACCCGAAAGAGTTCTTGGCATCAGGTGTTACCGGACTCATCGTCCGATGACTCCGAGGCGAACTCCTCCCGCAAAGACGAGGAGGAGAAAAAAGAGGCCTCTCCCCCAGCGGGGGGAGAGAAGAAAAGGAAGGCCTCCCCAACAGGGGAGGCTGAAGGGTCCAAGAAGGGAAGGACCTTCCCCCCGGACTACTCCACCAACGCCGACGACGATGAAGAGGAGTGGCCACCAAGGACTAAGCCCCTGGCGTCTTCGTAAGTGTCCGGATACCAGAATAACTCATGGTGCTTCATTTGTTGCATAGAATCTCTTAACGCCGAATATAACCCCGCAGGCCGCCCAAGGACGGGCTCGATACTTCAACGAGCGGCTCCCTGGCGCCATCGGACGTGGATAGCACTTCGTGTCCGGCCGTCTCATCTCCTCGTGCTGCGGGTGACGCCGAGGTGGGGTCCCAAAAGGGCCCCAGTCAGGAGGAGGAGGTTCCGGAGGTGCCGCAGGGCAACCTCCCGGACTTTGGGCATGAGGCGGAACAACCCCCAAAGGGCGGGGCCGGACTCCGCACCGGAACCTTTAGTGGTTCCGGAGTCTGGCGAGTGGCCCCTTCGTAAGAAGGGCGGGACTGCGACGCCGGTGACCTCCATCCAACCGGAGGCGCCGGATAATTTGCTGGAGGCGCTTAATGGCGCCTCCATCAACGAGGAGCACCGCACTGTTATGAGTGCGGTGATCCAGAAAGTTCAGTCTGCCAAGAGCGGGCTGACTGAAGCCTGTACCAGCCTTCTAACAGGCTTTGAGGTATGTAATTAAGATATGTAGAAATAGTACCGCATAGACAGTAGCCCCTGATGCTCGGTTTGGTGTTCGGAAAGAAAAGCCGAACTGAGGATCTAAAAAGATATACGCAGGAGTCTAACATAAGCATGTCAATATGGGAATGCAGGCTGCGCTGCTGACCTCTACCGCACTGACTGCGGAGGTCAATGCATTGAAGCAGGACCTCGAGCGTTCCAAGAATGAGCTCGGCCTTGCCAAGAAGCAGCTCGAGGACAAGGAAGGTAAGTAATACCTTATTAAAGTTATACCTTATAGAAAGGATTTGGTTGCAAAAAATGACAGGAATAACGTGAGTACTGCAGGGGCCACGAACGAGGTGGCGACCCTGAAGGAAGCGGTGTCCAAGGCCGAAAGCAATGTGGCCGCGGAACGCACCGAGCAAGAGAAGCAGGAGGCGCGGGTGGCGGAGGTGCGGTAAGAGCTCCAGGTTCTCGTGGAAAAACATGAGAGTTTGGAGCGTGACTCGAAGACTCGAGAGTCCGAGCTCGCCTCGGCTCTTGAGAGTGCCAAAGCCGCTAAGGCCGAAGCCCAAAAATCCCTCCAGGAAATTGAGGCATTAAAGAAGATAGCGGCGGGTAAGGCATTCTTCATGCAAAGCAAGCACGTGAAAGTGAATTACTTGTTACTTACCCGAATCCGGAGCTCTCCAGGAGCATTCACAGATCTGCCCCGCAGTGTGTCCGACGCCGCCGAATTCTACCGGGTCGAGGAAGGAAGCTCGATGGAGAAGGTATTCTGGTCTCAGTATGCTGAGGCTGGACACCCGGTGCCCTTGAGCGACTAGCTGAAGCAGCTGGTCGAGCTCCATAAGGTGGCCAAATAGGCCTTGAAGGGCCTCATAGCTCGGCTGTGGACGAAGGAGGCCATGCCTGGGAGCTACTTCGGGCTGGTGCGGCGGCTAGTGGACACCTATCCACGGATTGAAGTCGTCAAGCGCACCGTCTGCATCGAAGGTGCCCATAGGGCCCTTGCCCGTGCTAAAGTGCACTGGGGCAAGATGGACGCTGAGAAGCTTGTGACGAACGCTCCACCGCCGGGCAGGGAGTATCGCAAGCCCGAGATGTATTATGAGAACGCCCTGAAGGGTGCCCGCCTTATAGCGGGTGAGTGCTCCAAAGATGTAATTTTCGAGTAGACTCGCATTTGTTATCCTGTGCGCTGAAAACTTTGTTCATATGCGCTAAGCAACGCTTGTTAATTTAAAATATTACCTTCTGTGCGGCCGTTTATCAAATTCGAGAGATGGCAAGTCGTTGGCTTCAACCCCCATGCCACGAGTGCTGGGGTGTTCGGGATAAACTTGAGCACTCTTGTTCCCATTCTTGGGTCCTTCGAGGGAGGCGCTCAACACAACGAACGAGGCAACCAGACTTATAATTCTTGAACACTCCCACTTAGCCATAGAATTCTATAATTTTAAATTTCGGCGAAGCCCCTAGTGTTCGGAAGACCGAATTCGGGGCGCTATCCACGCCTGGGCCGGACAAAGCCGGCTCCTCGCTCTAAGTGGCATAAGTCTTTAAGGACTCGAAAAAACCTCTCGAACAGCGACCGGCTCTCGCCCTATCATGACGGTCAGTTTTAGCTTTCTCCATTGAGGTGCTCAACCCAGCTCAACGGGGGCACAATCGCAGTGGTTCTCCCAGCGCTACCTTAGCCGATATAACGGAACGTAAGGTACCAAAACATGGGAGCCGGGCAAACCCAACTATTGACCCAAGACATGATTCGGAGCCGATGCATATAATGCTATAAGTTTGGGGTGCCGCACTTGTGAAAGTGTTCGGACTTATCACACCATATTTTGGTCAACTTAAGCCCCTGGTGTATTTGGCCGTACCAAAGCGTACGGATGCAACATGTCATAAGTGAACATATATAGATAGAAAAAGGAATGCAATAATAGGCAAAAAGCGATGCATTGTTTATTCAAAAAATACTGCAATGAAAGCAGAACGATGCAAATAGTGCGATAAGCAAGGGATGGGACTATTTAACATGTCCCCCTCCAGGGGTAGGCTGCGGGATGGTATGTAAAACAGGTATACTGCTCGTAATAGAGACCACCTGGACACTCAATGTAGCTTTTCTGCTTCCCTGGCTATTGCATCGTGAGTTCGGCAATTCTCCTGCCGAACAGGGCTTCTAGAAAACGAAGTCCTGAGAATAAGAAAAAAGAAGAATGACACAATTGGGAGTCCCTGGTGCAGTTGAGCCGCTCTCCGGGCATGCCGTGGTCGTGCCCCTACCCCTATGGCCATGGTATCTCCAGAGCGTAGTTATGTACGCGTGGTACTGATCTCGCGATTACGCGAGGGCTGGGGTTGGTGCCGCATTGCTACGCGTGCTCGGAACGTGCGAGACGGTCTTGTTGTAGGTTACTCCGGGCGCACTTGACGGTGCCGGCCGCTTAGCAAGCCGGACTCAAGAGTTGCCTTAAGAGGCTGCTTTGTACTTCCGCCGCGAGAGCCGCTGTATGCTCCTCCGTTCGGAGAGAGCGTTCGGTGTTTCCATCGACCGTAATGACTCCTCGAGGGCCTGGAATCTTGAGCTTGAGGTATGCGTAGTGCGGTACCGCATTGAACTTTGCAAATGCGGTTCGTCTGAGCAGTGCATGATAGCCGCTGCAGAACGGAACTATGTCGAAGATTAACTCCTCGCTTCGGAAATTATCCGGGGTTCCGAAGACCACTTCAAGTGTAACTGAGCCTGTACAGTTGGCCTCTGCACCTGGTATCACGCCTTTGAAGGTCGTCTTTGTGGGTTTAATCCTTGAGGGGTCTATGCCCATCTTGCGCACTGTATCCTGATAAAGCAGGTTCAGGCTGCTGCCGCCGTCCATCAGGACTCTAGTGAGGTGAAATCCGTCGACGATTGGGTCTTGAACCAATGCAGCGAATCCGCCGTGGCGGATGCTAGTGGGGTGGTCCCTTCGATCAAAAGTGATCGGGCAGGAGGACCACGGATTGAACTTTGGGGCGACTGGCTCCATCGCATATACGTCCCTGAGTGCACACTTCTGCTCCCTTTTGGGTATGTGGGTTGCGTATATCATGTTCACCGTCCGCACTTGTGGGGGGAAACCCGTCTGTCCTCTATTGTTCGGCGGCCGAGTCTCTTCCTCGTCATCGCTATGCATCCCCTTGTCATTGTTTTTGGCAATTAACTTGCTTGCCTGCTTGAACACCCAACAATCCCTGTTGGTGTGATTGGCTGGCTTTTCAGGGGTGCCCTGTATCTGGCACGAGCGATCGAGTATTCGGTCCAAATTGGATGGGCCCGGAGTATTTCTTTTGAATGGCTTTTTCCGCTGACCGGGTTTAGAGCCTCTGAATCCGGCATTGACTGCCGTATCGTCAGTATTGTCGCCATTAATGCGGCGCTTGTGCTTGTTGCGACGCGACCTGTCGTTGGTGTCCTTGATATCCGAATTACCAGGGCTCTTGGTCATGTTGTTACTACGAGCTAGCCAGCTATCCTCTCCCACGCAGAAGTGGGTCATGAGTGTTGTGAGGGCTGCCATGGATTTCGGCTTTTCCTGTCCTAGGTGCCGGGCAAGCCACTCGTCGCGGATGTTGTGTTTGAAGGATGCAAGGGCCTCTGCATCCGGACAGTCGACGATTTGATTTTTCTTGGTTAGGAACCATGTCCAGAATTGTCTGGCCGATTCTTCTGGCCGCTGAATTATGTGGCTTAGGTCATCGGCGTCTGGTGGTCGCACATAAGTGCCCTGGAAGTTGTCGAGGAATGCGGCTTCCAGGTCTTCCCAACAACTGATTGACTCTGCTGGCAAGCTCTTAAGCCAATGCCGCGCTGGTCCTTTAAGCTTGAGTGGGAGGTATTTGATGGCGTGTAGATCATCACCACCGGCCATGTGGATGTGAAGGAGATAGTCCTCGATCCAAACCACAGGATCTGTTGTGCCGTCGTATGATTCAATGTTTACGGGTTTGAAACCCTCGGGGATTTGATGATCCATTACTTCGTCTGTGAAGCATAGTGGGTATGCGGCGCCTCTGTATTGGGCTATATCACGACGCAGCTCAAATGAGCTTTGTCTACTGTGTTCGGCCCGGCCGGAATTGCTGTGTCCGGCGTGATGGTTGTCATCACGTTTCGTGGGGCGCCCATGTGATCCATAGATCGATCTTGTTTGCCTTGCCCTGCCCTCGAGTATATCCCACAGGTCTGGCGCATTTTCCCGTGCCTTGGTATTTTTTGAGCGGCGCCGGGGTACGGCTTGAGTGTAGGGCCGAGAGGCCTCTCTGTCGCGGCCATGAGGTGGCCGGTCGACCGTATTATGCGCTGGTGATGTAGGTTTAGGTGCTTCTTCCTCTAATCAGGGTAGCAGCCTGCGTTTTGGGTAGCTCTTGGAGGGGCGTTCGAGTTAATACTCTTCGGCCGCAAGGACTTCAGTCCATCTGTCGGCTAGCAAGTCTTGGTCAGCTCTAAGCTGCTACTGCTTTTTCTTGAGGCTGCTTGCCGTGGCCATAAGCCTGCGTTTGAAACGCTCTTGTTCGACGGGATCCACAGGCACGACAAATTCGTCGTTGTCGAGGCTTGCCTCGTCTTCGGAGGGAGGCATATAATTATCGTCCTCTACCTCTTTGTCTGCCGCTCTCTTATGAGGGCTGGCTTCTCCATCCTCCTGTGCTGAATCCTGCTGGAGGGGGTTGTCTTCGGCACTGTCCGGGGTGTTATTGTCTCCGGTGTCGGAAACTCCATTTGTGCTGTGGTGGGATTTAGAGCGGCGCTGCTGACGCCAACGCTTAGGCTGTTTCTTGGAGGGGTCGTCCTCCGTTGTTCCATTGCCATTCCCATCCTTTGGGATGTCCACCATGTAAATGTCGTATGACGAGGTGGCCTTCCAATGCCCTGTAGGCGCTGATTATTGGATCGTCATCCTGCATCGTCGTCCATACTGTCGTTGTCTTCGGAGTCGAAGTCTAGTATGTCGGTTAGGTCATCGACAGTGGCTACGAAGTGGGTGGTGGGTGGGCTTTGAATTTCTTCATCGTCTGCATCCCAACCGTCCTTAAAATAATTCGGCCATGGTTCTCCTGATAAAGAGAGACACATAGCGAATTCAGGATGTCGCCGAAGGGCGAGTGCTGAAAGATGTCCGCAGCGGTGAACTCCATGATCGGCGCCCAATCGGATTCGATTGGCAGGGGCGCGGAAGGTTCGGAGTCCGGAGAGGAGTCCGGCACCTTGGAGTCACGAGCTTCACAAAGGACAGGGTTGGTAATCAGCTCTATCGCCGTAGAGGTAGCAGCCCCCGAGGCGGTGTCCAGCCACCCGTCCTCGATCGACGCAGTCGGCTCCGAGCTAAAGGTCGGAGCAGACACTTGTGCGCCCTCCAGGACACTATCCGACAGCAGAGATAGATCATGCCCATCGTGACAGTGTGGCGCGCTTGGCTGTGGCTCGAACCCGTCAAAGATCAAGTCTCCGTGGACGTCAGCCATATAGTTCAAACTTCCAAATCAGACCTGATGGCCAGGGGTGTAGCTTTCAATCTGCTCCAGATGGCCAAGTGAATTGGCCCGCAGTGCAAAGCCACCGAATACGAAGATCTGTCCGGGGAGAAAAGTCTCACCCTGGACCGCGTCGTTGTTGATGATCGAAGGAGCCATCGGGCCTAGAGGTGACGATATAGAGGAACTCTCAATGAAAGCACCAATGTCGGTGTCAAAACCGGTGGATCTCGGGTAGGGGGTCCCGAACCATGCATCTAGGCGGATGGTAACAGGAGACATGGGACACGATGTTTTTACCCAGGTTTGGGCCCTCTCGGTGGAGGTAAAACCCTACTCCTTCTTGATTGATATTGATGATATGGGTAGTACAAGAGTAGATCTACCACGAGATCAGAGAGGCTAAACCCTAGAAGCTAGCCTATGGTATGATTGTTGTTCGTCCTAAGGACTAAAACCCTCCGGTTTATATAGACACTGGAGAGGGCTAGGGTTACACAGAGTCGGTTACAATGGTAGGAGATCTACATATCCATATCGCCAAGCTTGCCTTCCACGCCAAGGAAAGTCCCATCCGGACACGGGACGGAGTCTTCAATCTTGTATCTTCATAGTCTAGGAGTCCGGCCAAAGATGATAGTTCGGCTATCCGGACACCCCCTAGTCCAGGACTCCCTCAGTTAACACTCAGGCAATACTTGTGGTTATAGAGTTTCAGCTGGACACTGAGAAAGATAGGGGCTTATTATGTTGCCTCCCAACGTATTCACCTTTAGGTGATATCAACAATAATAGCCTATGCCAACTTACATCCAATTGGATATATGTATCATGATCTTTCAAACACGAGGAGCTTGCCAAAGGATAAAATGAAAAAGGGAAAGGTGAGCATCACCTTGACTCAAGCATAAAGTAAAACATAAAGTAAAAGATAGGCCCCTCGCAGAGGGAAGCAGAGGTTGTCATGCGCGTTCAGGGTTGATGCATAAAGTCTTAGTGCAAAAGAATGTTACTTTATATTTCCCCTTGTATGTGGACCTTTATTATGCAGTCTGTCGCTTTTATTACTTCCACAACAAGTTCGTACAAAGTTTATTTTCTCTGCACTAATAGATCATACATATTTAGAGAGCAATTTTTATTGCTTGCACCGATGACAACTTACTTGAAGGATCTTACTCAATCCATAGGTAGGTATGGTGGACTCTCATGGCAATACTGGGTTTAAGGATATTTGGAAGCACAAGTAGTATCTCTACTTGGTGCAAGGAATTTGGCTAGCATGAGGGGGAAAGGCAAGCTCAATATGTTTGGAAGGTCAATGACAATATACTTTAACTGAGATGTCGGAAAACATAAACCATTACGTTGTCTTCCTTGTCCAACGTCAACTCTTTTAGCATGTCATACTTAATGAGTGCTTCACAATCATAAAAGATGTCCAAGATGATATATTTATATGTGAACCCCTCTTTCCTTATCACTTCCTATTAATTGCAACGATGACCAAGGCTACGTTCATCAACTCTCAACAATTTTTATGCCTCATACTTTCTACGTGTGAAGTTATCACTATCCATAAGATCAATATGAACTCTTTTGTTCTTTCTACTTTCTCAAGATCATAGCAACATAGCAAAGCCCTTGACTCAACACTAATCTTTACTATAGATAGCACACGGACTCGATTACATAAAGAGATCACAATGCAAAACACAAAACTACTTGAAATCAAAAACTTCAAACTACTAGATCAAGATACTACTAAAGGGATCGAACTAAATAAAGCGGTAGATACGATACCGTGGCACCTCCCCCAAGCTTGGCAGTTGCCAAGGGGAGTGCCCATACCCATGTGATTATTTCTCCTTCTTCACGGTTGGTGTTATGATCTTCTTGGCGATGATGCCCTTCAGGATACGGTTCTCCTCCTCGAGCTTATTGAATTGTTGTTTGAGATCCATAATTTCTTTACGGAGCTTGCCTGTAACGGCCAAAGCTCCTTTTACCCAAGGATGCTGCATAGCTTCTGGAGAACACGTGAAACTCTTTTTCATATTTTCATAAGAAAGAAATCTAGAGTTGGAAGGGATGACCGAAGCAGGGACAGCTAGGCTAGGCAGTTCCCCCATAGTAAATTCTGCTTGGAGACGAGAGGTAACTTCTTGATCTTCCTCCATGGCATCTATCCTTTTCAAATCAGCCTCCATCTCATCCTCCGTTGATGGTCCAAAGTCATAGGCATCGCTATTTGCTCCTGGACCTGGCGTTGGGTGAGACACCCGGCTCTCCCGAAGACATCTTGCTTTATTCTGCAATAGGAACAGCTCGAAACAAAAACAGAAGATATTTGCATGATACGGTGGTCAAAACCTTCGGGAGTATATACAATGAATTTTTACCGACCAAAATACGTAACATACAAAAAAACGGAGTCCGGGAGGCACACGAGGTGCCCACAAGACAGGGGGCACGCCCTATAGGGGGGGGGGGGGGCGGCCTCCTCTCTCGTGGGAGCCTCGTGTCCCTTTCGGACTACTTCTTTCTTCCTAAAATTCTTAAATAATCCAAAACTGATAAAAATTGTCATTAGAGTTGTTTTGGAGTTGGTTTACTTACCGTACCATGTACCTATGCCTTTTCAGAGTCTGTAACGTTCTGGAAAGTGTCTCTTATGTAGTCCTCAGGGGTTATGGTTTCAATAATATTAGTTTCAACATTGATAGGATTACCTGAAATATAATGTTTAATTCTTTGACCGTTTACCACCCTCGGATTTGTGCCTTCGAAGTTGTTGAGTTTTATAGCACCAGAACGATAGACTTCCTCGATCACGTAGGGACCTTCCCATTTTGAGAGAAGTTTTCCTGCAAAAAATCTTAAACGAGAGTTGAATAATAACACATAATCTCCTATGTTAAACTCACGCTTTTGTATCCTCTTATCATGCCAGCGTTTGACTTTTTCTTTGAAAAGCTTGGCATTCTCATATGCTTGGGTTCTCCATTCATCAAATGAGCTAATATCAAATAACCTTTTCTCACCGGCAAGTTTGAAATCATAATTGAGCTCCTTAATATCCCAATATGCTTTATGTTCAAGTTCAAGAGGTAAATGACATGCTTTTCCATAAACCATCTTATATGGAGACATACCCATAGGATTTTTGTATGCAGTTCTATAGGCCCATAATGCATCATCAAGTTTTTTGGACCAATTCTTTCTAGATCTATTCACAGTCTTTTGTAAAATTAATTTGAGCTCTCTATTGCTCAACTCTACTTGACCACTAGACTGCGGGTGATAAGGAGATGCGATTCTATGATTGACATCATACTTAGCAAGCATCTTACGGAAAGCACCATGAATAAAGTGTGAACCACCATCAGTCATAAGATATCTAGGGACTCCAAACCTCGGAAAAATAACTTCTTTAAGCATTTTAATAGAAGTGTTATGATCGGCACTACTAGTTGGAATAGCTTCTACCCACTTAGTAACGTAATCAACAGCAACTAAAATATGTGTATAACCATTGGAGGCAGGAAAAGGTCCCATATAATCAAAGCCCCAAACATCAAACGGCTCAATAACAAGAGAATAATCCATAGGCATTTCTTGACGTCTACTAATGTTACCTATTCTTTGACATTCATCACAAGATAAGAAAAACTTACGAGCATCTTTGAAGAGAGTAGGCCAATAAAAACCAGATTTTAGTACGTTGTGTGCAGTTCTATCTCCAGCGTGGTGTCCTCCATAGGATTCAGAGTGACACTTGCGTAGGATTTGTTCCTGTTCATGCTCAGGCACAAAACATCTAATAATACCATCTACTCCTTCTTTATAAAGGTGTGGATCATCCCAAAAGTAATGTCTTAAATCATAAAAGAACTTTTTCTTTTGCTGGTATGTGAAACTAGGCGGCATATATTTAGCAACAATGTAATTAGCATAGTCAGCATACCAAGGAGCAGTACGAGAAGCATTGACGACTGCTAATTGTTCATCAGGAAAGCTATCATTAATAGGCAGTGGGTCATCATGAACATTCTCTAACCTAGACAAGTTGTCTGCAACGGGGTTCTCAGCTCCCTTTCTATCAATAATATGCAAGTCAAATTCTTGGAGCAAGAGAACCCATCTAATGAGTCTAGGCTTAGCATCTTTCTTTTCCATAAGATATTTAATAGCAGCATGATCAGTGTGAATAGTAACTTTGGAGTCAACAATATATGGTCTAAACTTATCACATGCAAACACAACTGCTAAGAACTCTTTTTCAGTAGTAGCATAATTTCTCTGGGCAGTATCAAGAGTCTTACTAGCATACTGGATAACATTCAATTTCTTATCGACTGTTTGTCCTAAAACAACACCTACAACATAATCACTAGCATCGCACATAATTTCAAAAGGTAGATTCCAATCAGGTGGCTGAACAATAGGTGCAGTGATCAAGGATTTCTTAAGTGTTTCAAATGCTTCTACACAATCATCATCAAAGACAAAAGGAATATCTTTTTGCAATAAATTAGTCAGAGGCCTAGAGATTTTAGAAAAGTCCTTAATGAACCTCCTATAAAAGCCGGCATGACCAAGGAAACTTCTTATACCTTTTATGTCCTTGGGACATGGCATCTTTTCAATAGCATCAACTTTGGCTTTATCAACTTCAATACCTCTCTCGGAGATCTTTTGCCCCAAGACAATGCCTTTATTAACCATAAAGTGACACTTTTCCCAATTCAGGACGAGACTAGTGTCTTCGCATCTCTCTAAAACTCGATCAAGGTTGCTCAAACAATCATCAAAAGAGGATCCATAGACGGAGAAGTCATCCATGAATACCTCACAAATCTTTTCACAAAAATTAGAAAATATAGCCATCATACATCTTTGAAAGGCAGCAGGTGCATTACATAAACCAAAAGGCATACATCTATAAGCAAAAGTACCAAAAGGGCAAGTAAAAGTAGTTTTAGATTGATCCTTCGCTGATACAGGTATCTATGAGAAACCAGACTAACCATCTAGAAAGCAAAAATGTGTGTGTTTGGATAGCCTTTCTAGTATTTGATCAATAAAAGGTAAAGGGTAATGATCTTTCTTAGTAGCTTTATTTAACTTACAAAAATCAATTACCATCCTATAACCTGTAATAATTCTTTGCGGGATCAATTCATCTTTATCATTAGGAACAATAGTAATACCTCCTGTCGGTGTCAAAACCGGCGGATCTTGGGTAAGGGGTCCCGAACTGTGCCTCTAGGCGGATGGTAACAGGAGAGAAGGGACACGATGTTTTTACCCAGGTTCGGGCCCTCTCGATGGAGGTAAAACACTACTCCTGCTTGATTGATATTGATGATATGGGTAGTACAAGAGTGGATCTACCACGAGATCAAGGAGGCTAAACCCTAGGAGCTAGCCTATGGTATGATTGTTGTAATGGTTGTCTGTCCTACGGACTAAAACCCTCCGGTTTATATAGACACCGGAGAGGGCTAGGGTTACACAGAGTCGGTTACAATGGTAGGAGATCTACATATCCGTATTGCCAAGCTTGCCTTCCACGCCAAGGAAAGTCCCATCCGGACACGGGACGAAGTCTTCAATCTTGTATCTTCATAGTCTTGGAGTCCGGCCGACGATGATAGTCCGGCTGTCCGGTCACCCCTTAGTCCGGGACTCCCTCAGTAGCCCCTGAACCAGGCTTCAATGACGATGAGTCTGGCGCGCATATTGTTCGGCATTGCAAGGCGGGTTCCTCCTCCGAATAATTCATAGAAGATTGTGAACACCAGGATAGTGTCCGGCTCTGCAAAATAAATTCCACATTCCACCGTAGAGAGAATAATATGTACACAAGTTCAATCTGCTGACATATTCTGTCGCATGACGTCACGCCACTACCAAGCCTTTACTTGAATCATTTTTTATTATACCACCTCAGCGCGTTTAGCGAAGCGGTTTCCTTGGCATGTCTTGTCGAAGCAGAGATCGTGTTCCCCTTATTCCGGGATTCCCATCAATACGGACGTGGGTAACCTAACTGCGCCATTGATGGTGGCGCTTGGGAGATAAGCGAGTTTTACCAGGCCGGTGGGGACGCATAGTCTTCGTCCGCCTATATATAAGGGGATAAGGATCCACCTTTTCACCTACGCCTTCTTCCTCCTTTGCTTATCCATCTCCGCGCATTCGAGCTCCAGCGCCCGAATCCGCACATCTCGTCTCGACCTTCTCCAGTCATGTCCGGAGCGGGAGGCAAGTGGCTGGCCTCCTCCATTACGGAGGAGCACATCAAAAAGCTGCGCGGCGCTGGATACCTTTCCAGCGACATCGCGCACCGGCTGCCCGACGAGGGGCAGCTCATCCCCACCCCCAGGCCCCATGAGAGGGTTGTATTCCTTCCCCACTTCCTCCGCGGACCGGGCTTCCCACTTCATCCCTTCATCCGGGGGCTCATGTACTACTACGGCCTGGACTTCCACGATCTGGTGCCAAACTTCATCCTCAACATCTCGGCGTTTATCGTCGTGTGTGAGGCCTTCCTCTGCATCCAGCCCCACTTCAGCTTGTGGCTCAAGACCTTCAATGTCAAGCCGAAGGTTGTGAAGGGTGTCCAAGCGGAGTGCGGAGGCGCCATGGTGGGAAAAATGCCCAACGTCACCTGGCTCGAGGGGGCCTTCGTGGAGTCCATCAAGGGGTGGCAATCGGGGTGGTTCTACATCACCGAGCCGCGTGACCCTAAATGGGCAGCGGCCCCCGAGTTGAGATCTGGTATCCCCATGCAGCTCACCTCCTGGAAAGAGAAGGGCTTGCTATGGGGCAGTTCGGAGGAGCTGACAGGACTGCAGTCCTGTCTATAGACCTTGGTGAACAAGAAGCTTAGGCTTGTCAATGTGATCCAGGTCATGCTCGTCCGCCGGATTCTCCCCTGCCAATAGCGGGCCTTTAATTTGTGGGAGTTTGATCCGGCATAGCACCGGACCCTCAGTGGGCTCTTCGACACAACGTACGAAGCTGCCTCGAGGGTGCTGTTCAAGGGCGGAGAAGCCCCCGCGTCCGCGACTGAAGATCGCGGATTCAGCGCCAAGCGCCCGGCCGGTGAGGTAAGCTTTGTTATCCTCTATGGGACACTTATTTTCTTTCATAGTTTGACTCTATGTGGGATTTAAAACTCCCAATGCCATTGACAGGACTTGCAGAGGACGTCCGGACAGGTAGACTGTCCGGCTCCCCTTCCCGAAGACCTAGCGGACGCCCGTTTAACGGGGCTGCTAGTCCCGGCACTTTATGTGGTGCCGGAGAAGAAGGCCAAGAAGAAGGCCACGGGAACTCGAAGAAGTTCCCGGCGTCAGGTGATATCGGACTCATCGTCCGATGCCTCCGAGGCGGACTCCTCCCCCAAAGATGAGGAGGAGAAAGAGGACTCTCCCCCGGAGGGGGGAGAGAGGAAAAGGAAGGCTTCCCCAACGGGGGAGGCCGAAGGGTCCAAGAGGGGAAGGATCCTTCCCCCGGACAGCTTCGCCAACGCCAATGTTGGCGATGAAGAGTGGCCCTCAAGGGCCAGGCCTCTGGCAAGATCGTAAGTATCCGGATTCCTGAATGATTTATAGTTTCACTTTTGTATCACATAGTGTCCTTCTAATGCCGCACACTACCTGTAGTCCGGCCGATGATGATCTCCCCGCTTCATCGAGCAGGTCCTTGGCTCCATCAGACGTGGATTCCATTCTGACCGCCTCCACCCCTCATGATGCTGACGATGCCGAGGTGGGATCCCAGGAGGGGACCCATCAGGAGGAGGATCTGGAGGTGCCGCAAGGCAACCTCCCGGACTTTGCGCCGGACTCCATGCCGGAACCCGCAGTGATTCTGGAGTCCGGCAGGCGGCCCCTTCGTAAGAAGGGCAAGACCGTGACGCCGGCAGCCTCCGTCCAACTGGAGGCACCGGAGAACTTGTTGGAGGCGCTTAACGGCGCTTCCATCGAGGAAGAACACCGCACTGTCATGAGTGCACTGATTCAGAAGGTTCAACTTGCCAAGAGCGGGCTGACCGAAGCCTGCAGTAGCCTTCTAACAGGCTTTTAGGTAAGAAGTTTAAATTATGTAATGTGACACCGCATAGACAGTAGCCCCTGATGCTCGGTTCGGTGTTCGGAAAGAAAAACCGGACTAAGAATCTAAAAAAGATATCCGCAAGAGTGCTAAAAATTATGTCAATATGGGTTTGTAGGCTGCGCCGCTGACCTCTGCCGCACTGACTGCGGAGGTTGGTGCTTTGAAGCAGGACCTCGAGTGGTCCGAGCAAGAGCTCGGCCTTGCCAAGAAGTAGCTCGAGGACAAAGAGGGTGAGTAACACCACTTTTAAATTTGTACCTTACAGAAAAGGATTTTGGTTGCAATAGAAATAACAAGGATAACGTGGGTACTACAGGGGCCACGAACGAGGTGGCGACCCTCAAGGAGGCCGTGTCCGCGGCCGAACGCAATGCGGCCGCGGAGCGAGCGGAGTGAGAGAAGCAGGAGGCGCGGGTGGCGGAGGTGCGGCAAGAGCTCCAGGCTCTCGTGAAAAAGCATGAGAGTTTGGAGCGCGACTCGAAGACTCGAGAGTCCGAGCTTGCCTTGGCTCTTGAAAGTTCCAAAGCCGCTAAGGCCTAGGCCCATAAGGCCCTCCAAGAGATTGAGGCGGTGAAGAAAATAGCGGCGGGTAAGGCATTTTTCATGCAAAGCAAGCATGCGAATGTAAATTACCTGTTACTTACCCGAATTCGGAGCTCTCCAGGGGCGTTTGCAGATCTGCCTCGCAGCGTGTCCGATGCCGCCGCATTCTACCGGGCCGAGGAGGAGAGCTCAACGGAGAAGGTCTTCTGGTCTCAGTACGCTGAGGCCGGACATCCGGTGCCCCCTAGCGACCAACTGAAGCAACTGGTCGAGCTCCACAAGGTAGCCGAGCAGGCCATGAAGGGCCTCATAGTCCGGCTGTGGCCTGGAGAGGCCATGCCTGGGAGCTACTTTGGCCTCGTGCGGCGGCTGGTGGATGCATGCCCCTGGGTGGAAGTCATCAAGCGCTCCGCCTGCATTGAAGGTGCCCGTCGGGCCCTTGCCCGCGCAAAGGTGCATTGGGGCAGGCTGGATGCGGAGAGGCTTATCACGGACGCGCCGCCAGCGGGCAAGGAGTATCATACGCCCGAGATGTACTATAAGAATGTCCTGAAGGGTGCCCGCAAGATTGCGGATGAGTGCCCCAAAGATGTAATTATTGAGTAAACTCGCAATGTGTTATCCTGTGCGCTGAAAACTTTGTTCATATGCGCTAAGCAACGCTTATTGATTTAAAATATTACCTTCTGTGCGGCCGTTTATTAAATCCAAGAGATGGCAAGTCGTCGGCTTCAGCCCCCATGCCACAAGTGCTGGGGTGTTTGGGATAAACTTGAGCACTCTTGTTCCCATTTTTGGGTCCATCTAGGGAGGCGCTCAACACAACGAACAAGGCAACCGGACTTATAATGCTTGAACACTCTCACTTAGCCATAGAATTCTATAATTTTAAATTTCGGCGAAGCCCCTAGTGCTCGGAAGACCGAATTCGGGGCGCTATCCACGCCTTGGCCGGACACAGCCGGTTCCTCGCTCTAAGCGGCATAAGTCTTTAGGGACTCGAAAAGACCTCTCGAACAGCAACCAGCTCTCGCCTTATCATGACGGTCAGTTTTAGCTTTCTCCACTGAGGCGCTCGCCCAGCTCAACCGGGGTGCAATCACAGTGGTTCTCCCAGTGCTACCTTAGCCGACGGAACGGAACGTAAGGTACCAAAACATGGGAGCCGGGCAAACCCAACTATTGACCCAAGACATGATTTGGAGCCGATGCATATAATGCTATAAGTTCGGGGTGCCGCACTTGTGAAAGTGTTCGGACTTATCACACCATAATGCGGGGAACATAAGCCCCTGGTGTATTCGGCCGTACCAGAGTGTACAGATGCAAGATGTCATAAATGACCATATATAAGAAAAGGAATGCAATTATAAGCGAAAAAGTGATGCATTGTTCATTCAAGGAATTCTGCCATGAGTACAGAACGATACAAATAGTGCGGTAAGCAAGGGATTGGACTATTTTAGACATGTCCCCCTCCAGGGGTGGGCTGCGGACTGGTGTATTTAACAAATTTAATGCTCATAATGGATACCACCTGAGTGTTCGTCGTAGCCTTTGTCCCTCCCTGGCTGTTGCATCGTGAGTTCGGCAGGTCTACTGCCGGACAGGGCCTCTGGTGAACGGAGTCTTGTGGAAAAATAGAAAAAAAAATAAAAAAGAGTGACACACTTGGGAGCCCCTGGTGTGGTTAAGCCGCACTCTGGGCTTGTCGTGGTCGTGCCCCTCCCCCTATGCCCATGGTATCTCTAGAGCATAATGATGTACGCAAAGAGCTGGTCTTGCAATCATGCAAGGGCTGGGGTTGGGGCCGCATTGCTACGCGTGCTCAGAACGTGCCAGGTGGTCTTGATTGATGTTACTACGGGCGCGTTTGGCCATGTCCGGTCTTTTAGCGGCCGGACTTGAAAACTGCCTTACAAGGCTGCTCTGTACTTCTGCCACGAGAGCCGCTGTGTGTTCCTCCATTCGGAGGGAGCGTTCAGTATTTCCATTGACCGTGATGACTCCACGAGGGCCTGGCATCTTGAGCTTAAGGTATGCATAATGCGGTACCGCGTTGAATTTTGCAAACGCGGTTCGTCCGAGCAGAGCGTGATAGCCACTGCGGAACGGGACTATGTCGAAGATTAACTCCTCGCTTCGGAAATTATCCGGGGATCCGAAGACCACTTCAAGTGTAACTGAGCCTGTACAGTTGGCCTCTACACCTGGTAAAGGTCGGAGCAGACACTTGTGCGCCCTCCAGGACACTGTCCGACAGCAGAGCTAGATCATGCCCATCGTGACAGTGCGGTGCACTTGGCTATGGCTCGAACCCGTCAAAGATCAAGTCTCCGCGGACGTCAGCCGTATAGTTCAAACTTCCAAATCTGACCTGATGGCCAGGGGTGTAGCTTTCAATCTGCTCCAGATGGCCAAGTGAATTGGCCCGCAGTGCAAAGCCACCGAATACGAAGATCTGCCCGGGGAGAAAAGTCTCACCCTGGACCGTGTCGTTGTTGATGATCAAAGGAGCCATCGGGCCTAGAGGTGACGATACAGAGGAACTCTCAATGAAAGCACCAATGTCGGTGTCAAAACCGGCGGATCTCGGGTAGGGGGTCCCGAACTATGCATCTAGGCGGATGGTAACAGGAGACAAGGGACACGATGTTTTTACCCAGGTTTGGGCCCTCTCGGTGGAGGTAAAACCCTACTCCTTCTTGATTGATATTGATGATATGGGTAGTACAAGAGTAGATCTACCACGAGATCAGAGAGGCTAAACCCTAGAAGCTAGCCTATGGTATGATTGTTGTTCGTCCTAAGGACTAAAACCCTCCGGTTTATATAGACACTGGAGAGGGCTAGGGTTACACAGAGTCGGTTACAATGGTAGGAGATCTACATATCCATATCGCCAAGCTTGCCTCCCACGCCAAGGAAAGTCCCATCCGGACACGGGATGGAGTCTTCAATCTTGTATCTTCATAGTCTAGGAGTCCGGCCAAAGATGATAGTTCGGCTATCCGGACACCCCCTAGTCAAGGACTCCCTCAGTTAACACTCACCCAATACTTGTGGTTATAGAGTTTCAGCCGGACACTGAGAAAGATAGGGGCTTATTGTGTTGCCTCCCAACGTATTCACCTTTAGGTGATATCAACAATAGTAGCCTATGCCAACTTACATCCAATTGGATATATGTATCATGATCTTTCAAACACGAGGAGCTTGCCAAAGGATAAAATGAAAAAGGGAAAGGTGAGCATCACCTTGACTCAAGCATAAAGTAAAACATAAAGTAAAAGATAGGCCCCTCGCAGAGGGAAGCAGAGGTTGTCATGCGCGTTCAGGGTTGATGCATAAAGTCTTAGTGCAAAAGAATGTTACTTTATATTGCCCCTTGTATGTGGACCTTTATTATGAAGTCTGTCGCTTTTATTACTTCCACAACAAGTTCGTACAAAGTTTATTTTCTCTGCCTAATAGATCATACATATTTAGAGAGCAATTTTTATTGCTTGCACCGATGACAACTTACTTGAAGGATCTTACTCAATCCATAGGTAGGTATGGTGGACTCTCATGGCAAAACTGGGTTTAAGGATATTTGGAAGCACAAGTAGTATCTCTACTTGGTGCAAGGAATTTGGCTAGCATGAGGGGGAAAGGCAAGCTCAACATGTTTGGAAGGTCAATGACAATATACTTTAACTGAGATGTCGGAAAACATAAATCATTACGTTGTCTTCCTTGTCCAACGTCAACTCTTTTAGCATGTCATACTTAATGAGTGCTTCACAATCATAAAAGATGTCCAAGATGATATATTTATATGAGAACCCCTCTTTCCTTATCACTTCCTATTAATTGCAACGATGACCAAGGCTACGTTCATCAACTCTCAACAATTTTTATGCCTCATACTTTCTACATGTGAAGTTATCACTATCCATAAGATCAATATGAACTCTTTTGTTCTTTCTACTTTCTCAAGATCATAGCAACATAGCAAAGCCCTTGACTCAACACTACTCTTTATTATAGATAGCACACGGACTCGATTACATAAAGAGATCACAATGCAAAACTCAAAACTACTTGAAATCAAAAACTTCAAACTACTAGATCAAGATACTACTAAAGGGATCGAACTAAATAAAGCGGTAGATATGATACCGTGGCACCTCCCCCAAGCTTGGCAGTTGCCAAGGGGAGTGCCCATACCCATGTGATTATTTCTCCTTCTTCACGGTTGGTGTTATGATCTTCTTGGCGATGATGCCCTTCAGGATACGGTTCTCCTCCTCGAGCTTATTGAATTGTTGTTTGAGATCCATAATTTCTTTACGGAGCTTGCCTGTAACGGCCAAAGCTCCTTTTACCCAAGGATGCTGCATAGCTTCTGGAGAACACGTGAAACTCTTTTTCATGTTTTCATAAGAAAGAAATCTAGAGTTGGAAGGGATGACCGAAGCAGGGACAGCTAGGCTAGGCAGTTCCCCCATAGTAAATTCTGCTTGGAGACGAGAGGTAACTTCTTGATCTTCCTCCATGGCATCTATCCTTTTCAAATCAGCCTCCATCTCATCCTCCGTTGATGGTCCAAAGTCATAGGCATCGCTATTTGCTCCTGGACCTGGCGTTGGGTGAGACACCCGGCTCTCCCGAAGACATCTTGCTTTATTCTGCAATAGGAACAGCTCGAAACGAAAACAGAAGATATTTGCATGATACGGTGGTCAAAACCTTCGGGAGTATATACAATGAATTTTTACCGACCAAAATATGTAAAATACAAGAAAACGAAGTCCGGGAGGCACACGAGGTGCCCACGAGACAGGGGGCACGCCCTACAGGGTGGGGGGGGGGGGCGGCCTCCACTCTCGTGGGAGCCTCGTGTCCCTTTCGGACTACTTCTTTCTTCCTAAAGTTGTTAAATAATCCAAAACTGATAAAAATTGTCATTAGAGTTGTTTTGGAGTTGGTTTACTTACCGTACCACGTACCTATGCCTTTTCAGAGTTTGGAACGTTCTGGAAAGTGTCTCTTATGTATTCCTCAGGGGTTATGGTTTCAATAATATTACTTTCAACATTGATAGGATTACCTGAAATATAATGTTTAATTCTTTGACCGTTTACCACCCTCGGATTTGTGCCTTCGAAGTTGTTGATTTTTATAGCAGTAGAACGATAGACCTCCTCGATCACGTAGGGACCTTCCCATTTTGAGAGAAGTTTTCCTGCAAAAAATCTTAAACGAGAGTTGAATAATAACACATAATCTCCTACGTTAAACTCACGCTTTTGTATCCTCTTATCATGCCAGCGTTTGACTTTTTCTTTGAAAAGGTTGGCATTCTCATAAGCTTGGGTTCTCCATTCATCAAATGAGCTAATATCAAATAACCTTTTCTCACCGGCAAGTTTGAAATCATAATTGAGCTCCTTAATATCCCAATATGCTTTATGTTCAAGTTCAAGAGGTAAATGACATGCTTTTCCATAAACCATCTTATATGGAGACATACCCATAGGATTTTTGTATGCAGTTCTATAGGCCCATAATGCATCATCAAGTTTTTTGGACCAATTCTTTCTAGATCTATTCACAGTCTTTTGTAAAATTAATTTGAGCTCTCTATTGCTCAACTCTACTTGACCACTAGACTGCGGGTGATAAGGAGATGCGATTCTATGATTGACATCATACTTAGCAAGCATCTTACGGAAAGCACCATGAATTAAGTGTGAACCACCATCAGTCATAAGATATCTAGGGACTCCAAACCTCGGAAAAATAACTTCTTTAAGAATTTTAATAGAAGTGTTATGATCGGCACTACTAGTTGGAATAGCTTCTACCCACTTAGTAACGTAATCAACAGCAACTAAAATATGTGTATAACCATTGGAGGCAGGAAAAGGTCCCATATAATCAAAGCCCCAAACATCAAACGGCTCAATAACAAGAGAATAATTCATAGGCATTTCTTGACGTCTACTAATGTTACCTATTCTTTGACATTCATCACAAGATAAGAAAAACTTACGAGCATCTTTGAAGAGAGTAGGCCAATAAAAACCAGATTTTAGTACGTTGTGTGCAGTTCTATCTCCAGCGTGGTGTCCTCCATAGGATTCAGAGTGACACTTGCGTAGGATTTGTTCCTGTTCATGCTCAGGCACACAACATCTAATAATACCATCTACTCCTTCTTTATAAAGGTGTGGATCATCCCAAAAGTAATGTCTTAAATCATAAAAGAACTTTTTCTTTTGCTGGTATGTGAAACTAGGCGGTATATATTTAGCAACAATGTAATTAGCATAGTCAGCATACCAAGGAGCAGTACGAGAAGCATTGACGACTGCTAATTGTTCATCAGGAAAGCTATCATTAATAGGCAGTGGGTCATCATGAACATTCTCTAACCTAGACAAGTTGTCTGCAACGGGGTTCTCAGCTCCCTTTCTATCAATAATATGCAAGTCAAATTCTTGGAGCAAGAGAACCCATCTAATGAGTCTAGGCTTAGCATCTTTCTTTTCCATAAGATATTTAATAGCAGCATGATCAGTGTGAATAGTAACTTTGGAATCAACAATATAAGGTCTAAACTTATCACATGCAAACACAACTGCTAAGAACTCTTTTTCAGTAGTAGCATAATTTCTCTGGGCAGTATCAAGAGTCTTACTAGCATACTGGATAACATTCAATTTCTTATCGACTGTTTGTCCTAAAACAGCACCTACAGCATAATCACTAGCATCACACATAATTTCAAAAGGTAGATTCCAATCAGGTGGCTGAACAATAGGTGCAGTGATCAAGGCTTTCTTAAGTGTTTCAAATGCTTCTACACAATCATCATCAAAGACAAAAGGAATATCTTTTTGCAATAAATTAGTCAGAGGCCTAGAGATTTTAGAAAAGTCCTTAATGAACGTCCTATAAAAGCCGGCATGACCAAGGAAACTTCTTATACCTTTTATGTCCTTGGGACATGGCATCTTTTCAATAGCATCAACTTTGGCTTTATCAACTTCAATACCTCTCTCGGAGATCTTTTGCCCCAAGACAATGCCTTCATTAACCATAAAGTGACACTTTTCCCAATTCAGGACGAGACTAGTGTCTTCGCATCTCTGTAAAACTCGATCAAGGTTGCTCAAACAATCATCAAAAGAGGATCCATAGACGGAGAAGTCATCCATGAATACCTCACAAATCTTTTCACAAAAATCAGAAAATATAGCCATCATACATCTTTGAAAGGCAGTAGGTGCATTACATAAACCAAAAGGCATACATCTATAAGCAAAAGTACCAAAAGGGCAAGTAAAAGTAGTTTTAGATTGATCCTTCGCTGATACAGGTATCTGTGAGAAACCAGAATAACCATCTAGAAAGCAAATATGTGTATGTTTGGATAGCCTTTCTAGCATTTGAGCAATAAAAGGTAAAGGGTAATGATCTTTCTTAGTAGCTTTATTTAACTTACAAAAATCAATTACCATCCTATAACCTGTAATAATTCTTTGCGGGATCAATTCATCTTTATCATTAGGAACAACAGTAATACCTCTTGTCGGTGTCAAAACCGGCGGATCTCGGGTAGGGGGTCCCGAACTGTGCATCTAGGCGGATGGTAACAGGAGAGAAGGGACACGATGTTTTTACCCAGGTTCGGGCCCTCTCGATGGAGGTAAAACTCTACTCCTGCTTGATTGATATTGATGATATGGGTAGTACAAGAGTGGATCTACCACGAGATCAAGGAGGCTAAACCCTAGAAGCTAGCCTATGGTATGATTGTTGTAATGGTTGTCTGTCCTACGGACTAAAACCCTCCGGTTTATATAGACACCGGAGAGGGCTAGGGTTACACAGAGTCGGTTACAATGGTAGGAGATCTACATATCCGTATTGCCAAGCTTGCCTTCCACGCCAAGGAAAGTCCCATCCGGACACGGGACGAAGTCTTCAATCTTGTATCTTCATAGTCTTGGAGTCCGGCCGACGATGATAGTCCGGCTGTCCGGACACCCCCTAGTCCAGGACTCCCTCAGTAGCCCTTGAACCAGGCTTCAATGACGATGAGTCCGGCGCGCATATTGTTCGGCATTGCAAGGCGGGTTCCTCCTCCGAATAATTCATAGAAGATTGTGAACACCAGGATAGTGTCTGGCTCTGCAAAATAAATTCCACATTCCACCGTAGAGAGAATAATATGTACATAGGTTCAAACTGCTGACCTATTCTGTGGCATGATGTCACGCCACTACCAAGCCTTTACTTGAATCATTTTTTATTATACCACCTCAGCGCGTTTAGCGAAGCGGTTTCCTTGGCACGTCTTGTCGAAGCAGAGATCGTGTTCCCCTTATTCCGGGATTCCCATCAATACGAACGTGGGTAACCTAACTGCGCCATTGATGGTGGCGCTTGGGAGATAAGCGAGTTTTACCAGGCCGGTGGGGATGCATAGTCTTCGTCCGCCTATATATAAGGGGATAAGGATCCACCTTTTCACCTACGCCTTCTTCCTCCTTTGCTTATCCATCTCCGCGCATTCGAGCTCCAGCGCCCGAATCCGCACATCTCGTCTCGACCTTCTCCAGTCATGTCCGGAGTGGGAGGCAAGTGGCTGGCCTCCTCCATTACGGAGGAGCACATTAAAAAGCTGCGCGGCGCCGGATACCTTTCCAGCGACATCGCGCACCGGCTGCCCGACGAGGGGCAGCTCATCCCCACCCCCAGGCCCCATGAGAGGGTCGTATTCCTTCCCCACTTCCTCCGCGGACCGGGCTTCCCACTTCATCCCTTCATTCGGGGGCTCATGTACTACTACGGCCTGGACTTCCACGATCTGGCGCCAAACTTCATCCTCAACATCTCGGCGTTTATCGTCGTGTGCGAGGCCTTCCTCTGCATCCAGCCCCACTTCGGCTTGTGGCTCAAGGCCTTCAATGTCAAGCCGAAGGTTGTGAAGGGTGTCCAAGCGGAGTGCGGAGGCGCCATGGTGGGCAAAATGCCCAACGTCACCTGGCTCGAGGGGGCCTTCGTGGAGTCCATCAAGGGGTGGCAATCGGGGCGGTTCTACATCACCGAGCCGTGTGACCCTAAATGGGCAGCGGCTCCCGAGTTCAGATCTGGTATCCCCATGCAGCTCACCTCCTGGAAAGAGAAGGGCTTGCTATTGGGCAGTTCGGAGGAGCTGACAGGACTGCAGTCCTGTCTCCAGACCTTGGTGAACAAGAATCTTAGGCTTGTCAATCTGATCCAGGTCATGCTTGTCCGCTGGATTCTCCCCTGCCAACAGCGGGCCTTTAGTTTGTGGGAGTTTGATCCGGCATAGCACCGGACCCTCAGCGGGCTCTTCGACACAATGTACGAAGCTGCCTCGAGGGTGCTGTTCAAGGGCGGAGAAGCCCCCGCGTCCGCGACTAAAGATCGCGGATTCAGCGCCAAGCGCCCGGCCGGTGAGGTAAGCTTTGTTATCCTCTATGGGACACTTATTTTCTTTCATAGTTTGACTCTATGTGGGATTTAAAACTCCCAATGCCTTTGACAAGACTGGTAGAGGACATCCGGACAGGTAGACTGTCCGGCTCCCCTTCCCGAAGACCTAGCAGACGCCCGTTTAACGGGGCTGCTAGTCCTGGCACTTTATGTGGTGCCGGAGAAGAAGGCCAAGAAGAAGGCCACAGGAACTCGAAGAAGTTCCCGGTGTCAGGTGATATCGGACTCATCGTCCGATGCCTCCGAGGCGGACTCCTCCCCCGAAGACGAGGAGGAGAAAGAGGACACTCCCCCGGAGGGGGGAGAGAGGAAAAGGAAGGCTTCCCCAACGGGGGAGGCCGAAGGGTCCAAGAGGGGAAGGATCCTTCCCCTGGACAGCTCCGCCAACGCCAATGTTGGCGACGAAGAGTGGCCCTCAAGGGCCAGGCCTCTGGCAAGATCGTAAGTATCCGGATTCCTGAATGATTTATAGTTTCACTTTTGTATCACATAGTGTCCTTCTAATGCCGCACACTACCTGTAGTCCGGCCGATGATGATCTCCCCGCTTCATCGAGCAGGTCCTTGGCTCTGTCAGACGTGGATTCCATTCCGACCGCCTCCACCCCTCGTGATGTTGACGATGCCGAGGTGGGATCTCAGGAGGGGACCCATCAGGAGGAGGATCCGGAGGTGCCGCAAGGCAACCTCCCGGACTTTGCGCCGGACTCCATGCCGGAACCCGCAGTGATTCTGGAGTCCGGCAG
Source organism: Triticum timopheevii (assembly GCA_963921465.1). NCBI lineage: Eukaryota > Viridiplantae > Streptophyta > Magnoliopsida > Poales > Poaceae > Triticum > Triticum timopheevii. Next base: position 48,316,277 of record OY997274.1, on the reverse strand, counting down.
GCGGCCCCTTCGTAAGAAGGGCAAGACCGTGACGCCGGCAGCCTCCGTCCTATCGGAGGCACCGGAGAACTTGTTGGAGGCGCTTAACGGCGCTTCCATCGAGGAAGAACACCGCACTATCATGAGTGCAGTGATTCAGAAGGTTCAACTTGCCAAGAGCGGGCTGACCGAAGCCTGCAGTAGCCTTCTAACAGGCTTTGAGGTAAGAAGTTTAAAATATGTAATGTGATACCGCATAGACAGTAGCCCCTGATGCTCGGTTCGGTGTTCGGAAAGAAAAACCGGACTAAGGATCTAAAAAAGATATACGCAAGAGTGCTAAAAATTATGTCAATATGGGTTTGTAGGCTGCGCTGCTGACCTCTTCCGCACTGACTGCGGAGGTTGGTGCTTTGAAGCAGGACCTCGAGCGGTCCAAGCAAGAGCTCGGCCTTGCCAAGAAGCAGCTCGTGGACAAAGAGGGTGAGTAACACCACTTTTAAATTTGTACCTTACAGAAAAGGATTTTGGTTGCAATAGAAATAACAAGGATAACGTGGGTACTACAGGGGCCACGAACGAGGTGGCGACCCTGAAGGAGGCCGTGTCCGCGGCCGAACGCAATGCGGCCGCGGAGCGAGCGGAGCGAGAGAAGCAGGAGGCGCGGGTGGCGGAGGTGCGGCAAGAGCTCCAGGCTCTCGTGAAAAAGCATGAGAGTTTGGAGCACGACTCGAAGACTCGAGAGTCCGAGCTTGCCTTGGCTCTTGAAAGTGCCAAAGCCACTAAGGCTGAGGCCCATAAGGCCCTCCAAGAGATTGAGGCGGTGAAGAAAATAGCGGCGGGTAAGGCATTTTTCATGCAAAGCAAGCATGTGAATGTAAATTACTTGTTACTTACCCGAATTCGGAGCTCTCCAGGGGCGTTTGCAGATCTGCCTCACAGTGTGTCCGATGCCGCCGCATTCTACCGGGCTGAGGAGGAGAGCTCAACGGAGAAGGTCTTCTGGTCTCAGTACGCTGAGGCCAGACATCCGGTGCCCCCTAGCGACCAACTGAAGCAGCTGGTCGAGCTCCACAAGGTAGCCGAGCAGGCCATGAAGGGCCTCATAGTCCGGCTATGGCCTGGAGAGGCCATTCCTGGGAGCTACTTTGGCCTCGTGCGGCGGCTAGTTGATGCATGCCCCTGGGTGGAAGTCATCAAGCGCTCCGCCTGCATTGAAGGTGCCCGTCGGGCCCTTGCCCACGCAAAGGTGCATTGGGGCAGGCTGGATGTGGAGAGGCTTATCACGGACGCGCCGCCAGCGGGCAAGGAGTATCGTACGCCCGAGATGTACTATAAGAATGTCCTGAAGGGTGCCCGCAAGATTGCGGATGAGTACCCCAAAGATGTAATTATTGAGTAAACTCGCAATGTGTTATCCTGTGCGCTGAAAACTTTGTTCATATGCGCTAAGCAACGCTTATTGATTCAAAATATTACCTTCTGTGCGGCCGTTTATTAAATCCAAGAGATGGCAAGTCGTCGGCTTCAGCCCCCATGCCACGAGTGCTGGGGTGTTCGGGATAAACTTGAGCACTCTTGTTCCCATTTTTGGGTCCATCTAGGGAGGCGCTCAACACAACGAACAAGGTAACCAGACTTATAATGCTTGAACACTCTCACTTAGCCATAGAATTCTATAATTTTAAATTTCGGCAAAGCCCCTAGTGCTCGGAAGACCGAATTCGGGGCGCTATCCACGCCTTGGCCGGACACAGCCGGTTCCTCGCTCTAAGCGGCATAAGTCTTTAGGGACTCGAAAAGACCTCTCGAACAGCGACCAGCTCTCGCCTTATCATGACAGTCAGTTTTAGCTTTCTCCACTGAGGCGCTCGCCCAGCTCAACCGGGGTGCAATCGCAGTGGTTCTCCCAGTACTACCTTAGCCGACGGAACGGAACGTAAGGTACCAGAACATGGGAGCCGGGCAAACCCAACTATTGACCCAAGACATGATTCGGAGCCGATGCATATAATGCTATAAGTTCGAGGTGCCGCACTTGTGAAAGTGTTCGAACTTATCACACCATAATGCGGGGAACATAAGCCCCTGGTGTATTCGGCCGTACCAGAGTGTACGGATGCAAGATGTCATAAATGACCATATATAAGAAAAGGAATGCAATTATAAGCGAAAAAGTGATGCATTGTTTATTCAAGAAATTCTGCCATGAGTGCAGAACGATACAAATAGTGCGGTAAGCAAGGGATTGGACTATTTTAGACATGTCCCCCTCCAGGGGTGGGCTGCGGACTGTTGTATTTAACAAATTTAATGCTCATAATGGATACCACCTGAGTGTTCGTCGTAGCCTTTGTCCCTCCCTGGCTGTTGCATCGTGAGTTCGGCAGGTCTACTGCCGGACAGGGCCTCTGGTGAACGGAGTCCTGTGGAAAAATAGAAAAATAAAATAAAAAAGAGTGACACACTTGGGAGCCCCTGGTGTGGTTAAGCCGCACTCTGGGCCTGTCTTGGTCGTGCCCCTCCCCCTATGCCCATGGTATCTCTAGAGCGTAATGATGTACGCGAAGAGCTGGTCTTGCAATCATGCAAGGGCTGGGGTTGGGGCCGCATTGCTACGCGTGCTCGGAACATGCCAGGTGGTCTTGATTGATGTTACTCCGGGCGCGTTTGGCCATGTCCGGTCTTTTAGCGGCCGGACTCGAAAACTGCCTTACAAGGCTGCTCCGTACTTCTGCCGCGAGAGCCGCTGTGTGTTCCTCCGTTTAGAGGGAGCATTCAGTATTTCCATTGACCGTGATGACTCCACGAGGTCCTGGCATCTTGAGCTTAAGGTATGCATAATGCGGTACCGCGTTGAATTTTGCAAACGCGGTTCATCCGAGCAGAGCGTGATAGCCACTGCGGAACGGGACTATGTCGAAGATTAACTCCTCGCTTCGGAAATTATCCGGGGATCCGAAGACCACTTCCAGCGTGACTGAGCCGGTACAATTGGCCTCAACACCTGGTATGACGCCCTTGAAGGTCGTCTTTGTAGGTTTAATCCTTGAGGGGTCTATGCCCGTTTTGCGCACTGTATCTTTATAAAGCAGGTTCAGGCTGCTGCCGCCGTCCATCAGGACTCTAGTGAGGTGAAATCCGTCGACGATTGGGTCTAAAACTAATGCGGCAAATCCGCCATGGCGGATACTGGTTGGGTGGTCTCTTCGATCAAAAGTGATCGGGCAAGAGGACCATGGATTGAACTTCGGGGCGACTGGCTCCATCGCATATACGTCCCTAAGTGCACGCTTCCGCTCCCTCTTGGGTATATGGGTTGCGTATATCATGTTTATCGTCCGCACTTGTGGTGGGAAACCCTTCTGTTCTCTACTGTTTGGCAGCTGAGTCTCTTCCTCGTCGTCGCTGTGCAGCCCCTTGTCATTGTTTTCGGCAATTAACTTGCCCGCCTGCTTGAATACCCAACAATCTCTATTGGTGTGGTTAGCTAGCTTTTCGGGGGTGCCATGTATCTGGCAAGAGCGGTCGAGTATTCGGTCCAAATTGGACGGACCCGGAGTAGTTCTTTTGAATGGCTTCTTGCGCTGACCGGGTTTAGAGCCTCTGAATCCGGCGTTGATTGCCGTATCCTCATTGTTATCGCCGTTAACACGACGTTTGTTTTTGTTTCGGCGCGACCTGCCATTGTGGTCCTTAGTATCCGGACTGCCAGCATTTTTGCTGAGGTTGTTGCTGCGAGCTAGCCAGCTGTCCTCTCCCGCACAGAAGCGGGTCATGAGTGATGTGAGGGCTGCCATGGATTTCGGCTTTTCCTGTCCTAGGTGCCGGGCCAGCCACTCGTCGCGGATGTTATGTTTGAAGGCTGCGAGGGCCTCTGCATCCGGATAGTCGACGATTTGATTTTTCTTTGTTAAGAACCGTGTCCAGAACTATCTGGCTGATTCGTCTCGATGCTCAATTATGTGGCTTAGGTCATTGGCGTCTGGTGGTCGCACATATGTGCCCTGGAAGTTATCGAGGAATGCGGCTTCCAGGTCCTCCCAACACCCAATTGACTCTGCGGGCAAGCTGTTAAGCCAATGCCGAGCTTGTCCTTTAAGCTTGAGTGGGAGATACTTGATGGCGTGGAGATCGTCGCCGCGGGCCATATGGATATGAAGGAGATAATCTTCAATCCAAACCGCGGGGTCTGTTGTGCCATCGTAGGATTCAATGTTCACGGTTTTAAACCCTTCGGGTGTTTGATGATCCATTACTTCGTCTGTGAAGCATAGTGGGTGTGCGGCGCCTCTATATTGAGCAATATCATGACGTAGCTCAAGAGAGTGTTGTCTGCTGTGTTCGGCCCGGCCGGAGTTGCTGTATCCGGCACGACGGTAGTCGTCGTGGGTCGTGGGGCGCCCACGTGATCCGTAGATAGATCTGGATTGTCTTGCCTTGTCCTCCAATATATCCCGCAAGTCTGACGCATTACCTCGTGGCTTCGTACTTTTTGAGCGGTGCCGGGGTACGGTCCTGATGGAGGGCCTAGATGCCTCTCTGTCGCGACCACGGGGTGGTCGGTCTGCCGTATTGTGCGCTGGTGATGAAGGTTTGTATGCTTCCTCCTCTAGTCAGGGGACCAACTTGCATTTTGGGTAGCTCTTGGAGGGGCGTTCGAGTTCATACTCTTCGGCCGCGAGGACCTCGGTCCATCTGTCGGCCAGCAGGCCTTGATCAGCCTGAAGCTATTGCTGCTTTTTATTTAGGCTATTTGCCGTGGCGATAAGCCTGCGTTTAAAACGCTCTTGTTCGACGGGATCCTCTGGTACGATGAATTCGTCGTCGTTGAGGCTTGCCTCGTCTCCGGAGGGAGGCATGTAGTTTTCATCCTTATCGTCTGCCGCTCTCTCTCGAGGGCTGGCTTCACCGTCCTCCTATGCTGAATCTTGCTGGAGGGGGTTGTCTTCGGCACTCTGTGGGGTGTTATTATCTCAGGTGCCGGAATCTCCATTCTTACTGTGGCGGGATTTAGAGCGGCGCCGCTGACGTCGGCGCTTGGGCTGTTTCTTAGAAGAATCTGCCTCCGCTGCTTCTTCGTCGTCCCCATCCTTTGGGGTGTCCACCATGTATATGTCGTATGACGAGGTGGTCTTCCAGTGCCCTGTAGGAGCTGGTTCTTGATCGTCTCCGGCATCGTCGTCCATACCGTCGATGTCTTCGGAGTCGTAGTATAGCATGTCGGTTAGATCATCGACAGTGGCTACAAAGTGGGCGGTGGGTGGGCTTTGAACTTCTTCGTCGTCCGCATCCCAACCGTCCTGACCGCAGTCCGGCTAGGGTTCTCCTGATAACGAGAGATGCTTTAGCGAATTTAGGATGTTGCCAAAGGGTGAGTGCTGAAAGATGTCCGTGGCGGTGAACTCCATGATCGGCGCCCAATCAGATTCGATTGGCAGGGGCGCGGGAGGTTCGGAGTCCGGCAAGGAGTCTGGCGCCTCGGAGTCACGAGCTTTATAAGGGACAAGGTCAGTATTCAGCTCCATCGCCGTAGAAGTTGCAGCTCCCGAGGCGGTGTCCAGCCACCTGTCCTCGATCTGCGCGGTCTGCTCCGAATTATGGGTTAGAGCGGACTCGTGTGCGGCCTCCAGGGCACTGTCCGGCTGCAGAGCTAAGTCATGCCCATCGTGACAGCGCGGCACGCTCGGCTGTGGCTCGAATCCGTCGAAGATCAAGTCTCCGCGGACATCGGCCGTGAAGTTTAGGCTTCCAAACCTGACCTGATGATCAGGGGCGTAGCTTTCGATCTGCTCCAGATGGCCAAGTGAATTGGCCCGCAGTGCAAAGCCGCCGAACGCGAAGATCTGTCCGGGGAGAAAATTCTCACCCTAGACTGCATTGTTGTTGATTGAAGAAGCCATCAAGCCTATCGGTGACGGCACAGAGGAACTCTCAATGAAAGCACCAATGTCGGTGTCAAAACCGGCGGATCTCGGGTAGGGGGTCCCGAACTGTGCGTCTAGGCGGATGGTAACTGGAGAGAAGGGACACGATGTTTTTACCCAGGTTCGGGCCCTATCGATGGAGGTAAAACCCTACTTATTCTTGATTGATATTGATGATATGGGTAGTACAAGAGTGGATCTACCACGAGATCAAGGAGGCTAAACCCTAGAAGCTAGCCTATGGTATGATTGTTGTAATGGTTGTGTGTCCTACGGACTAAAACCCTCCGGTTTATATAGACAACGGAGAGGGCTAGGGTTACACAGAGTCGGTTACAATGGTAGGAGATCTACATATCCGTATTGCCAAGCTTTCCTTCCACGCCAAGGAAAGTCCCATACGGACACGGGACGAAGTCTTCAATCTTGTATCTTCATAGTCTTGGAGTCCGGCCGACGATGATAGTCTGGCTGTCCGGACACCCTGTAGTCCAGGACTCCCTCACCTCCCTTTTTAGGGACACAATGGACAGGGCTTACCCATTCACTATCAGCAACGGGATAAATAATACATGCCTCAAGGAGCTTTAGTATCTCCTTTCTTACCACTTCCTTCATTTTGGGATTTAATCGTCTTTGAGGATCTCTAACTGGTTTTTCATCTTTCTCCACTTGTGTTGACATAATGTGGGACTAATGCCCTTAAGATCATCCAGAGTATATCCAATAGCATCTCGGTGCTTCTTCAGAGTTTTGAATAATCTTTCTTCTTCTTTCTCTGAAAGGTTAGCACTAATAATAACAGGATATATTTCTTTTTCATCAAGATAAGCATACTTAAGATTATCAGGTAAGGGTTTGAGTTCAAACACGGTATCACCCTTGGGTGGAGGAGGATCCCCAAGAATTTCAACGGGAAGGATATGTTTCAGCATAGGTTCCTGTTTAAGGAACACTTCATCTATTTCTTCCCTTTCCTTCATAAACATATCGTTTCATGGTCTAACAAATAATGTTCTAACCGATCAGTTGGGGGAACAGCAATGGAAGCAAGACCAATAATCCCATCCTTACTAGGTGGTTCCCTTTCACGAGGTTGTCTACTGAACTTAGCAAAATTGAACTCATGAGACATACCATCTATGCCAATAGTGACGACCTTCCTTTTACAATTAATCTTAGCACTAGCAGTATTCAAGAAGGGTCTACCAAAAATAATGGGACAAAAATCATCTTGTGGGGAAGCAAGAACAAGAAAATCAGCAGGGTATTTAATCTTCCCACACAAGACTTCAACATCTCTAACAATCCCAATAGGTTTAATGGTGTCCCTATTAGCAAGCTTAATAGTAACATCAATGTCTTCCAATTCAACAGGTGCAATATCATGCATAATTTCTTTATAAAGATCATAAGGTATCGCACTAGCACTAGCACCCATATCACATAACCCATGATAACAATGATCTCCTATTTTAATAGAAATAACATGCGTGTCTTAGTATCGGGTCTAGCTATATTAGCAGTTTTGCCCAAGAAAGAGACAACATGCCCATGTAAGTCCTCCTCCAAGAGATCTTTAATCATAGAAATACCAGGTTCAACATTAATTTGCTCAGGAGGTGTATAGGTCCTAGTATTACTCTTATAAACAACAGTCGAAGCTTTAGCGTGGTATTTTATTCTAACAGGAAAAGGAGGTTTTTCGACATAAGCAGTAGGAATAATAGGATCACTATATGTAATAGTCTTTTCTTCGACTGTAATAGGTGCAACTACTTTCACTTCAACAGGAGGATTATATTTAAACCACTTCTCTTTAGGGAGATCAATGTGAGTAGCAAAAGTTTCAAAGTAGCTACTATCTCAGAGTCAAGTCCATACTTAGAGCTAAATCCACGGAAATAATCGGTATCCATAAAAGATTTAACACAATCGAACTTAGGTGTCATACCTGACTCCTTACCATCGTCGGAACCCCAATCTTCAGAGTTGCGTTTAATTCTTTCCAATAAGTCCCATTTGAAATCAATAGTCTTCAGCATATAGGAACCAGCACAGGAAGTATCGAGCAAGTTGCGATTAGCAAGAGAAAGCCGAGCATAAAAATTCTGAATAATCATTTCCCGAGAGAGCTCATGATTGGGGCATGAATATAACATTGACTTAAGCCTCCCCCAAGCTTGAGCGATGCTTTCTCCTTCGCGAGGCCAGAAATTATATATGTATTACGATCACGATGAACAAGATGCATAGGATAGAACTTCTGGTGAAATTCCAACTTCGATCGCTTATAATTCCAAGATCTCGTATCATCACATAGCCTATACCATGTCATTGCATCTACTTTAAAGATAAAGGGAAGACCTTCCTTTTGACAACATCATCGGGGATACCTGCAAGCTTAAATAATCCACAAACTTCATCCACAAAGATAAGGTGTAAATTAGGATGCAATGTTCCGTCTCCTGCAAAAGGTTTAGCTAGCAATTTTTCTATCATACCCGAAGGAATCTCAAAGTGAATATTTTCATAAAGTTTAGTAGGTTGAGGAGCATCTCTTTTCTCTTCTGGTTGGGGTGAAGATACCCCAAACAAGCCCCTCAAAGGATTAGTTTCCATAGTGGCAAATAACAGAAAATTTCAGCACACTATATAAATGTTTCCTTACCAAGTTCCACTCACCAAAAACGCTACACTCCCCGGCAACGGCGCCAGAAAAGAGTCTTGATGACCCACAAGTATAGGGGATCTATCGTAGTCCTTTTGAAAAGTAAGAGTTTCGAACCCAACGAGGAGCAGAAGGAAATTGTAAGCGGTTTTCAGTAAGGTTTTCTCTGCAAGCACTGAAATAGTAGGTGATAGATAGTTTTGTGATAAGATAAATAGTAACAAGCAAAAAGTAAATAAAGTAAACAAAGTGCAGCAAGGTGGCCCAATCCTTTATGTAGCAAAGGATAAGCCTGGACAAATTCTAATAATGAAGAAGGAGCTCCCGAGGACACATTGGGAATTATCATCAAGCTAGTTTTCATCACGTTCGTAAGATTCGCGTTCGGTACTTTGATAATTTGATATGTGGGTGGACCGGAACTTGGGTACTGCCCTAACATGGACAAGCATCCCGCTTATGATTAACCCCTATTGCAAGCATCCACTACTACAAAAAGGAGTATTAAGGTAAACCTAACCACAACATTAAACATATGGGTCCATATCAACCCCTAACGAAGCAACGCATAAACTAGTGTTTAAGCTTCTTTCACTCTAGCAACCCATCATCTACTTATTACTTTCCTATGCCTTCCTCTAGGCCCAAATAATGGTGAAGTGTCATGTAGTCGACGTTCACATAACACCACTAGAGAAAAGACAACATACATCTCATCAAAATATCGAACGAATACCAAATTCACATGACTACTAATAGCAAGACTTCACCCATGTCCTCAGGAACAAACGTAACTACTCACAAAGCATATTCATGTTCATAATCAGAGGAGTAATAATATGCATAAAGGATTTGAATATATGATCTTCCACCAAGTAAACCAATTAGCATCAACTACAAGGAGTAATCAACACTATTAGCAACCCACAGGTACCAATTTGTGGTTTTGATACAAGATTGGATACAAGAGATGAACTAGGGTTTTGAGAGGAGATGGTAATGGTGAAGATGTTGATGGAGATTGACCCCCTCCAGATGAGAGGATCGTTGGTGATGACGTTGGTGATGATTTCCCCCTCCCGGAGGGAAGTGTCCCCGGCAGAACAGCTCTGCCAGAGCCCTAGATTGATTCCGCCAAGGTTCCGCCTTGTGGCGGCAGAGTTTCGTCCTGTAAACTTGCCCACGATTTTTTCTAGGGTAAAAGTGAAGATATAGCAGAAGATGGATGCCGGAGGCCCACCAGGGGGCCCAGGAGATAAGGGGCTATGCCCTACAGGGGGGCGCCCCTTGTCTCCTGGACAGGGTGTGGGCCCCCTGTCCTATTTCTTTCACTCATAAATTCTTATTAAATCCAAAAATGTTGTTTCGTGGAGTTTCAGGGCTTTTGGAGTTGTGCAGAATAGGTTTCCAATGTTTGCTCCTTTTCCAGCCAGAATTCCAGCTGCCGGCATTCCCCCTCTTCATGGTAAACCTTGTAAAATAAGGGAGAATAGCCATAAGTATTGAGATATAATGTGTAATAACAGCCCATAATGCAATAAATATTGATATAAAAGCATGATGCAAAATGGATGTATCACACAACCTTACCCCTGCCTCCGTACTACATATAGCGGGGTACGTTGCCCTTTGCGAGCTGTTTTTAGGCTGTGAACCTCACTTCGGGTTATGGAAGAAGCTGTTCTGCCTTGTCCCCCGCACCCAGGGTGAATCCCTATGTCAAGTGGGCGGGGCCGAAGTGTGGCGCATTGCCGAGACCGGATACCCGTCCGGCACTAGAGAATTGGCCTTCAGAGTGGTTTTACATTGATGACGTTCCCCTTCCGGATCCAGTCCGGACGGGTCTCCCCAAGTTTAGTAATGCCCCGCCGAGGGCACGTCTAAGCTAGCGCCGCTGGGGCCCCCAAGAGGAGGATACCAGGGAAATACATTTCCTGATGAGCAGGATAAAGTCACTGGCCAAATCCGGACTGACGATAGTCGAGGTCATGGCAATATGCATAATGCAGGGAGTGCAACCGCTTCAATATCGGGGGAAGCCCATGTGGCACTTCAACGGGGAGGACGACGCCACCCGTTGTGGCCGTAAGGGCCCGGACTCCGCCACCGCTCTGGCCAGGATACTGGCCGGTTTATACACAGGGGAAGAGGAGGAATTCCTTCGCATTAAACCGTGGGACGGATTCTCCATCTACAACCCCCCGGAGTGGGTAAGTCGTTATTCCTTTCCCTGCTTAACTTACTTTAGCGTTCTCTGCTAAGATTACCCATGTCGATGTTTCCGGGCAGGAACTAAGGAGGGCCGTAGAAGGAATCTTCAGCCCCTCTCCGCAGCCAGAGGACCCCGGAAGGGCCCTAGATCCAGGACTCGAAGAAGATCTGGATATTACTGTGGAGCTTGTCAACGGGGTATTTTATCAAGCGAGCTGTGATGGTGTCTCAGTGGCTATTATTGCCGACTATCCCAGACTGCTCCCTGTGTCGCGTGTAAGCCAAACTAAAAATCCTATCCTCTGAAGAGGACTCCCCTCAGGTATCATGCCTTACCTTTGAGGGGTCATGCTGTTTGCAGAGGCGACGGTCGGAGCGCGGGGGTGAGCCCCTAGGGACTCATCGAACACGGGCGTCCGGATTGGGAAGGATCAAGAGGAAGGCAGTGAGGGTCGACACACCGCCGCAGAGGTAAAGCGAAAATCTGTCCTGCGATTATGGTATTTGAAGTATAACAGCGCCCTTCATATCTTGGCAGGAAAAGGAGCAGCCGGACTATATCCGGGGATCCCGCCAATCACGCCTCCACCAGCCAGGTTCCAGAACCGGTTTCGAGAGCGGAGGCGGACACGGGGCCAGTGCCGCATAGTTTTCTGACAGAGGACGCGGATATGCTGTCGGCCACGAACTCCAAAGTAGAGAGTGCCATGAATCACCGGCGCCGGAGGGCCGTGCTTCGGGACAACATCTTCTCCGAAGGGGCTTTTAATGCCTTCAATTCGGGGGACGCATACATCCGAGCAGCTCAAGACGGGCTTGCCTGAGCGATGGACCAGTATACCAAAGATATACGGGTAATAAAGTTTGATAAACATGTATAACAGTAGCCCCTGAGACTTGAAACGGTTGGAACAACTGTTTTAAGGATCAATTTATGCACAGGTCCTTATAGATAAGAATGAACAATTGGCTGGGAGCTAGAGGAATGCAAGGCCCAGCTTCGGGACACGGTTGCCAAGTTAGAGGAATCCCAGAAGGCCTCATCTGGTAACATTTGTCTCAATTGTACGAAGATGCACCAGTTAGTAAATGGATGATATGACAAGTCTAACATAAAATTCTACAGACAATCCCGGGATGAATCCGGAGGGCGTAAGAGATGACGACTCGCATCTCAAAAGGCAGCTAAAGGCTGGCGAGCGCATCCTTACGCAAGTTAGGCAAGAGAAGAACAATCTTCAAGATGCCAAAGTCCAGCTAGACGTGGAGTTAAAAGACGTCCGCGCTCAGCTGGCGGACTCTGTGAAGGATTACAAAAGGCTTCGACGCGGCATCTATGGTAAGTTCCAAGATGAACTATGGTATAGTTCGGCGCAGAAGCATATTGAAAGGATTTTGCTTGTAGGAATGTTAACTGGTCACCCCGAGGAGGAGATGTCCTCATCTGCACGCGATGTACTACAAGACCTCTCACAACTGCACGAGCGAGCTCGGCAAGTGATGCAGGGCGTTGCCCAGGCCTTGTGGCCATCAAGCTTACTGCCGAATGGCATGGGGGAGCTTGTGGATATGCTTCAAGGAGCACGGCGGCGCTTCCGATTGTGGAAGGTATCAGCCTGTCGGCAAGGTGCAGGAGAAGCCTGGGCAATGGTGAAGACGCGCTACACCAAGCTGGACCCGAACCATATGGCCAAAGTCGGACCGGCGGGGCCAGATGGGCAAGAAATTCCCGTGAGTCTGGTATATGACCAGGTAGCATTAGCCGCAAAGTATTCTCAATAGGATTGTAGGCCAGATAGCCTGTTGGATGGTATAGAGGAGGAATATAGTCAGTCCAAATGACTGTGTAATTCAATGGACATAATTAGTCCCTAGCCAGATTAAAATCATTTGTCATGGCGGACCTTTTCGCTTCAGCCCTCGGATCCTACAGTCTAGGGTGTGTCCGAATACCCACGCAGTTATACAAAACCGGGGTATGCGTGGAAACAAGGCATAGGGGTCATAAGTGCTTGAACAGACAAGTACCCAACTAGTTATGTTATATTACATGGATAGTAAGAAACATCTTCCAGGGAGAATAGTTCCGTTAGGGGTTCCTTTCCCTGGGTATGCATGCGACAATGCACATGTCCGGACTGCAAACGATGGCGCAGGATACAAGACTTCTGGGGATTTACGTTGTAATAAATGAATACATCTTTTGTTCACCGATCGAATATTCTCTTAAGGAAACTAGCTTTCGGCTTCACATAGTCTGAGGTACACATCCGACTGAACTGGCAGTAACAATCGCAGAGGTGCTCCCCTTATGCCCTAGCCGAATTAACGGGAACGTAGGGCATAAACAAAAGAGCTAGGCAACCCAGCTTGGCCACGTCTTAAGTCATATCGATGCATATAATGGTGAAGAAAAAGCACATATGGAAAAAGAATGCATATGTGATGGGCAAAAAGCCATTTAAAGTAATTATGTTTAGCTTCCGAATAGGAAGCCCCCAGGTATAGCTTACACACATAGTATGGCCGGAGTGATCCGGGAGTCCGCACTGTATTAAATACTTTGTGTGAAGAAAAAAAAAGGTCGAGAGAGGAAAAAAGGGGGTGGAGCATAATTAAAAAGGAGGGGTAAGGAGACGAACACTGAGTCCGGCGTTAGGCGTAGAATCTCCGGAGTCTGGCCGCGTTCCATGGATTCGGCTCGAGTCTGTTATCAGAGGCATTACTTAAGCGGTACGCTCCTCCGGTGAGAACTTTGTCAATGACGAAGGACCTTCCCACTTGGGTTTGAGCTTGTCCTTCTTCTTCTCCGGTAGGCATAGAACGAGCTCGCCAATATTGTAAGTTTTGGCCCGCACTTCTCTACTTTGATATCGTCGAGCCTGCTGCTGATAGAATGCGGAGCGGGCTTTTGCAACGTCGCGCTCCTCCTCCAGGGCATCCAAGTTATCCTGCCGATCTAACTCGGCTTCCTTCTCTTCGTACATGGGTACGCGTGGCGAATCATGTATTATATCGCAGGGTAGTACTGCTTCCGCGCCGTATACCATAAAAATGGTGTATATCCGGTGGTGCGATTCGGCGTGGTCCATAGCCCCCAGAGTACGGAGTCGAGCTCTTCGACCCAGTGCGTATCCGACTCTGTCAAAGATCGCACTAGTCTGGGTTTGATGCCGCTCATGATGAGACCATTTGCCCGCTCTACCTGGCCGTTTGTTTGGGGATGGTAGACGGAAGTGTAATCAAGTTTAATGCCCATTTTTCGAAGCTTTCACTTCATCGACTGTGAAATTTGAGCCATTATCAGTGATGATGCTATGGGGGACACCGTATCGGTGTACGACCCCGGATATGAAGTCTATTACTGGTCCGGATTCGGCCGTTTTAACAGGTTTGGCTTCTATCTATTTGGTGAACTTGTCCACCATGACCAATAAGTATTTTTTCTTATGGCTTCCCCCTTTAAGAGGTCTGACCATATCCAACCCCAGACCGCGAAGGGCCAAGTTATGGGAATTGGCAAAGAGCTGGCAACCAACGCAATGTTGGACAAGGTCCTGTGCGTCTGCTCAGGCCGTCGGCCAATAAAAGCCTATACGGAAGGCCTTGCTGACTTGTGCTCGAGCCGCGGCGTGGTGTCCGCCCAATCCGGCGTGGATTTCAGCCAAGATCTGCCGCCCTTCCTCTTCGGAGATGCATCTTTGGAGTACTTCGGTAGCACTTTTCTTGTAGAGTTCCCCTTCGTGGACCTTGTAAGCTTTAGAACGCCGGACGATGCAGCGTGCTTCATTTTGGTCTTCGGGGAGCTCCTGCCTATTTAGGTAGGCCAAGAAAGGCTCAGTCCACGGGGCGATTACAGCCGTGATTTCATGGGCCGCAGCTGTTATTTCGGTGGCAGAGCCTCCGATTGTGTCTGATGGTTCGGAATCTGGGGGTGTGTTCGGATCCGTGCTAGTATTGCCGGACTCCCCTTCCCATACTACGGATGGCTTGAACAACCTTTCCAGGAATATGTTTGGTGGGACAGGGTCGCGTTTAGCGCTGATGCGGGCGAGGACGTCCGCCGTTTGATTGTTTTGTTGAGCCACATGGTGGAATTCGAGCCCCTCAAACCGAGCTGACATTTTGAGGACGGCATTACGGTAGGCTGCCATTTTCGGATCCTTGGCATCAAAGTCTCCGTTTATTTGTGATATTGCAAGGTTCAAATCCCCGCGCACTTCCAGGCGTTGGATGCCCATAGAGATTGCCATCCGAAGATCGTGCAAATGAGCCTCATATTCGGCTGCATTGTTGGAGTCTGTGTATAATATTTGGAGGACATATTGGACCGCGTCTTCGGTGGGAGACGTTAGGACTACACCTGCTCCCAATCCGGCCAGCATTTTAGAACCGTCGAAGTGCATGATCCAGTTGGAGTACGCGCCGTACTCTTTAGGGAGTTCGGCTTCTGTCCATTCGGCAACAAAGTCAGCCAGTACTTGCGACTTGATCGCTCACCATGGTTTGTATATTATGTCAAACGGAAGGAGCTCGATAGCCCATTTAGCAATCCGGCCCGTAGCATCACGGTTATTTATTGTATCATTGAGTGGTACTTCGGAGGCCGCCGTGATCAAACACTCCTGAAAGTAGTGTCGCAGCTTCCGGGATGCCATGAAGACCGCATATGCTATTTTTTGATAGTGTGGGTATCGGGATTTACATGGGGTGAGGACTGTGGATACATAATAAACCGGCTTTTGAAGCAGGAATTTGTATCCGTCCACCTCTCGTTCGACGACGAGCACTGCGCTTACCACTTGATGTGTTGCAGCTATGTACAGTAGCATAGGCTCGCCGATATTTGGCACTGTTAGGACTGGATTACTGGCCAGTAAGGTATTTATTTCATCGAGTCCGGCCGCGGCTGCATCCGTCCGCACGAAGTGTTCGGTGCGCCGAAGGAGGCGGTAAAGAGGTAATGCCTTTTCTCCTAACCTGGAGATAAAGCGGCTCAAAGCGGCCACGCATCCAACTAGTTTCTGGATGTGCTTGAGGTCTGTTGGTATAGCCAACTGCGACAGGGCTCGGATTTTTGCCGGATTTGCTTCAATTCCTCTATTGGAAACAATGAAGCCCAGCAGTTTCCCCGAGGGGACGCCGAAAACGCATTTTTCCGGGTTCAACTTGATGTCGTATGTCCAGAGGTTATCGAATGTAAGCCTCAAGTCATGTATTAGAGTTTCGACGTGTCTTGTTTTTATGACCACGTCGTCCACATATGCCTCCACTGTTTTGCCGATTTGTTTCTCCAAGCATGTTTGAATCATGCGTTGATATGTTGCGCCGGTGTTCTTAAGCCCGAAAGGCATAGTGTTGAAGCAAAAAGGGCCATATAGCATTATGAAAGCTGTTGCAGCTTGGTCAGACTCTGCCATTTTTATTTGATGGTATCCAGAGTATGCGTCGAGAAAACACAGCGAGTCGTGTCCAGCTGTGGCATCGATAATTTGATCGATACGAGGGAGGGGAAAGGGATCCTTGGGGCCAGCCTT
This sequence comes from Triticum timopheevii, assembly GCA_963921465.1. Taxonomy (NCBI): domain Eukaryota; kingdom Viridiplantae; phylum Streptophyta; class Magnoliopsida; order Poales; family Poaceae; genus Triticum; species Triticum timopheevii. The sequence goes on along the minus strand of OY997274.1, from coordinate 48,299,952 downwards.
GTTGAGGTCTTTTAAGTCAACACATAGGCGCAAGGATTTGTCCTTCTTTGGTACCATTACAAATTTGCCAGCCAATCCGGATGTTTGATATCTCTGATGAATCCGGCCTCGAGTAGTTTGGCTAGCTCTTCCCCCATGGCTTGCCTTTTGGGCTCCGAAAACCGCCTTAGAGTCTGCTTGACCGGTTTGTATCCTTTCAATATATTGAGGCTGTGTTCGGCCAATATGCGTGGGATTCCTGACATGTTCGATGGGTGCCAGGCAAAAATGTCCCAATTCTCGCGCAAGAAATTTCGTAGTGCGACATCAATCGCGGGGCTCAACTGTGTCCCGATGGAAGCTGTCTTCGTGGGGTCCGTTGGATGGACTTGGAATTTGACTATCTCGTCTGCGGGTTTAAATGAGGTGGACTTGGGTCTCTTGTCGAGTATCACGTCGTCCCTCTCCATGGTGGCCCGCAGTGTTGTTAACTCTTTGGCTGCTAGGGCTTCGGATAATGCTTCCAGGGCTAGTGTTGCGGTTTTGTTTACGGCGCGAAGTGCGATGTCCAGATCACTAGCTAGAGTGATGATTCCATTGGGTCCGGGCATTTTAAGCTTCATGTATCCGTAATGGGGTACAGCTTGAAAGCTTGTAAACGCATCCCGCCCCAGAAGGGCGTGGTATCCGCTGCTAAAAGGAGCCACTTGGAATGTTATTTCTTCGGACCTATAATTCTCCGGGGTACCGAATACCACATCGAGTGTGATTTTTCCCGCACACCGTGCTTCTCGAGTGGGGATAATTCCCCTGAAGGTTGTGCAGCTCTATTCAATACGGCTTTTGTCAATTTCCATCTTGTTGAGTGTTTCTTCATAGATCAAGTTTAAGCCACTTCCGCCGTCCATGAGTACTTTAGTGAGCCGAAAGCCTTCCACGATTGGGCTGAGGACTAGAGCGGCCGGTGCCTGGACAGTCTGGAATCGAGGTTCATCACTAGCATTGAAAGTTATAGCAGTGTCGTTCCAGGGGTTTATTTTGGCCACATGGCAAATTTCAGCGGAGCTTCGATGAGCTCGCTTGCACCTATTGTTTGAGGCAAAAGTCTCGAAGACTGTTAGTACCGTATTGTGCTCATTGGCGGGATGTTGTTCCACTTTACGGCTTGCAAGAAGATCCTCACCACCTTTTGCAACCTGCCGGAGTATCCAACACGCCCTAAGGCTATGGGTTGGTGTTGTGTCCGGAGCACTGTGGAGTTTACATGGCCCATCGAGCCATTCTTCCAATACGGTTCCCCGCCCTGGGGTGTGCTTTGGTTTCTTGGGAATTGGATCGGCCGACTTACGAGAGTTCGCCCGTTTAGTTCGCACAAAGGTCTTGGTGAGAGCCGTACTGTCCCAAAATTCTGTTTGGGTTTTCCAGGCGCTTTCCATCGCACGGTACTTCTGTACTATGATTGTCAAGTCCGCGAAGCGCACTATGTCACGGCGGCTTATAGCATTAAGGAGTCCTTTGTCCGTGCAGTTTTTGCAGAAGAGTGAGACTACGTCCTCCTCGCGGCAGTCCTTGACCTTGCTAAGAGCAAGGAGGAATCTGGCCCAGTAATGATGTACAGTCTCCTGGGGCTCTTGCCTAATGCGGGAGAGACGGTTTAAGTCCAGGTGGGTGTTGTTAGCCGAATCCGGATTTTGGTCCGATCTAACACCTAGGGGCGTGGGAGGTTCCGAGCCTAACAGCTCGGGATCCGGAGTGCTGCCCGATTTCTTCGGCCCAATGCCCGATTCTAAGTCCGGGACCCGGGTCATATCTTCCTTTGAGCAGGTGTTCGGCTCAAGGAGTTCGGTGATCTGAACATAATTTGTCCTCAACGTTGAGGGGCAATCCGCGTGCGGTACCTCCACTACCGCTATCTCATGGGTGGCCGGCAGGGATCTGATGTCCCTTGGGTCGGGTTTAAGCCCGATCTAGTCATAGTCTATAGCGACTCCCAGAGCGGCGATGCGATCCAAGAGCTCATCAAGGGAGTAGAGCTCCATCGGATCCATCTGTTCGGCGAGTTCCGAACTGACATGAAGGTTATGCTTGATGACCCGAGAGGCCATCGTCGGCGCAACCGCCGATGGGGCAGCCATGGTAAAGCCACCAAGTTGGAGAGTTTGGCCTACAGCCAGAGCTCCCCCTGTGGTAATGTCGTCCTTGACGACGAGGCAAGCCATCGAGCCTTGCAGCGATGACACAGAGGAACTCTCAATGAAAGCACCAATGTCGGTGTCAAAACCGTCGGATCTCGGGTAGGGGGTCCCCATCTGTGCGTCTAGGCTGATGGTAACAGGAAGCGAGGGACACAGATGTTTACCCAGGTTCGGGCCCTCTCGATGGAGGTAAAACCCTACTTCCTGCTTGATTAATATTGATGATATGGGTAGTACAAGAGTGGATCTACCACGAGATCGTAGAGGCTAAACCCTAAGAGCTAGCCTATGATGGTATGATTGTAATTGTGATCGGCCTTCTAAGGACCAAGCTCTCCGGTTTATATAGACACCGGAGAGGGCTAGGGTTTACATGGAGTCAGTTACAATGAAGGTAACACAATATCCGGATCACCGAGCTTGCCTTCCATGCAAAGGAGAGTCCTATCCGAACACGGGCCGAAGTCTTGAGTCTTGTATCTTCACGCTTCAATAGTCCGGACGTTGTACACAGTCCGGCTGTCCGGATACCCCCTAATCCAGGACTCCCTCAGGGGGCACCGCGCACGGCTAAAAGATCAACTTGTGTGTCTATGGGGTGCCCCTCCCCATATAAAAGGAGGAGATGAGTGGGCCAGCCGGCCTCAAGGGGTGCGCCTAGGGGGGGACTCCTACTCCAAGTAGGAGTAGGTTCCCCCCTTTCCTAGTCCAACTAGGAGAAGAAGGAAGGAGGGGAAGGAGAGAAGGAAAGGGGGTGCCCCCCTAGTACAATTCGGTTTGGGCTAGGGGGGCGCGCGCCTCACCTTGGCCTGCCTCCTCTCTTCCACCACTTGGCCCATGAGGCCCATTAACCCCCCGGGGGGTTCCGGTAACTCCCCGGTAATCCGGTTTTATGCGAAACTTCTCCGGAACGCTTTCGGTGTCTGAATATAGCCGTTTAATATATCAATCTTTATGTCTCGTCCATTTCGAGACTCCTCGTCATGTCCGTGATCTCATCCGGGACTCTGAACAAACTTCGGTACATCAAATCACATAAACTCATAATACCAATCGTCATCGAACGTTAAGCGTGCGGACCCTACGGGTTCAAGAACTATGTGGACATGACCGAGACACGTCTCCAGTCAATAACCAATAGCGGAACCTGGATGCTCATATTGGTTCCTACATATTCTACGAAGATCTTTATCGGTCGAACCGCATAACAACATACGTTGTTCCCTTTGTCATTGGTTGTTACTTGCCCGAGATTCGATCGTCGGTATCATCATACCTAGTTCAATCTCGTTACCGGCAAGTCTCTTTACTCGTTCCGCAATACTTCATTCCGCAACTAACTCATTAGTCACAATGCTTGCAAGGCTTATAATGATGAGTATTACCGAGAGGGCCCAGAGATACCTCTTCTAAACACGGAGTGACAAACCCTATTCTTGATCTATGCCAACCCAACAAACACCTTCAGAGACACCTATAGAGCATCTTTATAATCACCCATTTACGTTGTGATGTTTGGTAGCACCCAAAGTGTTCTTCCGGTATTCGGGAGTTGCATAATCTCGTAGTCTGAGGAACTTTTATAAGTCATGAAGAAAGTAGTAGCAATGAAACTGAACCGATCATAATGCTAAGCTAATGGACGGGTCATGTCCATCACATCATTCTCCTAATGATGTGACCCCGTTCATCAAATGACAACACATGTCTATGGTTAGGAAACATAACCATCTTTGATTAATGAGCTAGTCAAGTAGAGGCATACCAGGGACTATATGTTTTGTCTATGTATTCACACATGTACTAAGTATCCGGTTAATACAATTCTAGCATGAATAATAAACATTTATCATGAAATAAGGAAATAAGAACTGTATTATTTCCTCTAGGGCATATTTCCTATAGTCTCCCACTTGCACTAGTGTCAATAATCTAGATTATGTAGTAATGATTCTAACACCCATGGAGCTTTGGTGCTGATCATGTTTTGCTCGTGGAAGAGGCATAGTCAACGGGTCTGCCACATTCAGATCCGTATGTATCTTGCAATCTCTATGTCCCCTCTCCGACACTTGATGACGGATGGAATTGAAGCTTCTCTTGATGTGCTTGGTTCTCTTGTGAAATCTGGATTCCTTTACCAAGGCAATTGCACCAGTATTGTCACAAAAGATTTTCATTGAACTCGATGCACTAGGTATGACACATAGATCGGATGTGAACTCCTTCATTCAAACTCCTTCATTTGCTGCTTCCGAAGCAGCAATGTACTCCACTTCACACGTAGATCCCGCCACGACGCTCTGCATGGAACTGCACCAACTGACAGCTCCTCCATTCAATAAAAATATGTATCCGGTTTGCGACTTAGAGTCATCCGGATCAGTGTCAAAGGTTGCATTGACGTAACCATTTACGACGAGCTCTTTTTCACCTCCATAAACGAGAAACATATCCTCAGTCCTTTTCAGGTATTTTAGGTTGTTTTTGACCGCTGTCCAGTGCTCCACTCCAGGATTACTTTGGTACCTCCCTGCTATGCTTATAGCAAGGCACACATCAGGTCTGGTACACAACATTGCATACATGATAATCCTATGGCTGAAGCATAGCGAATGACTTTCATTTTCTCTCTATCTTCTACAGTGGTCGGGCATTGAGTCTGACTCAACTTCACACCTTGTAAAACAGGTAAGAACCCACTACAAAAAAAGACACGCCCGTGACATTTTGGGCCGAACAATTTTTTTTCTGTGATACATATGACACTTCTATGGCGATAATTGTGACAAAACCAGATATCATCATAGATGTGGTGGGCTCCTACTTCTATGACAAAAAATCATAACAGAATGGGCTTTTCGTCCTGGGCGGGCCGGAGACGCAGCTGCATGACATTCTTTGGGCCGTCCATGACAGAAAAAACCGTGGTAGAAGCGAGGGGGAGGAAAATTTCGGGGAGTTGCCGGTTACGGTGGGAGGTCGGGGGCCGAGCGATGCGCGTTTCTCTCGTACGTACGCGCGTGTGTGTGAGGCGTTGGGCTCTAAGTGAAGCCGAGCGAGGCGTTGGGCTCTAAGTGAAGCTGAGCGAGGCGTTGGGCTCTACCAAGTGGGTCCCGACTGTCAGGCAGTTCCTTGCGTGCGAAAATGTAGCTGGTGGGTCCCAGCAGTCAGAGGGGCGAATCATTTTTTTTGCCTGGACGCACTTCCTTTGCGTGCGAAGATGTAGCTGGTGGGTCCCAGCAGTCAGGGGGCGAATCGTTTTTTTGCCCGGAAGCACTTCCTTGCGTGCGAAGATGTAGCTGGTGGGTCCTAGCAGTTCGGGGGGCAAATCGTTTTTTTTGCCCGGACGCACTTCCTTGCATGCGAAGATGTAGCTGGTGGGTCCCAGCAGTCAGGGGAAACTTTTTTCGCGAAATACGGTGGCCTGACCGGTGGGTCCCTGCTGTCAGGTGGAGGAATCATTATTTTCCACGTAATAAGGAGGCACTTCCTTGCTGCGGCCGTGGACCCAGCTGTCAGCCTCTCCACGTACAGTCCACGTCCGATGGAAGTCGTTCCTTGACCACGTTGACCACGCCGCACCGAGAGCACCACGGCGGTGGACGACGGCGAGGCCTAGGAAGGGGACGACTCGGAGCTGGGGAAGACACAGCAGTGGATGCCCACGCGAAGAGGAGTACAAGGGTTCACTGGTTCGGCTGCGGTGTGAGGCTGCTGTCGCCGTAGATTAATAGGGGGTGTGGGTGAGTAGAGGGATGGCCTGGCCAACGGTGGGAGTAGTAGGGGGCGGTGAGGCCTCCGCGGCATCACAGCCGGCCATGGGAGGCAGGAGCACGCGAGACGACCAGCGCTAGTTTGGGCGGCTGGAGCAAGAAGACCAGAGGTTGAAGAAGCACTACAACCGTTGGATGAACATCGTACGGTAACAGGAGCTAGAATCGTTCATATTGACTAAGTTGACAAAGCCCTCCGTCCCCGTCAACTTGGTAGGCCCACAAGTCAGCCTCCCAGTATGTTGCGTTCCAGCTGGCAGGGGGAGTATTCATTTGTTTGTGCGTAATAAGGAGGCACTTCCTTGCGTGCGAAGATAGCTGGTGGGTCCGACAAGTCAGCGGGGGGCACGTTTTTTTCGCGAAATATAGAGGCCCTTCCGATGGGTCCCAGATGTCAGGTGGAGGAATCATTATTTTGTGCCTAATAAGGAGGCATTTCCTTGTGTGCGGCCGTGGACCCAACTGTCACCCTCTCCACGCATAGCCTACTTCCGATGGTTTCGTTCATTGACCACGTTGACCATGCCGCACCGAGCGCATGCAAGGTGGTGGACGATGGCGAGGCCCCGGACAGCAACGAGCCGGAGATGGGAAGACGCGGGAGTAGAGTCGCAGACGGAGAGGTGTACGAGGGTTAACTGGTTCTAATGCGGTGTGGTTCGGCAGTCGGTGGAGAAGAACAAGAGGTGTGGAGGGTTGGAGGGATGGCCCGGCCAACGGTGGAGTAGTGCTTCATAGCGAAGTGTGCTAAGCAGAGCTACTAGCAGTAGGAGGCGGGAGGTGGTCCCGGCGGCGCTGGAGGAAGAAGACGAGAGATTGAAGATGGATGCCGGCCGTTGGATGTAAATCCAACGGCTAACATGTCAGAATCATTTGTTGACTAAATTTACAACGACTTGCGTTGGCTTCGACCTATTGGCCCACATTTCAGCCTAAAAATGTGGCACGTATTCAACCCATTTTTTCAGAATTTACAGTCTTTTTTTGCGCGGTAGAATTTACAGTCAATTTGATCTTTTTTTTGAATTACAGCCATTAGCTGGGCTGGGTGAACAATTAATGTAGCTTTCATGCGGCCCATTTATTTTATTTCCTAAAAAATTACTGGCCATTTGCACTTTATCTAGATACATGATTTTGCTGGGCTGATTCTAATTATAATGTTGGGTTGGGCCAACAATGTTATCAAAAAATAAAAAAGGGCTGAGCATTTTGTTATAAATATATTTAAATAATAAGTGATATTATTACATTTGTCCTTAAATCTTACCAAGCTTTTGTACACAATCACTAGGATTTTCGTGCCAAAACAATTCAGGATTTTATTTGTTAAGAAATTATTTTTATAAGTTAATAAGATGTGGGATATTGTTTTCTTACATATGTAAGTATCTGTTAAATATACGATGACAATAAAAATAATATATAATAACATATAAAATAATTTAAATATATACAATATAGTTAAAAGGGAAACATAAGTTGTTACCTGGCGTTCCTATTCTTATATAGAAAAATAGAACAGACCGCTGCGTTTTCTTCAAAAAAATACATAAATTGGGCTGCGAAAAATTAAACCTCGGATGGGAGGTTCATAGGCCAGTCGATACGTGACGGCCCTAAGAAAATACAAACAGGCCCTCCCATCCGAGGTCGTGGGCTGCGCATGTTAAAAATGAAAGCCTGGACGGGGCAGCCCAAAACCACGTCCAACACTTGCCAAAACTCCGTCCCTCGTTTTCTCTGTGTTTCGCACACGCAACATTGTGTGGGCATTTTGAGTGTGCATCATATAAAGATGTGCTATGCATGAATGTTGATCAACATGATGTTAACTGGCTGGTAGTTCCATTTTCGACCACGAATAAAACTTCCAACATGATGTTAACCCTGTTTGAAAAGGCCGTGTTAATATAAATGCTCTGCCTCTGAAAGTTGAAGTTTCTTATCTGAAACTGAAACTTGCAGTTTCTTCTCGTCTACACTTTTATGCTCCTATGAAACTACATTTTTTTAAGTGCTAAAAATAGATCTCTAGAATTCATAAAATTCTTCATATGCTCAATACTGCAAATCTGAAATTCAAAAGACATTCATATCTGAAAGTACTCTCAAAATACACAACACAAAACACAATTCACAACCTGCAAATACTGACAACCCTAAGCTCCTCCTGACAATTCACAACCTACCCGACTATTGGGCTGGGGGGCAGTCCCCTCCTATTCCTCGGCGGTAGACAGCCGCCCCGTGAGACGATGGTGGGGAAGCGTCGTCGGGCCAACTGCTTTTCTCCTCTTGCAATTGGGTTCGGTCGACGAAGACTCCACCGGCTCGCTCTGGCAGGAGACCCTCACAAACGGCACCCTGTAGATGCTCGATCCTTCAATCTCTGGTGGATGCTCCATCTGGGATCGATACTCCCACCACCGCTCCCTCACGATCGGATTCGGTGAATCTATTTGCTCCATGGCCCAGAGGAGCAGCTCTATGTACTCCGGCGCGACTCCCTCCGGGACTATCGCCGCCTTTTCGCTTTGTTGCAGATATTTGGCTATGGATGTCGCCGTCGCCGCTAGTTGGTCCTTGTTGTCAAACCAAGACTGTGTCTCCAACATCCTAGCCAGCTTCACAGGGTCGCCGTCTGCGATCCTCACATATCGGTTGTACTCCTCCATCGATCTACTTCTCCACAACACCTTCACTCGCCGGTGGTGGTTTTTGAATGGAAGAGAAGATGAGTGGTGCTGGTTTTGGATTAGAACAGGAGAGGAGCGACGCTGGTTTTGTACTGGAACAGGAGAGGAGGAGCGATGGTTTTGAAATGGAAGAGGAGAGGAGCGGCGCTGGATTTAGATTGGAACAGGAGAGGAGCGGCGGTGGATTTAGATTGGAACAGGAGAAGAGCGGAAGAGCGGCGCTGGTCTTGGAACTATTTTTTTGTTGTTTTGCGTATTTTGGGTCAAAGTTTGACCACGTACTGTATGTGACAAGCAAAATGTGAATGCATGTCACCAAAAATTGTATCGTTTGGTTCGTATCTGAATGTACTTTCAAATTATATTATTTTTGCAATGTATAACATATATTTTATGTGCAAAAATCATGGTCAATTATGACCCAAAATAAAAGGGGGACTAGTTAATGTGGGGTCACTTTCTTAATTGAAGGGTAAATTGATTTTGATTTTGATCCAGTCACAGCGCGCTGGCCGTCTCGCCCAATCCTAAATCGCTGCCGCACGGTCCTCTCCCTCTTCTCCATTGCAAAGCCACCTCCTCTCCTCTCCATCATCTCCATTCCAAAACCACCGTCTCGCCTCTCCCTCTTCTGATCTTCTCCATCGCAAAACCACCTCCGCTCCTCTCCATCATCTCCATTCCAAAACCACCGTCTCGCCTCTCCCTCTTCTGATCTTCTCCATTGCAAAACCAACTCCTCTCCTCTCCATCATCTCCATTCCAAAACCACGTCCTCTCCTCTCCATCATCTCCATTCCAAAACCATCGTATCGCCTCTCCCTCTTCTGATCTTCTCTCCATTGCAAAACCACCTCCTCTCCTCTCCATCATCTCCATTCCAAAACCACCTCCTCTCCTCTCCCTCTTCTCTATTGCAAGACCACCGTCTCTCCTCCCATGTTCCAAAGCTAGCACCGGACCACTCAGAACGACATCTGTGGAGAGGATGCAGCAGCGAGTCAGGCAGATCGCCGGCGGCGACCAGGCAAAGTTAGCCAGGTTGAAGGACATCCTTAGTTGGTTTGACAATGAGTGGGAGATTTCAAGGATGGTGCGGGCCATGTGGCAATGTATGTGAAAGAGCGAGACGGCAGTGATGAGGGAGGCGATGTACATGTACTCCTCGGCGGCAGTCACGCCGCAGTCCTCCGAGTTCATCGAGTATCTCCTATGGGCGATGGAGCAGACAGATTCGCCCGAGGCGACAGTTAGGTGGAGGTGGTGGGCGTACAGGTCAAAGGTCGAGCACCCAGAGGATAACGAATCGACCGAGTATGGTGTGCCGTTCGTGAGGGTGCACAGCCAGCCGGAGCCACAGGAGTATTCGTTCTCCCACCGCAAGAGGAGGCCGGATGGCGCGACGTCGCTTCCCCGACGTTCTGCACGGTTCCCTCGACGCTCGCCTCGTTTCAACGGCGGCGGTAGGGTTTAAGGTAAGCTTCGCACTAACCTAATCTTCCACCTGGTCATGCTTACAATTAGTGTGAGAGCTAATGAAAATCATGCTTACAATCAGTCTCCGAGTACTACGCCAATCACCCTAAAATAGCTCTGGACCTTTGGGTCAAAGTTGTGACACAGTGTACAAATAAAGAAAAATAGATTAGTGCTTTTTTCAGAAAAGAGTACTCCCTAGAAAAGTGCCAATATAAGCTACTAGTATTTGGTTAGAGGATTTGCTGTTGAGAAAGATCCGTCCATAGAGAGCGCCACACATCCCACTGGTTGTGGTGGATGCCAATGCGTGCATGCAGCATGGTTGGTGTCGGTAATTTTTACTTGGCACACCTCGCACTTTGCATATATGCCGGTTCCATACGTACATTTGTGCAGTTCCACCAAAATGCAGCCAAATAACCCTGTTTGCACAGATAATGAAAAAGCTGATTACATTATAGTGGCACTAGTTGATGAAACACACAAAATAAATAGAAGAAACTATTGCGATAGTATCATAGTATGCCATGCCGGGAGGGCGAGATGGGCCCTGCGACGCCTCATACGGTACGCCTCATACTGGACATCGTCCCAAGTCTCCCAGATACACCTTCTGCCAGTGATGAACATCAGTGTACAACAGTAGTACAAGGAGGTGCCTTGAGACATTCAAATCTCTATTTTTGTATATATCAACTAAAATTAAGCACCCCAGTTTGCAGAAACGCTTAAACATTAACAATGGGACTAGTTGATGAAACATACTTTAACAAAGAGAAGCACTTTCTTTATCTACATTGGAAATGAAATGATAGAGATGACACTCGCTCTATTTTAACTGTATTATTACTTCATTTTATCAGTGACACTAGGGTCGAGCAGGTGGCAAACGAGGAGGAGCACGAAGCACGACATCCCAGTGCCATATGGCGATAAAAAATGATCTAATTTGCTAGTCATCTCATTGTTAGCATTGTTCTATTCATTCCCTCAGAAAACAAAAACCATTGTTCTATTCATGCCTCGCAGAGAACGTGACACGTGCGGCGAAACACCTGAAGCAAAAGATGAAACACAGCAGCAAAAGAAGAAGGAAGATTATCACCCCAAATGATCTAATTCGCCGCGTAGTCATAACTGCTTCTTCATCGCCTCCACAACCTCCATCTCCTTGCGCGTCTCCTCCGCCATCTTCTTCATTCTGTCCATGAGGCGGGATTTTGTCAGTGTACTAAAGTAGGGGTACCTTAGTATACCAAACTTGTGCACGGGCAGTCGCAGCACCCAGTGGCAGGGCTTGCCGGGCGTCCGCCAAGATCCTCCGTAGCTCATATTGATGCCATTCAAGAACAAAGTATTTTAACTAAGAAGACGAGGCCCCGGCAAGAGAAACTCGCCGAGAAGGACAAGGCCCCGGCAAGAGGAGCTTGCCGTGAAGGCCAACCAAGGCACTACAAAGAGCTTTCCGCGACGCGCCTTGCGTCCCAGAAAGACCCGACGAGCGACAAGCTCTCGGGTGCGGCAAGATAACGACCACGGCAAGGCGCTTGCCGCGGCGAGGCTGCCACTCTGCACCCACGCTCCAGCGCACCCAACGACGTGTCGCCCCAGGACCATCCCAGGAGCACGTGGCGGGGCGCTGTGCAGCCAAGCGGTGCGAGGTGGCAAGTGGAGATGACGAGAAGGCCATCGTGGCAGGCGGTGGCGCCCCTAACGGTCGCTTCCCTGCACTGTTGGGTGAGGCGGACGGGCATTAAATGCGCTTGTCCCCTGCCTTCAGAGTTAGGTAGGATACACTGTGGATAGCGGTTGTGTCAACCCCTCTTTTTACTCTTTTACCCCTCTCCCTGCGTTGCCACCTGTCGGTGACCCCTTTAACCTATAAAAAGGAGGCCCATGCGCACGTAGAAGGGGTTCGACTCATTCGAAACTACGACACACCTACGCTCTCAAGCAAGAACAGAATACAAACACAAAGCAGCAGTAGGAGTTTTATCTCTCCGGAGAGCTCCGAAGCTGGGTAAAATCCTTCGCGTGCTTCGCCTCGATCTGCTCTCCGCTCCCTTGCCGGACCAGAAGGGGCCCTGCCCCATAGGTGTTCGTTTCCCACGACATCTTTGGCGCGCCAGGTAGGGGGGTGTCGAGGTTGTGCGAACCTGATCCGGCGTTCGTGCATGCTACATCAACATCTTCATCGACATGCCACCGAAGAAGAAGACTTCGGAGGTGGCCGCTCCGTCCACGTCGATCCTACCGTCACCGGAGCAAACGGGCGGTGGGGTGGAAGCCGGTGGAGGAGCGGGCGCCGACGGGGGGACTCACATCGTCACCAGGTCCAAGGACATGGTCTCGCAAGCTTCGGCGTCTGTACATACACCGCACCCCTCCCAGGAGGTGCAGGATCGACAACGCCATGGTGCTCCTAGCACCATACTCGCGTTGGAGCAAGGCCGAGCTGGTGGATCGCGGGACGCTCAAGGCCAACATGCGCGTCAACATGCTGGCACGAGCGCGGGACGGTCGCCTAGACGAGATGTTGCTCCTTCTAACAATGTTAGAAGTCTAAGCATATCTCGCTCCTCGCGTCATTCGCCGCCACCGCCCAAGACTCCAGAGGAAGCGCTGGCCCGAGCCCAGCTGCTTCTAGACTACCCTCCAGCGCCAGACAAGATCGACGACTGGAGGGCCACCATTCAGAGCCTCATCGGCTTCGCCAACAGCGACAAGCCCCGGCAACCGAGCACATCGAAGCCCCGGCAAGACGCCCAGGCGCAAGCCGACGCCGACAAGACCGCTGGGGGTGCCACCACCATGCAATCCCCGCCCCGAAGGCCAAGATCGCCAACTCGTCGGGCCAACCTCGACACCGACTCCACCGCGTCGTCGGACCCGCGAGCTCGTTGCGATCAGCGCCAAGTTCTCCAAGAACGACGACAAGAAGACGCTCGTACTCGCATCGAGCGTCGAAGAGAAGCACGGCGTCAGTCAGACCAGCGCACTGGGCCCACTATTGATATGCATGCGCCAGGGGAACCAGGCGACTTGCCGTACGCGGTAGGTTGCCCTGCGTTCACCCGTGGGCTGCGGCAAGTCCAGTGGCCCAGTACCAAGAACTTCAAGCCAGATGTACCCGAGAAGTACGATGGCAGGATACATCCGTCGGAGTTCCTCAACGTCTACACCATCGCGGTGCAGGTTGCCGGGGGGCGCGACGAGAAGATCCTCGCCAACTACTTCCCGCTGGTGCTCAAGCCCAACGTCAGATCTTGGCTCATTCACTTGCCAGACAACTCCATCTCTTCGTGGGCGGACCTGTGTCATCAGTTTGTCAGCGCCTTCACAGGCGGCCACAAACCCCATGGCCAGGAGAGCGATCTTCATTTGCTCGCCCAGAAGGAAGGAGAACCTCTGCGCAAGTACATTCAAAGATTCAGCCAAGTGCAACGCAACATCCCAGACGTCCACCCTGCCGCGGTTAGTAGCGCGTTCCATCAGAATGTGCGTAATCGCAGGATGAGGGAGGAGATGGCGATGTGCAAAATCAGAGATGTCAGCGAGCTGTATGCTCTGGCCAACAAATGTGCACGTGCTGAGGAGGGGAGGAAACTCCCCGGAGAGAACGCAGGAGCAGAAGGATCTAACAGTGAGGATGCCGTCCCGGCAAAGAAGAACCGGAGGCGGAATAACAGAGAGAGGAAAGCCAAGGATGTGCTAGTTGTCGAGCAGTCCGGCAACGGAGGTGGCGCCGAGAAGGCCAAAGCTGGTGATTCCGGCGAGGCTGTGGTGGCCGCCGACAAGCAGGACGGCTCCGGCAAGCAGTACTGCAAGATCCACCGCACCAAGGGCCATGACCTCCAGGCCTGCGTAGAGCTGCAGAAAGCTGAGTACAAGCACCGTGACAAGGAGAAGGCCCAGGAGGGTGGGGGAGGATCCGGCAAGAAGCGTCCCGCCCGGGAAGGGCGCCGCGGCAAGGCCAAGCAGCGGCAAGGAGACAGGCCCCCCCGCGGCCGCGACAAGGGTGATGACGAGGACGAAGATGAAGAGATGGATGAGGATGAGGCCGACGAGCAGGAGTTTCAGAAGGCGACGGAGGTTTTGTGCGTCGACGGCGGTGCTTCTCTGCATACCTCGCACCACCAACTCAAACAGTGGGTGCAGGAAGTAAATGCAGCAGAACCGTCCGTTGAGTCGCGCAAGCCCCTGAAGTGGTCCAGCACGCCCATCATCTTTGATGTCGAGGATCACCCTGATCGCATAACTGCGGTCGGGTGCTTGCCGATGTTGGTTTCACCAACTATCCGCAACCTCAAGGTCACAAAGATGCTGGTTGACGGCGGGGCGGCCTGAATCTGATCTCCTTAGCGGTACTCAAGAAGCTCCAGATCCCCGACAGCGAGATCGAAGAGACCGGCACTTTTCAAGGAATCAACCCAGGAAGGAGCAAGCCGAAGGGGAAGATCACACTGCCAGTAACGTTTGGCAGCGAGCTGAACTTCAGGATAGAGAGAGTCACATTCGACGTTGCTGATTTCCCATTGCCCTACAATGGGATACTTGGCCGTCCAGCGCTCGCCAAGTTCATGGCAGCCTCTCATTACGCTTACAACGTGCTCAAGATGCCCGGTCCGATAAGTGTCATTTCTGTCCATGGCGACGAGAAAGATGCCCTTATCTGTACCGACAAGATCTACCGGGAAGCTGCAGCCGCAGCAGAACGCAAACCACTTGCCGCTGAAGCTCCCGGGGGGAAGAAGAAGACCAAGTCCGGCAAGAGTAGCTCTGATGCCCACTCCGGCAAGCGCACCTCTTCGGAGTGCTGCGCTACCGTCGAGGACGCACCATCGAGCTCCACCGGTAAGTGCAAGAAGGCAAAGACAGCTTCACCAGAGACCAAGAAAGTGGCCGCCAAGGAGGACGACACTGGTGGTACCTTCACCATCAGTGCCACACTTGACCCTAAATAGGAAAGCGCGCTCGTTGCTTTCCTGCGGGCGAATGTCGATGTGTTTGCATGGCAACCATCTGACATCCCCAGTGTTCCCAGGAAAGTAATTGAGAACCACCTTGCCGTCTGCCCTCACGCGCGGCCCGTCAAGCAGAGAGTCAGGAAGCAAGCGGTGGAACGTCAAGAGTTCATTGCGGAAGAGATCAAGAAATTGGAAGCAGCAGGCCTGGTCCGAGGAGTACTCCATCCAACGTGGTTAGCCAATCCAGTAGTCGTGCGCAAAGCAAACGGGAAGTGGAGGCTTTGTATTGACTTCACTGATGTTAATAAAGCTTGTCCCAAGGATCCATTTCCCTTGCCGCGCATTGACTAGATTGTCGACTCCACGGCAGGATGTGATCTGCTTTCATTCCTTGATGCATATTCAGGATATCATCAGATCTTCATGGCAGAAGAGGATGAAGAGAAAACTGCATTCATTACTCCATGTGGCACGTACTGCTTTGTACGGATGCCTTTCGGACTAAGGAATGCTGGTTCAACATTTGCAAGGGTAGTCAGTCATGCTTTTGAGCCACAGTTGCACAGGAATGTAGAAGCTTACATGGATGACATAGTGGTCAAGAGCAAGGACAGGGAAACATTGATCCAAGATTTGGACGAAACCTTCACAAATCTGCGCAAGATCAATCTCAAGTTGAACCCCGAGAAGTGCGTGTTTGGAGTTCCTTCCGGCAAGCTTCTCGGGTTCTTTGTGTCCTAGAGGGGGATTGAAGCCAATCCCGACAAGATCAAGGCCATTGAGCAGATCGAAGCACCAAAGCGCGTCAAGGATGTGCAAAGGCTTGCCGGCTACGTTGCTGCTCTCAGTAGGTTCATCTCTAAGTCTGCTGAGCGCGCCTTGCCATTTTTCAAAATTCTGAAAAAGGCAGGTCCAATGAAATGGACTCTGGAAGCGGAGGCTGCGCTGCAGGACTTGAAGAGATACCTGTCCTCCACTCCAATACTTGTCGCACCTAGGCCACAAGAGAAGTTGCTGCTGTGTCTGGCGGCAACCAATCAAGTGGTTAGTGCTGCGTTAGTAGCGGAGAGGGAGGCGGATGATGAGCCAGCGGCCACGGCAAGCGAATCCAGCGACAAGCAGGGGGCTTCTCCAGCAAGCTCTGGTCCCGACAAGGATGAATCTGTGCAGCCGTAGGAAGAAAAACAAAAGAAGATGGTGCAACGCCCAGTGTACTTTGTCAGTTCCCTTCTGCAGGGGGCTAGATCAAGGTACTTTGGAGTGCAGAAGTTGCTTTTCAGCCTTCTCATGGCCTCGAGGAAGCTGCGCCATTACTTTCAAGCACACGAGATCACAGTTGTCACTCGCTTTTCGTTGAAGAGGATATTACAGAATCCAGAAGCAACAGGCAGGATCGTCGAGTGGGCACTGGAATTGTCAAGCTTTGGCCTCAAGTTCGAGAGTACCTCAACTATCCAGAGCCGAGCATTGGCAGAATTCATAGCAGAATGGACGCCGACACCTGATGAAGAAACTCCGGAGACGAGCATCCCCGCCAAGGAAGCAAGCAAAGAATGGATCATGTACTTCGATGGTGCCTTCTCGCTGCAAGGCGCCGGTGCGGGCGTACTACTTGTCGCGCCCATCGAAGAGCACCTCAAGTACGTGATCCAGATGCACTTTCCCAAGGAGCAAGCAACAAACAATACTTCAGAGTATGAAGGCTTGCTTGCCGGACTCAGAATCGCCGCGTACCTTGGGATCAAGAAGCTTGTTGTCAGGGGTGACTCGCAGCTTGTCGTCCGTCAAGTAAACAAAGATTATCAGAGTCCGTTGATGGAAGCATACATTGATGAAGTGAGAAAACTAGAAGAGTATTTTGACGGCCTACAGATGGAACATGTTCCGGGAGCTCAGAACGACATTGCAGATGGCCTGTCAAAGTGCGCCGCGCTCAAGTTGCCTGTGGAACCAGGGATCTTTGTGATCAAGTTGACTCAACCATCTGTAACACCATCAACTGGACAGAGCAGGAAGAGGAAGTTGGTTACTGGCGACTACTTTCTGGCAGAGCTCCCCGGAGCCGCCGTCAAGAAGGTCCCCAAGATCAACACAAAGAGTGCTGAGGAGCAGTCTGCGCCGACAAGCCCTAGGATTTGTTTCGTTGAAGCAGACGCTCCCGACAAGCTATGTCTCGACACGCTTTCCGGGGAGCATCACGCTCCGGCTGAATCACAGATTCTTGCCGTGGAAGCAGATGTTCCCGCAGCAGCATTTGCGCCTTTAGTCCTTGTCGTTGAGCCACAAGCTCCGGCATGGGCACAGTAGATCGTCCATTTCCTTCAAACAGGAGAACTTCCCGAAGAGCAAGAAGAAGCGGAGAGAGTAGCCCGACAATCAAGTATGTACCAGTTTGTCGATGACATAATGTACAGAAGAAGATTCAATGGAGTGAAATTGAAGTGCATTTCTCGGGAAGAAGGACAGGAGCTGCTGGCGGAGATACATGGAGGCATATGTGGTCACCACATTGGCACAAGAGCACTTGCCGGCAAAGCCTTCCGGCAAGGTTTCTTCTGGCCGACAGCCCTCCAGGATGCAACTGCACAAGTAACCAAGTGTGAAGCGTGCCAGTTCCACTCCAAGCAGATACATCAACCAGCTCAAGCTCTCCAAACAATCCCTTTGACCTGGCCATTTTCGGTCTGGGGGCTCGACATCCTCGGCCCCTTACCCCGAGCTGTCGGGGGCTTCGAGTACTTGTACATGGCGATCGACAAGTTCACGAAGTGGCCGGAGGTGGAAGCAGTGAGGAAGGTGACAGCACAGTTAGCAGTCAAGTTCTTTAGGTCAATTGTTTGTCGTTTCGGAGTCCCTAACAGGATCATCATCGACAATGGCACACAATTCACGAGCCGCACCTTCATGCAGTACGTCCAAGATCTTGGCGCCAAGATCTGCTTTGCTTCTGTTGCTCACCCGAGAAGCAACGGTCAAGCGGAGAGGGCAAACACTGAAGTGCTGCGTGGGCTCAAGACCAGAACTTTCGACAGGCTGCGCAAGTGCGGAAGAAATTGGATCGAGGAGCTGCCGGTGGTTCTTTGGTCGATCAGGACGACGCCAAATCGAGCCACTGGCCAGACACCTTTTGCTCTAGTCTATGGAGCAGAAGCAGTTCTCCCCACGGAACTCGTATACGGATCACCTCGAGTGCTCGCTTATGATGAGCTTGAGCAAGAGCAGCTGCGGCAAGATGACACGCTGCTCCTCGAGGAAGATCGTCTTTAGGCTGCTGTACGACCTGCTCGCTACCAGCAAGCTTTGCGCCGCTACCATAGCAGCAGAGTTAATACCAGAAGCTTCGAGGAAGGCGACCTTGTTCTTCGGCGCGTTCAATCCGCCAAGAATTCCAACAAGTTGACGCCAAAGTGGGAAGGCCCTTATCGGGCGAAGCGAGTCACTAGGCCCGGTGCTGTCCGCCTTGAGACCGAAGATGGCTTTCCGGTGAGCAATTCCTGGAACATAGAGCATCTTCGCAAGTTTTACCCATAAGGCGCGGTTGCCGGAATCTGTTCCGGCAACCACCTTTTGCACAAGCCTTGCCGCTGTTGCATGTAACCCTTTGTACAAAGCCGGGCGCAGATCCCGTGCATAAATAAAGTTCATGTGCTTCGCACATCTTGTCAAATTTCATGCATTCTTTCTTTTTTGCATATTTCATCTGACACTTTGTGCAGCACTTGCCCCCGGTAAGCAATAACGAGCCTTAAGGCTCCATATCATTATTTTCTCTTCTTTCTTTTTTCTCAAAAGGAAGGTTCCTTCGCCCACAAGTACACGGGGGGGGGGGGGGGGGGGGGGGAGGATAGGATAATGGTGTGAACTAGGCGTCATTCAAAGAAGTTTGGCCTTGCCGGGACACAGACGACAGAAAGAAAAAGCTAAGTTGCCAAAGTTTGAGCATAATCAATTTTTAAAATTTTAAGTTATCTTCCTTGAACGACTGTGCTTTGTATGGAAAATCTGTGCGCGGAGGAACCTCCTCGTAGCTAGTTGCGCCCTTACTTTGTTTCGAGTCAGCTCAACAACTTAGGTGTGCTGCAACTAGTTGCGGCAAGGTTTCTTGCCGGAGCCGGCACCGCCAGCAGGCTGCTGATGTTCCGCAGTCAGCACTTGCGGCAAGCGTGCCTGCGCCGGCAAGTTCCCGAAAAGCGTAGGGTAAAAACATACAAAGAAAGGAATCAAGTAAAGGAGATAACGTAGCAAGCATTGACCAGAATAAAGTTATATTACAAAAGTAACTTGTTGCGGCACTGACTGAATTGTTCTCATAAATAACAGCGACAAGGAAAGGAGAAGAAGACTGGCCTAATCCACGCGCTCGCCGTCGATCCTCCTGACTTCGTTCACCTTGTCCACAATGGGTGCGACAATGGCTTTGAGCTCTTCAAGATCGGCACCCGCCGGCAGCTTCTTGAGGACGCGTGTGAGGTCGAGGCCCGGATTGCGGAAGAGTATCTTCACCAGCAACTTCTCCAAGACCTTGGCGCAGATCGCACGCGACTCGTCCACCAGCTTCTTTGGGATCCTTTCCCGGAGCTGCTGGAGAGCCGTCACCACACCCTTGAAGAAAAGGGTAAGCTTGGCGCTGGGCTGGAGATTCTCGTCGGGGGAGTACCCGAAGCCCGCCAAGTCCAGTTCCGCCAGCTCTTCGTCGATGGCTGCAGCGATGTTGACGAGGCCCTCCGTCCAGAGCTCCACCGTAGCCTTGAAGGTGTTTTGACTCTCGGCGGCCCTCGTCAGCAGCTCCTCATTGCCCTTGATCTCTTTCTTCAAGTCATCCTCGCGCTTCTTGGCGCCATCCAGCGTCTCCGTCAGTGTGGCCAGCTTCAGCTCCAGATCAGCGCTTGAGTCTTTGGCGGCGTTCAGTTCCTTGACCTTGTCGGCAAGTTGAACTTGCAGGTCGCCATGGGCAAGGGCATCCTTCTCACGCTCGCGCTGGAGTGCGGCAAGCTCCTCATTCTTCCCTTTCATGTCAGCCTCCAGCTGCGTCACCTTCGCTTCCAATTCCCTCTTGGCGGCCTCGGCAGCTGCGGCAGCATCCTTCTCTTCCTTGAGCGCCCCGCCAATTGATTGTTCCCGGGCAGCGAGATCCTCCTCGTGGCTGTCCAAGTTAACCTTTTTCTGTGTCAGCTCACCTTCCCTCCTGGACAGCTCCTCGGCGGCGAGCTTCTGCTGCTCTTTGACTTCAGCCTTTTCAAGGATGAACGCCTTCTTCGCCTCGACGAGCTGCGCCCTCTCCTCAGCAATAGACCAGAGGGCCTCCTGGTTGCGGCTCTGGAGCTCCTCCGCATGTTTCTCTATGTCAACTCCCTCCTGCGCGACGAGCACTTCCCGGGACTCCAACTTCGCTTGCCGGGCGCGGTAGAGTGACACCAACTTCCGGAGCAACTGCTCCTCTTCGGACTCGCCGCTGCTGCTGCTTGGCGTGTCAACCACTGCCAGCCCAGCAGAGGCGAGTACTTCCCCGTCAAACTCCTCTCCCTCGACCGGCGCCCTGGAGCTCGACGCCCAGGGAAGCTTGATGTAGACACCCTCGCCGGCCTTCAAGTAGGCGCCTGGCTGGGTCTCCTCGGAGCTCGGCGCTGCATCAGCGGCGGAGGGGTCGGCGGTCGGTGTAGCGCCTTGCGCTCCTGCGTCCTCCGGGTCGTCAGTGTGATCACCGGACCCCCCGCCAGCTTTTGCGCCAGCAGCTTTGGCGGCTTCTTCGCCGACGGGTTCATCAGCGCCGGCCTCTTCCTCGTCAGCGGCGACATCTTCAGTGTTGCCGCGTGTGTCTTCCCCGCCGGTGGCCTCAGTCTCCATCGGGTCTGTGAGAGGGGGATCTAAGGACAGGAAGAGGAAGGAAAAGTCAAGCAAATATCCAAAAAACAGAAGATCAAGAAGAAGAAAAGCCTAAGGGAAAATTTCCGACGAGAAGGGTTACCTGTGCTGGGCTCCGTGACCATGGGCTCCACCAGCGAAGGCTCATTGGTCCCGTCCCTTCCCAGGGAACTGCCCCTTGCCGGGGACCGCTCCCTCGCCGGAGAGCACTCCCTTGTCGGAGAGTCGCCCCTTGGCGGCGTAGTTGAAGCAGATTGCACCTCCGGGGTAGCTTCTGGTTGCTCTTGATGGGCCTGTTCTGCTCCTGCACAAGCGAGTTAGCAAACAAGATATCAGCAAGGAGGAAGCACCCGTGCGCACCCCACAACAAGAAATGAACAAGTACTTACGCTGGGGGCTGCGCTGGGGGCTGCTTCGAGGAGAGGGTGCCGGGTCCGTCAAGGTAGTCTCAGACGTGTCCTCTGCCATCGTAGCAGGATCGTCTTCGATGACAACCACGGGGACCTTGGCCCTCTTCGCCGCTCTCTCGGCCAGAGTCCTGAAATGGAACAAGGATTCGGAGGGCAGCAGATCAGATGCAAGATAGGAAACAACAAAGATCAAAGAAATACAAGTACAACAAGGAGAAAGTCTTACTCCTCCTCTTCTTCTTCCTCCTCATCGGAGCTCAGCACGGAGAGGTCGAAATCCGGCACCCTCTCAGCGCGAGGAGGCGGAGGAGTAGGATCCCTTGGACGCTTGGCGGGAGCTGCAGCAGGATCAGGAGTGGCGACTCGAGAAGATCCCGCTCCGGTTGCCGGCGCGGCATGAGGCGCTCCCGCGGCAACGGTGCCTGCCGCGGTAGAGCGCGTCCCGCGGCGCTGCGGCTGTTGGTCTGTCTGCCGCCCTGTTGTGTCTCCAGTCCTGCGAAGACGCCTCCTTGTTTGAGCCGGGGGCTGCGGTGAGGGCCCCGTCTGCGGCAAGCTGCTTGAAGATGGTTGGCCACTTGCGCCCCCGGCAGGCTCGCTTGCCTCGGCTTCGGGCTCCTCCTCGCCAGCGACCTCTCGGTCGGCAAGGCTTGCCGCTTCGGCCGCCTCTGCCTCCTGCAACGTGAAGCCAAACTCGCCCGCGGCGGCGGCTGCCGCCGCCTCTTCGGCCCTGGTGGCGATGTACCACATCTCGTCGTCGGTGGTGTCGCGGGTGAGGAGCCTCTGCTCGTCGGCGTGGACTGCTACCTCCGCCAAGCCGTCGAAGAATTGCCGGACGACATCGTCGGCGGGCTCTATCCAAGTTGGGATAATCCCGTGCGAGTCGCACTCCGGCATCATTGCACGGATGCGATCACGCTGGGAGTTGTTGCACAGCGGGGTGACGCCCTGCGGCAGCCTGAACCACTCCGGATGGTTGGTGTCGTGCTTGAATAGCTCCCTGAGCATCCCGTCAAGCTCCAGAACTGTGAAGTTGAAGTTGAGGCATGGACGCAGCCTCATGATATCCGCCGGGCCGCCAAACAGCCAGGCGGGCCTCCTCCTCTCCTGCAGAGGGGCGATGCGACGGTGAAGGAAATCCGCGCCAATGGCCCCTACTGTGAGCCCAGCAAGCCTGAGCCGCAGGATTCGGGTGGTGGCGATCTTCAACTTGGCATCATTCGGCGACAGAGCGCTCCAATCGCCGCCGTGCACTACCCGGGTCTGGCGCAAGTTGGTGAATGGCTGCGGATTGGCATCAACAATCCAGCACCACTCCGCCCTCCACTCGTCCCATTTGCTGCGGAGCTCCCCCTCCAGATACACCTCCTTCTTGCCGAGCCTTGAGGTCCAGGAGACCCCGCCAGACAAGGGTTCTCCTTTCTCGACCCGGGGAGTGAAATAATGGCAGAAGAGAGCAACGTTGGGATGAATTCCGACGAAATTCTCGCAAAGATGCGCGAAAACCGCCATTGTCAGAATAGCGTTGGGGGTGAAGTCAAGGAGATGGAGCCCGTATGTGTTGATGATATCGTAGAAGAAATTGGAAAAGGGCGGGCAGAGCCCGCAATAGAAGAACAGAGGGAAGAAATAGTATCCTCTGGGACACTTTTTCGAAGTAGAAGCTTCGGCAGAGAGTACCTGTGTGCGCGGATGCGCCCGCGTCTCCGTCGACCAGAAGAGATAGAACTCCTCCCACAGCGCCTTCGGGGTGAGCTCGGGGGGGAAAAGCGCTCGCTCCTTGCGCAGCGCCTCCAGCCGCAGCGCCTCGGCCGACTTCGCGCTCTTCCCGGTCTTCGGAGCCATGGCAGAAGCAGTGGAGGAGGTTGGCGGCGACGGCGGCGGCGAGGGCGGAGTGCGGCTCTCTTTCGGCTTGGGAAGCGGAGGGGAGCGGCGGAGCTTTCTGAGGAAGGAACTGCAAGTGGCGAAGGTGGGGGAACGGCCCTGTTTCCCCTGCTTATAAAGGGGAGAGGCGAACGTTACGCCTTTCCTGATTAAAGAATTGCCCGCGATCTCTCCCACGACGCCGCGTTTGACGCGTGCCATTACGGGAGGGCGCGGTGGATGCGGAGTTAGATTTGGTATGGACCCAGGTCACGTGTGCCCATGCCCTGTTTTGGGCCTGGCCCAACAGCGCTCGGCACCGTGTGTGGCCCATGCCCGGGGGCTCCTGTCGGTGTACTAACGTAGGGGTACCTTAGTATCCCAAACTTGTGCACGGGCAGTCGCAGCACCCAGTGGCAGGGCTTGCCGGGCGTCCGCCAAGATCCTCCATAGCTCATATTGATGCCATTCAAGAACAAAGTATTTTAACTAAGAAGACGAGGCCCCGGCAAGAGAAACTCGCCGAGAAGGACAAGGCCTCGGCAAGAGGAGCTTGCCGGGAAGGCCAACCAAGGCACTACAAAGAACTTGCCGTGACGCGCCTCGCGTCCCGGCAAGACCCGACGAGCGACAAGCTCTCGGGTGCGGCAAGACAACGACCGCGGCAAGGCGCTTGCCGCGGCGAGGCTGCCACTCTGCACCCACGCTCCAGTGCATCCGACGACGTGTCGCCCCAGGACCATCCCAGGAGCATGTGGCGGGGCGCTGTGCAGCCAAGCGGTGCGAGGTGGCAAGTGGAGATGACGAGAAGGCCATCGTGGAAGGCGGTGGCGCCCCTAACGGTCGCTTCCCTGCACTGTTGGGTGAGGCGGACGGGCATTAAATGCGCTTGTCCCCTGCCGTCAGAGTTAGGTAGGATACACTGTGGATAGCGGTTGTGCCAACCCCTCTTTTTGCTCTTTTACCCCTCTCCCTGCGTTGCCACCTGTCGGTGACCCCTTTAACCTATAAAAAGGAGGCCCATGCGCACGTAGAAGGGGTTCGACTCATTCGAAACTACGACACACCTACGCTCTCAAGCAAGAACAGAATACAAACACAAAGCAGCAGTAAGAGTTTTATCTCTCCGGAGAGCTCCGAAGCTGGGTAAAATCCTTCGCGTGCTTCGCCTCGATCTGCTCTTCGTGCGCTCTCCGCTCCCTTGCCGGACCAGAAGGGGCCCTGCCCCATAGGTGTTCGTTTCCCACGACAGATTTCTCGACGCGAGCCTTCATCATCTGTTCCACGACCACATTACATACCATGATAGCAGCTGGGTGCTCGATGCGGAGCTTCGCCAACTCCTCCTTCTGTTCCATGACAAGGGCCTGCAGCATCTTCATCGAGGAACTACTATTCTCATGCAGCTTCTTCCAGCCGGCGTTCTTCTCCTTCAACAGGTCGATCTCGTGGCAGAGCTTCGCCTTGTCCTCTTGAAGTCGCAGCATTTCGCCGGTCGCCTTCTTCTACGAGGCAATGCTCTTCTTCAGCAGCATCACCATGCCGGCGGTCAACTCCCCTTGCTGATTGAGCTCAGCGGGCATGTCGTCGAGGCTCTCCTTCAGCAACTCCGTCAAGCCTTGGATGAACTCCTTCTGCTTATTGCGGTGCTTATTGAGCTGATCGGGCATGCCGTCGAGGGATAACGACTCCAGCTCCGTAGGCTCGGCATGTTCGCCTCCGCGGCTAGGGCGCTCCTGGGAGCCATCGCTTGCCCGTGAGAGATATTTCGAGGTCTCTGCATGGCGGCGAGCCCTCTCTTTTTTTCCGCAGCCTTGGTTGCCACTCCCTTGTTACGAGTAGTTCTCGACCTAGAGCTCTGCTCACCGGCCATGGGAACGACGGACGAAGAAGAAGCACTTATGAGGAGGAAAGGTAGAGTAATTTTCGGTTAGGTAGTTCCCTTTTTTATAACTTAAGTAGTAGCACTAGTAGTACTAACACCTGCATAGTGGGAACACGTTCAGGTTTGGTACGTAGTACTAGTAGGTGTGAGCAGGCTTTCGAATGTGATGGGAACAATGTAAAGATTAATTGATGGTTTTGGTTTCGAGGCCCGAAACTGCTCCCGATGAGTTTAGTGGAACATAAATTTCAAGTGGACTACACTGCTCAAATGCGTAAATATTATGTTACTGTCAAAAATTGGCACAAAATACGAAGGAGACCAATGGAAGTACTACTAGCAACCCATGATTTAACTACTCGCATGCGCGCAGTGGGGTAATAATGTCTTTCTTCTGCCCTCACGTCCACTCAATTTGCATGCGCTGTATTAATTGACCATCAATGAAGTGAACGACTTTACACGCGTCAAATTATCACATGGGGTGGATCTTGGTACAGAATTGCGTCCGCCCGTGTACCCGCGTGTGCATGCGAGGGAATGAGTGCATGCGTGGCGTGCGTGCACATCTTCGCTTCGTGCATGTACCGCCAGTATGGCTCAGGGAGGACGAGTACATTCTTCTGGAACCAGCAGCACGTCACTGTGATCAATCCATGCAAGGAGGTCACGACAACGCCTCCACAAGTGCCACATGGCTTCATGAACTATAAGAGAGACAATGTGTAGGCCATTGGTATTCTAATTTACGTGTTTTGCACATACTCGAAGTACTAGTAATTTACACGTGCATTGCACGCATCAGATTTTGCAACCAAATTATGAATAAATACCACACTATAGCGTGTAAGCTCTTAGACATATATGCGTGATGTATCCCTTCGTTTAATTCTTATAGTTCATCTCATTCAAAATCAAATTAGTTTTTATAAAAAAGCTAAGAACGCGTGAATAGGAAAAACATGGGATTATAGTGGAATGTCGTATTGAATCCTACAGGATTGTACGAGTGTTTGATTGTGCATAGAAAAAACGCATAATTCTTTCAAAGAGGTTTGAGTGGATGGGATGTTTCCTATGAAATCTAGTGCAAATGAATCATATGGAAAAATTCCTATGGTTTACAATCCTACGAATCAAACAACCAAGATAGGAAAAATTCCTAATGATTAGAATCCTCCAAAATTCCTTTGAGTATCCTTTGAATCAAAGAAGCCCTTAATCTATTTTATGATTCATGGAATTGTGCGTTGTAAAGCATAAAGTAAAAACAAATAATGGAAATTCAACTAGAAAAAAAGTTTGGGCAGTTATAATACGGAAGATTCTGGAACAACAGAGAACCACTGTTGTTTTGAGGTTTGTGCATTATGCTTAAGTTCAACCATGGAGTCTGCTAGATTGTACATGTGGCAAAATCCGGTGGGGGGCTAGAAGATGGTGCGAGGGCCGAGTGGAGGGAGACTATGAAGGAATGCACAAGTGCAAGATTGATATTTAGAGAGAGGGGGCGAACAGTGCGCTGTTGCACGCAGTGGCAGAGCCATGAAAAATAAATGAGCTAGGGGGCCAAGCATTGCTAATCCTTTACGAGGAGGGTCAATTCATGAAATTAAACCTTTTTTTATCAGCAATTGTCTAATGATCACATTCATATTATCCTCGTTATATAGTGATGTTAGGGGGGGGGGGGGGTAGGGCCCTTACTGCCCCCTGTCTTCGCCATTGTGCACGCAACTAAGAGATGAAGCGGAAGGCATGGATGATGAGAGGGGGACGTTGGATATATAATTAATGTGGGTGTATTAGCTATTTATGTTAATCCTATATAGAGAGGTATAGATTGATCGATGTGGACGTGGGAGAGGTATAGATTGATCGATGAGGACGTGGGAAAGAGGGTGAGACCTCACTGGATATATCGATTGATCGGTTTGTGTGGAAAACTATGAAAGACCTAGCTATATATATACACATACATAGAGGAACATCGATCGTTGCGCATGCACGCGTGAGAGATAAAGAATGCCCGGTATGAGGGAGAGCGGGATGTGTGTGGGCGTGTGCCTTCATGGTTGACCGACCTGAAGAAAAAGATTGCATGCGTGCGATAGATAATGCCGACTGGTAGTGTGTGTGCCTGCATGCACGAGAGAAAGTTAGTGGTACAATTATAAAGAGAAGACTACTGTGTGGGTGTAAAAGAATAAGTGAGGTCATAATCAATGTAAAGTTGAATTCAAATATTTGAATAAGAGATCCTGATGTTTGAAACCCA
The DNA here is from genome assembly GCA_963921465.1 of Triticum timopheevii. Taxonomy (NCBI): domain Eukaryota; kingdom Viridiplantae; phylum Streptophyta; class Magnoliopsida; order Poales; family Poaceae; genus Triticum; species Triticum timopheevii. The sequence continues at coordinate 48,272,562 of OY997274.1, read as the reverse complement.
TGCATGCCTGAATATAATGGAGATCTGCGCGGTGTGCTTTGGAAACAAGCATGTTGTAATGTATACACATTGAACAAGGTCAGACTGATTTGAATTTGAGATACCGATGGCAGACATCATTTGCCCATGTCGCATCCGTGCATGTAATTGGAGATGATGGGCGGCTTTCGCATCACATATCTATATCTATACCCCTATATATATTATATTATATATATTTTTATATTGTGAGCGGGTAACTTTAACTTTGAAAGATGGTTGTGGGATGAGGCGAATCCGAAGGTCCAAAGATGGCAAATTTGAGCACTATTGGTCGTTGGATATCATCTAGATTCCACCAGATTTTGCCACATGTATAATCTAGAATACTCCATGGTTGAACTTAAGCATAATGCACAAACATCGAAACACAAGCACTTCTTATTTGTTCTAGAATCTTCCGTATCATAATTTCCCAAATCTTTTTCTACATGATTTACCATTATTTGTTTTTACTTTATATCTTACAACGCACAATTCCATGAATCTTAAAATAGATTAGCTTTCTTATAAAAACTAGATGATTTTGAATGAAATGAACTATAAGAATTAAACGAACATCTACATCATGCATATATGACTCAAAGCTTGCATGCTACAATGTGGTATTTATTCATAATTTGGTTGCCAAATCTCATGCGTGCAATGCACGTGTACCTTACTCTAGTCTAAATGGTGTTTGTGTGTGTGTGTTGTGCGTGTTGAGGTGCAAATTGCCTTTTTTTGGGTACACGTTAAGCTTGTTCTTCCGAAATTTCAAGCCGCGCCTTGTTATGCCGAAAATTGAAGCTAGCGTCTCTGTCTATCGTGCTGCGAAAATCCCGCCTCTTCAACCCGCGCCTTGTTAGCCCGAAATATTTAACATATATCTTTGTCTCGTTGTGCTCCGACAACTCCCTCCATCTTAACCCGCGTCTTTCTATTCCGAAATTACAATGCGCGCGAAAACTCCCACCTCCTGTGAAATCCCGTCACGCGAAATGCCCGTGGTAACCCTGAACCGAAAAAACTGTTGGGGAACTTAGTAATTTCAAAAAATTTCCTACGCACATGCAAGATCATGGTGATGATATAGCAACGAGAGGGGAGAGTGTTCGTCCACGTACCCTTGTAGACCGTAAGCGGAAGCGTTAGCACAACACGGTTGATGTAGTCGTACGTCTTCACGATCCGACCGATCCAAGCACCGAACGTACGGGGCCTCCGAGTTCAGCACACGTTTAGCTCGATGACGATCCCCGGCCCTCCGATCCAGCAAAGGCTCCGGAGATGAGTTCCGTCAGCACGACGGCGTGGTGACGATGATGATGTTCTACCGGCGCAGGGCTTCGCCTAAACTCCGCGACGATATGACCGAGGTGGAATATGGTGGAAGGGGGCACCGCACACGGCTAAGAAACGATCCGTAGATCAACTTGTGTGTCTTTGGGGTGCCCCCCGCCCCCGTATATAAAGGAGCCAGGGGGAGGAGGCGGCCGGCCTAGAGGGCGCGCCAAGGGGGGGAGTCCTACTCCCACCGGGAGTAGGACTCCCTCTTTCCAAGTAGGAGTAGGAGAAGGGAGAAAGAGGAGGAAGAGGGGAAGGAAAGGGGGGGCGCCGCCCCCCTTCCCTTGTCCTATTCGGACTAGGAGGGGGAGGGGCGCGCGGCCCCTCCTGGCTCCTTCCCTCTTCTCCCTCGTGGCCCATGTAGGGCCATTAACCCCCCGGGGGGTTCCGGTAACCTCCCGGTACTCCGGTAAAATGCCGTTTTTACCCGGAACCATTCCGATGTCCAAACATAGGCTTCCAATATACTCCCTCCGTCCAAAAATACTCGTCGGATAGATGGATGTATCTAGACTTATTTTTGTTCTAGATGCATCCATTTTCATCCATTTCTACGACGAGTATTTCCGGACAGAGGGAGTATCAATCTTTATGTCTCGACCATTCCGAGACTCCTCGTCATGTCCGTGATCACATCCGGGACTCTGAACAAACTTCGGTACATCAAAACTTATAAACTCATAATAAAACTGTCATCGAAACGTTAAGCGTGCGGACCCTACGGGTTCGAGAACTATGTAGACATGACCTAAAACCATTATCGGTCAATAACCAATAGCGGGACCTGGATGCCCATATTGGTTCCTACATATTCTACGAAGATCTTTATCGGTCAAACCGCATAACAACATACGTTGTTCCCTTTGTCATCGGTATGTTACTTGCCCGAGATTTCATCGTCGGTATCCAATACCTAGTTCAATCTCGTTACCGGCAAGTCTCTTTACTCGTTCTGTAATACGTCATCTCATAACTAACTCATTAGTTATAACGCTTGCAAGGCTTAAGTGATGAGTATTACCGAGAGGGCCCAGAGATACCTCTCCGACAATCGGAGTGACAAAACCTAATCTCGAAATACGCCAACTCAACATGTACCTTCGGAGACACCTGTAGTACTCCTTTATAATCACCCAGTTACGTTGTGACGTTTGGTAGTACCCAAAGTGTTCCTCCGGTAAACGGGAGTTGCATAATTCTCATAGTTACAGGAACATGTATAAGTCATGAAGAAAGCAATAGCAGAATACTAAACGATCAAGTGCTAAGCTAACGGGATGGGTCATGTCAATCACATCATTCTCCTAATGATGTGATCTCATTAATCAAATGACAACACATGTCTATGGTTAGGAAACATAACCATCTTTGAACAATGAGCTAGTCAAGTAGAGGCATACTAGTGACTATATGTTTGTCTATGTATTCACACATGTATCATGTTTCCGGTTAATACAATTCTAGCATGAATAATAAACATTTATCATGATATGAGGAAATAAATAATAACATTATTATTGCCTCTAGGGCATATTTCCTTCAAAAACCGCCTCAAATCGGTGGGGGGTACTTTCGTAACTTACCCCACATTTCGGACAAGCGCGTCTCTAAGCCATGGTTCCCCACTGCCATCCCATCCACCCACCCATTCGTACACCGAGGTCGCGAAAACCCGCGACGAAACCCCACACCCTGCTCCGTCCGCTACCCAGCCGGAGCTTCTTCCCCGACGATGTCGTCCACAGCAACACCTCGACGTCCCTCATCCACCGTACCAGATGAGGATCCGTCGTCGATCTCATCGTCCCGCCGGTTCAGCCACCCCGTCGTCCACCTCCAAGGACCTGCCCCGACGTTCCCCTCGTCTTTCGCGCCACCTCCATTCCCACACCGCCGTCTTCACCTGCACCACCGGAAGAGCATCATCATCACCGTTTCCTCGGATGAAGCTGCGGCCTAATCGGCGCCACCAAAGAGGTTGTACACCAATTGCCACATTTCCTTCTTGATTCGATCTCACGGTGCTATCGGTGCTCGGTCCCGAGCCGACATGGCGCGGCTCCATCCACGGTGGCGTCGCTGGCCACTTCCTCCACGGTGTCGCTCCCTCGGCGGCGACGTCCACATCAGTAGGAGCTGCTGCTGCTTTAGCTCTCGCTCGCGCTGCTGCTCTGCTCTTGCTCTCGGACCCCTGCCTGGTCTCCTCTTGCTATTGCTCTTGCTCGCGCTGCTGCTCTCACTCTTGCTCTTGCTTGCGATGCTGCTCCGATTTGGCTACACTTCAGTCGACTGAATTGACTTTTGGGTTAGTCGATTTCCAAGGGGTGGGCTCACCAGGGTGAAGGAAGAACTAGCCACAGCGGGGAGGGGGGCTCACCGGAGAGGTACTCCACTATCTATCTTAGGGTTAAGGATGGGGGCGGTGGTCGCCGGCGGTGGCAGGGCGTTGGCGGGGCGGTGGCGTGGGAATCGCTGGAGAAAAAGCTCGGCACGGGGGGGCCTAGAGGGATGGCCGGGGCGGCGGTGGGGAGTGTTTTCGGGGCGGGCGGGGCGGCGCACCGCCGGCCGCGGGCGGCGGGGGGCTGCTGTTTGGCCGGTGATGGCTGGCGGCTCAGGGGGTGGAGGTTGAAGATGAACCGCAGGCCCTTGATTTCGTATCCAATGGCTGCAAAATCGACTGACCAGAGATGAAAAATTTAGTCGACCGACGTGTAGCCTCACCTTGCTAGTGCGTTCAGTTTCAACAGCAAAATTCAGTTTCGACAGCAAATTTCAGTTTCGACAGTTAGGTTCAGTTTCGACAGTTAAGTTCAGTTTCGACACTTAAGTTCAGAGATGAGCAGCTGATGTATTTTACATCTAGCACTTTGTGGTTATGTATGTTATGTCATGTATTGCAGATGCTATTAGAATTCCACTCAGGTTAATGTTGTTCGTTGTCTCTCTTGTCCTGCTTCAGCCTCGGCGTCGTACAACTCACCGGAGCTGCTCCAACGACGAAACCCTCCATCACAGCGGAGCAGTACCTCGTTCTCCATCTCTAGACGCCTAAGATCTTCTTCCCCTCCTCCGACAGCAAAGTCAGCCAGAGCATCCTCACCGGCCAACCCAATCACGCTGAGATCGACATGGCTTCACCAAAGAGGTTGTACACTTGTTGCATCTCTTTTTTACTCTACATGTTATATATATTGTCCACTGAGCACTCGTAGTAACGGGAAATACGATTATTTTATCCTACTATATGACAAGCAGTGAGGTACCAGGCAACTTAGCTATCCGTGATGGACTCTCTTGAATGCCATCATTATTTATCTCTGCGCGTTTGAGCTGTGCATTTGTCGATGGGCCTGGGAGTTGAGCTAGTATGGCAATGGCCTGGGTCGAAAGTAATAGAAGTAGCACAAAAACATTTTTTTAGTGTAGGATTTTCCTTGCTCAAGCCTGCCAACTAGAACCGCCAGTGCTTGAAAGGAAAAGTGAATGAAAAATATAGGAATTGGAAAGTTTCCTATGGTACTACTTTTCATGAATTTGGTGCAAACGAATGGAGCAAAGGAAAACTGTAGGATTTGTTCCTTTAGTGTCTCCTTGAAAGAAAAACCGTAGGAATTCTAATTTCCACTTCTCCTCCTTTTCATATTCCTATTCATCAAGCACAAGACTAAGAGATAGTAGCATAATGGCATTATAACCGTACATTTTCTTGTGGTTTGACTTAATCTCACCATGCTTTTTTGCATCCTGTGATCTTCCAATTGTTGTGAATCAAACACCCAGATTGGCAGAAATCCTGTGTTTTTAAATTCTCTGTTTTGCATGTGCATTCCTATCCTATTCTTGTCTATTTCCTATCCCTGCATTGTTAGAATCCTCAAATTCAAACAGGCCCTTACTCAATTATTTCTGTTACAAATATGTGTCAAAGAAAACCTTGTGTGGTTTGTCCTGCTCCTGCGGCCCTGTGTTCCGCCCCAGCTCAGCTGCTCCAACGATGGAAGGGTTCACCACAGCAGGGATCCACTCTCTAGACTGTCTTTCGCCGCCTCAGATCTTCTTCCCCGCTGCCGGCAGCCACGACAACTGCATTACCATCATCAACTGAGCAGATGACCTTGAGGACTACACGGGTCCGCAAGAGAGGTCGCACTCTTCCATGTCTGCTTATGTTATGCGTCACTTAATATGATGACATGCTACATTATCGTTGTGTTCACCTATTAGACTCTGAGTCAGGTCCAAACTAATGCTGAAACTTGAGTTTTTAAATGGTTGTGGGGTACATATTGGGGCAACAATCAGTACTATCTGTCTACTATCTGGTTAATATCCTGTGTCTACTATGAGTTTCATGTTGGGTGCAAACAAACATTAAAGGAGCCATTATCTGTATTTTTTAACTAAAGCTATTATCTGCCTGCTATCATTGGTTTTGGGTCTATCCACAGTTTGCTACCATCACTCTGGATTTGTGATGCACTCCTTACATAATCTCACTATGTTTTATGCCTATGCATGCCAGTTATTATACACAATGGAACTGATCATGTAGAGCAAAAGAGACGAGCCTTGCATGGCAATAAAATTTCATGCAGATGTCGTTCCATGGTGGGCGCAAAGGCAACCCCCCTCCACCCATTTCGGATCGTAATCAAGAGGAAGATAACTGTTCTGAGGGGGATTCAGAAGGAGAAGACCACTTCTATTTACCCCACGAGGTCTTCGCTCTAACTTGGCATGCTGATGTTGGTAATATCATGCATATGGTGCCTTGCATTGCTTACTGTATACATTAAAGATGTCATCTGCTTAGTTTAGACATGCTTTGTGTCAATGCCATCTGTTTTGTTTCTTTATCGTATATGTGAATCATGCAATGCCATCTTGTCCAGCCAGGCATCATATATGTGAATTTTGCAATGCCACCCTGGTTAGCCAGTCATCTTATATGTGAATTATAACATGCCATCATTTTTTTATTATGTGTTAAATTTGTCAACAATTTTAGTACATTCAATTACTCTTCCTGTGCATCAGCCATTCGGCACGGTCATGGAAAAATCTGGAGTGGAAACAAGGTCTTCAGAGCAGACAATGCCATCTGACGAAGCGCATGTCTTGCTGGTTACCGATAGCTCCTCAGAGGAGGATTCAGAGACAGATGACTAGTCATATTTCCCCCCTGAGGTGCATGCCCTAACTTGGCAGGGTTATGTTACTCATATCGTGCGTATGGTATCTTGCATTGCTATGTCATTTGCTTAGTTTAGACATGCTTTGTGTGAATGCCACCTGTTTAGTGTCTAATTACCATATATGTGAATTATGCAATGCCATCTTGTTGCAAGACATTATATATGTGAATTATGCAATGTTATCTTGTTGCAAGGCATTATGTATGTGAATTATGCAATGCCATGCTGTTTAGACAAGCGTCATATATGTGAATTATAACATGCCGTCCTTTTTTTGTATTTCTCATTGCTTTTGTCGACAATGTCTGTATATTCAACTGCTCTTCCTGTGCATCAGCCATTTGAATTGGTGATGGAGAAATCTGGAGTGAAAACAAGGTCTTCAGAGTAGACAATGCTACCTACTGAAGAAGATACCTTGCTGGTTACAGATAGCTCTTCAGAGGAGGATTCAGAGGCAGATGACCAGTCCTATTATCCCCCTGAGGTGTATGCTCAAACTTGGCAGGGTTATATTACTCATATAATGCATATGTTGTATTGCAATGCTTATTTTTTACATCATATACACAATATTGAATGCCATCTCCTTAGTTGACACATCATATATGCAATTGCCCTCTGCTCACTTCCTTAGTATATAAATCATATATTTGAATTATGTCATGCCATGATGTTTATATAGACAGCATGTATCTGAATTATGGCATGCCAACCCATTTTCTAAAGACATAATATAGTTATATCATCTCATCCTGTTTACATAGTCATCATATTTTAAATTATGTCATTCTATCCGGGAATTATATCGTGCCATCATGTTTCCATCGACGGCATGTTTGTGATTTATGGGATGCAAACCACTTTAATAGACACATCGTATAGTTATATCATGCCATCCTGTTTACATAGTCATCATATTTTGAAGTATGTCATTCTATCCTGTTTAGTTAGCCATCATACATGTGAAATTGTGTCATGCTATCCTGTTTAATTAGCCATCATATATGTGAAATTATGTCCTGCTATTCTGTTTGCTTGGACAACATAAATGTGAATTATTTCATGCCCTGTTTTCTTCACTACTATCCATTGCACCTGTCTATCTTAAAATGTCTGTACATTCAATTACTTTTCTTGTTTATCAGCCATTTCAATTGGAGGGAGTGATGGCAGTATCTGTGGGAGTAAAAACATGGTCTTCAGAAAAGATCATGCTACCTGTCGATGCAGATAGAACCACGGTTGTACTTGCCCAAGAATCAGCCCCACCACACATAACCCACACTCATGCATATTGTACCCCTACCCAATTGGACAGAGAACCAACTACACCCCCTCTAACCCCAACCCTAGCAGATAGACACCTAGTTCCCGTTGACACAACACCGTCTCCATCACAGAGCACCCAAACACGTGCAATTAGTAAGGCAACTGCAATGCCCAAATCACGAGGACCACCACTCTGAACCCGAAGTCAACGCTTAAAGCAGAAGAAGAATTGTTCTCAGGTCAGGTTCCGTAGCTATGGTTCATACTACTTTGCTCTTGCATCACTATATTTACTGATACCAACCAATTTCAAATTTGAAGGATGCAATTGAAACTCCAATGGCGCAACAGGTATGTTTTAAACCTGTTTCTTCAACGTGTTTGGCTATTTGCTGTTGTAACTTGCTCTATGTTGATTTTAGTTTCAATTGAATAAATAGTTATGTCCTCATGCCATGCACATTACAAGTGTTTTTATTGCCGTGTAGTTTCCCACACTTATATTCTGTCTATGCTGCTTTGTCTTAAATAGATATGATTCGAACTGTATCTATCTTGATTTGGCAACATAAACAAGAATGATATAGACCATAGAATGACCATACTACATAGATATATGTTTGTTTCATGCTGTTACCCTGTCCACCTTACTACTGAACTGGTTTACCAAAAAGTGTTTCATATACTATATTGTAAACTTGAGTTGTGTTTGTTTGTTTCCCTTTTAGAACACGGATAAAATATTGGAGAAGAGTACTGGTACGTCTCCAACGTATCTATAACTTTTGATTGCTCCATGCTACTTTATCTACTGTTTTGGACTATATTGGGCTTTATTTTCCACTTTTATATTACCTTTGGGACTAACCTATTAACCGGAGGCCCAGCCCAGAATTGTTGTTTTTTTTTGCCTATTTCAGTGTTTTGAAGAAACGGAATATCAAACGGAGTCCAAACGGAATGAAACCTTCGGGATCGTGATTTTCCAACCGAACGTGATCCAGGAGACTTGGACCCTACTCCAGAAGTGCCAGACGCGGTCACGAGGGTGGAGGGCGCGCCCCCTGGGCACGCCCCCTACCTCGTGGGCCCCCTGACGCTCCACCGACGTACTCCTTCCTCCTATATATACCTATGTATCCCCGAATGATCAGAACAGGAGCCAAAAACCTAATTCCACCGCCGCAACCTTCTGTATCCACGAGATCCCATCTTGGGGCCTATTCCGGAGCTCCGCCTGAGGGGAAATCCACCACGGAGGGCTTCTGCATCATCACCATAGCCCCTCCAATGAAGTGTGAGTAGTTTACTTCAGACCTTCGGGTCCATAGCTAGTAGCTAGATTGCTTCTTCTCTCTTTTTGGATCTCAATACAATGTTCTCCCCCTCTCTCGTGGAGATCTATTCGATGTAATCTTCTTTTTGCAGTGTGTTTGTTGAGACCGATGAATTGTGGGTTTATGATCCAGTATTATCTATGGAAAATATTTGATTCTTCTCTGAATTCTTTTATGTATGATTGAGTTATCTTTGAAAGTCTCTTCGAATTATCCTTTTTTGTTTGGCCAACTAGATTGGTAGTTCTTGCAATGGGAGAAGTGCTTAGCTTTGGGTTCAATCTTGCTGTGTCCTTACTCAGTGACAGAAAGAATTGCAAGGCACGTATTGTATTGTTGCCATCGAGGATAACAAGATGGGGTTTTTATCATATTGCATGAATATATCCCTCTACATCATGTCATCTTGCTTAAGGCGTTTCCCTTTTTTTAACTTAATACTCTAGATGCATGCTGGATAGCGGTCGATGAGTGGAGTAATAGTAGTAGATGCAGAATCGTTTCGATATACTTGTTTTGGACGTGATGCCTATATACATGATCATTGCCGAGATATACTCATAACTATGCTCAATTCTGTCAATTGCTCAACAGTAATTTGTTCACCCACCATAGAATACTTATGCTCTTGAGAGAAGCCACTAGTGAAACCTATGGCCCCCAGGTCTATTCTCATCATATCAATCTCTATCACTTTATTTACTTGCTTTGTTTTTACTTTGCCTTTTACTTTTCACTTTGCATCTATCTATCTAAAATACCAAAAATATTATCATCTCTATCAGATCTCACTCTCGTAAGTGACCGTGAAGGGATTGACAACCCCTAAGCATTGGTTGCGAGTTGCTATCGTTTTGTGTAGGTACGAGGGACTTGTGCGTGGTCTCCTACTGGATTGATACCTTGGTTCTCAAAAACTGAGGGAAATACTTACGCTACTTTGCTGCATCATCCTCTCCTCTTCGGGGAAATCCAACGCAGTGCTCAAAAGGTAGCAAGAAGAATTTCTGGCACCGTTGCCGGGGAGGCTCACGCAAGCAAGTCAACCATACCAACCACCCATCGCAATCCGTATCTCTTGCATTACATTATTTGCCATTTGCCTCTCATTTTCCTCTCCCCCACTTCTCCCTTGCCGTTTTATTCGCCCCTCTTCCGTTCGATCTTGTGTCTCCATGTACCTCCTTTTTTTGCTTGCATGTTGGCTTGCTAAAAGTTTATGGATCCTCATCCACTTGCTAATCTCTTTAAGAGATCCAATTATGTTGAACCTATTGCTAGTGAGTTGAGTGCACTAGATTATCTTTATGAGGTTTTGCTTGAAATTCGTGAATCTGAAAATTATGGTGAAGAAATTTATGAAGAGATTCACGATAACTCCTTGAATATAAAGCATGATATCAATGAGTCTCTCAAAGCCATGAGAATTTCCATTGATGAGTGCAAGGAAAGAACCGCTAGGATGCGTGCTTCCAAAGATGCCTTTATTAAAGCGTGTTCTTCCAATTCCTATGAAAATCAAGATGAAGATCTAAAAGTTATTGATGTGTCCCCATTAAATCTTTGTTTTGCAATATGAATCTTGATGAATCTGAATATGATCTTCCTTTACCTAGAAGGCGTTCTAAGAATTCGGAGTTTCTAGATCTTGATGATGAATTTGATGATAGTGGGATTGAAATAAATAAAAACCGTGATGCTAAACCCACTATTTTGGATCTCAAGGAATTTAATTATGAAAATTGCTCTTTGATTGGTAGTATTTCCTTGTTGCAATCCGTGCTAGATTCTCCTCATGCTTATAGTCAAAATAAGGCCTTTACCGAACACATTGTTGATGCTTTGATGGAATCTTATGAAGAAAAACTTGAGTTGAAAGTTTCTATCCCTAGAAAACTCTATGATAAGTGGGAACATACTATTAAAATTAAAATTAGAGATTTTGAGTTCCATGCTTTGTGTGATTTGGGTGCTAGTGTCTCTACTATTCCGAAAACTTTATGTGATTTGCTAGATTTCCGTGATTTTGATGATTGCTCTCTAAACTTGCATCTTGCGGATTCCACTACTAAAAAGCCTATGGGAAGAACTAATGATGTTCTTATTGTTGCAAATAGGAACTATGTGCCCGTAGATTTTATCGTTCTTGATATAGATTGCAATCCTTCATGTCCTATTATTCTTGGTAGACCTTTCCTTAGAACGATTGGTGCAATTATTGATGTGAAGGAAGGGAATATTCGATTCCAATTTCCCTTAAAGAAGGGCATGGAACACTTCCCTAGAAAGAAAATAAAATTACCATATGAATCTATCATGAGAGCCACTTATGGATTGCCTACCAAAGATGGCAATACCTAGATCTATCCTTGCTTTTATGCCTAGCTAGGGGCGTTAAACGATAGCGCTTGTTGGGAGGCAACCCAATTTTATTTTGTGTTTTTTGTTTTTGCTTCTGTTAGGAATAAATAATCCATCTACCTTCTTTTTGTATGTGGTTTTATGTTTTAATTAGTGTTTGTGCCAAGTAGAACCTATAGGATAACCTACGATGATAGTTGATTTGATTCTGCTGAGAAACAGAAACTTTGCGCGCACGAATATAATTTTGTTAAATCACAGGAACAAGCTTTTGCGTTGATTCTTTTTGTTGCTGTTCAATAAAAAAATTTCCAGGACTTCCTATTTTGGCAAAAAATTTAGAGTTCCAGAAGTTTGCGTTAGTTACAGATTGCTACAGACTGTTCTATTTTTGACAGATTCTGTTTTTCGTGTGTTGTTTGCTTATTTTGATGAATCTATGGCTAGTAAAATAGTTTATAAACCATAGAGAAGTTGGAATACAGTAGGTTTAACACCAATATAAATAAATAATGAGTTCATTACAGTACCTTAAATAGTTCTTTGTTTTCTTTCTCTAACGGAGCTCACGAGATTTATGTTGAGTTTTGTGTTGTGAAGTTTTCAAGTTTTGGGTGAATTCTTTTGATGGATTATGGAACAAGGAGTGGCAAGAGCCTAAGCTTGGGGATGCCCATGGCACCCCCAAGATAATCCAAGGACACCAAAAAGTCAAAGCTTTGGGATGCCCCGGAAGGCATCCCCTCTTTCGTCCACTTCCATCGGTAATTTACTTGGAGCTGTATTTTTATTCATCACATGATATGTGTTTTGCTTGGAGAGTCTTGTATTATTTGCGTCTTTGCTTGTTAGTTTACCACAATCATCCTTGCTGTACACATCTTCTGAGAGAGCCATATATGAATTGGAATTTGTTAGAATACTCTATGTGCTTCACTTATATCTTTTGAGTTTGATAGTTTTGCTCATAGTTCTTCACTTATATCTTTTGAGCGTGATAATTTTTGCTCTAGTGCTTCACTTATATCCTTTAGAGCATGGTGGTGGATTTGTTTTAAAGAAACTATTGATCTCTCATGCTTCACTTAGATTATTTTGAGAGTCGTTAATAGCATGGTAATTTGCTTAATGTTAATATACTTAGTGTTCAAGATATGTGAAACTTTCTTTTGAGTGAATTGACTACTAAGATAAGTTTGATGCTTGATAATTGTTTTGAGATATGGAGGTGATAATATCAAAGTCGTGCTAGTTGATAATTGTGAATTTGAGAATTACTTGTGTTGAAATTTGCAAGTCCCGTAGCATGCACGTATGGTTAAAGTTGTGTAACAAATTTGAAACATGAAGTGTACCCGGCTTGTGCATCCTTATGAGTGGCGGTCGGGGACGAGCGATGGTCTTTTCCTACCAATCTATCCCCCTAGGAGAATGCACGTAGTACATGAATTTTTGATGGCTTCTAAATTTTTGCAATAAGTATATGAGTTCTTTTGACTAATGTTGAGTCCATGGATTATACGCACTCTCAACTTTCCACCTTTGCTACCCTCTTCGGTACCGTGCATTGCCCTTTCTCACCTTGAGAGTTGGTGCAAACTTCGCCGGTGCATCCAAACCCCGTGATACGATACGCTCTATCACACATAAACCTCCTTATATCTTCCTCAAAACAGCCACCATACCTACCTATCATGGCATTTCCATAGCCATTCCGAGATATATTGCCATGCAACTTCCATCATCATTATTATGACATGCATTACTTTTGTCATATTGCCATTGCATGATCATGTAGTTGCCATCGTATTTGTGGCAAAGCCACCATGCATTATTTTTCATACATGTCACTCTTGATTCATTGCACCATCCCGGTACACCGCCGGAGGCATTCATATAGAGTCATATCTTGTTCTATGTTTTGAGTAGTAATTGTTGAGTTGTAAGAAAAATAAAAGTGTGATGATCATCATTATTAGAGCATTGTCCCAAGTGAGGAAAGGATGATGGAGACTATGATTCCCCCATAAGTCGGGATGAGGCTCCGGACGAAAAAAAAGAGAAAAGAAAAAAAAGCAAGGCCAAAGAAAAAAAAGAAAGGCCCAAAAAAAGAGAAAAAAAATGAGAGAAAACGAGAGAAGGGACAATGCTACTATCCTTTTACCACACTTGTGCTTCAAAGTAGCACCAAGATCTTCATGATAGAGAGTCTCTCATTTTGTCACTTTCATATACTAGTGGGAATTTTTCATTATAGAACTTGGCTTGTATATTCCAATGATGGGCTTCCTCAAAATTCCCTAGGTCTTCGTGAGCAAGCAAGTTGGATGCACACCCACTTAGTTTCTTTTGTAGAGCTTTCATATACTTATAGCTCTAGTGCATCCGTTGCATGGCAATCCCTACTCCTCATGTTGACATCAATTGATGGGCATCTCCATAGCCCATTGATTAGCCTCGTCAATGAGAGACTTCCTCCTTTTTTGTCTTCTCCACACAATCCCCATCATCATATTCTATTCCACCCATAGTGCTATATCCATGGCTCGTGCTCATGTATTGCGTGAAGGTTGAAAAAGTTTGAGATTATTTGAGTATGAAACAATTGCTTGGCTTGTCATCGGGGGTATAGAAGTTGGGAACATCTTTGTGTGACGAAAATGAAGCATAGCCTAGCTATATGATTTTGTAGGGATGAACTTTCTGTTGCCATGTTATTTTGAGAAGACATGATTGCTTGATTAGTATGCTTAAAGTATTATCTTTTTTGTGTCAATATGAATTTTTGTCTTAAATATTTCAGATCTGAATATTCATATCACAAGTAAGAAGATTTATATTGAAATTATGCCAAAGTATCACTCCGCATCAAAAATTCTTTTTTACCATTTACCTACTCGAGGACGAGCAGGAATTAAGCTTGGGGATGCCTGATACGTCTCCAACGTATCTATAATTTTTGATTGCTCCATGCTACTTTATCAACTGTTTTGGACTATATTGGGCTTTATTTTACACTTTTATATTACTTTTGGGACTAACCTATTAACCGGAGGCCCATCCCAGAATTGCTGTTTTTTTGCCTATTTCAGTGTTTCGAAGAAACAGAATATCAGACGGAGTCCAAACGGAATGAATCCTTCGGGATTGTGATTTTCCAACCGAACGTGATCCAGGAGACTTGGACCCTACTCCAAGAAGTGCCAAAGGCGGTCACGAGGGTGGAGGGCGCGCCCCCCTGGGCGCCCCCCTACCTCGTGGGCCCCCTAATGCTCCACCGACGTACTCCTTCCTCCTATATATACCTATGTATCCCCGAATGATCAGAACAGGAGCCAAAAACCTAATTCCACCGCCGCAACCTTCTGTATCCACGAGATCCCATCTTGGGGCCTGTTCCGGAGCTCCGCTGGAGGGGGCATCCACCACGGAGGGCTTCTACATCATCACCATAGCCCCTCCGATGACGTGTGAGTAGTTTACTTCAGACCTTCGGGTCCATAGCTAGTAGCTAGATGGCTTCTTCTCTCTTTTTGGATCTCAATACAATGCTCTCCCCCTCTCTCGTGGCGATCTATTCGATGTAATCTACTTTTTGCGGTGTGTTTGTTGAGACCAATGAATTGTGGGTTTATGATCCAGTATTATCTATGGAAAATACTTGATTCTTCTCTGAATTCTTTTATGTATGATTGAGTTATCTTTGCAAGTCTCTTCGAATTATCCTTTTTGGTTTGGCCAACTAGATTGGTAGCTCTTGCAATGGGAGAAGTGCTTAGCTTTGGGTTCAATCTTGCGTTGTCCTTACTCAATGACAGAAAGAGTTGCAAGGCACGTATTGTATTGTTGCCATTGAGGATAACAAGATGGGGTTTTTATCATATTGCATGAATTTATCCCTCTACATCATGTCATCTTGCTTAAGGCGTTACTCTATTTTTAACTTAATACTCTAGATGCATGCTGGATAGCAGTCGATGAGTGGAGTAATAGTAGTAGATGCAGAATCGTGTCAAGCTACTTGTTTTGGACGTGATGCCTATATGCATGATCATTGCCGAGATATACTCATAAACTATGTTCAATTCTGTCAATTGCACAACACTAATTTGTTCACCCACCGTAGAATACTTATGCTCTTGAGAGAAGCCACTAGTGAAACCTATGGCCCCCGGGTCTATTCTCATCATATCAATCTCTATCACTTTATTTACTTGCTTTGTTTTTACTTTGCCTTTTACTTTTCACTTTGCATCTATCTATCAAAAATACCAAAAGTATTATCATCTCTATCAGATCTCACTCTCGTAAGTGACCGTGAAGGTATTGACAACCCCTAAGCGCTGGTTGCGAGTTGCTATCGTTTTGTGTAGGTACGAGGGACTTGTGCGTGGTCTCCTACTGGATTGATACCTTGGTTCTCAAGAACTGAGGGAAATACTTACGCTACTTTGTTGCATCATCCTCTCCTCTTCGGGGAAATCCAACGCAGTGCTCAAGAGGTAGCAAGTACCCTGTTATGCAATGGTAAAGGAAGTAATGCAGATAAGGTTCAAGATAGTGAGACATCCCTATTGGTCTCCAAGAAAGCTGATAAAAACTATACTGAGGACACTGAGACAACCCCAAAGTCCTGTCTTGATGTGGTGTTTGAGTTACTGGCAACCACTGCTGGCACCAGCTCTTCGAACTTGTTGCCTGAATCACTTCGGCTTCTTGAGTTTCAACTTCAAGTTGAAAGACATCGATCAGATGTTATGCGACAGGAAGCCAAAGGACTGAGGAAGTCCCTGCAGAATTCAGATGCATACTTTCTGGTGCAACAGCAGGCACTAGAGGACTTAAGCGCCAAACAAGAGAAAGTTAATAAGCTTGCTAAGCATCTTGCCAGCATTATGGGTACCCAGGATATTGTTTCTTGAGATCTTCTGAAGTGGTTTCAGTTCTGGACTTGTTTTGCTGTGGCGTTTATATGCTGCTGTGTTCCCTATATTTGCACTGGTGGCCAACTTTGATGCCCAGTGGATGTAATATGTGTAATAGCCGTGATAGCCTAGTGTAAGTTGCTTGCTTATTTATTTCCTTATTGTCTTGTTTATTTGTTTGCTTGTAGTCAGTGCAGTTCTTTTTCTGCGGTTTGCTAGTGGCTGCAACAACCTATTTTTTAAAACTAGGCCACAATAACCATGGGCTAATATTTACTGTAGTGACACTGCACCTACGGGCCGTAGAAACAGTGGGCCTTCTACGGGCCATACAAACAGTGGGCCTTCCATGGGCCGTAGAAACAATGGGCCTTCTACGGGCCGCGGAAACAATGGGCCTTCTACGGGCCGTATCATCAATGGGCCTTATACGGGCAGTATGATCGATTGGCCAAACATGGGCCAATAACAGGCTGCACTATGGCCGTAAACGGGCTAGAGTTGGAATCGTCCGTTCATGGGCCGACCATAACAGGCCATCGTTAATAGGCCGTATTTCATGACGCTATGAAAACGGCCCAACGTGTTAACGGACCACAAACGGGCCGACTGTAACCACGGGCTGAATTTGGCCCATAAGTAGAAAATGACAGTAACAGGCCATAAGTAAACGAATGCTGGAAATGAGCCCAAGATTAAATGGGCTCTGAGAAGGCCGAAAGATAACATCGGCTAGAAACGGCCCAATGAAATAACGGGCCCTTAATGAGTGTAAAGTGATACACTGTTCATTATGGGTCTATTTCACCACAGGCCGTTAATGGGTGTAAAGTAATACACTGTTCATTACGGGCCAGTTTCACCACGGGCCGTTAATAGGCCAAGAGTTACATAGGGCCTCATATGGGCCGAAAGACGTCATGGGCCATACATGGGCCAGAAATGAAAACGGGCTGGAATCATATTGGGTGTCCCAGATGACGCTACTGGGCCTAATTCGGATAGGGCGTAACGGGCTTGGGTTAGCAGGCTGTAAATGGTCTATATGCGAACATACCATTAACAGGCTTTACATGGGCCGGCCCGCCACCTTTAGACCAAGTAAAATGGGCCGACCTTTTCACGGGAATGGGCCTCTGTTGGGCCGTGCCACGTGTCGACGTATCATAGGCGCCTTCTATCCAATGAGTGGATGACAACTGTCCCAACGGTGAGCTGACACGTGTTTCCTCCAGCCAATGATGATTTTACACGTGGAAAATCCCCATTGGTCGGGGCTGTTAACGGGTTATCGGATCCAAAACCCGACCCGATAGCTTAACGGCGTTCCGTTACGGCGGATGCCACATGTTGGTCACCCTTGACGAAAGCACTTCTGTGACGTGCAATATATCGTCATGGAAGTGGACACTTCCGTGATGATAATTTAGGTAATGTCATGGAACACTTCTACGACAACACAGGTGTGACTATCTTGATTCTGTCATAAATTTGTCATGGATGTACATGCATGACAAAAAACGTGACCTACTGTGACAAACACGTATCATCATGGAAGTGTATTTTTTTGTAATGACCCTTTCTTTGACTGATCCATTTTGAACTTCTTCAAAACTTTATCAAGGTATGTGCTTTGTGAAAGTCCAATTAAGTGTCTTGATCTATCTCTATGATCTTGATTCCCAGTATGTAAGCAGCTTCTGCGAGGTCTTTCATAGAAAAACTCTTATTCAGGTATCCCTTTATGCTATCCAGAAATTCTATATTATTTCTAATCAACAATATGTCATCCACATATAATATCAGAAATGCTACAGAGCTCCCACTCACTTTCTTGTAAATACAGGCTTCTCCAAAAGTCCGTATAAAACCATATGCTTTGATCACACTATCAAAGCGTTTATTCGAACTCTGAGAGGCTTGCAACAGTCCATAAATGGATCGCTGGAGCTTGCACACTTTGTTAGCACCTTTTGGATCGACAAAACCTTCTTGTTGCATCATATACAACTCATCTTCCAGAAATCCATTCAAGAATGCAGTTTTGACATCCATTTGCCAAATTTCATAATCATAAAATGCGGCAATCGCTAACATGATTCGGATAGACTTAAGCATTGCTACGGGTGAGAAACTCTCATCGTAGTCAACTCCTTGAACTTTTAAAAAACCTTTTGCAATAAGTCGAGCATTGTAAACGGTAACATTACTGTCTGCGTCGGTCTTCTTCTTAAAAATCCATTTATTTTCTATGGCTTGCCGATCATCGGGCAAGTCCACCAAAGTCCACACTTTGTTCTCATACATGGATCCCATCTCAGATTTCATGGCCTCAAGCCATTTCGCGGCATATGGGCTCATCATTGCTTCCTTATAGTTCATAGGTTCATCATGGTCTAGTAACATGACTTCCAGAATAGGATTACCGTACCACACTGGTGCGGATCTTACTCTAGAAGACCTACGAAGTTCGGTAGTAACTTGATCTGAAACTTCATGATCATGATCATTAGCTTCCTCACTAATTGGTGTAGGAATCACGGGAACTGATTTCTGTGATGAACTACTTTCCAATAAGGGAGAAGGTACAATTACCTGATCAAGTTCTACTTTCCTCCCGCTCACTTCTTTCGAGAGAAACTCCTTCTCTAGAAAGGATCCATTCTTAGCAACAAAGATTTTGCCTTCGGATCTGTGATAGAAAGTGTACCCAACAGTTTCCTTTGGATATCCTATGAAGACGTACTTCTCCGATTTGGGCGAGCTTATCAGGTTGAAGCTTTTTCACATAAGCATCGCAGCCCCAAACTTTAAGAAACGACAACTTTGGTTTCTTGCCAAACCATAGTTCATAAGGCGTCGTCTCAAGGGATTTTGATGGTGCCCTATTTAAAGTGAATGCAACAGTCTCTAAAGCATAACCCCAAAACGATAGCGGTAAATCAGTAAGAGACATCATAGATCGCACCATATCCAATTTAGTATGGTTATGATGTTCGGGCACACCATTTCGCTGTGGTGTTCCAGGTGAAACTATCCCATGTTGTTTCAACTGAAGACCAAATTCGTAACTCAAATATTGTCCTCCACGATCAGATCATAGAAACTTTATTTTCTTGTAACGATGATTTTCCACTTCACTCTGAAATTCTTTGAACTTTCCAAATGTTTCAGACTTATGTTTCATCAAGTAGATACAATCATATCTGCCCAAACCATCTGTGAAGGTAATAAAATAACGATACCTGCCACGAGCCTCAACACTAATGTGACCGCATACATTGGTATGTATTATTTCCAATAAGTCAGTAGCTCGTTCCATTGTTCCGGAGAATCGTGTTTTAGTCATCTTGCCCTTAAGGTACGGTTCGCAAGCACCAAGTGATTCATAATCAAGTGATTCCAAAAGTCCATCAACATGGAGTTTCTTCATGCGCTTTACACCAATATGACCCAAACAGTGATACGTCTCCAACGTATCTACTTTTCCAAACACTTTTGCCCTTGTTTTGGACTCTAACTTGCATGATTTGAATGAAACTAACCCGGACTGATGCTGTTTTCAGCAGAACTGCCATGGTGTTGTTTATTGTGCAGAAAACAAAAGTTCTCGGAATGACCTGAAAATCCACGGAGATAAGTTTTGGAAAATGTAAAAAATACTGGCGAAAGAATCAAGGCCAGGGGGCCCACACCCTGTCCACGAGGGTGGGGGCGCGCCCTCTCCCCTGGGCGCACCCCCCTATCTTGTGGGCCCCCTGACGCTCCACCGACCTCAACTCCAACTCCATATATTCCGTTTCACGGAGAAAATAATCAGAGAGAAAGTTTCATCGCGTATTACGATACGGAGCCGCCGCCAATCCCTAATCTCTCTCGGGAGGACTGATCTGGAGTCCGTTCGGGGCTCCGGAGAGGGGGATTCCTCGCGATCGTCATCATCAACCATCCTCCATCACCAATTCCATGATGCTCACCGCCGTGCGTGAGTAATTCCATCGTAGGCTTGCTGGACGGTGATGGGTTGGATGAGATTTACCATGTAATCAAGTTAGTTTTGTTAGGGTTTGATCCCTAGTATCCACTATGTTCTGAGATTGATGTTGCTATGACTTTGCTATGCTTAATTCTTGTCACTAGGGCCCGAGTGCCATGATTTCAGATCTGAACCTATTATGTTTTCATGAATATATGTGAGTTCTTGATCCTATCTTGCAAGTCTATAGTCACCTATTATGTGTTATGATCCGACAACCCCGAAGTGACGATAATCGGGATACTTCTCGGTGATGACCATAGTTTGAGGAGTTCATGTATTCGCTATGTGTTAATGCTTTGTTCCGGTTCTCTATTAAAAGAAGGCCTTAATATCCCTTAGTTTCCACTAGGACCCCGCTGCCACGGGAGGTTAGGACAAAAGATGTCATGCAAGTTCTTTTCCATAAGCACGTATGACTATATTCGGAATACATGCCTACATTACATTGATGAATTGGAGCTAGTTCTGTGTCACCCTAGGTTATAGCTATTACATGAGGAATCGCATACGACATAATTACCCATCACTGATCCAATGCATACAAGCTTTTCACATACTGTGCTTTGCGTATTTACTTTTCTGTTGCTACTGTTAGAACTACTACAAAACTATTATCTTTACTTTTGCCACTGTTACCTTTATTATCATACTACTTTGCTACTAAATACTTTGCTGCAGATACTAAGTTATCCAGGTGTGGTTGAATTGACAACTCAACTTCTAATACTTAAGAATATTCTTTGGCTCCCCTTGTGTCGAATCAATAAATTTGGGTTGAATACTCTACCCTCGAAAGCTGTTGCGATCCCCTACACTTGTGGGTTATCAAGACTAAATTTTGGCGCCGTTGCCGGGGAGCATAGCTCTATTCTTTGAGTCACTTGGGATTTATATCTGTTGATCACTATGAGGAACTTGAAAGACGAAAGAACTAAGATTTTGCCCTCAACTACGAGGGGAGGTAAGGAACTGCCATCTAGCTCTGCACTAGATTCTCCTTCTATTATTAGTAAGCTTGCGACACCTAAACCTGCTACTGCTATGAATTCTGATATGTTGCATGTTATTGATGATGCCACTTCTGCTATGCATGATACTTATGATGAAACTACTTCTGTGCGTGATACTACTTAGCCATTAGGTGAATTTCTTGATGAACAACTTGCTAGGGTTAGAGAGAATGAAATTATTGAAGATGCTATTATTGATGATAGTGATGATGAAAGTTCTCCCCCTGATTATGAATTACCTATTGTTCCTGAGGGTTATGTTATGGATGAGGAAGCTGCTAGAGCTATCTTTGCTTGCAAGGATAGATATGATCTTGAGAAGTTATTAGCTAAATGGAAGCAGCAATCTCTTCATGCTAGAATGAAACCTGACCCTGCTTTTGCTACTTCACCTATCTGTGTTACTGATAAGGTTATGAATTCTCTGTTGATCCTGAAATTATTACTTTGGTTGAATCTGATCCTTTTTATGGCTATGAATCTGAAACTGTTGTGGCACATCTTACCAAGTTAAATGATATAGCCACCCTGTTTACTAATGATGAGAAGTCTCACTATTATTATATCCTTAAGATATTTCCATTCTCATTAAAGGGTGATGCTAAGACTTGGTTTAATTCTCTTGATCCTGGTTGTGTGCGTAGTCCCCAGGATATCATTTATTACTTCTCTGCTAAATATTTCCGTGCTCATAAGAAACAAGCTGCCTTGCGGGAAATATACAATTTTGTGCAAATCAAAGAAGAGAGTCTCCCACAAGCTTGGGGGAGGCTTCTCCGATTACTTAATGCTTTGCCTGATCATCCTCTTAAGAAAAATGAAATACTTGATATCTTTTATAATGGACTAACCGATGCTTCCAAGGACTACTTGGATAGTTGTGCTGGTTGTGTTTTCAGGGAAAGAACAGTCGACCAAGCTGAATTACTATTGAATAATATGTTGACTAATGAAAATAATTGGGCTCTGCTGAGCCAATTCCTTAGCCTATTCCTAAACCCACTCCGAAGAAGAGGGGTGTTCTATTTCTCAGTCCTGAAGATATGCAAGAGGCAAAGAAATCAATGAAAGAAAAAGGTATTAAAGCTTAAGATGTTAAGAATTTACCAGCTATTGAAGAAATACATGGTCTTAATATACCGCCTGTCGAAGAAACACATTGTCTTGATAACCCGACACAGGTAGTAAAGGTAAATTCTCTCTATAAATATGATAAAGTTGAAATTCCCTCTACTAAATTTCATAGCCAATGCTTAGATGAATTTGATGACTTTATGGCTAGACAAGAAAGTTTTAATGCTTATGTTGGTAGAGAATTAAAGAATAATGCTTTCGAGATAGGACGATTGAGTGATTATATGGCTAGAGTTAAGTGAACTTAAACTCATTAGCAAATATGCTTCTATGGTTACCACTCAAGCTGAGCAAGTACTTAAAGCTCAAAGTGATTTGCTTGATAAATTAAATAATAAATATGACTTTGTTGTTAGAGTGGCTACTAGAACTGGTAGAATGACTCAGGAACCTTTGTATCCCGAAGGCCACCCTAAGAGAATCGAGCAAGATTCTCAGAAAAATAATTTAGAGGAACCTAGTTCTTCTAAAAAGAAGAAAAAGAAAAATGATAGGACTTTGCATGCTTCTAGTGAACCTGTTGTAGACACACCTGAGAATCCCTATGATATTTCTATTTCTGATGCTGAAACACAATCAGGTGATGAACATGAACCGAGTGATAATGTTAATGATAATGTTCATGTTGATTCTCAACCTAGCAAAAATAATGAAGTAGAGATTGAACCTGCTGTTGATCTTGATAACCCATAATCAAAGAATCAACGTTATGATAAGAGAGATTTTGTTTCTAGGAAGGACGGTAGAGAAAGAGAACCATGGGTTTAGAAACCCATGCCCTTTCCTCCTAAACCATCCAAGACAAAGGATGATGAGGATTTTGAGCACTTAGCGGAAATGATTAGACCTACCTTCTTACGTATGCGCTTAACTGGTATGCTCAAAGTAAATTCTTATGCTAAGTACATGAAGGATATTATTAAAAATAAAAGAAAGATACCGGAAGCTGAAATTTCCACCATGCTTGCAATTACACTATTAAGGGTGGAATACCAAAGAAACTTGGAGATCCGGGGGTACCAACTATACCATGCTCCATTAAAAGAAATTATGTTAAAACTGCTTTATGTGATCTTGGAGCTGGTGTTAGTGTTATGCCTCTCTCTTTATATCGTAGACTTGAATTGAATAAGTTGACACCTACTGAAATATCTTTGCAAATGGCTGATAAATCAACTGCTATACCTGTCGGTATTTGTGAGAATATGCCTGTTGTGGTTGCAAATGTCACTATCTTAACGGACTTTGTGTAACATCCCAAATTTTCAATTTGGAATGTTATACAAATAGATCATTATTGCATATCATATTTATTGCATTTTGCCTCGATCCTAGAAATTCTACGCAACTCAAGAACCCATGGAGAGAGTTGGGGATTTCGATATTTTCATATTTGAGTTTTCTCAAATTTTGGACATAGGATCATTTGATTTTATTTATTTTATCTTCAATTATTTCAATTATAAAAATATGCGAGAGGGAATAAAATGACTTTCCCAAAATAAAGAAATATTGAGGATTTAATAAAAAATCAAATAAGATTTTATTTTGGATTTTATTGCTATTTTATTTGAATTAAGGAAAAATGCGCGCTTTCCAAAATAGCATTTAGGCACCAAATAAATGTTCATATAAACAGGCTTGATTTTAGAAGCCGTAGAAAATTTATTTCGGGATTTTTGGAGTCCGTTTAGTATTTCTTTCGTTTGATTTTCTGCGTGAAAATTATTTAAAAAAAATCCGAACCGACTACAGGCCGGGATCGGCCAGGACTGTCCTGGCCGGGGACTTTATATAGCGCCCGGGCTGACCCCCCCCTCAGCCCAAGCCGCCGCCGCCGCCGCCCAAACCCTAACCCTAGCCACAGCCGCCGTCGCCCAAACCCTAACCCTAGCCGCCGCCAGCCCGCCCCGCCGCCGGAGCCGCCGCCGGCGCCCTTGTCGGACCCTGCCGCCATCGCCGTCGACCACCGCCGCCCTCGCCGGAGTCGCCGCCGCCGCCGACCCGCACCCTGAGGTTGACCTCGCCACCGCCGCCGTTTTTTTTTGAAAAACCGTTCTGTTTTCCGTCGGTTTTCGTCGGTTATTTTTTTAGATCCGTTTTTTTATTAGATCAGTTTTTTTTCGGTTAGGTTAATTAGCGAGCGTTCGCTCGTTCGTTCGTTTTAACGAACACGTTCACCGTTTAGATCCAGATAACGAACGTTTGTTGGTTAATCTGTTCGTCATTTTCCTTTTTCTCGGATTTATTCCGTGATTTTTCAGATCGCGATTTCTGATCCGATTTTCGTTTTAGTATAACTTTTCGCTCGTTTATCGGAATCAGGCGATTCAAGCGCCTAGAGTTTCGTCTCGAAACCCTCTTTCCGAATAATCAACTCAAACAAGTTTTTGCTACTGTAAAATTTGACTTAGGTCCAGATTAGTAAATGAAGCTTGTTTCTTTCGCCGTTTGACTTTCGTTGCTTCGTTCGTTTTGATTGTTTTTGCAAACCGCGAGTTCTTAAGTTGAGCTTTCTGGTTAGATCTCTTATTTGAGTTTACCTGTGAATTAGATGAGTACTTACTGTATGCTTGTTTGTTTGCGATAGAGTACCCGGATTGCGCCGCTTGCTACTTCGAATCCCTAGGTTTCACGGACCATCAGCAAGGCAAGTAACACTTTGATGATACCTCTTTACTACCAAGTTTTATTGCATTAGATCAACCGTCAAACAATTGCATGATTAGGATCTGATTTAATATGTGGGCTTTGGGAAGTAGATGAGGTAGTACCTATTACCGATTTTATTATCAAACCCTTTCGAGTTACTCTACATTTGCTTATTATGCCATGCTATACTAGTAGACGTGGATTGGGTGAGTGTATCCATGACAGATGTGAGATTGTTAAATTAATGGTTTATTTAAGGTGGCAACTTTAATACACATTTGGGTGGATTGAGGTACCTCGGTATTCCAGGATTGCCTGTTGTTTTCTTTATGGACCGCCACCCAGGCACAAAGGGATCATGAGATTATTCATGCTAGAAACTTCCGTGTGCAGCCACAAGCTACTATGGGCTCTAGCATAGTTGACTAAGTTGTGCGAACTCTTACAGTGGTAGACTAGCAGATGTAGGGGATGTAGGTTGGTACTGTCTACCCGATCGTAAGGTGCTAGCGCTTCTGAAAGACTATGTGTCGGTCATCCGTTTCTCAAATACCATGTAGTGCGAGAATCCCAACGGAGGAGATCGAGTCTTGTGGGGAAAAGTGCGCAAACCTCTGCAGAGTGTATAAACTAATCATGGTATCCGTGTCCCCGGTTATGGACATCTTGAGTATCTACTATTTGGATTATCATGTGAATCTCATCATGTTAGTTTTAATAAATATTGTTGGGTTTGTTTAATGATGATGATACTTAATTGGGAATGAGGATGCTGTCAACCATTCTCAATGTTTAACAACCACCATGATAGTTAAATAAATGTATTCCTTTGCAGTAGGGAAAAATTGGCTTTATGAAAAACTATAACCATAGAGCTTTTCCACCAAGCCATATATGCATGTAGTATAGCTTTATTCTTCATTACTCTCTATGTGTTACATGCCAGCATATTCCATGTGCTGACCCATTTTCGGGCTGCAACGTTTGATAACCCACAAGTATAGGGGATCACAACAGCTTTCAAGGGTAGAGTATTCAACCCAAATTTATTGATTTGACACAAGGGGAGCCAGAGAATATTCTTGAGTATTAGCAGTTGAGTTGTCAATTCAACCACACCTGGATAACTTAGTATCTGCAGCAAAGTGTTTAGTAGCAAAAGTGGTATGATAATAAAGGTAACGGTAGCAAAAGTAAAGATAAATGTTTTGGGGTTTTTGTAGTAGTTGTAACAGTAGCAACGGAAAAGTAAATAAGCGAAGAACAATATGTGAAAAGCTCGTAGGCAATGGATCAGTGATGGATAATTATGCTGGATGCGATTCCTCATGCAATAGTTATAACATAGGGTGATATAGAACTACCACCAATTCATCAATGTAATGTAGGCATGTATTCCATAAATAGTCATACGTGCTTATGGAAAAGAACTTGCATGACATCTTTTGTCCTACCCTCCCATGTTCAGCGGGGTCCTTACGGAAACTAAGGGATATTAAGGCCTCCTTTTAATAGAGAACCGGAACAAAGCATTAACACAGAGTGAATACATGAACTCCTCAAACTACGGTCATCATCGAGAAGTATCCCAATTATTGTCATTTCTGGGTTGTCGGATCATAACACATAATAGGTGACTACAGACTTGCAAGATAGGATCAAGAACACACATATATTCATGAAAACATAATAGGTTCAGATCTGAAATCATGGCACTCGGGCCCTAGTGACAAGCATTAAGCATAGCGAAGTCATAGCAACATCAATCTTAGATCATAGTGGATACTAGGGATCAAACCCTAACAAAACTAACTTGATTACATGGTAAATCTCATCCAACCCATCACCGTTCAGCAAGCCTACGATGGAATTACTCATGCACGGCGGTGAGCATCATGAAATTGGTGACGGAGGATAGTTGATGATGACGACGGCATCAAATCCCCCTCTCCGGAGCCCCGAACGGACTCCAGATCAGCCCTTCGGAGAGAGATTAGGGCTTGGCGGTGGCTCCGTGTCGTGAAACGCAATGAAACTTTTTTCTCCCCGAGACGGTATATATGGACTTGGAGTTGAGGTCAGGAGGTGTCCAGGGGGCCCACGAGATAGGAGGGCACGCCCTAGGGGGGGCGCCCCCTATCTCGTGGACAGCCCGTGGGCCCCCTGGCCTTCATTCTTTCGCCAAAAAATCTTATTAATTCTGAAAAGTGCCTCCGTGGATTTCCAGGACATTCCGAGAACTTTTCTTTTCTACACATAAAACAACATCATGGTAGTTCTGCTGAAAACAACGTCAGTCCGGGTTAGTTTCATTCAAATCATGCATGTTAGAGTCCAAAACAAGGGCAAAAGTGTTTGGAAAAGTAGATAAGTTGGAGACGTATCAACTCCACCAAGCTTAAACCGTTGCTTGTCCTCAAGCAATTCAGTTGATAAACTGAAAGTGATAAAGAAAAACTTTAACAAACTCTGTTTGCTCTTGTTGTTGTAACATGAAAAGCCAACGTTCAAGTTTCCGCAAATATTATGAACTAACCATACTAACAATAACACATAGGTCTCACAATTACTCATATCAATAACATAATCAGCTAGCGAGCCATAATAATAAAACTCAGATGACAACACTTCCTCAAAATAATCATAACATGATATAACAAAATGGTATCTCGCTAGCCCTTTCTGAGACCGCAAAACATAAATGCAGAGCACCTTTAAAGATCAAGGACTGACTAAACATTGTAATTCATGGTAAAAGAGATCCAGTCAAGTCATACCCAATATAAACCAATAGTAATGAATGCAAATGACAGTGTGCTCTCCAGCGGGTGCTTTTAATAAGAAGGGTGATGACTCAACATAAAAGTAAATAGATAGGCCCTTCGCAGAGGGAATCAGGGATTTGTAGAGGTGCCACAGCTCGATTTTAAAATAGAGAGTGAATAACATTTTGAGCGGCATACTTTTGCTGTCAACGCAACAACTATGAGATGGCTGTATCTTCCATACTACATGCATTATATGCAGTTCCCAAACAGAATGGTAAAGGTTTATACTCCCCCAACCACCAACAAGCATCAATCCATGGCTTGCTCGAAACAATGAATGCCTCCAACATACAACAGCCCTGGGGGAGTTTTGTTTAATTATTTTGATTTGCTTTGATCTTTTTGGATCATGGGACTGGGCATCTCGGTTACCGGCCCTTTCTCGTGAATGAGGAGCGGAGTCCACTCCTCTTGAGAATAACCCACATAGCATGGAAGATATAGGCAGCCCTAGTTGAAACATGAGCTGCTCAAGCATTAAAAACAGAATTTTATTTGAAGGTTTGGAGTTTGGCACATACAAATTTACTTGGAACGGCAGGTAAATACCGCATATGGAACAACTTTGGGGTTTAAGGAGTTTGGATGCACAAGCAGTATTCCCGCTTAGTACAGGTGAAGGCTAGCAAAAGACTGGGAAGCGACCGACTGAGAGAGCGACAACAGTCATAAACATGCATTAAAATTAATTTACACCGAGTACAAGCATGAGTAGGATATAATCTACCATGAACATAAATATCATGAAGGCTATGTTGATTTGATTAAACTACATATGTGAACATGTGCCAAGTCGAGTCACTTAATACATTCAAAGGAGGATACCATCCCATCATACCATATCATAATCATTCTAATAGCATGTTGGCACGCAAGGTAAACCATTATAACTCATAGCTAATCAAGCATGGCACAAGCAACTATAATCTCTAAATGTCATTGCAAATATGTTTACTTCATAATAGCTGACTCAGGAATGATGAATCATCATATTTACAAAAACAAGAGATGTTGAGTTCATACCAGCTTTTCTCATCCCAATAAGTCCATCATATATCATCATTATTGCCTTTCACTTGCACGACCGAACGATGTGTATAATAATAAGAGTACATGTGCATTGGACCAAGCTGGAATCTGCAAGCATTCACATCAAGAGAGAAGACAAGTAATATGGGCTCTAAATTAAATAAACAATCATGCATATAAGAGCCACTAAGCATTTTCAATATGGTCTTCTCGACCCCCAAAAGAAAGAAAATAAAATAAAACTATTTACACGGGAAAGCTCCCAACAAGTAAAAGAAGAACGAGAAATCTTTTGGGGTTTTCATTTTAATTTCTACTACAAGCAAGGAAATTAAATTAACTAATTTTTTTGGTTTCTCTTAAGGTTTACCAAACACACAAGAAGAAAACTAGAAAAAGAAATTTAAACTAGCATGGATAATACAATGAAAGAGTGTGAGCACCGACGACTAGTGTGTGAACATGAATGTAAAGTCGGTGAGAAATACGTACTCCCGCAAGCTTAGGCTTTTGGCCTAAGTTGGTTTAATACCAAGGACCGCCGCTACTCTCCCCGGTGACAACATATCTTCCTTTTTCCTGATAATCAAAAAGGTAGGGAGCAGGAAGAGTAACAGGGACGACATTGCGTCTGTTATAGGTTAGTCGATAATGGAGGAATTGTTCATTCCTCTCAAGAAAATGATGATCAAACATAGCTTCTTTATCCAAATAAACAGGAGGTACAAGCATATCCCCCTCTCGTGGATCTATATTAAGAAAATTAGCCACACGGGTTGCATAAATTCTTCTAAAGAAATCTCCCTTTTTATTATTATTATTATGCAACCTACGTGCAACTATTGCGCCCAAGTTATAACCTCTATAACCTGACACAGCACTCTTGAGGACACAAAGATCAGGAGCACACATGTGACATACTTCGTCCTTACCGTTAATGCGTCTACCAATAAAGAGGGCAAAGTAATGTATAGCAGGAAAATGGATGCTCCCTATGGTAGCTTGTGTTATGTCCCTAGATTCTCCCATAGTAATACTAGCAATAAAATCTCTAATTTTAGATTTGAGAGAATACCCCACTGCGGGAGTTTGCAAGAAGTTGAGAAATCCTCTAAATCCATGGTATAAGATGTATCATAAATATCAAACACAACACTAGGAGAATTACGCGAAGTAATATATTCGAACCTTCGCACAAAGGAATCAGTCAATTGATAATATTGAGGACACTTATCTTGTAAGAAGTCCTCCAACTCGGCATTACGCACATACGCGTCAAATTCCTCCTTGAAGCCTGCTTCGACCATAAAATCATCGGATGGCCACTCACAAGCCCGTACATTTGCGTCCCTTGGCAAATTAACATCTTGTTCACGTATAGCAATTCTTGGCCCTTTCTTTGCTGAGGAACCACCTTGGTACATTCTTCTAAGCATATTTCTTTTTCTGAAAATTTCTGAAATTTTAGTAACTTCAAAATAAAAGTGAATAAAACTAAACAACATTGATAGCAACTACTCCTACAAATGCCTAGAGCCTATATCATGCATTGGAATTGCTTGGGACCTCAAAAATTTAACATGCAAGATCAAGAACATGGTCACCTATGCAGCAAAAATTTGCAATGAATAAAGCACTAGAACAAAAACTATTTGGACCAATGGAGGAGTCACATACCAAACAACAATCTCCCAAAGCAGTTTTGCGAATGGAGCTTTGAGCTAAGAGATCAAAAATCGCAGCAAAACGAGCTAGAACTCGGGCTTGAGAAGGATGGGGATTTTTTTGGGTAGGAGATGAAGTGTGTGGGTGCTGGCATAAGTGGAGGGGGCCACCAGGGGCCCACGAGACAGGGGGGCGCGCCCTATGGGGGGGGGGGGCGCCCTCCTCTCTCGTGGCCTGGTGCTTGGCCCTCCTGTAGTGTTTTCAGTGCGTAAAATTCTCAAATATTTCAGAAAAAATCATACTAAATTTGCAGGGCATTTGGAGCACATTTATTTTCGGACTACTTTTTTAATGCACGGATAATTAAGAAAATAGACAGATAATACTATTTTTGCTTTATTTATTCTAAATAACAGAAAGTAAAAAGAGGGTACAGAAGGTTGTGCCTTCTAGTTTCATCCATCTCGTGGTCATCAAAATGAATCCACTAACAAGGTTGATCAAGTCTTGTTAACAAACTCATTCCGAATAACACAGAACCGGAGAAACGTCGAATAACACTAAGTTACCTCAACGGGGATATGAAAATCCCCAACAATAAGAATATCATACTTTTCCTTGACAGTAGGGAGAGGAAATTCAAAACCTCCAAAAATGATAGTCGGAACTTTTTCAATAGAATTGATGCTATGAAATTGAGATTGTTTCCTCGGAAAATGTACTGGATGCTCATTACCATTAACATGAAAAGTGACACTGCCTTTGTGCAATCAATAACAGCCCCTGCAGTATTAAGAAAAGGTCTACCAAGGATAATAGACATAATATCGTCCTCAAGAAAATCAAGAATAACAAAGTCCGTTAAGATAGTGACATTTACAACTACAACAGGCACATCCTCACAAATACCGACAGGTATAGCAGTTGATTTATCAGCCATTTGCAAAGATATTTCAGTAGGTGTCAACTTATTCAATTCAAGTCTACAATATAAAGAGAGAGGCATAACACTAACACCGGCTCCAAGATCATATAAAGTAGTTCTAACATAATTTCTTTTAATAGAGCATGGTATAGTTGGTACAGCCGGACCTCCAAGTTTCTTTGGTATTCCACCCTTAAAAGTGTAATTAGCAAGCATGGTGGAAATTTCAGCTTCCGGTATCTTTCTTTTATTTGTGATGATATCCTTCATATACTTAGCATAAGGATTTACTTTAAGCATATCAGTTAAGCGCATACGTAAGAAAATAGGTCTAATCATTTCAGCAAAGCGCTCAAAATCCTCATCATCCTTTGTTTTGGATGGTTTAGGAGGAAAGGGCATGGGTTTCTGAACCCATGGTTCTTTCTTTACCGTGCTTCCTAGCAACAAAATCTCTCTTATCATAACATTGATTCTTTGATTGTGGGTTATCAAGATCAATAGCAGGTTCAATCTCTACATCATTGTCTTTGCTAGGTTGAGCATCAACATGAACATTATCATTAACATTATCGCTAGGTTCATGTTCATCACCTGATTGTGTTTCAGCATCAGAAATAGAAATATCATTGGGATTCTCAGGTGTGTCTACAGTAGGTTCACTAGAAGTATGCAAAGTTCTATCGTTTTTCTTCTTCTTCTTTTTAGAAGAACTAGGTGCCTCTAAATTGTTTCTCTGATAATCTTGCTTGATTCTCTTAGGGTGGCCTTCAGGATACAAAGGTTCTTGAGTCATTCTACCAGTTCTAGTAGCCACTCTAACAGCAAAGTCATTTTTATTATTTAACTCATCAAGCAAATCATTTTGAGCTTTAAGTACTTGCTCAGCTTGAGTAGCAACCACAGAAGCATATTTTCTAACACGGTGAAGTTCATCTTTAACTCTAGCCAGATTATCACCTACACGTCCTATCTCGAAAGCATTATTATTTAACTCTCTACCAACATAAGCATTAAAACTTTCTTGTCTAGCCATAAAGTCATCAAATTCATCTAAGCAAGGGCTATGAAACTTAGTAGAGGGTATTTCAACTTTATCATATCTATAGAGAGAATTTACCTTTACTACCTATGTCGGGTTATCAAGACAATATGATTCTTCAGGCGGTAAATTAAGACCATGTATTTCTTCAATAGGAGGTAAATTCTTAACATCTTCAGCTTTAATACCTTTTTATTTCATTGATTTCTTTGCCTCTTGCATATCTTCAGGACTAAGAAATAAAACACCTCTCTTCTTCGGAGTGGGTTTAGGAGTAGGCTCAGGAGTTGGCTCAATTGGTTCAGGAATTACTTCAGGAACTGGCTTGGGAAGAGCCCAATTATTTTCATTAGTCAACATATTATTCAATAGTATTTTAGCTTCGTTGACTGTTCTTTCCCTTAAAACACAAACAGCACAACTATCCAAGTAGTCCTCGGAAGCATCGGTTAGTCCATTATAAAAGATATCAAGTATTTCATTTTTCTTAAGAGGATGATCAGGCAAAGCATTAAGTAACCGGAGAAGCATCCCCCAAGCTTGTGGGAGACTCTCTTCTTTGATTTGCACAAAATTATATATTTCCCGCAAGGCAGCTTGTTTCTTATGAGCAGGGAAATATTTAGCAGAGAAGTAATAAATCATATCCTGGGGACTACGCACACAACCAGGAGAAAGAGAATTATACCAAGTCTTAGCATCACCCTTTAATGAGAACGGGGATATCTTAAGGATATATAAATAGCGAGACTTCTCATCATGAGTAAACAGGGTGGCTATATCATCCAACTTGGTAAGATGTGCCACAACAGTTTCAGATTCAAGGCCATAAAAAGGATCAGATTCAACTAAACTAATAATATCAGGATCAACAGAGAATTCATAATCCTTATCAGTAACACAGATAGGTGAAGTAGCAAAAGCAGGATCGGGTTTCATTCTAGCATTAAGAGACTGCTGCTTCCATTTAGCTAATAATTTCTTAAGATCATTTCTATCATTGCAAGCAATAATTTCCATAGCAGCTGTTTCATGCATAACATAACCCTTAGGAACAACAGGTAATACATAATCAATGGGGGGACCTTCATCATCACTATCATCACTAATAGGATCTTAAATAATTTCATTCCCCCTAAATCTAGCAAGTTGTTCATCGAGAAATTCACCTAATGGCAAAGTAGTATCACGTACAGAAGTAGTTTCATCATGCATAGCAGAAGTGGCATCATCAATAAAATGCGACATATCAGAATTCATAGCATTAGCAGGTTTAGGTGTCGCAAGCTTACTAATAACGGAAGGAGAATCTAGTGCAGAGCTAGATGGCAGTTCCTTACCTCCCCTCGTAGTTGAGGGCAAAATCTTGGTTTTAGCGTCTTTCAAGTTCTTCATAGTGATCAACATATATAAATCCCAAGTGACTCAGAGAATAGAGCTATGCTCCCCGGCAACGGCGCCAGAAATTAGTCTTGATAACCCAGAAGTATAGGGGATCGCAACAGCTTTCGAGGGTAGAGTATTCAACCCAAATTTATGATTCGACACAAGGGGAGCCAAAGAATATTCTTGAGTATTAGCAGTTGAGTTGTCAATTAAACCACACCTGGATAACTTAGTATCTGCAGCAAAGTGTTTAGTAGCAAAAGTGGTATGATAATAAAGGTAACGGTAGCAAAAGTAAAGATAAATGTTTTGGGGGTTTTGTCGTAGTTGTAACAGTAGCAACGGAAGAGTAAATAAGCGAAGAACAATATGTGAAAAGCTCGTAGGCAATGGATCAGTGATGGATAATTATGCCGGATGCGATTCCTCATGAAATAGTTATAACGTAGGTTCCGTAAATAGTCATACATGCTTGTGGAAAAGAACTTGCATGACATCTTTTGTCCTACCCTCCCGTGTTCAGCGGGGTCCTTACAGAAACTAAGGGATATTAAGGCCTCCTTTTAATAGAGAACCGGAACAAAGCATTAACACATAGTGAATACATGAAATCCTCAAACTACGGCCATCACCGAGAAGTATCCCGATTATTGTCACTTCGGGGTTGTCGGATCATAACACATAATAGGTGACTATAGACTTGCAAGATAGGATCAAGAACACACATATATTCATGAAAACATAATTGGTTCAGATTTGAAATCATGGCACTCGGGCCCTAGTGACAAGTATTGAGCATAGCAAAGTCATAGCAACATCAATCTCAGAACATAGTGGATACTAGGGATCAAACCCTAACAAAACTAACTTGATTACATGGTAAATCTCATCCAACCCATCAGCGTCCAGCAAGCCTACGATGGAATTACTCACGCACGACGGTGAGCATCATGGAATTGGTGATGGAGGATGGTTGATGATGACGACAGCGACGAATCCCCCTCTCCGGAGCCCCGAACAGACTCCAGATCAGCCCTCCCGAGAGAGATTAGGGCTTGGCGGCGGCTCCGTGTCGTGAAACATGATGAAACTTTTTTCTCTGATTTTTTCTCCCCGAGACGGTATATATGGAGTTGGAGTTGAGGTCGGGAGGTGTCCTGGGTGCCCACGAGATAGGAGGGCGCGCCCTACGGGGGGGGGGCCCTGTCTCGTGGACAGCCCGTGGGCCCCCTGGCCTTCATTCTTTCACCAAAAATTCTTACTAATTCTGAAAAGTGCCTCCATGGAGTTCCAGTTCATTCCGAGAACTTTTCATTTCTACACATAAAACAACATCATGGCAGTTCTGCTGAAAACAGCGTCAGTCCGGGTTAGTTTCATTCAAATCATGCAAGTTAGAGTCCAAAACAAGGGCAAAAGTGTTTGGAAAAGTAGATACGTTGGAGACGTATCAACGTTCATGTTGCAGACTTTTCAGACGATGAGTAAGATGCGTTAGGATCGTGGTTCTATACTCCGTGATGCCGTTGGAGTTGATGGACTCACTTTATCTTCCAAGCCTTCCACTGTTATCGTTATTAGATGGCCTTAAGCCATATTTATTGTAATAAGCTCTCTTTTGAGACTTTTGATATAATCAGTGTGTGATTGCTACTCTGTTATAAATCCTTCGAGTACTGTGCGTGTCAGCATTACTGATCCAGGGATGACACTGATGCACAGAGATCAGACTGTTTGAGGCCTGGTCGCTACAAGATGGTATCAGAGCACACGCTGACTATAGGACACGACCACTAAGCTAAAGCCCTAGATCACTACTCTCTCTTCTCATTTCTGACTCCTCATCTTTTCTACTCTCTTTTAGGATGGCGGATGCAAGGAACAAGTTCACGCAACCGGATGAAGATACACCCTTTGGACGACACCTGAAGGAAGTCACTAGATACCTGAACATCGAAGTACCAAGCTTCACCGGGAACTACAACGCCACTTTACCTGAAGAGGAGTGCTGGATGATTCAAGTTCAAGTTCCAGGAAGGACGTTCATGCCCGTCACTGAGCCCATAGAGTTTTCCTTTGATGCACCAACCTGGAGTTTAGGAAAGAGCATGGCAGCCCACATCACCATGGGACATATTGGAGAAGTTTACCACAAGGAGCTTAAGGATACTATCTACCAGATTTGGGGGCGCCGAGATGAACAATGGGAGATGATCAACACCAGGAAGGACAGATCAATTGCAGCTTTCATCTAGGAGTTAAACCAGCACATTCGACGCAAGGAGAACCAGATGTGTGCAGGCATGATGGATCTGAAGAACTCCATGACCAAGATCACAGAACTGAAGGAAGAACTCAAGTCTACACGCGATGGATATGAGGAGGAAATAGCAACGCTAGTCGAGAAGAATGATGATCTGAACAAGAAGCTAATAGTGTTTATGGGCTTTCCCACAACTTGAGAAGACGAACATTGCACTTGTCCAGAGAACTACATCATCATCGACGACTTTGACTCAGACCCAGACGATAGTGATGATGACTATGTTGACGAAGCTGGAGCAGATATCATGGAGTCTTCATCGGAGCAGTTTTTCTAGTAGACCACCATAACAGTAGTGGTAGTTTCCCTCCATGTATCTAGTATAGTTTGAGCACTTTTGTAACGATAGATAGACCATTGTATGCCCTTGCTTATTTGAATGAAGTGTTTTGATTGCAATTTGTCTCATGTGCATATGGGTAGTGTTTTCCCTCTAGACCTCATTCTATTCTGTATTCTCATCTTTTCTAAACCCTCAGATGCCTCCGAGACGTGTCATTGGATTTTCTTTCCCACCGGAGCTCACCCAGTTGATCCAGCAGCAGCATTGATGGAGATACTAGTCCAGAATCAGAATCAGGGGAACAACAACAACAACAACAACAACAACCCACCACCACCACCACCTGTTGATCACTTAACCCGTTTTCTTAGGCTGAATCCGCCGGTGTTCTCCAGTAGCACCGAGCCGATTGTTGCAGATGTTTGGCTTCGCGAGACAGCCAAGGAGTTGACCACTGCAGGATTTACAGATGTGGAGAAGGTGCGATTTGCCGCACATCAGCTTGAAGGACCCGCAACATCATGGTGGGAGAATTTCACAGCTACCTATCCAGTAGACACAATCACATGGGACCAATTTCAGCAGGCTTTTCGTACTGCCCATGTTTCAGAAGGAGCTATGGACATGAAGAAGCGTGAGTTTCGCAACCTACGCCAGGGAGGACGTACAGTTGGCCAGTATGTGGATGACTTCAGTAAGCTAGCACGTTATGCCCCAGATGACGTTGCTACAGATGCAGCTTATCAAGAGAAGTTTCTGGAAGGACTGAATGATGAGCTAAGTGTGCATTTGATGGTAGCAAGTTTCAATAACTACCAGGAGTTGGTAGATAGAGCTCTCATGATTGAAGGGAAGCAACAGCAGATTGAGAACCGCAATAGGAAGTATGGACAAGGGAAGTACAATTCTGTAGCTCAGCAGAAGCCACGTTTTACCCCGAAATCGGGAGGACAGTTCCAGCATACCCATGGAGGTGGTAGCTCACACAACCATATTGGTTCCAAGAATGGTAATGGGAATGGAGGAAGCAATGGCCAGAACTGTACCAACCCCTCAACACCAGCCAAGAGAGATCTGAGTCAAGTCACTTGCTTTAAATGCCAAAAGACCGGACATTACGCCAATGAATGCCCTAAAGGCCAGAATGGAAATGGCAATGGAAGCTCTGGGAAGAAGCCAAAACCTTTCAACAAAAGACAGGTGAACCACGTTAGCGTGGAGGAGGTTGAAGCCTAGCCCGATGCAGTAATAGGTAAGCTTTTGGTTAAGTCATTTACTGCACTCATTCTTTTTGATACTGGTGCATCGCATTCATACATATCAAGGGGATTTGTGGATAAGTATAAACTGCCAACCCAAGCCCTTAGGTCACCCATGTTAGTAACCTCGCCAGGAGCAGAATATATGGCTAGACTATGGTGTGATCAGTTACCATTAAGGATTGGTAACTACGTGTTTCCCTCGAACCTAATAGTATTGGAATCACAACGATTGGAGGTGATATTAGGCATGGATTGGTTATCGAAGTATGGAGGGAACATTGAATGCGGCAGTAAGACAATTTTGCTTACAACGCCATAAGGAAGAAGGATCAAGTATGTATCAAGAAATGAGCCAAAGAGGATGCACGTAAATTCCTTATCAGGAGTTGTGCAGGAGGAAGTACCAGTGGTGAAGGATTTTCTGGATGTATTTCCAAAAGAGTTGCCAGGCATGCCACCGGATAGAGACATCGAATTTTTGATTGAGCTTTTGACAGGCACAGGGCCAATATCCAAGAGACCATACAGGATGCCAGCAAAAGATTTGGAGGAGATTAAGAGTCAGATTAAGGAATTAATGGATAAAGGGTATATTCGCCCAAGTTCTTCGCCTTGGGGATCACCTGTACTTCTAGTGGAGAAGGAGGATGGATCATTGAGGATGGTTATTGACTATCGAGGATTGAATGCAGTAACCATCAAGAACAAGTACCCACTGCCGATGATAAATGACCTGTTTGACCGATTGCAAGGAGCAAAGGTATTTTCCAAGATAGATTTGCTATCAGGATACCATCAGTTGAATATTCGAGAGCAGGATATACCTAAGACGGCTTTTACCACCAGGTATGGGCTGTACAAGTATACCGTTATGTCATTTCGCTTGACTAACGCGCCTGCCTATTTCATGAACATGATGAACAAGGTGTTTATGGAGTTCTTGGATAAGTTCATTGTGGTGTTCATTGATGATATTTTGGTCTACTCGAAGAACGAAGAGGAGCATAAGGAGCATTTGCATTTGGTATTGGAGAAGCTCAGAGAACACCAATTATACGCCAAGTTTAGCAAATGTGAATTTTGGTTGAAGGAAGTTGGATTCCTCGGACATGTTATATCCGGAGAAGGAATAGCAGTAGACCCCACCAAGGTTGTCACCGTGACAAATTTGGTAGCACCAACAACAGTTGGAGAGATCCGGAGTTTTCTTGGACTGGCAGGATACTACCGGAGATTCATTGAGAATTTTTCAAAGATTGCAAAGCCCATACGGAGTTGTTGAAGAAGGATACCAAGTTCAATTGGACTGAGGAATGTGAGGCCAGTTTCCAAGAATTGAAGGAACGTTTGGTTACCTCGCCAGTGTTGATTTTGCCAGACCAGAGCAAGGATTACGAGGTGTATTGCGACGCTTCACGTCGAGGACTTGGAGCAGTGCTTATGCAGGAGGGGAGAGTTGTTTTGTATGCTTCACGACAGCTTAAACCTCATGAGTTGAATTATGCCACACATGATTTGTAGTTAGCAGACGTAGTACATGCGTTGAAGACTTGGAGACATTTTCTCATCGGAAATCATTGTGAGGTGTACACGGATCACAAGAGTTTGAAGCACATTTTCACGCAGAAGAATTAAATCTCAAGCAAAGGAGATGGTTGGAGCTCATCAAGGATTATGATATGAGATTGCAGTATCACCCCGGAAAGGGTAACGTAGTAGCTGACGCGTTGAGCCGTAAGAGCCATGTCAATACACTCATGACCGCAGGGTTTCCCAAGGAGTTAGCCGAGGATCTTTGCGAACTATGTTTAGAGATAGTTCCGAGAGGCTATGTAGCAACATTGGTGATTCATTCGACTTTGATGGATAAGATCAGAGAAGCTTAGAAGGCCGACAAGGAGATTGCCTCTATAAAGGAGAAGATGAGCAAGGGAAAAGCTAAATGATTTCGTGAGGATGAGCACGATACCTTATGGTTTGAAGACCGTGTTTATGTGCCTAATAACCGG
Organism: Triticum timopheevii; assembly: GCA_963921465.1. Taxonomy (NCBI): domain Eukaryota; kingdom Viridiplantae; phylum Streptophyta; class Magnoliopsida; order Poales; family Poaceae; genus Triticum; species Triticum timopheevii. The sequence goes on along the minus strand of OY997274.1, from coordinate 48,232,520 downwards.
AGATCAGGAAGTTGATTTTGCAAGAATCCCATGATTTGCCGTATTCGATTCACCCAGGAAATACCAAGATGTATTTGGATTTGAAGGTTACTTTCTGGTGGACCAGAATGAAGAAGGATATTGTGAAGTATGTCGCAGTTTGTGATGTATGTCAGAGAGTAAAGGCAGAGCATCAGAAGCCAGTAGGATTGCTACAACCATTGCCGATTCCCGAATGGAAGTGGGATAAACTAGGCATGGATTTTATCACGGGATTGCCCAGGACTCGTTCAGGCTATGACTCGATTTGGGTTGTAGTCGATCGTTTGACGAAGGTAGCACATTTCATTCCAGTGAAAACAACTTACACCAGTGCTAAGTTGGCCAAGATATACATGACCAGGATCGTATGTCTGCACGGAGTTCCGAGGAGCATTGTATCAGATAGAGGAACCCAGTTTACCTCAAAGTTTTGTAATCAGTTGGACGAAACTTTGGGTACCAGGCTAGAGTTTAGTACAGCTTTTCATCCGCAGACAGATGGACAGACCAAGAGAGTTAATCAGATTTTGGAGGATATGCGTAGAGCTTGTGTGCTAGATTACGGATCTAGTTGGGACGACAATTTTCCATATGCAGAGTTCTCTTACAACAACAGTTATCAATCCAGCTTGAAGATGTCCCCTTTCGAAGCCCTATACGGAAGGAGGTGCAGGACCCCATTGTCGTGGGATGAAGTTGGAGACCGCCAGTTGTTTGGACCGGATTTGATTAAGGAGTCTGAACAGAAAGTGAAGCTGATTCGCGACAGGCTCATGGTAGCCCAGTCTAGGCAGAAAAGTTATGCAGATTCTAAATGCAAGGAGACAGTTTACAAAGTCGGAGATAGAGTCTATCTTCGTGTATCACCACTTCGAGGAGTTAAGCATTTTGGAGTCAAGGGAAAGTTAGCACCTCACTTTGTGGGACCGTACAAAGTATTGGAGCGTATGGGAGAGGTTGCCTACAAGTTCAAATTGCCCGAAGGATTGTTAGGAGTTCATGATGTGTTCCACGTTTCCCAGTTGAAGAAGTGCCACGCAGAGATGGCTGACATATTGCTGAGAGATACCTTGCCGCTAGAGGCGATTCAGTTGGACAGTGATTTGACCTATGACGAGAAACCAGTCAAGATTCTTGAGTATGCCAGCCGAGTCACCCGCAGCAAGGTTATTAAGTTTTGAAAAGTTCAGTGGAGCCACCACACCGAGGATGAAGGCACCTGGGAGCGAGAGGAAGATCTGCTGAAGGACCACCCTCACTTATTTCCAAGCCAACCCGAATCTCGAGGGCAAGATTCATCTTAAGGGGCAGGGGGTAGGTTTGTAACATCCCAAATTTTTAACTTGGAATGTTATACAAATAGATCATTATTGCATATCATATTTATTACATTTTGCCTCGATCCTAGAAACTCTACGCAACTCAAGGACCCACGGAGAGAGTTGGGGATTTTGATATTTTCATATTTGAGTTTTCTCAAATTTTGGAAATAGGGTCATTTGATTTTATTTATTATATCTTCAATTATTTCAATTATAAAAATATGAGAGAGGGAATAAAATGACTTTCCCAAAATAAAGAAATATTGAGGATTTAATAAAAAATCAAATAAGATTTTATTTTGGATTTTATTGCTATTTTATTTGAATTTAGGAAAAATGCACGTTTTCCAAAATTGCATTTAGGCCCCAAATAAATGTTCATCTAAACCATCTTGATTTCAGAAGCTGGGGAAAATTTATTTCGGCATTTTTGGAGTCCGGTTAGTATTTCTTTCGTTTGATTTTCTGCGCGAAAATTATTTAAAAAAAATCCGAACCAACTACGGCCCGGGATCGGCTAGGACTCTCCTGGTCGGGGACGTTATATAGCGCCCGGGCTGAGCCCCCTCCCCCTCAGCCCAAGCCACCGCCGCCAGCCCAAGCCGCCCCCCGCCGCCCAAACCCTAACACTAGCCGCTGCCAGCCCGCGCCGCCGCCGCTGCCGCCGCCCGCCGTCGCCGCCGACCGCCGCCGCCCTCGCCGGACCCCGCCGCCGTCGCCGCCGACCACCGCCGCCCTCACCGGAGCCTCCGCCGCCGCCGACCCGCACCCCGAGGTTGACCTCGCCACTGCCGCCATTTTTTAAAAAAAACTGTTCGGTTTTCCTTCGGTTATTTTTTTAGATCAGTTTTTTATTAGATCGGTTTTTTTGGTCAGGTTAATTGGCGAGCGTTCGCTCGTTCGTTCGTTTTAACGAACGCGTTCACCGTTTAGATCCAGATAACGAATGTTCGTTCATTAATCTGTTCGTCGTTTTTCTCTTTCTCGGATTTATTCCATGATTTTTCTGATCGCGATTTCTGATCCGATTTTTGTTTTATTATAACTTCTCGCTCGTTTATCGGAATCAGGCGATTCGAGCGCCTAGAGTTTCGTCTCGAAACCCTCCTTCCAAATAATCAACTAAAACAAGTTTTTGCTACTGTAAAATTTGAATTAGGTCCAGATTAGTAAATGAAGCATGTTTCTTTCGCCGTTTGAGTTTCGTTGCTTCGTTCGTTTTGATTCTTTTTGCAAACCGCGAGTTCTTAAGTTGAGCTTTCTGGTAGATCTCTTATTTGAGTTTTACATGTGCATTAGATGAGTACTTACTGTATGCTTGTTTGTTTGCGATAGAGTACCCGGATTGCGCCGCTTACTACTTCGAATCCCTAGGTTTCGCGGACCATCAGCAAGGCAAGTAACACTTGGATCATACCTCTTTACTACCCAGTTTTATTGCATTAGATCAACCATCAAACAATTGCATGATTAGGATCTGATTTAATATGTGGGTTTTGGGGAGTAGATGAGGTAGTACATATTACCGGTTTTATTATCAAACCCTTGGGAGTTACTCTACGTTTTCTTATTATGCCATGCTATGCTAGTAGACGTGGATTGGGTGAGTGTATCCATGACAGACGTGAGATTGTTAAATTAATGGTTTATTTAAGGTGGCAACTTTAATACACATCTGGGTGGATTGAGGTACCTGGGTATTCCAGGATTGCCTATTGTTTTCTTTATGGACCGCCACCCAGGCCCAAAGGGATCATGAGATTATTCATGCTAGAAACTTCCTTGTGCAGCCACAAGCTACTATGGGCTCTAGCATGGTTGACTAAGTTGTGCAAACTCTTACAGTGGTAGACTAGCAGATGTAGGGGATGTAGGTTGGTACTGTCTACCCGGTCGTAAGGTGCTAGCGCTTCTGAAAGACTATGTCTCGGTCATCCATTTCTCAAACACCATGTAGTGCGATAATCCCAACGGAGGAGATCGAGTCTTGTGGGGAAAAGTGCACAAACCTCTGCAGAGTGTATAAACTAATCATGGTTAGCCGTGTCCCCGGTTATGGACATCTTGAGTATCTAGTATTTGGATTATCATGTGAATCTCATCATGTTACTTTTAATTAATACTGTTGGGTTTGTTTAATGATGATGTTACTTAATTGGGATTGAGGATGCTGTCAACCATTCTCAATGTTTAACAACCACCATGATAGTTAAATAAATGTATTCCTTTGGAGTAGGGAAAAATTGGCTTTATGCAAAACTGTAACCATAGAGCTTTTCCACCAAGCCATATATGCATGTAGTATAGCTTTATTCTTTCATTACTCTCTATGTGTTACATTGCCAGCATATTCCATGTGCTGACCCATTTTCGGGCTGGAACGTTCCTGTTGCAGACTTTTCAGACGACGAGTAAGATGCCTTAGGATCGTGGTTCTATACTCAGTGATGCCGTTGGAGTTGATGGACTTAGTTTATCTTCCAAGCCTTCCGCTGTTATCGTTATTAGATTGCCTTAAGCCATATTTATTGTAATAAGCTCTCTGTTGAGACTTTCGATGTAATAAGTGTGTGATTGCTACTCTATTATAAATCCTTCAAGTACTGTGCGTATCAGCATTACTGATCCAGGGATGACACTGATGCACAGAGATCAGACTGTTTGAGGTCTTGTCGCTACACTTTGTTATTCTTGATATTCCCGAGGATGATAGTATGTTGATTATCCTTGGTAGACCCTTTTTGAATACTGCAGGGGCTGTCATTGATTGCAACAAAGGCAATGTCACTTTTCATGTTAATGGTAATGAGCATACGGTACACTTTCCGAGGAAACAACCTCAAGTTCATAGCATCAATTCTATTGGAAAAAGTCCAACTATCATTATTGGAGGTTTTGAATTTCCTCTTCCTACTATCAAGAAAAAGTATGATATTCTTATTGTTGGGGATGTTCATATCCCCGTTGAGGTAACTTAGTGTTATTCGAAATTTCTCTAGTTCCGTGTTATTCGGAATGAGTTTGTTAACAAGACTTGATCAACCTTGTTAGTGGATTCATTTTGATGATCATGACAAGGATGAAACTAGAAGGCACAACCTTCTATACCCTCCTTTTACCTTCTGTTATTTAGAATAAATAAAGAAAAAATAGTATTATCTGTCTATTTTCTGAATTATTCGTGCAATAAAAATATATCTCGAAAATAAAAGTGCTCCAAATGCCCTGCAAATTTAGTATGATTTTTTATGGAATATTTGAGTATTTTAGGCACTTAAAACACTGTAGGAGGGGCAAGCACCTGGCCACGAGGGTGGAGGGCGTGCCCACACCCCCTGGGCGATCCCTGTCTCATGGGCCCACGGTGGGCCCCCTCCACTTATTCCTGCACCCACACACTCCATCTTCTTCCTAAAAAAATCCCCATCCAGCTCAAGCACGAGTTCTAGCTCATTTTGCTGTGATTTCAATCTCCTTGCTCAAAGCCCATTCATAAACTGCTTTGGGAGATTGTTGCTTGGTATGTGACTCCTCCATTGATCCAATTAGTTTTTGTTCTAGTGCTTTATTCATTGCAAATTTTTTCTACATAGGTGACCCTGTTCTTGAGCTTGCATGTTAAATTTATGAGGTCCCAAGCAATTCTAATGCATGATATAGGCTCTAGGCACTTGTAGGAGTAGTTGCTACCAATCTTGTTTAGTTTTATTCACTTTTATTTTGAAGTTACTAAAATTTCAGAAATTTTTCAGAAAAAGAAATGTGTCTAGGAGAATGTATCAAGGTGATTCCTCAATAAAGAAAGGACCCAGGCGTTCTATGCTTGAGCAAGACGATGAACCACCAAGGGATGCAGAAGTGTGGGCTTGTGAGTGGCCATCAGGCGATTTTATGGTCAATGCAGGAATTAAGGATGAATTTGACTCATATGTGCGTAATGCCGATCTTGAGGACTTCTTACAAGATAAGTGTCCTCGGTACTAGAAATTGACTGATTCATTTGTGAGAAGGTTTAAATATAAATCTTCACGTAATTCTCAGAGTGTCCTGTTTGATATTTAGGATAAATCTTATACCATGGACTTAGAAGATTTTACAATTGCTTGCAAACTCCCGCAGTGGGGCAATGTTAATGACCCCCACAAATCTGAATATAAAGACTTTCTTGCTAGTATTACCGTGGGAGAATCTAGGGACATAGCACAAGCTACCATAGGGAGCATTCATTTTCCTGCTATACATTATTTTGCTCTCTTCACTGGTAGATGCATTAACGGTAAAGATGAAGCATGTCACATGTGTGTCCCTGATCTTTGTGTCCTCAAGAGTGTTGTGTTAGGTAATAAAGATTACAACTTGGGGGCGATAGTTGCATGTAGGTTGCATAATAATGGTAGGGCTGGAGATTTATTTGGAGAAATTTTTGCGACCCGTGTGGCTAATTATCTTGGTATAGCCCCACGAGAGGGGGATATGGTGTTGCCTCCTGCTTATTTAGATTATGATGCGATGGTTAAACATCGTTTTCTTTTGAGGAATGAACAATTCCTCCAGTATCGACTAATCTTTGACAGACATAGCTTTGTCCATGTTACTCTCCCTGCTCCTTTCCTTTTTGATTACCAGGAAAAACGAAGATATGTTGTTACCAGGGAGGAGGCAGCTGAACACGAGTGGAGAGCAGAGGCGTCTCGCCAACATGCCGCAGCTCAGGAGGCATTTGCTGCTGCATCTCAAGTACGACCCCAGTTACAACTACGGATATCAACCAGGCTACCCTTGGCATTAGACCAACTTAGGCCAAAAGCCTAAGCTTGTGGGAGTACGTATTTCTCACCGACTTTACATTCATTTTCACACACTATTCTAGTTGTCGGTGCTCATACTCTTTCATTGTATTATCCATGCTAGTTTAATTTCTTTTTCTAGATTTCTTCCTATGTCTTTGATAAACCTTAAGAAAAACTGAAAAAATTAGTTTGTTTAATTTCCATGCTTGTAGTAGAAATTAAAATGAAAACCCAAAAAGATTTCTCGTTCTTCTTTTACTTGTTGGGAGCTTTCCCGTGTACATAGTTTTCTTTTATTTTCTTTTCTTTGGGGATCGAGAGTAGAAGACCATATTGAAAATGTTTAGTGACTCTCTTATGCATGATTGTTCATGTAACATAGAGCCCATATTACTTTGTCTCCTCTCTTGAGTTGAATGCTTGCAGATTCCAGCTTAGTCCAATGCACGTGCACTATTATTATTATACACATCGTTCGGTCATGCAAGTGAAAGGCAATAATGACGATATATGATGGACTGGTTGAGATGAGAAGAGCTGGTATGAACTCGAACTCTCTTGTTTTTGTAAATATGATGAGTTCATCGTTCCTAATTCAGCTTACTATGAAGTAAACATATTTGCAATGACATTTAGAGATTATAGTTGCTTGTAAACCTGGGAATAGTTTGGACTCAAACCATAATTTCAACTCGGTTGTCCTATTGGTCTCTTTTGGTTTGGATTAAATGGGTTGAGCTGCTAATGTAAGCTGGTTCGGTTTGGGCTTTTTCTATTATTGGCTTGGTCTGGTTCGGTCTGGTCATACACCAAACAGTCTCAAACCATTCCAAACCATGGACTGAGAACTAAATCAAGGACCAGGTTAGGATCCCGATCAAAGCAATCACCCTTTTTTTGCCAGCGAAAGCAATCACCCATTGGCAACGTCCTCTTCGTCGTCTCCACTGCTGGTGCCGACGATGATGCTCCTGCAGTCCTGCTCGCTATGGCACGTCCATGCTCCAGCGTGGACTCGATCGGCGCGTACTGCGGCAAGAATGATGCCAGTGCGGAGACACAGACCACCATCGACCAGGTTCTCGCGGCCTCGTCACGCACGCCTCCGCTTACTACGCCACGGCCACCATCAGTCGCTCCTCCTCGGCAATATGGGGCCTTGCGCAGTGCCGCGGCGACATCCCACGGTAGGACTGCGTGCTCTGAGTGGCCGCGGCGATGCCAACACGGGCTACACGCTCAGCCTTCTCAACACCCAGAACGCCACCGGCATGGACTGAAGGGCCTGGACGCGTTCGACCGAGTGCAGGGAAGCTCATGTCCGGCAACTCAGACGACGGTGTGAACAAGGGGCTGGCGACGGACATGGCGGCGGCGGTGGACTGTCGGCTGTGTGCGGCGCAGGCGGTGTCCGAGCTGCGCAACTACTGTCGGACAGTGTGATATACAACAGTCACATGTCGCCCTACGAGATGTACCCGTTCTTCTTCCCGCTCAACGGCGCCGGTGAGTTGGCCAACGAGGTTGGACAGTGCGGCGCCGGCGAGTTGGCCGACCGAGGTCGGACAGTGCAAACAAGTTCGTCTTATACCGTGATGGATGGAGTGCAGCTCGTCACATACAGTGCTAGTATCTAGCATTATAGCTTGTTCTACTTCTATGTACGTACGTTGTGGTGGTGAGTAACATGCAGCAGCAGCAGCTAATCACCCTTCCAATGCCTCTCTTTCCGTAGTAATCGGACACGCCCTTGGTTTGAAACTTCAGGTTCAAACTGTATGTGGGGAATGGTTTGGATGGGTTTGGCTTGAAAATATGTACAGTTTGGATTGGTTTGGAGTATAGCATTTGCAGTTTGGTCTGGTCTGGTCTGGCTGTTGGACTCATACCTGTATGGATTCGGCTGGGTTTAATCTAGATTACAAACTATTCCCAGGTTTAGTTGCTTGTGCCATGCTTGATTTGCTATGAGTTATAATGGTTTACCTTGCGCGCCAACATGCTATTAAAATGATTATGATGTGGTATGATGGGATGGTATCCTCCTTTGAATGAATTGAGTGACTCCACTTGGCACATGTTCACGCATGTAGTTGAAACCAATCAACATAGCCTTCATGATATTTATGTTCATGGTAGATTATATCCTACTCATGCTTGTACTCGGTGTGAATTAATTTTAACGCATGTTTATGACTGTTGTCGCTCTCTCAGTTGGTCGCTTCCCAGTCTTTTGCTAGCCTTCACCTGTACTAAGCGGGAATACGGCTTGTGCATCCAAACTCCTTAAACCCCAAAGTTGTTCCATATGAGTCCACCATACCTTCCTATATGCGGTATTTACCTGTCGTTCCAAGTAAATTTGTATGTGCCAAACTCCAAACCTTTGAATGAAATTTTGTTTTGTATGCTCGAGCAGCTCATGTTTAAACTAGGGCTGCGTATATCTTCCATGCTAGGTGGGTTATTCTCAAGAGGAGTGGACTCCGCTCCTCATTCACGAGAAAATGGCTGGTAACTGGGATGCCCAGTCCCATGATCCAAAAAGATCAAAGAAAATCAATATAATTAAACAAAACTCCCCCAGGGCTGTTGTTAGTTGGAGGCACTCGTTGTTTCGAGCAAGCCATGGATTGATGCTTGTTGGTGGTTGGGGAGTACAAACTTTTACCATTCTGTTTGGGAACCGCCTATAATGCATGTAGTATGGAAGATATCGACATCTCATAGTTGTTGCATTGACAGTGAAAGTATGCTGCTCAAAAAGTTATTCATCTCTATTTTAAAATCGAGCTCTGGCACCTCTGCAAATCCCTGCTTCCCTCTGCGAAGGGCCTATCTATTTACTTTTATGTTGAGTCATCATCCCTCTTATTAAAAAGCACCCACTGGAGAGCACACTGTCATTTGCATTCATTACTATTGGTTTATATTGGGTATGACTTGACTGGATTTCTTTTACCATGAATTACAATGTTTAGTCAGTCCTTGATCTTTAAAGGTGCTCTGCATTTATGTTTTGCGGTCTCGGAAAGGGATAGCGAGATACCATCTTGTTATATCATATTATGATTGTTTTGAGAAAATGTTGTCATCCAAGTTTTGTTATTATTGCTCGCTAGCTGATTATGCCATTGATATGAGTAATTGTGAGACCTAAGTGTTATTGTCAGTATGGTTAGTTCATAATACTTGCGGAAAACTTGAATGCTGGCTTTACATATTTACAACAACGAGCAAACAGAGTTTGTAAAAGTTTTTCTTTATCACTTTCCGTTTATCAACTGAATTGCTTGAGGACAAGCAAAGCTTTAAGGTTGGGGGAGTTGATACGTCTCCAACGTATCTACTTTTCCAAACACTTTTGCCCTTGTTTTGGACTCTAACTTGCATGATTTGAATGAAACTAACCCGGACTGACACTGTTTTCAGCAGAACTGCCATGGTGTTGTTTATTGTGCAGAAAACAGAAGTTCTCGGAATTACCAGAAAATCCATGGAGATAGGTTTTGGAAAATATAAAAATACTGGCGAAAGAATCAAGGCCAGGGGCCCCACACCCTGTCCATGAGGGTGGTGGGCGCGCCCTCCCCCTGGGCGCGCCACCTGTCTTGTGGGCCCCCTGATGCTCCACCGACCTCAACTCCAACTCCATATATTCCGTTTCGCGGAGAAAAAAATCAGAGAGAAAGTTTCATCGCGTTTTACGATACGGAGCCGCCGCCAAGCCCTAATCTCTCTCGGGAGGGCTGATCTTGTCAGGACCCCGACTCAATGTCACACCGATCTAGCATGTAACACCTCATATCACTTTGCGGCCTCACGCACGGTATTCCCAGGGGTGACGCATTACCAGGCCTGGGACCATTTTTGCCTTTTGGCACACGTATATGATAGTGTCGCTAGCATCCATATGACGAGGAGCCCGGGCTGACATGGCTAGTCGTGAACCCAAAGTGGCGCTAACTTACAGGGACAAGCATACATGACCAAGCAACGAACGTGTCGGTCATCACCGAGTGAATCCGGGCTGTAGCAGCTAGGCTAGCAGGACTCCGGAGAATCCGGGCTGTAGCAGGCTAACAGGACTCCAGTAGACACCGCGTGACATTTCCCCGAAGGGACAGACATAGGATCGAAGAAGGACACATGCCGGCCAGCCTAACTGTTCCGGAGCAGTAGCAAGCTACCATGGCTCAGTGGAAGCACTAGGAGACATTTCCCGATAAGAGAGGCTACCAAAGATAAACAACTAGATAGTCAGATCCCACACATACCAAGCATTTCAATAGCATACACACAATATGCTCGATATGTGCAAATACAACATGGCATCACAACATGACTCTACGACTCAAGTATTTATTCAATAGGCTCCGAGGAGCGAGATATTACAAACATGGGTCTCATGACCCAACATTCAGAGCACACAAGTCAAAGCACAAGCGGAAGCTTAATTACATGTCTGAGTACAGACATCTACAAATGAAAAAGGCTGAGAAGCCTGACTATCTACCAGATCCAGCCGAGGGCACAAGATCGTAACTGAGGTAACAAGCTAAACGTCGAAGTCCACACGGAACTACTAGTGAGACTGAAGTCTCTCTGCAAAAACATAAAATAGGCAAATGTGAGTACAAATGTACCCAGCAAGACTTACATCAGAACTAACTACATATGCATCATTATCAACAAAGGGGATGGTGGGGTTTAACTGCAGCAAGCCAGCTTTGACTCGGTGGCTATCCTGAACTAAGACTGGAAGTAACTCTTTTGAGGTGGCGCACACGATTCCACATATTCACCATATCAATACACCACTATGGATCCGCTCCCGTCTCCCTACGAGAACGCCATCCATAGCACTCACGCTTGTCTTGCGTATTTTAGAGTATCCACTTTCACTTGTCTAAGAACTGTATAGGCAACCCAGAAGTCCTTTTCCGCGGGCACGGCTATTCGAATAGATCATATTAACCCTGTAGGGGTGTACTTCTTCACACACGCTCTCACCACTTATCGCCGTTTACACGACATGTACTCGGCAACCTTCAAGCGAAAGCCCAGCGAGGGTGTCGGCCACGACCTGACTAACCACACAAGTCTCTTGTCCAGGTTTATCGCCTATTCGGGTTCTATCCGCAAGGAGATCCGGCCGGGGTGTCGCTCACGGCCCCAAACGATGTGAGCAGGGTTCCGAAGCCCACCATCTGGGTGCCACTTGGTACACCGTGCCACTGTGCCTAGTCTGTCCCAAGCGCACCTGTACCGGGTGCCACTTGGTAGACTACTAGCACTACCTACAAACACCAGAAACTAGTTGCAACTCCTGGACAGAGATCATGTTGATTAATAAGTCGAGAGGGGCACTTAAGCATTCCAATGTGTGGTAGTAGCTGTTCATGGATCACAAACACAAAACTCAGTTCCTGAGGACGGCTTCAATGAGACAACCCACCATGTATGGCCTCTCACCGCTACCTTTACCAAATCGTGTTCACACACTTAGCTCACACACAGTAGGACATGTTTCACAACATTCCAATTCATCCCCGATGAATCAGACCTGACTCAACTCTAAGCAATAGCAGGCATGACAAACAAGCATGAATGAGTAGGCACATCAGGGCTCAAACAACTCCTACTCATACTAGTGGGTTTCATCTATTTACTGTGGCAATGACAGGTCATGCAGAGGATAAGGGGTTCAACTACCGCAGCATGTAACAATTGAATCGTTGTTGTCCTAATGCAGCAAAAGAGAGTAGGAGCGAGAGAGTGGGATTGTATCGGAATGAACAAGGGGGTTTTGCTTGCCTGGCACTTCTGTAGATAGTATAGCTCTTCATCGGTGTCATCGAACCCATCGTCGAAACCACGTCTATCGAGAGGGGAAGAACACAATCAATGCAATGCACAATATGATGCATGATCATGATATGGCAATATGCTATGGTTTGAGCTAATGCAACTAGCAGCAAGTTAAATGAAGTTGGTTTGAATCCAAGATTCAAATTCAAACTCCATATGTGGTTATTCAAATGCCATTGTTTGATTTTCCCTAAACAGTAGCTATAAGTTGTTCTAACATGCATGAAAATCGTACAGATGGATAGATTGGATTTTTCTGATCATTTTTCGTATATAATTTATTTCATTTGGAGTTACGGTTGAATTTCTATGATTTTTAGAAGTTTTGGATATTTTCTAGAATTTATAAATCATTTCGGGTTTATTTTAATTCTAGAAAACAAATACTGCGTCAGCATTGAGTAAGCATGACGTCAGTAGAGTCAAAGGGCTGCCCCGGGTCAAACCTGACCTGTGGGACCCATACATCACTGTCTAAGGCTGGTTTGGGCAGATGACAGGTGGGACCGGTCAACGTTGACTTGACGAAAGTCAAAGCTGACACGTGGGGTCCACCCAGATTAGTACTAATCTAAACAGCAAGTTAGACTAAACTAATTAGGCTCTGGGACCCACATGTCATCGGCGCAGGCACTAACTAAACGAGTTTAGCACCTAAGCTAATGGCGCCACGTCAGCTGCCGGCGTTTAACCGCCGCCGACCTCAGATCGCGGCAGCGTCCGTGTCGGGATTGCGCTACATGCCACGGTTTGGGAAGTGGTTGGGTTCTATGGGGAGCCGGGGCTGAGCCGCGTCTGTGGGTTGTGGAGCTGGACCAGATGGTCGCCGGAATCAATGCCGGCGACGAGGTTTGCGGTGGCCGTTGTTCGGCCGTGCTCGAGTTCCTCGCTAGGGTGTTCGGGAGGAGGAGCTGGTGGTGGCTATGGGTGCGCAGACACGCTGAGCACGGTGGTGTGCTCGGTTGTGGTTCTAGGTGACGGTGGCCACGGTGGCGACATGGCTGGGCGGCGGTGAGCTTCGGGCACGGCGGCACTAGCGCTAGGGAACGTGCGAGGCGATGTGGGAAAAGGGCGAAAGGAAGAGGAGCTCACAGAGGACTTGCAGAGAAGCCGAGCGGGGTCGGGGAAGCATTAGAGTTGGCGGATCGACGAGAGGCGTCCGGCAGCCGTGTGTGAAGGAGATGGCTCGATGGCGGCGATGGGCGTCCGAGGTCGCTTGACTTGGCGGAGAGAATGAGGGCGAGGTAGCCGAGCTACTGAGCACGCCAAGGGGTCGAGGGGGAGGCTCTGGGTGCGGCAACGGCGAGCGGTGGCGATAAGCTCCGCTCGGGCTGCGCGCGTGAGAGAGAGAGAGCACAGGAGAGGAAAGGGTCCAGGGAGAGTGAGAGAGGGGCCAGGGGTGTCATGGCGTCTCCAGGCGCATCAGAGCAGCGGCGGGAAGCAAGAGGTGACGCGCGCGTGTGCGCGCACGGCGGCCACACGTCCTCCTGCCTACTGGCAGGAGGTTGAAGACGGTGGCGTCTGCGGTGGGCTGGGATGGGCCTAGCAGGCCGGCTGTCTACTGGGCCGCTAGTGGGCTGCCATGTAAGGCCAGGTGACTTCTCTCTGTCCCTCTCTCTGGTTTTTCTGTTTTGTTTTCTGTTTTTATGCAAATTTGTTTTAATTTGGTTTTCAAACCAAATCACTTTTAAAAATTCTGAAAATAGTTATGGGCACTAAATGAATTACTCCAGAGGCCCTCTACTAATTCCAAAATTATTGGAGCATTTAAAAATAATTATAGTATTTAAATGCCCCAATTCAAATACAGTATGAGTTAATTCAAAATTCCAGAATGGCCTAGAAATATGTGCATCACTTTTGGCAGAGGTTTTCACCTTTACCAGAAATCATGAACATTTTCAGAGGGCATTTTGGGTTCATTGAAAAAGATTTTATTTTGACCCTAGTTGAATTCATTAGCTGCTAGGGTTTATCAATCCCCATTTCAAGTTTCTTTCAAATTTAAATATGATGCAAACACCAGGCAGTACCAGAAGCTAGGGATGTGACAACTTGCCCCCACTAAACAAGTATCTCGTCCCGAGATTCAAGCATAGGGTAGAATGAAGGGGGAACACAACTAACACAAACTTCACAATCCAGGTTGCTCTTCTCGAAGATGTTGATTCATTGCATCATGTTGATCTTGACGTCTTGCTTTGAGAACTCCATTCAACATGACCACGAGAAGAAATGAAAACTCTAGAAGAATCGATCTTGTTGAGGATGGAACAACTCAGGATTAACTCACGGAATGATACATAGCAACATCTCTCGAGCTCAGATGTTCAAACACACTTCGGGAGGGATGGAAGAAACAATTTGACGAGGGTTTTCAAGTAGCGAGGAAAATAGTTGCCATGATCCCATAACGGGGCACCTTAGAGGAGGTGACTCATAGAATCATCCCTTAAGTGGCAATAAGAATTACCTTTGACTCATAGATCATTGAAACTCTCTATACCAGCCTAAGGAGATTCACAAACGATCATTTGAAGGAGTTTAAAAGAATGGCATACCCAGATCGGAAAGGAAACTATGGCTATAGAACCACTCGGCAAACGGAAAGAACATTCGGGTTGATACCAAGGATATAACCCAATGACTGAGCATGCTCTCAAGAACTTGAGCATTTCCATATCCATCAAGGTCTTTCCAACATCTGTGACAAGGATACCGGCAACACAACATACTAACATGATGAATATTAGTGGAGGATGCAGATGCGAAGGAAGATAACACTTTCTCAGATTTCACCTTAGCGAGGCTGAGGGAACAAAATCTGGATGATCGACCGAGAAACATTTAACACTTCACTTCTAATGTTCTCCCTGATGTACTAGCGTAACCCATTTATAGATATGGTTTGGTATCTTGAACATCAGGTAAAAGGTCGGACTTCGGGAGCTCAACAATCCATAAGGAACAATTACGGAAGTAAGTCCTACGAAATCCTTATGGGGAAGTGGCCAACTTCCTCAATCAGGATACTACAATAATAGGTCTTCCGGCTGGGTGTGTTGGCTAGGACATCCACTTTACCGGGTTACAGAGAGACCATTATTATAGTTCTTGGGAAACGTTCCAACCATCATATCTGCCTGAGATTCAGATCTGGTTGGGGTCAGGACATTCCGGACTCATCAAGTCTAGAAAAAATGAAAGTTTGCAACACAAACCGACGAGATAACAATGCGAGATTCTCGGGAAAAGAACTACGATAGCAAGCTCCAAAACATTAGCTGGTTCTGCTACATACATGTGAACACGCTGTCCCAGTCAAGCATGACCACGTAGTAGTCTTATAATAAAACACTAGCGAGTTCAGGTTGGGAACCATCATCGGGGATATCGAAGTCTTGTGCATTACCATGGATTAGCACTTAACTCCTTTTCCTGAACAAATCAGTCAGTGGCTTGGTGTGCTAAGGAATCCATATGGAGTGGAGGTAATTAAACCACAAACCATAGAATACATTCGCACATGCATAACTGACTTGGGATGGTACCAGAGGAAACAAAACCAATCTTTCTCGAACTCACGGCGGCAACTTGCACCAAATGCACATGAATTCGAGGAAGTCAGTTCTTCCATCCAAGCATAAGCTTCACGAACGGAACATGAAGGCGTTGCTTACAAAGTTTCCAACACTAGGTTGATACTTAACATGAATCATGGAGGAGACAAAATGCTGCTGATGGGCTCAATAGCAACTCATCAGAATTTTCCATATCACTGGGATTCCACCATTATGTGAACAATGTGATAGTATTGTCAGACCAAAAGATGTAATGGTGTATGCTCAAGGAACAACCACGAGTAAGACAACATTACAAATATCGTTGGTTCTAAATTGATTTGACGATATCCCACACTCAAATCAAGGTTTGGACGAGACGATAGATTCAACAACCGATCACGAGGAACAATCGATGAAGATATCATCTCTCTTCAACACACACACACACACACACACACAAGGATATCCCCTAGGAGTGAACTAAGTTGGACAAAGCTTTTATCTTCCAACTCTCCAAGTTGTTGTTTAGCTTAACCAACCAGCTCAGGGGTATCCAACACACTCTTGGAGAAGGGTTGGTTTACAGGGATAAACCAATTTGATCATGAACTCAACATAGCGGTCAGGTGACGACCTGGTGATACTTCCGAGAAGATATTCAGAAAATCACGAACCACCGATATGCTACTAAGCTCGAGAACAATCTTGCTTTTCAGGGCAAGACGATATGATCAAATGAGCGAGGGATTGAGAAGATCCTAACTCATCGACCGAAGAGTGCACCGGAGATAGGGACTAGGTAGCACAATCAACCTTAGAATGATGATCCGGGATCCAACACGCTAAGAATGAAATTGTTGTCCATTAAACTACCAAGCAACATAGTTGCTAGGAGTATTGATTTCACACATCACGATTCACTTGTCGGCATTCCGGTTACAACAACACGGAACCGAGGAGGGAATAACGATGGCGAGAAGCATCACTGCGTCAAGAATTCATAAGAGGTGGTGCTATTCTCATGACAATCCTAACATAAAGAAGGTAATACTTCAAGGTAGAATAGACCAAAAGCTGGATTGGCATTTTGATCTATGGAATACAACTTCTTTGACCCAATCCTAGATATGGATGAGGTACTGGAGTTTCTTTCTCCTAGTCATTCCAGATTAGAATGGCTTGACGGACCACAATAGTAATAGGCATTGATGAACGAATGCATGCATACTCTTGACTATCAATTGATAAACGATGGTCAGAAGACAACTAAAGAGGGACAACTCAAAGGAACATATGATTTTCTGAGTTGTGGATGCATGGATTAGCATGTCGAACCAAGTTCAACAGGTTTCTTCCGGATAACCCATGCAGAGAAGGTGGAACTAGCAGAGTTATAGCATAGAATTGTGAACTCATCGAGAGCACTCTGGTTGTGATGTTTTGGTTCAACGAGGAACTTCTGCCATAAATAGTTCATGGTATTGGAAGAAGGAAATACCACAGACCTCGAGGACTATCGCAAAGGGTACTAATATCCTAAAGGAACTAGCAAACACTATCAACATGAAGTAAGTAGGGTGAATCTCGGGTTCAAGAACCCAGGAATAGAATACCTACTACTAAGTGGCATCACGGGATGCTTACGACAATGATGGCCAGAATCATCACACTCGGAACACAAAACATGGCTAGATTACCTGGTGATCCTCTAAGATACCTAGGGTCATAATAATAGCTTCAACATATATGTCAAGGCAATAGAATACCTCAACTCACCGATTAGTGTGGTTAAACTGGCGCAAAGGAACATCGAGAACGGGAGGAAGAGATTTGCAAATGCATCAGATTATCTAGAAACCTGGAACGACTCGGACAGCATAACGGCTGTAAATTCTCAAAAAGATTTGAGACATCATGTAAAATAGTGGCATAACCAGTTTGCATCACAATATCAAGGTTTCGAGATCAACAGTTAACATACGGAGGTGGTAGGAACCGAACTAAGGCTTAAATCTATCAATCCTATAATTCTACGGATTAGTAACACGCGATCCTGATAGAAAGCAGAGAAAGCCTAGTTCCTTAACCCCGTAGGAAAGATAAGATGACTCGGATCAGAAGGCATAAGGTATAAGGAGTAAAAAGAGCCTTATGTTCCATCCCACAATCAATTCCCTTATATAACTAAAGAATTTCTAGACTCAACTTCGACTAGTTTGGCTACGTAATCCTACAGGCAGTCAAGCTCTGATACCAAAGCTGTCAGGACCCCGACTCCATGTCACACCGATCTAGCATGTAACACCTCATATCACTTTGCGGCCTCAAGCATGGTATTCCCACGGGTGATGCCTTACCAGGCCCGGGACCGTTTGCCCCTTTTGGCACACGTATATGATAGTGTTGCTAGCATCCATATGACAAGGAGCCCGGGCTGACATGGCTAGTCGTGAACCCAAAGTGGCGCTAACTTACAGGGACAGGCATACATGATCCAGCAATGAACGTGTCGGTCATCAGCGAGTGAATCCGGGCTGTAGCAGCTGGGCTAGCAGGACTCCGGAGAATCCGGGCTGTAGCAGGCTAACAGGACTCTGGTAGACACCGCGTGACATTTCCCCGAAGGGACAGACACAGGATCGAAGAAGGACACATGCCGGCCAGCCTAAGTGTTCCGGAGCAGTAGCAAGCTACCATGGCTCAGTGGAAGCACTAGGAGACATTTCCCGGTAAGAGAGGCTACCAAGGATAAACAACTAGATAGTCAGATCCCACACATACCAAGCATTTCAATAGCATACACACAATATGCTCGATATGTGCAAATACAACATGGCATCACAACATGTCTCTACGACTCAAGTATTTATTCAATAGGCTCCGAGGAGCGATATATTACAAACATGGGTCTCATGACCCAATATTCAGAGCACATAAGTCAAAGCACAAGCGAAAGCTTAACATGTCTGAGTACAGACATCTACAAATGAAAAAGGCTGAGAAACCTGACTATCTACCAGATCCTGCCGAGGGCACAAGATCATAGCTGAGGTAACAAGCTAAACGTCGAAGTCCACGCGGAACTACTAGTGAGACTGAAGTCTCTCTGCAAAAACATAAAATAGGCAAACGTGAGTACAAATGTACCCAGCAAGACTTACATCAGAACTAACTACATATGCATCATTATCAACAAAGGGGATGGTGGGGTTTAACTGCAGCAAGCCATCTTTGACTCGGTGGCTATCTTGAAATAAGACTGGAAGTAACTCTATTGAGGTGGCGCACACGAGTCCACATATTCACCATATCAATACACCACTATGGATCCGCTCCCGTCTCCCTACGAGAACGCCATCCATAGCACTCACGCTTATCTTGCGTATTTTAGAGTATCCACTTTCACTTGTCTATGAACTGTATAGGCAACACAGAAGTCCTTTTCCGCGGACACGGCTATTCGAATAGATCATATTAACCCTGCAGGGGTGTACTTCTTCACAAGAGACTTCAGTCTCACTAGTAGTTCCGCGTGGACTTCCACGTTTAGCTTGTTACCTCAGCTACGATCTTGTGCCCTCGGCAGGATCTGGTAGATAGTCAGGCTTCTCAGCCTTTTTCATTTGTAGATGTCTGTACTAAGACATGTTAAGCCTCCGCTTGTGCTTTGACTTGTGTGCTCTGAATGTTGGCTCATGAGACCCATGTTTGTAATATCTCACTCCTCGGAGCCTATTGAATAAATACTTGAGTCGTAGAGTTATGTTGTGATGCCATGTTGTATTTGCACATATCGAGCATATTGTGTGTATGCTATTGAAATGCTTGGTATGTGTGGGATCTGACTATGTAGTTGTTTATCCTTGGTAGCCTCTCTTACCGGGAAATGTCTCCTAGTGCTTCCACTGAGCCATGGTAGCTTGCTACTGCTCCGGAACACTTAGGCTGGCTGGCATGTGTCCTTCTTCGATCCTGTGTCTGTCCCTTCGGGGAAATGTCACGCGGTGTCTACCGGAGTCCTGTTAGCCTGCTACAGCCCGGATTCTCCAGATTCCTGCTAGCCCAGCTGCTACAGCTCGGATTCACTCGCTGATGACCGACACGTTCGTTGCTGGGTCATGTATGCCTGTCCCTATAAGTTAGCGCCACTTTGGGTTCACGACTAGCCATGTCAGCCCGGGCTCCTTGTCATATGGATGCTAGCGACTCTATCATATATGTGTGCCAAAAGGCGCAAACGGTCCCGGGCCTGGTAAGGCGTCACCCGTGGGAATACCGTGCGTGAGGCCGCAAAGTGATATGAGGTGTTACATTCTAGATTGGTGTGACATTGAGTCGGGGTCCTGACAGCTTAAAATAGGCAAACGTGAGTACAAATGTACCCAGCAAGACTTACATCAGAACTAACTACATATGCATCATTACCAACAAAGGGGATGGTGGGGTTTAACTGCAGCAAGCCAGCTTTGACTCGGTGGCTATCCTGAACTAAGACTGGAAGTAACTCTTTTGAGGTGGCGCACACGAGTCCACATATTCACCATATCAATACACCACTATGGATCCGCTCCCGTCTCCCTACGAGAATGCCATCCATAGCACTCACGCTTATCTTGCGTATTTTAGAGTATCCACTTTCACTTGTCTATGAACTGTATAGGCAACCTAGAAGTCCTTTTCCGCGGACACGGCTATTCGAATAGATCATATTAACCCTGCAGGGGTGTACTTCTTCACACACGCTCTCACCACTTATCTCCATTTACACGACATGTATTCGGCAACCTTCAAGCGAAAGCCCAGCGAGGGTGTCGGCCACGCCCTGACTAACCACACAAGTCTCTTGTCCAGGTTTATCGCCTATTCGGGTTCCATCCGCAAGGAGATCCGGCCGGGGTGTCGCTCACGACCCCAAACGAGGTGAGCAGGGTTCCGAAGCCCACCATCCGGGTGCCACTTGGTACACCGTGCCATTGTGCCTAGTCTGTCCCAAGCCCACCTGTACTAGGTGCCACTTGGTAGATTACTAGCACTACCTACAAACACCAGAAACTAGTTGCAACTCCTGGACAGAGATCATGTTGATTAATAAGTCGAGAGGGGCACTTAAGCATTCCAATGTGTGGTAGTAGTTGTTCATGGATCACAAACACAGAACTCAGTTCCTGAGGACGGCTTCAATGAGACAACCCACCATGTACTCCTACATGGCCTCTCACCGCTACCTTTACCAAATCGTGTTCACACACAGTAGGACATGTTTCACAACATTCCAATTCATCCCCGATGAATCAGACCTGACTCAACTCTAAGCAATAGCAGGCATGACAAACAAGCATGAATGAGTAGGCACATCAGGGCTCAAACAACTCCTACTCATGCTAGTGGGTTTCCTCTATTTACTGTGGCAATGACAGGTCATGCAGAGGATAAGGGGTTCAACTACCGCAGCATGTAACAATTGAATCGTTGTTGTCCTAATGCAGTAAAAGAGAGCAGGAGCGAGAGAGTGGGATTGTATCGGAATGAACAAGGGGGTTTTGCTTGCCTAGCACTTCTGAAGATCGTATAGCTCTTCATCGGTGTCATCGAACCCATCGTCGAAACCACGTCTATCGAGGTGGGACAAACACCGACAAATAAGGAGGAACACAATCAATGCAATGCACCATATGATGCATGATCATGATATGGCAATATGTTGTGGTTTGAGCTAATGCAACTAGCAGCAAGTTAAATAAAGTTAGTTTGAATCCCACATTCAAATTCAAACTCCATATGTGGTTATTCAAGTGCCATTGTTTGATTTTCCCTAAACAGTAGCTATAAGTTGTTCTAACATGCATGAAAATCATACAGATGGATAGATTGGATTTTTCTGATCATTTTTCATATATAATTTATTTCATTGGAGTTACGGTTGAATTTCTATGATTTTTAGAAGTTTTGGATATTTTGTAGAATTTATAAATCATTTCCGGTTTATTTTAATTCCAGAAAACAAATACTGCGTCAGCATTGAGTACGCATGACGTCAGTAGGGTCAAAGGGCTGCCCATGGTCAAACCTGACCTGTGGGACCCATACGTAAGTGTCTCAGGCTGGTTTGGGCAGATGATAGGTGGGACTGGTCAACGTTGACTTGACCAAAGTCAAAGCTGACACGTGGGGTCCACCCAGATTAGTACTAATCTAAACAGGAAGTTAGACTAAACTAATTAGGCTCTAGGACCCACATGTCATCGGTGCAGGCACTAACTAAACGAGTTTAGCACCTAAGCTAATGGCGCCACGTCGGCTGCTGGCGTTTAACCGCCGGCGACCTCAGATCGCGGCGGCGTCCGCGTCGGGATACAGGCCACGGTTTGGGAAGTGGTTGGGTTCTATGGGGAGCCGGGGCTGAGCCGCGTATGTGGGTGGTGGAGCTGGACCAGATGGTCGCCGGAATCAACACCGGCGACGAGGTTTGCGGCGGCCGTGGTTCGGCCGTGCTCGAGTTCCTCGCTAGGGTGTTCGGGAGGAGGAGCTGGTGGTGGCTATGGGTGCGCGAAGACACGCTGAGCACGGTGGTGCGCTCGGTTGCGGCTCTAGGTGACGGTGGCCACGGCGGCGACATGGCTGGGCGGCGGTGAGCTTCGGGCACGGCGGCACTAGAGCTAGGGAACGTGTGAGGCGACGGGGGAAAAGGGCGAAAGGAAGAGGAGCTCACAGAGGACTCGCAGAGAAGCCCAGCGGGGTCGGGGAAGCGTCGGAGTTGGCGGATCGATGAGCGGCGTCCGGCGGCCATGCGTGAAGGAGACGGCTCGATGGCGGCGATGCAGGGCGTCCGAGGTCGCTTGACTTGGCGGAGAGGATGAGGACGAGGTAGCTGAGCTACTGGGCACGCCGAGGGGTCGAGGGGGAGGCTCTGGGTGCGGCAACCGCGAGCGGTGGCAATGAGCTCCGCTTGGGCTGCGCGAGATAGAGAGAGAGTAGAGGAGGGGGAAGGGTCCATGGAGAGTGAGAGAGAGGCCACGGGTGTCGTGGCGTCAACATGCGCATGAGAGCAGCGGCAGGAAGCAGGAGGTGGCGCGCGCGTGTGCGTGCACGGCGGCCACACGCCCTCCTGCCTACTGGCAGGAGTTTGAAGACGGTGGCAGCTGTGGTGGGCTGGGCTGGGCCTAGCAGGCCGGCTGTCTATTGGGCCGCTAGTGGGCTGCCAGGTAAGGCCAGGTGACTTCTCTCTGTCTCTCTCTCTGGTTTTTCTGTTTTGTTTTCTGTTTTCAAATTATGCAAATTTGTTTTAATTTGGTTTTTGAACCAAATCACTTTTAAAAATTCTGAAAATAGTTATGGGCACTAAATGAATTACTCCAGAGGCCCTCAACTAATTTCAAAATTATTGGAGCATTTAAAAATATTTATAGTATTTAAATGCCCCAATTCAAATACAGTATGCGTTAATTCAAAAATCCAGAATGGCCTAGAAATATGTGCATCATTTTTGGCAGAGGTTTTCACCTTTACCAGAAATCATGAACATTTTCAGAGGGCATTTTGGGTTCATTCAAAAAGATTTTATTTTGACCATAGTTGAATTAATTAGCTGCTAGGTTTTATCAATCCCCATTTCAAGTTTCTTTCAAATTTAAACATGATGCAAACACCAATCAGTACCAGAAGCTAGGGATGTGACAGATCTGGAGTCTGTTCGGGGCTCCGGAGAGGTTGATTCGTCGCTGTCGTCATCATCAACCATCCTCCATCACCAATTTGATGATGCTCACCGCCGTGCGTGAGTAATTCCATCGTAGGCTTGCTAGACGGTGATGGGTTGGATGAGATTTATCATGTAATCAAGTTAGTTTTGTTAGGGTTTGATCCTTAGTATCCACTATGTTCTGAGATTGATGTTGCTATGACTTTGCTATGCTTAATGCTTGTCACTAGGGCCCGAGTACCATGATTTTAGATCTGACCCTATTATGTTTTCATGAATATATGTGAGTTCTTGATCCTATCTTGCAAGTCTATAGTCACCTATTATGTGTTATGATCCGACAATCGCGAAGTGACAATAATCGGGATACTTCTCGATGATGACCATAGTTTGAGGAGTTCATGTATTCACTACGTGTTAATGCTTTGTTCCGGTTCTCTATTAAAAGGAGGCCTTAATATCCGTTAGTTTCCACTAGGACCCCGCTTCCTTGGGAGGGTAGGACAAAAGATGTCATGCAAGTTCTTTTCCATACGCACGTATGACTATATTCGGAATACATACCTACATTACATTGATGAATTGGATCTAGTTCTGTGTCACCCTAGGTTATAGCTATTACATGAGGAATCGCATCCGACATAATTATCCATCACTGATCCAATGCCTACGAGCTTTTCACATATTGTGCTTTGATTATTTACTTTTCCGTTGCTACTGTTACAACTACTACAAAACTATTATCTTTACTTTTGCCACTGTTACCTTTATTATCATACTACTTTGCTACTAAATACTTTGCTGTAGATACTAAGTTATCCAGGTGTGGTTGAATTGACAACTCAACTGCTAATACTTAAGAATATTCTTTGGCTCCCCTTGTGTCAAATCAATAAATTTGGGTTGAATACTCTACCCTCGAAAGCTGTTGCGATCCCCTACACTTGTGGGTTATTAAACAGCAGTGCCACAAATAAGTTGCACTATCATTATCAACTTTGCATCTTTTGGCTTCAATATTATGAATATGTGTATCATCACTATCGAGATTCAACAAAAATAGACCACTCAGCAAGGGTGCATGACCATAAAAGATATTACTCATATAAATAGAACAACCATTATTCTCTGATTTAAATGAATAACCGTCCCGCATCAAATAAGATCCAGATATAATGTTCTCTCTCAACGCTGTCACCAAATAACAATTATTCAGGTCTAAAACTAATCCCGACGGAAGATGTAGAGGTAGCGTGCCGACGGCGATCACATGGACCTTGGAACCATTTCCCACGCGCATCGTCGCCTCGTCCTTAGCCAATCTTCGTTTAATCCGTAGCCCCTATTTCAAGTTGCAAATATGAGCAACAGAACCAGTATCAAATACCCAGGCGCTACTACGCGCATTTGTAAGGTACACATCAATAACATGTATATCAAATATACCTTTCACTTTGCCATCCTTATTATCCGCCAAATACTTGGGGCAGTTCCGCTTCCAGTGACCAGTCCCTTTGCAGTAGAAGCACTCAGTCTCAGGCTTAGGCCCAGACTTGGGTTTCTTCTCTTGAGCAGCAACCTTTTTGCCGATCTTCTTGAAGTTCCCTTCTTCCCTTTGCCCTTTTTCTTGAAACTAGTGGTCTTGTTTACCATCAACACTTGATGCTCATTTTTGATTTCTACCTCGGCAGCCTTTAGCTCGGGAATAGTCTTGTTCATCCCTTGCATACTATAGTTCATCACGAAGCCTTTATAGCTTGGTGGCAGTGATTGAAGAACTCTGTCAATGACACTATCATCAGGAAGATAACTCCCAGTTGAGTCAAGTGGTTATGGTACCCAGACATTCTGAGTATGTGTTCACTGACAGAACTATTCTCCTCCATTTTGTAGTTGTAGAACTTGTTGGATACTTCATATCTCTTAACTCGGGCATTTGCTTGAAATATTAACTTCAACTCTTGGAACATCTCATATGCTCCATGATGTTCAAAACGTCTTTGAAGTCCCGATTCTAAGCCATAAAGCATGGCACACTGAATTATCGAGTAGTCATCAGCTTTGCTCTACCAGACGTTCTTAACGTCTTCAGTAGCATCTGCAGCAGGCCTGGCACCCAGCGGTGCTTCCAAGACGTAATTATTCTGTGCATCAATGAGGATAATCCTCAAGTTAGGGACCCAGTCCGTGTAGTTGCTGCCTTCATCTTTCAACTTAGCTTTATCTAGGAATGCATTAAAATTCAAAGGAGCGGTAGCACGGGCCATTGATCTACAATAACATAGACATGCAAAATAACTATCAGGACTAAGTTCATGATAAATTAAAGTTCAATTAATCATATTACTTCCGATCATCACATGAGATGAAGTAGTTTTCAATGGTGAACATCACTATGTTGATAATATCTACTATATGATTCAGGTTCGACCTTTCGGTCTCAGTGTTCTGAGGCCATATCTGCATATGCTAGGCTCGTCAAGTTTAACCAGAGTATTCTGCGTGTGCAAAATTGGCTTGCACCCATTGTATGTGAACGTAGAGCTTATCACACCCGGTCATAACGTGGTATCTCGGCACGACAAACTCTAGCAACAGTGCATACTCAGGGAGAACACTTGTACCTTGAAATTTAGTAAGGGATCATCTTATAGTGCTACCGCCGTACTAAGCAAAATAAGATGCATAAAAGATAAACATCACATGCAATCAAAATATGTGACATGATATGGCCATCATCATCTTGTGCTCATGATCTCCATCACCGAAGCATCGTCATGATCTCCATCATCACCAGCGCGACATCTTGATCTGCATCATCGTATCGTTGTCATCTCGCCAACTATTGTTACTACGACTATCGCTACTGCTTAGTGATAAAGTAAAACAATTACATGGCGATTGCATTGCATACAATAAAGCGACAACCATATGGCTCCTGAAAGTTGCCGATAACTTTGTTACAAAACATGATCATTGCTACGTCTTGAGCTTGCGTTGGTTTTCCTTGAAGAGGAAAGGGTGATGCGACAATGTAGCGTAAGTATTTCCCTCAGTTTTTGAGAACCAAGGTACCAATCCAGTAGGAGGCTCCTCAAAAGTCCCACGCACCTACACAAACAAACAAAGAACTCGCAACCAACGCAATAAAGGGGTTGTCAATCCCTTCACGGCCACTTGCGAAAGTGAGATCTGATAGAGATAGTATGATAAGATAAATATATTTTTGGTATTTTATAATATAGATGCAAAAAGTAAAGATGCAAATAAAAATAGATTGAAAGCTTATATGATAAAAGATAGACCCTGGGGCCATAGGTTTCACTAGTGGCTTCTCTCAAGCTAGCATAAGTATTACGGTGGGTGAACAAATTATTGTCGAGCAATTGATAGAAAAGCGAATAATTATGAGATTATCTAGGCATGATCATGTATATAGGCATGACGCCCATGACAAGTAGACCGACTCCTGCCTGCATCTACTACTATTACTCCACACATCGACCGACTCCTGCCTGCATCTAGAGTATTAAGTTCATAAAGAACAGAGTAACGCATTAAGAAAGATGACATGATGTAGAGGGATAAACTCAAGCAATATGATATAAACCCCATCTTTTTATCCTCGATGGCAATGATACAATACGTGCCTTGCTGCCCCTGCTGTCACTGGGAAAGGACACCGCAAGATTGAACCCAAAGCTGAGCACTTCTCCCATGGCAAGAAAGAACAATCTAGTAGGCCAAACCAAACTGATAATTCGAAGAGACATGCAAAGATAACTCAATCATACATAAAAGAATTCAGAGGAGATTCAAATATTTCTCATAGATAAACTTGATCATAAACCCACAATTCATTGGATCTCGACAAACACACAGCAAAAAGAGTTTACATCGAATAGATCTCCACAAGAGAGGGGGAGAACATTGTATTGAGATCCAAAAAGAGAGAAGAAGCCATCTAGCTAATAACTATGGACCCGAAGGTCTGTGGTAAACTACTCACAACTCATTAGAGTGGCTATGGTGTTGATGTAGAAGCCCTCCATGGTCGATTCCCCCTCCGGGGGAGCACCGACGAAGGCTCCAAGATGGGATCCTCGTGGATACAGAAGGTTACGGCGGTGGAAATTGTGTTTCGTTGGCTCCCTGGATGTTTTCGGGGTATGTAGGTATATATAGAAGGAAGAAGTACGTCGGTGGCTGCCTATGGGGCCCAGGAGATAGGGGCACGCCCAGAGGGGGTGGGCGCGCCCTCCTGTCTCTTGGCCGCCTCGCAAGCTTCTTGACTTGCACTCCAAGTTCTCCGGATCACGTTCGTTCCAAAAATCACGCTCCCAAAGGTTTCATTCCGTTTGGACTCCATTTGATATTCCTTTTCTTTGAAATACTGAAATAGGCAAAAAAACAACAATATGTGCTGGGCCTCCGGTTAGTAGGTTAGTCCCAAAAATGATATAAATATGTAAAATAAAGCCCATAAACATCCAAAAGGGGTAATATAATAGCATGGAACAATAAAAAATTATAGATACGTTGGAGACGTATCAAGCATCCCCAAGCTTAATTCCTGCTCGTCCTCGAGTAGGTAAATGATAAAAACAGAATTTTTGATGTGGAATGCTACCTAGCATAATTCTCAATGTAATTTTCTTTATTGTGGCATGAATGTTCAGATCCAAATGATTCAAAATAAAAGTTCATATTGATAAAAGAAATAGTAACACTTCAAGCATACTAATCAAAGCAATCATGTCTTCTCAAAATAACATGGCTAAAGAAAGTTCATCCCTACAAAATCATATAGTTAGGCTATGCTTCATTTTTGTCACACAAAGATGTTCCCAGATTCTATACCCCTGATGACAAGCCAAGCAATTGTTTCGTACTTAAGTAATCTCAAACTTTTTCAACTTTCACGCAATACATGAGCGTGAGCCATGGATATAGCACTATGGGTGGAATAGAATATGATGATGGGGATTGTGTGGAGAAGACAAAAAAAGGAGAAAGTCTCACATTGACGAGGATAATCAACTGGCTATGGAGATGCCCATCAATTGATGTCAACATGAGGAGTAGGGATTGCCATGCAACGGATGCACTGGAGCTATAAATAAATGCTCAACAAAAGAAAACTAGTGGGTGTGCATCTAACTTGCTTGCTCACGAAGACCTAGGGCATTTGAGGAAGCCCATCGTGGAATATACAAGCCAAGTTCTATAATGAAAAATTCCCACTAGTACATGAAAGTAACTACATATGAGACTCACTATATGAAAAAACATGGTGCTACTTTGAAGCACAAGATATGAGACTCACTACATGAAGAACAAGGTGCTACTTTGAAGCACAAGTGTGGAAAAAGAGATATTAACATTGCCCTTTTTATTTTTTTATTTTTTTCTTTTCTTTTCCTTTTCTTTTTTTTTCTTTTTTTCTTTGGCCTTTCTTTTTTTCTTTTGGTCTTTCTTTTTATTTTTCTTTTTGGGCACTGATCTAATAATGATGATCATCACACTTTCATTGATTACAACATATGAATTACAACTCGAAACTAGAACAAGATATGACTCTATATGAATGCCTTCGGCGGTGTACCGGGATGGTGCAATGAATCAAGAGTGACATGTATGAAAAATTATGCGTGGTGGCTTTGCCACAAATACGATGTCAACTACATGATCATGCAATGGCAATATGACAAAAGTAAAGTATGTCATGATGATGATGAATGGAACGGTGGAAAGTTGCATGGCAATATATCTCGGAATGGCTATGGAAATGCCATGATAGGTAGGTATGGTGGCTGTTTTTAGGAAGATATAAGGAGGTTTTTGTGTGATAGAGCGTATCATATCACGGGGTTTGGATGCACCGGTGAATTTTGCACCAACTCTCAAGGTGAGAAAGGGCAATGCACGGTACCGAAGAGGCTAGCAATGGTGGAAAGGTAAAAGTGCGTATAATCCATGGACTCAACATTAGTCAAAAGAACTCATATACTTATTGCAAAAATTTAGAAGTCATCAAAAATCAAGCACTACGCGCATGCTCCTAGAGGGATAGATTGGTAGGAAAAGACCATCGCTCGTCCCCGACCGCCACTCATAAGGATGCACAAGCCAGGTACACTTCATGTTTCAAATTTGTTACACAACTTTAACCATACGTGCATGCTACGGGACTTGCTAACTTCAACACAAGCATTCTTTAAATTCATAATCACCCAACTAGCATGACTTTAATATCACTACCTCCATATCCCAAAACAATTATCAAGTATCAAATTGATCATAGCATCCAATTCACTTCCTATGATAGTTTTTATTATACCCAACTTGGATGCCTACCATTCTAGGACCAATTTTATAACCATAGAAAATACCATGCTGTTCTAAAATACTCCCAAAATAATATAAGTGAAGCATGAGATACTAGCAATTTCTACAAAAATAATCCACCGCCGTGCTCTAAAAGATATAAGTGAAGCACTAGAGCAAAAACTATCAAGCTCAAAAGATATAAGTGAAGTTCATAGCATATTCTAGCAAATTCAATCAAGTGGGCTTCTGCCAAAAGGTGTGTACATCAAGGATGATTGTGGTAAACTAAAAAGAAAAGACTAATATAATACACGACGCTCCAAGCAAAACACATATCATGTGGCGAATAATAATATAGCTCCAAGTAAAGTTACCAATGAACGAAGACGAAAGAGGGGATGCCTTCCCAGGGCATCCCCAAGCTTAGGCTTTTGGATATTCTTGAATATCTTGGGGTGCCATGGGCATCCCCAAGCTTAGGATTTTGCCACTCCTTATTCCATAGTCCATCAAAGCTTTACCCCAAACTTGAAAACTTCACAACACAAAACTCAACAGGAAATCTTATAAGCTCCGTTAGTGAAAGAAAACAAAACCACCACATAAGATACTGTAATGAACTCATTCTTTATTTATTTTGGTGTTAAACCTACTGTATTCCAACTTCTCTATGGTTTATAAACTATTTTACTAGCCATAGATGCATCAAAATAAGCAAACAACACACGAAAAACAGAATCTGTCAAAAACAGAATAGTCTGTAGCAAACTTCTGTAACTCTAAAAAATACTACCAAAATAGGAAGTCCTGGAAAATTTGTCTATTGATCAGCAGCAAAAAGAATCAACGCAAAAGCATGTTTCTGTGATTTAACAAAACTAATTTCGTGCGCGCAAAGTTTCTGTTTTTCAGCAAAATCAAATCAACTATCATCATAGGTTATCCTATAGGTTCTACTTGGCACAAACACTAATTAAAAGATAGAAACACATCTAAACAGAAGGTAAATGCAAAATTTATTACTAAAAAGAAACAAAAACAAAAAACGCAAATAAAATTGGGTTGCCTCCCAACTAGCGCTATCGTTTAACGCCCCTAGCTAGACATAAAAGTGAAGATAGATCTAAGTTGTGCCATAATAATAAGATAGATCTTGAAAACTCATCTCATATTCTCTACGTTCGGCAGCAAGTTTTCTTCGAGGCAAGCAAAAGTAATCAAAGGGGCTAAATTTAGCGGCACAAAAGCCCCCAAGATCAATCTCAGGAGGAACGGGTTCCTCCTTTGGCCCTTCATAATGCACAACTAATTCATCACTAAAAGCATTATTTTGGAAAAATTCGTGAGCCTATACTCAAGAGAGTATCCTAGATCATTATTTCAAAGAGAAAAATCATTATTAAGTTCGGAAATCCTATCAACCAAGACATTGGTAGGAACCTTTTTCTAAGGTTTTCATTGAAAGCAACATAGTCCGAAGATTGAAAACGCCTAATTTCCTCTTGATCAAAGAGGATCGCCTCTATGGGAGGACGACCAGCGTCCACCCTATAGTGCGCAAAGATTTCTTTGGCCTCTCTTATAATAAATCTAAACTCATGAGCCAAAAAGATAGTAACGGCGTGCTTAACAGAAGAATGCTCAATATTAGAAAATTCTAGAAAAATTCTTTGTATGCAAGGATGCATATGCATAAATTGTCTTTCAAGTTCAGCTATAAGCATAGCGATAGCATCTGTAAGACTACTAGTCCTATGAAGAATAGAACCACCCATGGAAGGTAAAGCAAAGGAACAAGTAAAGAAATCTTGAATAACACCTTTTCCAATAATGTTACCACTACCGATTCGAAACCTTTTAGTATGCAAGATAGGGGGTTCTTCAGCCGGAGCCTCAGAATTTTCCATGTTATCATTATCGTCCATATCGATGATAATCTCCCCAATTTCAGACATAACAGCAAACAAAAGCAAGGAGGTAGAAAGCAAGCGAAAAGAGAGAGGAGGAGATTTGGAAAGAGAGGGCAAATAAAACGGCAAGAGTGAAGTGGGGGAGAGGAAAACGAGAGGCAAATGGCAAATAATGTAAATGCGAGCGAGATGAGTTTGTGATGGGTACTTGGTATGTCTTGACTTGAGCGAAGACCTACCCGGCAACGGAGCCAGAAATCCTTCTTGCCACGTCTTAAGCTTGCGTTGGTTTTCCTTGAAGAGGAAAGGGTGATGCAGCAAAGTAGCGTAAGTATTTCCCTCAGTTTTTGAGAACCAAGGTATCAATCCAGTAGGAGGCTCCTCAAAAGTCCCACGCACCTACACAAACAAACAAAGAACTCGCAACCAACGCAATAAAGGGGTTGTCAATCCCTTCACGGCCACTTGCGAAAGTGAGATCTGATAGAGATCGTATGATAAGATAAATATATTTTTGGTACTTTATAATATAGATGTAAAAAGTAAAGATGCAAATAAAAGTAGATTGAAAGCTTATATGATAAAAGAAAGACCCGGGGGCCATAGGTTTCACTAGTGGCTTCTCTCAAGATAGCATAAGTATTAAGATGGGTGAACAAATTACTGTCGAGAAATTGATAGAAAAGCGAATAATTATGAGATTATCTAGGCATGATCATGTATATAGGCATCACGTCCGTGACAAGTAGACCGACTCCTTCCTGCATCTACTACTATTACTCCACACATCAACCGACTCCTGCCTGCATCTAGAGTATTAAGTTGATAAAGAACAGAGTAACGCATTAAGAAAGATGACATGATGTAGAGGGATAAACTCAAGCAATATGATATAAACCCCATCTTTTTATCCTCGATGGCAACAATACAATACGTGCCTTGCTGCCCCTGCTGTCACTGGGAAAGGACACCGCAAGATTGAACCCAAAGCTAAGCAATTCTCCCATGGCAAGAAAGATCAATCTAGTATGCCAAACCAAACTGATAATTCAAAGAGACTTGCAAAGATAACTCAATCATACATAAAAGAATTCAGAGGAGATTCAAATATTTCTCATAGATAAACTTGATCATAAACCGACAATTCATCGGATCTCGACAAACACACAGCAAAAAGAGTTTACATCGAATAGATCTCCACAAGAGAGGGGGAGAACATTGTATTGAGGTCCAAAAAAAGATAAGAAGCCATCTAGCTAATAACTATGGACCCGAAGGTCTATGGTAAACTACTCACAACTCATTGGAGGGGCTATGGTGTTGATGTAGAAGCCCTCCGTTGTCGATTCCCCTCCGGCGGAGCGCCGACGAAGGCTCCAAGATGGGATCTCGCGGATACAGAATGTTACGGCGGTGGAAATTGTGTTTTGTTGGCTCCCTGGATGTTTTCGGGGTACGTAGGTATATATAGGAGGAAGAAGTATGTCAGTGGCCGCCTGTGGGGCCCAGGAGATAGGGGCGTGCCCGGAGGGGGTGGGCGCGCCCTCCTGTCTCCTGGCCACCTCGCAAGCTTCTTGACTTGCACTCCAAGTTCTCCGGATCACGTTCATTCCAAAAATCACGCTCCCGAAGGTTTCATTCCGTTTGGACTCCGTTTGATATTCCTTTTCTTCAAAATACTGAAATAGGCAAAAAAACAGCAATACGGGCTGGGCCTCTGGTTAGTAGGTTAGTCCCAAAAATGATATAAATATGTCAAATAAATCCCATAAACATCCAAAAGGGGTAATATAATAGCATGGAACAATCAAAAATTATAGATATGTTGGAGACGTATCAATCATCTCATACAACAATTTATATCACATCATGCCTTGACCATATCACATCACAGCAAGCCCTGCAAAAACAAGTTAGATGTCCTCTACTTTGTTGTTGCACGTTTCACGTGGCTGCTACGGGCTTCTAGCAAGAACCGTTCTTAGCTACGCATCAAAACCACAACGATTTTTCGTCAAGTGTGTTGTTTTAACCTTCAACAAGGACCAGGCGTAGCCACACTCGATTCAACTAAAGTTGAAGAAACTAACACCCGCCAGCCACCTTTGTGCATAAGCACGTCGGTAGAACCAGTCTCATGAACACAGTCATGTAATGTCGGTCCGGGCCGCTTCATCCAACAATATCGTCGAATCAAAGTATGACATGCTGATAAGGAGTATGACTATTATCGCCCACAAATCTTTGTGTTCTACTCATGCAAATAACATCTAGGCATAGACCTGGCTCTGATACCACTGTTGTGGAACGCGGTAATTTAAAAAAAATTCCTATAATCATGCAAGATCTATCTAGGTGATGCATAGCAGCGAGGGAGGAGTGTGTCCACGTACCCCCGTAGACCAAAAGTGTAAGCGTTATGTAACGCGGTTGATGTAGTCGAACGTCTTCGCGATACAACCAATCAAGTACCGAACGCACGACACCTCCACGATCTGAACATGTTCAGCTCGGTGACGTCCCTCGAAATCTAGATCCAGCTGTGACCGAGGGAGAGTTCCGTCAGCACGACGGCATGGTGACGGTGATGATGAAGTTACCGGCGCAGGGCTTTGCCTAAGCACTACAATGATATGACCGAGGTGGAAAACTGTGGAGGGGGGCACCGCACACGGCTAAAAGATCAACTTGTGTGTGTATGGGGTGCCCCCTCCCCCGTATATAAAGGAGGAGAGGAGGGGGCCGACCGGCCTCAAGGGGCGCGCCCAAGGGGGGGACTCCCACTCCAAGTAGGAGTAGGTTCCCCCCTTTCCTAGTCCAACTAGGAGAAGAAGGAAGGAGGGGAAGGAGAGAAGGAAAGGGGGGCCGCCCCCTAGTCCAATTCGGTTTGGGCTAGGGGGGCGCGCGCCTCACCTTGGCCTGCCTCCTCTCTTCCACCACTTGGCCCATGAGGCCCATTAACCCCCGGGGGGTTCCATTAACTCCCCGCTACTTCGGTTTTATCCGAAACTTCTCCGGAACACTTTCGGTGTCTGAATATGGCCGTCCAATCTATAATTATTTATGTCTCGTCATGTCCGTGATCTCATCTGGGACTCCGAACAAACTTTGGTACATCAAATCACATAAACTCATAATACCAATTGTCATCGAACGTTAAGCGTGCGGACCCTACGGGTTCGAGAACTATGTAGACATGACCGAGACACGTCTCCGATCAATAACCAGTAGCGGAACCTGGATGCTCATATTGGTTCCTACATATTCTACGAAGATCTTTATCGGTCAAACCGCATAACAACATACGTTGTTCCCTTTGTCATCGGTATGTTACTTGCCCGAGATTCGATCGTCGGTATCTCAATACCTAGTTCAATCTCGTTACCGGCAAGTCTCTTTACTCGTTTCGTAATACTTCATCCCGCAACTAACTCATTAGTCACAATGCTTGCAAGGCTTATAGTGATGAGTATTACCGAGAGGGCCCAGAGATACCTCTCCGAAACACGGAGTGACAAATCCTAATCGCGATCTATGCCAACACAACAAACACCTTTGGAGACACCTGTAGTGCACCTTTATAATCACCCTTTTACGTTGTGACGTTTTGGTAGCACACAAAGTGTTCCTCCGGTATTCGGGAGTTGCATAATCTCATAGTCTGAGGAACTTGTATAAGTCATGAAGAAAGCAGTAGCAATGAAACTAACACGATCATAATGCTAAGCTAACGGATGGGTCATGTCCATCACATCATTCTCCTAATGATGTGATCCCGTTTATCAAATGACAACACATGTCTATGGTTAGGAAACATAACCATCTTTGATTAACGAGCTAGTCAAGTGAGGCATACTAGGGACTATATGTTTTGTCTATGTATTCACACATGCACAAAGTTTCCGGTTAATACAATTCTAGCATGAATAATAAACATTTATCATGAAATAAGGAAATAAATAATAACTTTATTATTGCCTCTAGGGCATATTTCCTTCATTTTGATTCTCAATACAATGGTCTCTTGGAGATCTATTTGATGTAACTCTTTTTCTAGTGTGTTTATAGGGATGCGATAAACTTTGAGTTTATGATCAGATCTATATATCCATGAAAGTTATTTCAGTTTTTTTATCTCTTATATGCATGATTACTTATATCCTTGTATTTCTTCTTCGAATCTTTTGTTTAGTTAGGCCGACTAGATTGATTTTTCTTGCCATGGGAAGAGGTGATTTGTGATGGGTTCTATCGTGTGGTGTCCTTTCCCAGTGACAGAAGGGGCAGCAAGACGCACATGTATCGTTGCTATTAAGGTTAACAAGACGACTGCTATTCCTACATGAATAGATCTCATGTACATCATGTCATCGTTCTTATTGCATTACTCCATTTTTTCATGAAATTAAAACACTAGATGCATGCTGGATAGCGCTCGATGTGTGCAATAATTGTAGTAGATGCAGGCAGGAGCCGGTCTAGTAATCTTGGACGTGATGCCTATATAATGGTCATTGCCTGGAGATCATCATAATTATTCAATGTTCTATCAATTGCCCAACAGTAATTTGTTTACCCACCGTGTTCTATTTGAAAGAAGCCACTAGTGAAATCTACGGCCTCCAGGTCTATTTTCCCATCATACATTTGCGGATCTATATTGCTATTTGCCTTTTTCTTTATTTGAATCTTTTACTTTCAAATCTATATTATCAAAAACCGAAAAATACCTCGCTGAGTTTTGTTTGCCGTTATTTGCATCTATCAATCTACCCCAACTTTGTATCCCGTCAACTTGACAATTTTTGGCACCGTTACCCGAAAGGGATTGACAACCCCTTTTTCACGTCGGGTTGCAAGTATTTGTTCTTTGTGTGCAGGTACCGTTAAGTGTTGCTTGGTTCTCCTACTGGTTCGATAACCTTGGTTTCATAACTCAGGAAAATACATACCGTAGTTGTGATGCATCATAACTTTCTCTTTGGGGAAATGCCGATGTACTTCAAGCGACATTGAAAGGTAATTATGGCGCCGTCGCCGGGGAGACATTATCAACACTAGTTGTCAACCCGTGCACCCGCACGGGCTAGCATATTGAGATTTTTGTGATGTCCATATATTTTTTGGGTTTGTTTGTGTTATAATTGATGTCACAATCATACTCATCTATCTTGAACCTTGCCGGATGCTTAATCAATTTTTTTGCTTTTGCATGAAACATGGTGCAAGTTGTTGTTGC
Organism: Triticum timopheevii; assembly: GCA_963921465.1. Lineage (NCBI taxonomy): Eukaryota > Viridiplantae > Streptophyta > Magnoliopsida > Poales > Poaceae > Triticum > Triticum timopheevii. Next base: position 48,195,775 of record OY997274.1, on the reverse strand, counting down.
ACTCAAATCACATATCTTAGGCTTGTGTTTTTACATATAATTAATATGTCATACATATGTTGGTACATGAGAAATTACTACCTAAACAATGAAATATTATCAATGCGCCTTCGACATCTGCACTCAGGTCCCTTTTCACACATGGGATTGTAGAGGTGGTTGCCTTACATTTGCAGCATCCTTAGTAGTACCACCCTTCTGGTGTATAATTTAATTGTTTCTTACACAGTAGAGAAGTTTCATAATTTCGATTATTTTTTGCAGTCTTCTTTTATAGAGCATCGTCTTGGGAAGTAAACATGTTTCACATGTACATATGTCTCACGTATATTCAAATAAATATAAACTCTGGTTTCACCTATAAATGACAGTGAATAGTCTTCACGTACTTGATATTAACTTCTGTATAACATAAATATATTCACATCAATACTTACATCCCATTAATATAAATACACACCTTTCAATTTACTGACAGCCGTTCATACTACTATCAGAACAGAGCCCAAAGTATCCTGATTTACTTTTTTTTTATCTATATATACCCCAAGAGTCGTAACTATTAACAACCCTGGTACGTTGACTCATTTAGTTCCTTTCAATATTCTTACTCAATTCAGACGACAACATCTTGAACATTCGAATCCCATGAGTTGTGTGTTTCTTCAATATATCCAATATAAGTTCCGATGCTAGCGACATCTGATAAAACAAAGCGGTGTTAAAATATTAAGAGAACATATGTATTGATAATTTCAACAAATATAGTTGTACCTGACAAGTAAATCTTCTGGCACCTTTGCTGGAAAGAACTTCAATCCTAGGAAATATGCGGCATTGTTCCGCTATTCCGAACTAATTAGATGTTCTATTGAAATTTTATCATGTGCAAAAAATAGTATCTTGTCGTCTTTATGTGGATTCGAATTCGACACAGATATAACCCGGAAATTGGATATCATGCAGACATAACCCTCATGGACCAATGACATTAACTTGCCACCAAACGTTCATGATCTTGCCATGTATCATAGTCCCATGAAACAATTACAATGCATTACGATTTACAATGAAGCCTAAGAAACTGTAATAACTTCTATAAATCCTAGCTGCCAATTTAACCCTTCTCATTGCTAATTGCAGCAAGCATGTCAGATGCCATTGCTTTGGACCCAAAAAACCCAATAAAATAACTTAAAATTAGATGAGAGGAAAACAAAATTGTGAAGATTGCTGAAGGCGCAAACAGAGAAGGAAACTTTGATTAGCTCTTGGTTGTCATGTAGTATGTAAGCAATATGAACAACGTACTCTACTAATGTGATTTGAAATGAGTATAATAAATCACTACAAAATTTATTTTGGGGCACTTGGATGGACGGGAAGATCTTAGAAGTTGACGTTGTTCGCATTTGAACCATACATTTAATTTATAATCTCACCAGATGGACATAGTTGTGCTCCGACCGGATGTCCACCTCATAGCCCAAGTCGAGGCTGCCACCATCTCTCTTTATCCCGGGACAGCAATTAGGCTACTCATGTGTCATGCTTGCAGCCAAAAATTGTATCGTGAGAACATTCGGGATTCAATCTAAATCCAATGAACAAAGGCCTAATTAGGATGAATTGGAGCACAACACAATTCGAGGACACGACAATAAACAATCGAATCAGAATCTGAAAGAACAACATTACCATTCCTAATGAAAAATAAAACCATGATGAACATATATCCAATGAAGAAATTATAATTTATGGTAAATTGATTCCTCCCTGATGCTATCATGCATGAAGTATGCCCGGCGAGATCCATGTGTAGAAGACAACCTCGATTGACCTAACAATTTGAAATAAGTCGGCGGCGGTGTGAGATTGAGAGACGAATAAGAGAGAGATCAGCGAGAGATTCATATTTAACACCGTTTTGGACGTGCAGGAATATTGCTGTTAATGGATTGAACATATGTGTCACCCGTTCCTAAATTAGCTTCCAATAAAGAAATTCTGAAAATATATTCTTTAAAATATCCATTCTTGTATATTCATTAGGCACACAGCAGTTCTGATAAGCCATATATTCAATTAGATTTAGGAATAGACTGTGATTAAAAGAAATTAGATCCAAGTATAATTGGAGAAAACAAAATGGTTTAGCCGCTGCTTGTCCTAGATTATTCCTTCTGAATAGCCAATGTCATAATTCATTGATGTATTGCTGGCAAGAAAAAAACCACGTCCTAGAAGAACTATAAATTTCTTGTTTAAAATTTTGTTAGTGGGTGCAAAGTCACATCCATAAGTAATTTTCTCTCTGGTATATAAAGTACACACTACTTATATAAATAATGTCTCCTGCGGGGTTGCACAATAAGGAAAAGGTGAATAAAAGTCATACAGTAGATCTCAGAGCCATCAGAAGAAATCGAAGGGTCTATGGAAAGAAATATACATACCTAACAGTGTGGCAGTATCTAGCTCTGGACTTTGCAATGTGTATACGTATGAAGTCTTGCATCTTGCCTCACGCCTCAGGTGTCGTGGAGTAGCACCAACAACCGCCCCTTGCCTTCTAGCCTTTGAGCGTCCAGCAACTGGTCGGTAACAACCATGCAAGAAACCATGTGAACAACATCTCGACCTCCTACGCTGTGGGGACAACGACTCCTCAATCTATGACGCGATGGGAGTAGCGGGGTAGGAGAGGCTAGGATCTGTCCCACAAAGCCGCCATGGTCTAGATCTTGTTGTAGAGATCCTCAGCGAGGTTCTGTCATGTTGCCGTCATCGGGCAGCAGGTGGCCTTGAAGATAGAAAGAAATCAGGTCATAAATTGGGTGCGATGCAACGATGATGCAACATGGACAGATGCCTCATGCTTCGCAAGGTTATGCCAGCAATAGCATGGAAGGATTCTCCATAGAAGATATGTTACTACCCGCCCGCAATGGAACGAAGCTGATGATTAAGTTTTATATGCCTGGGACAGGGTGGTGGATGGGCTGGGGTGATGGTGTGGAAAAAAGAACGGAAATGTTAACGCCCACACGTGTGGGCGTTCACCACTCCGTCCACACGCAAGCATCGCCGTTGGTTTAGTTTTGCACGAATATTGGAGCAAAAGGGTTGGTTTTCGGCGCCACGTAGGACGATTTTAGTGTGCGGTGTGCGAGTGGGTTCGCCCGCACGGTAGTTGCCATCCCGGGGTCAGCGGTTGCCACTGAGAGGCGTGCGGTGGAACTGCCATGCGCCCGCACGCCACGTTCCGACCGCAATTGACGTAAAAGACGTCGCACACCCCTCCACCATTTCCTTCACGGTTCCATTCACTCTCCCTCACGTCGCATTTACTGGCACAACCCACTCGCATTGCAGTCCACTGGAGGAGAAGGCGAGGCGAGAAGGCGACGGCGGAGGCGGGACAGTCGACGGTGTTCGCGGGCGTTGATGGCGCTCGTCGGGAGCGGAGCGGCGTCGCCGGAACGCGTGCGGGTCGAAGGTAATGCTCGCTTCATCTATCGCGCACCCTCCCTGATTTTGTTCCCCTCTTTCCTCCCTGTTCGATTTCTAGATCCATTCCTAGAAATTCCGGCGATTCGGCGGTGCGCCGGCGTCCCCGCCGATGCGGCGGTGCGCCATAGTTGTGTGCCTGCCGTTGCTTTGGAGGAGTGGGCAGTTTCGTCGCCGCCGCTGCGGCGGCATCGTCGGTGAGGCTATGCCTGCTCGTAGGCAACACATTAGTCCTGCATTTGGATTTTGAGAGTGTCCGCCCGGTTGATTTGGTGCGGGGTTGGTTCGAAATTTGTGGTTGCAGCCATTTCACGCGTGAATTGTAAGGGTGATTTTGAGGTTGAATCAGTTGCCGTTGAAACCTAGATCTAGTCTAGTTTGGGGGGCTGAAAATGCAGACTGTGGCGAAATTGGTTGTACGATTTTTTGAACGTGAACAAATGTGCGACAACTAAACTACCTGAATAAACGTGGTAGTTGCCACAAACGTGTTCTCCCATGTGGGCAACAGATTTCCAAAAATGACTGTCATAGTTGCCACCCCAAAACGAGGTGGCAACTAATTTCATTGAACTCCTGTGGCAGTTGCCACACGCATGCTCTTCCCATATGGCAAATTTTAATTCTGCTGAACTTGTACGATAAGTAACCAGAGAAAATATGTTTTCTGAATGTGGCAACTATGGCAGTATGACCGAACGTGAACAGGTGTGTGGCAACTAAACTACATGAACAAATGTGGCAGTTGCCACAAATGTGTTCTCTTCTGCGGCAACATATTTTCTGAAACTGACTGTCATAGTTGCCACGAATGTGTTCAAGCTCACACACAAGGGGGGGCAACTAAAAATTTCTGAATGAATGAGATAGTTGCCACATACACGCTTTTTTAAACGAGGCAAACTGTTTTTTTGCTGAATTTACATAATAGTAACCTCAAACATTCTTTTTTCATTTGTGAGACTTGTTTTTTTTTCTGAATTATTTTGCGACAGTTTCCATACTTTTGATAGTTGCCACAATCGGTAGCACTGGACGGAAATAATGTGCACATTGAGTGGGCGTGTTTGCCACTTGGATTTTTGTATAATCATGTTGCAATACAGTTTGTGAACACAATGTCTGTTGCCACAACACAGATATGGCAATGTGGCAAATTGGCTGCATAGTATGGCAACCACATTTGCATTCAAATAGTTAACATTTTTTTCTGTTGGGTGGCAACTGCTTACCCATTGCACTTTACATTTTCGCCATTAACAATTTGGTCTGTTCCTACATCAGCAGAATGGCTCGCGGCGATCATCAAAGTGATGATGACGATTTCATGGATCCACCTCAACGTAACCGGGCAACTGGACGGAGAAAAGAGGGCGATGAGGTAACTGTCTGCACACCCGCCCCCCTCCCTCCTGATTTATGTTATTTGCTGGCACCTATATCTTTTTTATAGTCGTTCATCATGAACTAAATTTTCGTAGCATTGCAAAAACATGGCAACAGCTCAACACTTTTGTGTTTTTTTTTGCAGAAGAAGAAACGTATTCGCAACAGAGCCTCCCAGGAACGTCTGACCGTGCTGATTGACAAATTCAGTGACAATCAAAAGGGAGCTGCTGCTGAGATGGGTATGCAGGTTCTGATGGATGTCCGGTGCACGAACCTTGTCAACCCAGTATGCGACTGGCTTCGTGAGATATATGATCCCGCCTCCAGGGAATTCGTGATCCCGGGACGGGGAAGACTCCCATTGAACGAGGAATCCGTGTTCTGCACTTTGGGTGTGCCTCGGGGACATATCAAAGTCCCGTATGAGGTTAATAATGAGACTGAGGAAGAGCTGTTCGCCCGTTTGTTTCCTAGGTTGGAGGCAATGCCGAACACGTCTGTACTGGCAGATTCTCTGCAGGCCATGACGATGCACGGAGAAGTTTTCAAGATGAAGCTGCTCATGTATCTCATATCAGCTGTTTTCGCGCCGACCACTTCTCTTCGCCCAAGCAACAAATGTTTCCCCATCCTGGTGAATGATCCATGCTTACTACTGCCAGTGTTTTCGTTGCGCTTCTTTCCGTTTGATTTCTGACGTGGCAAACCTTTTTTGCCTGAAAATTTCGTGTCGTGCAGGCGAATCTGAAAAACGTGAAGAATATGAACCGGTGTAAATTCATTGCCGACTTTCTCCACGATGCTTTCAAAAACAAGATGTACCAGAAGGGTTGTCGCCTGCATTTAATGGTATTTATTTTTACCAGGTCTCTGTGTGAACTCTTTGTTTATGACGCACTTTCATTCATGCATGACAATCTGGTCACAACAAGATGGCAACTGCCATAGCGACAATGTGGCAACTGCCATAATGACAACGTGGCAATTGTCATTCTGACAATGTGGCAACTGCCTTCATATTAGCATGGCAACTGCCATCACAGTAGGATGGCAACTTCCATCACACTTTGATGGCAACTACCACATACATATTATCGTTGGATCATACATTTATCCTGCTCTTTATTTTTTCCAAACAACAAATTACCGATGATGGCAACTGATATTTTCTTTTCTTGGCAAAATTGTTTTCAAATCAGCTTATGTATGTCGACTGTCTTGATCTGTCCACCGTGGATTTCACTGGGGTAGGAGGCCCGCCGCCTACGCACAAGTTTGCTGTTTCTACGTGGACCATCAGCGCTGTCAAGGCTGTGCTTGCTGCAGACAGGGCAACTGATGGCACGTATGGAAAACTACAGGTTAGTTTTTGTTTATGTCTTTTTTTCACACGGCATGCTTACAAATTTGACACGACGCAACCGTCCGTGGTTTATAAGGCATGCTTACATTTTCTTTTTTTGTTTTTCATAGCTGATGGCCAAGCATGCTATAGACTACAACGTGTTTGGGGGGCCTCAAAAATTTGAAAAGTGGATGGACGTGCACTCAGCTCCGTCTTGCCCTTCTGAGGTAATCAAAATGTCCACATCCATGGGTTGCTGTGGATTACATGTTTGATGTTGCGGAAGTGACTTCAATACGGGGGTTGTTTGCTGATGCTTCTTGTTTTCGTGGACAGGCGAGGGCACCAGTTGAGCATCTAATTGGGCAGTTTGCTTCCGGAATGACCGGATTGCTCGGGAAGTTGGTCGAGGGGTGGACGTCCCTCAGTGCCTCTGACAGCGACGCGGTTGCGAGGCAGTTCACTTCATTTGTTCCAGAACGTACACACCGGCCAACTGGCTGTCATGGCCGATACGACTACAATAGTTCCCAAGAGCCCAGCGACACACAAGATGATGTAGACGGAGACGCTGGCCTCAGCAAGGATGACGACGACGACATGGACAATGTGCATCAGGACACGGATGACGATGAACAAGCTGAAGTTCGCAGAGGCGGCAACAGGGGCAAGGATGCAACAGATGCCCCACCACCAGAGAAAGTGAAAGAACAGACGGCTGCGAGAGGCCAGGGGGTGTTGCCATCAAGGAGGGGGAGGGCTCCAGATGATGTTGGGCAGGGTTCTCATGGCAAGAAGTCCAAGACGGATCCCGTAGCTGCCAGGAGGAGGTTTGACTTTCAATTTTTAGTTTTCCGCTATGTCTATTTTCTTGGAACAATCTCATCCAATTTTCTTTACACTTTTCTGTTGTCAAGCGCGGCAACGGGTTTGTTTTCTGACATTTGCAACCTTGTCTTTTTCCCTCCATCTGTTATTTTTTGCAGCGAGCCGACCGCTGGTGGACGAGCAGTTACGAAGAAACAGGCGCCAACGCCAACCCGTGCTTCTGCTCGCTTGAACAAAGGTGCCCCCATTGCTGGTGACACCCCTTCCACCAGGTTGTCTCCTCGTACGACGACGACCAACACTGGGGATCCTGTTGTGTTGCCAGACATGAGGAAGCCAGTCAAGAAGTACGTTAATCAATGTGGTTTCATTTTCATATTTGTGTTTTTTCCTTCAATTTTCCAATGCTTTTTTTGTTCAGCTTTGTCACATGATATTCTTTCACCGTCACCCACGCGGCAACCTCTCTTCCCCCAAATGATTTCTTCATTCAATTCTCTTTTTAGTTTTACGGCAACTCATATTTGGTCTTCACATGGCAACTGGCATCTAGTGCAACTGGCATCTAACCCTCTACCTCATGGGCAACTGCCATTTTTTTCACCTATGGGTTTGAGAGCCCATCCCATACACAGTTTTCAAATTGCATTCCTGCCAGAACATACATCAGTTTTTCATTCTTCAATTTTTTTTGCTAAACACGGCAACTACTGCTGAATTGCAACTGCTAACCAGGACACATGGCGACTCAAGTTCCCATTACATGGCAACTACCAACTTTCCACATGTTTTTCATTCACTTTAAGGTTTCTACCATTTTTTGCAAAACATGTTTTTGCTCATTTTTTCAAACCTTTTCTCATGTGATTTTTTCTTTTTTCAGGGTTAAGAAGACTACTACGCGTGGGGCCAAGCATAGGATAAATGATCCGCTTGAACGACTACATTCAAAGTTGTCAACTGGGGGCAACTCAAATGTACATGAGGCACCCGTCGACAATACTGCTGCTGCACCGATGACGGCTTCCACCAACCCTGATGCGAGTGGCCGATCATCTCCGCCGGCTGCGGATGCCGAGGCTACAACAACAGGCATCCGTACATCGGGGAGTGATGAGTCCATATCTGCTAGGACAGCTGAAATCTTGCCAACTCTTCTGGCAATGAAGGAAGCCGCAGTGAGCCATGCCACCCCATCAGCAAGTGTTGAAGTGGACGCTCCCGAGACGAACATAGGCAAGGAAGATTCCTGCACTTCAGATACTGACTCCAAGGGCGTGCGTGATGGCGCACCTGTGTCCATTACAGAAGCCGCTGAGGCGGCATTTCATAAGGATATGCCATCTTCAGGAGAGATTCCTGCCACAACAGCTCCAGCCCCTGTCTGTGCAGATACTACTAAGGTTACTGTGGCGCGTGCTGGTCTTCCACCTAGGCGTCGCAGCCCCCGTAAGCAACCAATAGTCGTACCCAATGTACCGGCTGTACCTAGTAGCAGGAGAGATGAGTCTGGGTATGTTCCTGCATCCACACTGTTCCCGCCAACCGCCCAAAGCAATGTGATGGAGGACCCACAAGACCGGAGCAAAACTGAGTCAGTTGTCAAGGCTGGCATGAGTGACGCAGGTGAATGGCCGGAGCAGACTGCGCCTTTACCTGCAGTGGAAATCCCCAACATAAATCTGCGCACTTCCAGGCTGCCAGTCAATGTTGGTGTCCCCTACAGGCCAAACAAGAAGATCGCCATGAAAGCTGCTGCTGATACCGCTGACAAGACGCCCCGCCCTACAAACAAGCCCGAACATTCTGTAGCGGCGGATTCAGATATGCTTGTTGATCTTTCACCATTGGATTCTGCCCCACAAATCGTTCATGGTCCAGCCAGTAAGAATGAGAGGCACCCAATGGCATTTACCCCACCGAGCTTCAGCCTTGGCGTAAGTCAAGACCAAGCGGTGGTGCATGATCCTATGCCAGTTGCCTTTGCTTTTCCAGGAGGCACGGCGGCAATGATGGCGCAGCCAATGGTCGAGGGCAGGAAGGCTGTCAAGTTCGCAGAGCCAATTGTGCAAGGTACACTTGTCATGTCCTTACGATTTTCGTGTGCACATATTTTGTAGTTTAAATTTTGTCCCAATCATATCCCATTCGGTGATGTTCTCACCTGCGGTGGCAACTGCGGTGTGATGTGATGGCAAGTTGATTTTTGATGCACCATAGCCTACATTTTTTTTTGGTTGTTGCCATGCTGCATTTTTGACATTTGGGTAAACACATGGCAACTGAAGTTGATTCACCATGGCAACTGAAGTTGATTCACCATGGCAACTGTATTTGCTGACACGTGGCAACTATAGTTTATTACATATGGCAACTGGATTTGCCACACCATGTCACATGCATTTTGTTTGTTACCATTCTGCATTTTTTCTATACGGTAATCACATGGCAAGTGGAGTTGACACAACATGGCAACTGCATTTGATGCGACATGGCAACCACAGGCCATCTGAACGGTAATTCATCACAACTGCATGGCAACTGCAGTTGCGATGACATGGCCACCGTATTTCCCCACTTTTCCACAGTTGCGATGACATGATCACAACTGTAGTTGCACCACACATGGCAATTTCCCCACTTTTTCCTACCTACATGTCACATCATACACCCCATTTTTCCTCACAATCCATATGTTTTCTGACTTTCTCCTTATCATAACACACTTTTTATTTTTTTTCTTCTCGAATCATTGCAGCCACCCCTGAGGAAATTTCACCATCACTCGACGAAGCTTACCGCAAGATTGAGGAGGCAGCATTGCAGAGGAGGACATCCCGAGGACAGGGGCAATCAAGTTCCAACTTGACTGCGGAGATGGCAACTCAGGATACCATCAGAAGCGCGACCCCTGGTTCTATGAGACAGCAGAGGGTAGTTCACGCACCTCCCGCGGAAGACTACGAGCCCGAATTCAGGGCCACTAAGGAACAGACCCAGCTGTACGACGTCATCAAGCGGTTTGGAAATGCAAGGGCCAGCAGCAAGCATATGAAGGAGTTGAAAGCGTAAATGACCACATCCTACAATCACACATTCTGCTTTGTTCTTTTTTTAGCATCTTCATCTTTTTCTTTTTTTTGCACTCCTTATACATGATGCGCTTTACGTTTTAGTTCTTTTATATATCTCTTTACTTAGCAGGCATGATCCTTCCGTGTTATGTCGTTTTCATACAGCTCATGTTTGGACAAAACCAAAGTCATTCAATGCGGAGCGACGTACGTCGACCTGGGTGATCTCGCCGAGTCTGTGAGGCCAAACGGCAAAATGTCGACGAATGTGATTGCATGCGGGATCGACTACATCACCAATCACATCGATATGTGTGCCGACAAGGTCATCATGCATTACAGCGTGACATGCAAAATATGGGATGGTGACTTCCACCACAAAATTCTGAGGAAGAATTTCGCTCAGCACGGTGAATTCAAGCTAACACTGAAGAAATATGTGAGCACTCCTACCCTGTCTGCACTATTTTTTTACATGGTGTGGTTTTTGCCATTTTCTGCACTTTTTGTGACTGTGTGTCAGATTGTTTTTCCATGTGGCAACAGTTGCCATGCACATTTTTTCTTCTTTTTGTTTTTTGTGCATTCCCTGTGCGAACCACGTGGCATTTTTCGATTTTATGAAATGCACGGCAAATCTTGAACATACATGGATGGCAACTTTTCTTCAACTACCCCCACACCATAGCCAAAAAACACATCCTACATGATTCTAATTTTTTTGTCCCTCTGCTGTTCTTTTTATGTGAACTATGCTTCTCATTTCTTCACTTTTTAAAATGCAGGTCATGTTCCCCATGTTCCAGGAGCTTGCACCACATGCCCAACACGACAAGTGTGGTCACCACTACGCGATCTGTCTGGACCTGAAGAACCAACGCTTTGAGGTGCTTGATTCAATCCGTTCGGGAGCTGATTCAGAACTTACCACGCATGCTGAATTCTTCATCAACAACCTCAAAGAGACATGGAACCGTCACTACGAAAATTCAAAGGTCCAGATCAGACATTTCCCGATTGAGTATGTGGCGACTGTGAAGCAAGGGAACACGTAATTTCTTTTTTCCCCTCCTTTTTATGTGCCGTTTACATCAATTGCAACCCCTCTTTTTTTTTGTTTGCCACGTGTGAATTGAAGTCTATGTTTTGCTATGTCTGTTCCTTTTTTTGTGTGTTCATTTGAGTCTTTTTCTCGTGCAGTACAGACTGCGGCTTTCATGCGCTGGAATACTTTGCAAAGTGGGAAGGCAGAATCGTCCCTGCCATCACAGCTGCAACGATTGTTGAGCTCCGGAAAATCCACACGTGGAACTGGTTGACGAACAAAGATTTCAACAAGCGGTCTGGAGCACGCGAGTTTGTGGAGGAAGCTGTCAAGAAAATCAACAAGAAGTACAAGTGATCATGTGGTGTTAGACGCCGGACGCATACCTTACATTCTGTTGCTGAGGAATGTAAGGTATTTATCTATCTTGTTATTGTCGAAAAACTATGTTTGTGTGCTATGTTACGACTGCAACCCAGCGTACGCCACTATGCAGTGGTGGTGTGTGAGCGACATTTTTATAGTAGGTCTGTAATATATGTGTGGACGTGAACCTATGTTTTTAGTCGTTAATGCACATACGTTTTTATGTTTTTATTATTATTACAATGGTTTCAGTCGCACACATCACCAGTTTTTTTGCTGTTTTTGGATTGCGTCCATGATGTTTAAAAACAGGTGGCAAATGTAGTTCAACATACGTGGGGCATCACCGGCTAGCAATTTGTGGGGCAGGGCTGATCATGTAGCCACAACCCTGGCTGTGATTTATGCATTTTCCGCCTTTGTCCAACTTGATTTTCAATACACTACGCACAACACAATTTGTTTCTCTAAACCGTGTGGTATTTGTCATGGAAATATACGTCATGCACAGTCATTTCAAATACCATGTCATATTTTAAGCACAGCTAACATGGCAATTACAGTTCAAAACAACATGGCAGATCAAGCATACTTGACATGGCAGATACAGTACAACTAACATGGCAGATACAGTACAACTAACATGGAAGATCCAGTACAAAAAGCATGGCATATTTAGTACAAAGTAACATGGCATATTTTTAGTATAAGATAGCATGGCATATTTTTTACTACACACTACATGGCAGATTTAGTACACACTACATGGCAGATTTAATACACACTACATGGCAGATTTAGTACACATAACATGGCAGATTTAATACACATAACATGGCAGATTTCATACACATAACATGGCAACTGCATTTTCTGCAGTCAATGAATTTTGTCCCTTCTCTTTTCTTATGTTCCTCAATAGTTATTCTCCTAATTTTAAAAACAAAAAATCTCATCGTATAGGCGTACAAAACTAAATGTCCACAAGGACCATGACACAACACCCCAATTTCTGCTCATGGATTGCCCGCAGCTTTCTTCGTTTTCTTGTGTTTTGCTTGAATCTCCAATCCTGACTTGTACCTTATCTCTCTCGGGTGACCCTTTGTCATGGAACGTGGTGGGTTCCTAACCTGCGTTTGTGTGCTTGCTGTTCCAGATCCTATGTCCGAGTTTTCAGATGACGGCCCGGTCGATGAAGGCACACTTGATGTGCGGGGGAACCGGTGTAAGGCTTCCTCAGCTTTCCGCTTCTTGATCTCATCAAGCTCTCTTTTTAGCGCCTTCCTGTGTTTTTCTGCGATTCTTGCTGTCTCATCACTTTTGCACGCTTCATCAATTAGCTCAGCATAGTTCTTCGTCAGCACTACGTGCCTCACGGCTTCCATGGTGTACTCTGGTCTCTCGTCATGCACAGCCAGAACCGCGTGTGTTGTCTGCGGCGCCAACGCGTCGTCAGCGTCCCAAGTCCATCGTTGCCTTATGAAATGGCGGGGAATCCGTGTCACAGCGTTCATGTCCATCACTTTCAGTATGTGACAACACACAATGTCGTCCCGTTCGAACTTGCAGCATTGGCAGTAGTACTCGCCTTCGCCTATCGAGGCTTTCACGAAGTAGTTCCTTCCTTTGTCTGGGTCTTCAGGTTCTGAATCCGACATGCCCAAAATAGAACACACCTTGAACGTATGTTCATCCATCTGGAAAGCCGTGAATATGCTGGCACGCTTTATTTCTTCTTGGAATCTGCAAGTTTTGTGTGCTTTATGTTAATCCATCGTGCGATCCTTTTTTTTGTAGCACCTTATGCTGTCATGTGAATAGAAATAGATTTTTGTTTTGAATATGGCAATCATAGCATACTGAACATGGCAAACATAGCACACCAGACATGGCAACTGCAGCACACCAGACATGGCAACTGCAGTACACCAAACATGGCAACTGTATTACATTTTCAACTAGCCATCGTCGTTTCCACACCAATATTTTCCCCAATGGAAGCACATTGCATCAAACATGGGCATCTGCATTCCAGTAAACATGGGAATTGCATTTTCAACAAACATGGAAGTTGCATTTTATTAAACATGGCAATTTTTGTATATTCAGCATATGTGTTGACAATATGACATTTTTTCAGTTGACATTGGCATTTGCATACCAACATGCCCCAATGGAAGTACAGTTCACTAAACATGGCACCGAAACTTCATTGAACGTATAAAATGTATCTGAGTAAGCATTGTAAACAGAAATTTCATCAAAACATGGCAACTGCAGCTGAGTAAGCATGGCAAAAAGTATTCCATTAAACATGGCAACTGCATATCATGGCAACTGCATTTGCAAATCTATATGGCAACTACTGCCCTAGTGCTTTTTGTGCAAACAAGACCCGTAACGCAACTGACTTACTTGTTAAAGATCTTGTTTGTGTATATCTTGCTCATTTGCCTCTCCATTGGTAAGTACGTTAGTAATTTCGGCTGCTTTAGTGCAGTGGTAGCTTCTTGCTGCAGCTCAGATCCCAGAATTTTTTGTTGCAGAGCTGTGTACTGCTTGGCAAACTGTAACAATGAGTTGCCAGGGCTCACGTACCGCTTCAACACAACATTGAACCCCTCGCTGCGCTGCGTAGTCTGTAGAAAAGGGAAGAAGCAGTGCATGAAGTAGGCGGGCACCCAGTACATTCACTTTTCCCACAGATTAGCAAGCGTCTCGTTGTCTTGGACTTGATGCGTTTCAACCATGGCCATCCAGCTCCTTTCAAACTCCTCGACCGTCAAGCTGTGGTCCACGCACAGCTCGAATGCCTTGTGCAGCTCTGGACGGTCAGCAAAGAATGGTCCTAGCGTCTCCTCAGCCTTCTTTATTATGTGCCACCTACAGTGCCTGTGCACTGCCAACGGAAAGACCTCCTCTATGCCTGCACGCATGCTAAAATCCTGGTCTGTTATTATGTTCATTGGAGCAAGTCCATCCATGCACTCCAAGAAGGTCTTGAACAACCAGACGTACCCATCCGTGTCTTCGTTCCGAACGAGCCTGCAACCGAACTGCAATGACTGATTGTGGTTATTTATTCCTATGAACGGAGCGCATGGCATCTTGTACATATTGGTGAGGTACGTCGCGTCGAACGAAATGCAATCTCGGAAATGTTTGTAGGCTCTCCTTGCAGCACCATCCACCCAATACATGTTCCTGACACGGTCCTCATCGTCCATCCTTATCCTGTAGAAGAAATCTGGATCTTCCTTTGCTTTCTCATCGAAGTAGGCAATTGTAGCCTCTATGTCAGCCAGCCTGCTCTCTCTACGGTACCTGGCCTGTAGGTTTGTGACGTCAGCCGGTATGTACGGCATGCTACTCAGTTTCCCCTTTCTGCTGTGGATGAGTGATAGTATCTGGACCATTCTGGATTGACCGACGTTACAGTCATGTAGCAGCTTTACGAATTGCCTTTCGACTGGGGTGAATCCTCAGTGGGCGGTCAAAAATTTGACCAGGTCGAACTTCTTTATGAGACTGTGGTTGTGCTCGTCAAAATATTCGGTGACCACATACTGTGTCCCATGTACGTTTAGCTTACACCGGACAGGGCATCCCGTCTTGAGAATGATTCCTCTTTTTCGTTCCGGAACGACAGGCGCAACACCTTTCACCTTCTTGTTCCTCCGCGCCTTGTGGCACCTCATCTCACCTATGCTGTACTCATTGGTTTTCTTAATTTTCCTATGGTACTCGGTGTTGACCGCAAATCCATGGAACTTTGCATATGTCTGGTAGTATTACTTTGCTTCCTCGAACGATTCAAATCTCTGCCCAATGTACGGTGGCTGAGGTACCACAATCTCTGATTGCCCACCATCTTCATCATCTTCTGCCTCGTCGTCACTTTCATCATTCACTTTAGTATCGGCGGCAGTTCCTTCTACCTGAGCGTTGTCAGTGTGCGTGTTCAAAGGGGTGCTTGTCTGTACTGCTGGAATGATTGCCATTGCCGACTGTGACTCGAAATTGCCTGCGGCACGAGTGTCTGCTGGCTGGTGGAACGCGTCTTCCGTGCGCTCAGAGCTCCCCGCATTTGATGTCGTGGCGCTGCCGCTAACTGTAGTTGTAGGCCCTGCGATAGGGAAAACAGGTACGACATTTAAGCTTTATGTTTGAATAACATGTGTATCGTGACGGACCACACCATCTATGAGTGATTTTGCACGGCATCATTTTTTTCAAACAGCAAGCCACGAGTATGTGTGTGGGCATGCACGACAACTATAGCTGTCCAGTGATGGCAGCCATTGTTTTCAACAAACACGGCAACTAGTTTGTTTTCGCATGCAAATAACTTCAAGTATCAAAGGTACTGTTTGTTTTACTGGTTCAGATTTTTTTCCCTTACCTTGGTGCGTTGCATTCGACCTTCCCATGTTGCCTGGAACAGCAGAATGGTTTCCCCCACCTGCAATTAGTGAAGGCTGCCACGAGACGTTTGCCGGGGTACCACCAGCGTAATAACCTGTGTGCATAGCAGTGGTTGGTCAAATTCATGGCTACTGTATTTTTTTCACTAGCACGCCAACTGCAGTTGCCCCTGATGTGGCAACTGCAATTTTATTTGGCAAAAAAATGTATTTTTTGCATCGGCATGGCAACCGCAGTTGTTCCTCTATGGCAGCTGCAGTTCCATGACATGGCAAATGTAGTTGTAATGGCATGGCAACTGCAGTTGTTCTCCCCTGGCAACTGTATTTGTATATGGACGGTAACAACAGACGTGCAGGGATGTCAAATGTAGTTTGCTAATACATGGCAACTGCAGATGACCAGTCATGGCAATTTTTTGCATTTGCCACCTATGCTCCTTCTGCTAATTGATCATCCTCAGCTTCACCTTATTTTATGGACTGACCTGTGTACGACGTCGACGACAGGTACATTGGCGGTGCCTGATGCCACGTGCTGCACGAAGGCTCTGCATTTTCACACCGCGGTAAGTCGTGAGCCCTTTTGATAGATTTTTTTGCATGTTCATTTTTCATGTGCACCGCAGTATGCGCTCTTTTTTTCTGTGTTTACATTACCTTGACTGTCCATACAAGCTAGTTGAAGTTTGCTGCCCGTACATTTGTCAGTGATAGCTCCTTGCGAGTGAACTTGCCACGGGGCCCCGATAATTGTGTTTTGGTCATAAGAACCTGCTAAAAAATGGCAATGCACGACAAAAGTAGAATGTCATCTTCATCGTCGGGAAGATGGCAACTGTTCTCTTCTTTTTGTTAGCACGCATCATACCTACGCCTGCATACTGTTCCAGTAGTGGCAGCAACGGCCCTGAAGAGATGAGCTGACTGTACTCTGTTGCATCCCAAGGGGCTGTTTCTGGCCTTTGAGAACCCCAATCACCAGCGCCACCTTCGTGATTCATTCTTACCGTGTCTCCCTTCCTTCTTTTCCAATGTGTTCTCAATCTCTGCATGAACAAGAAGGCATCAACAACCCACAAGAATAGCATTCCTGTGCTGCTTGCACACAGAAGATATGGATGGCAACCGACGGGTCATAATAGGTGGCAGCTAACGACAACGGAAGGTGGAAACTGTCATTACACACAAGTGGCAATTAATTTCTTCCAACCATCTCCATTCCAAAATTTTGCCCCTACCGTCCTATTTTTTCGTACCTAACTACTTGCGTCACTTAAACTAGGAAATTAAGTCAATTTCGAATGTTAGTACATGGCAGATCTGGTGCACTCTGCCTGGCAATTGCGAATATACACCGAACCACGCAGTGTTCTACCCCTACAGTATGGACCCAGTACAAGATCGGGAGATTTTTCAGCCTTAAGAATGAGATGGAAGGACGAGATCGAGAATTTTCACCTGGTTTTAGCTGATCGTGTCTGGAGGGCTGGATTGGAGTGGGGGGGCTGTGGATGGGGAGGGTTAGGGTGTGGTTTGGGGTCGGAGCGCCCTACGGATCTGCCCTGGTTGCCATGGCAACCAGGGATGGCCGGCGACGGATGTCGGGGGTTCGAGAGGTTGGGGACGATGGCGGTGTAGGAGAGAGGGGATGGATCGGAGGCGTGGATCGGCTGGGTCGTGCGGGCAGCCGGTCTTCTGGCCCGGACGGGGGAGTGCGGGCGGGGTTGCCACACATCGGACGTGCGGGCCGCGCTTTTGCGCGCTCGGACATGGTCGTGCGGGCCGATCCCCGTCTATGCCGCACGAGGCGTGCGGACGGGTTCCTATCGACGCCACACGTGTGGCAGTTATTCGGACCCAAAAAGAAAGGAAAACAGAGACGGGGTGAATTTGTTTGCAGGTTTGATTGGGACAGATTTGTTTTGAAGAAGAAACAGAGACGGAGAATCAATGGCGTATAAGAAGACTTCAGGTTGTTTTTTCTAGTTAGACCGTGGAGTAGTATTGTGGGCCTGATCTCTTTAGGCATATTTAGACTTTTATATTTCCTCTATCCGTGAGAGGTGAAGCTCCGTGAAAGGATTGTTCTCTAGCAATTTTTCTTTTGGCCGATTGGCTAGCTTTTTTTTTTGCAGCCGCTAAATTCTATCTTGTACGGCCGTGTAAGGATATTGTTCAAACTGACAAAAGATTTTCTTTTTTTTCAAACTATCAAAGTTGAGATATATGTCGATTAATTTACACCGTAATAACTCAGTCCCACCATATGAACGGCTCGTAAAATCTGATTAACGTGGGAATTTACGGGAAGTCAAGAATTAGTATAGGTATAGATCTATTAAGTTCCTAATCACAAATCTCATGTCCTTGCAATTTAGATTATTTGGTCATTTTCCTCTAGTTTTCATCTCCCCCACTTCACAAAAATTTGCCTTTTTATTTGCCTTCTCCCCATTTGCCATTTCTGTTTGCCCTTATGTCTTGCTTGGTTTGTTTGCTTCTTTGGCATATTTGTGTTTTTATTGAAAAATCAGAAAACAAAAAGCTTATGGATCCTCATCCACTTGCCAATATTTTTAAAAGATCCAATTATGATGAACCAATTGTTAGTGAGTTTAGCGCACTAGATTATCTTTATGAAGTTTTTCTTGAAATTCGTGAATCTAGAAATTGTGATGAAGTACTAAAAGAAGAAATTTATGAAGTGATCCACGATAGGTCCTTGCATGAAAAGCATGGTTGTAATGGTGTTATTATAAAGTCTATGAATGTCAATTGTGCTAATAATATGCAAAACCCCAAGCTTGGGGATGCTAATTTTGCTATGTCTACTAGTTGTTGCAATGATCATGATTAGGGTGATTCTTCTTATGATCTTGAAAATTTATTCAAGCCTCATGATGAATATGTTTGTGATAATATTGAAAGTGAGTTTGGAAGAGTGTCAACTCTAGGTAATAATGATCCCAATTTGGAGAATGATAAATCTTATGAAATTTTGGATAAAAGTGGGCTTGGAGAGGTCATGACTTTATTTGATGATAATCCCACTATATTGGAAGAGTGTCAACTTTGCATGCATGTGGATCATGTAGAAAATATGTTATGTGATAGATATATTGTTGAATTTGAATATGATCCCAGATATAATTATGACGAGAGAGAAAAATATTGTTGTCAAAATTTTCATGTTACTAAACTACCTCTCGTTATGTTGAGAGTGCTATTGTTTCTTTTTTCTTCCTTTCATATGCTAGTTTTTGTGTGCCTTGATAACTTGTTTGCTTATAAAATTCCAATTCATAGGAAGTATGCTAGACTTAAATATGTTTGTCACATGTTTTATGATGCTCTCTTTGCGTTTCCATTATTATCTTTCATCTGAGCATCATTGAAATCTCAATGCCTAGCTAAAAGGCATAAACCGATAGCGCTTGTTGGGAAGCAACCCAATGATTAAAATAATTTTTTTACTTCTTCTTTATGTTCTTGAGTATTGCAAAATTATGCCTCTGTTTTGATTGTGTTTTTATGTTTTAATTAGTTTTTGTGCCAAGCTAAACCTTTGGGATCATGTTGGGTGATAGTTCATTTGATCTTGTGAAAAACAGAAACTTTTACACTCAGTGGAAGAATTTTAAAAAATCACAGTAACTTGATTTTGCTCTAATTTTTTACACAAGATTTATATACAAATTTTACATGTTTTCCTAATTTTTTAGAATTTTTGGAGTTACATAAGTATACGAAGTTTCCTTATTACTACAGACTGTTTTGTTTTGACAGATTCTATTTTCGTTGCATTGTGGGCTTATTTTGATGAATGTATGGATCGTATCGGGGGGTATAACCCATGGTAAAGTTATAATATAGTAGGTATAATGTAATAATAAAATATGAATTGGTTTACAACTGTACTTAGAGTAGGGATTTGCTTTCTTATACTAACGGATCTCACGAAGGTTTTGTTAAGTTTCGTGTGATTGAAGTTTTCAAGTTTTGGGTGAGATCACGATGGATGAAGAAATAAGGAGTAGCAAGAGCCTAAGCTTGGGGATGCCTCATGGCACCCCAAGATAATATTCAAGGAGAAATAAGCAACTAAGCTTGGGGATGCCCCGAGTGGCATCCCCTCTTTCTTCTAACGACCATCGGTATTTTACTTGGAGCTATATTTTTATTTGTCACATATCATGAGTTTTGCTTGGAGCGTCTTTTATTATATGAGTCTTTGCGTGTTTTGCTTTTTATTTTTTCACAAGTATCCTTTCTGAACACACCTATTTGAGAGCATCTCCAACAGCAGCGCAACGCGCGGCGCGCTAAAAAGTAGTTTTCCGCGCGCCCATCCACAGCTTTGGCGCGGCGCACAGCGCTGACTCCAGCAGCCACACTAAAATACAGCACGCGCGCAGCTCCAGCAGCGCGCTAAAATACAAAAATAAACTTGACATAGACATTAAAAAAATGATACAAATATATTTTACATTGCATAGATGATACAAATAGATAAAACAAGTTCATAGCATAGATAGATAAAACCGAACTACGGTGCAACTAGATAAAACTATGGTGCAGCTTGATAAAACTACGGTGCAGCTAGAACTACTCCGAGTCTTCATCACCATCATCATCCTCGGAGGTGTTGTCCAAGGTATCGAGCCATATGTCGTCCCAACGTTCATCGTCTAACATGAAGATGGACCTCCCACCTGCTTCAACGATATCGCCTTGCGATATCGCCAATGCCTTCCACCGACGCCGGTCCTGGTCTATGGTCAGACGAGGCGGAGGGGCGAGGGCCTACGCCTGCTAGCGCGTGTGGACGTCCCGGAATTTCATCTGTGAAGGGGACCTCCTCAAGCGCCATGCCGCCGCGTCGTATGCGCGGGCCCCCTCGTGCGCGGTCCGGAACGAGCTGAGGCCGAGCCGGACGTCGCCGGACCTGATCTCGGCAGAGTACCAGCCGTTGGGGCGCTCGTGGACGCCGCGGTAGCCCGAAGATCCCCGGCTGCGCGGCGGCATGGTGGCGCGATAGTGGCGGGGCGCTGGAAGCGGCGACAAAGCGTGGAAGCGGCGAGGTGGCAAGGGGAAGGGCGCGTGGCAGTGTGGTGGAGCACATGGCGAGCGCCGCATTTTGTAGGCGCGCGCAAAGCGGCGCACCAAATCTATCGTGCGAGCTGCCGCTATCTCCCGCGCGCGCTATCGCTTCCCTCATGCTGTAATTTCCCGCCCCCGCTGGAGCGCGTGAAAAGTTGTCGCGCGCGCTAAAACCCCAGTTTACCCCGCGCGCGTCTTTTGGCGCGTCCGTTGGAGATGCTCTGAGAGAGTCAAAATTATGCTATGATTTATTAGAATTGCTCTATGCTTCACTTAGATTTTTTTGAGCTATGGAATTGCTCTAGTGCTTTACTTATATATTTTTTAGCACGGTGTGCTTTAATATTTTTGAAGAAATACTATCATGCTTCACTTAGATTTATTTGAGAGTTAGTAAATTTTTTAAAGAAATTCTCTCATGCTTCAATTATATTATTTTGAGAATTGAAAATTTTTATGCTCGTGTTCTTCACTTAGATTTGTTTGAGCTTGTCAAAAGCAATTGCAATATATGAAACTACTCCCAAAGTGATAGATATTCAAGACGGATATAATAAAAAATTTCATGAAGATCATTGGACAAATTAAACTTGATTCTTTGTAATAGTTTTGAGATATGATCATACTGATATGTGAATCATGTCCACGTAATTATGCTTAATATTGGTGTTAAGGTTTGTGATTCACTATGCAAGCATGAAAGTCAATAGTTATGCAATGAAATTACATCCTACTTGTGGTGCATTATTTGTGTTAGTTATGCCTAATGCTCGCTTATGTGATTTTTCGTTTCTTGGTTGGTTGCTTCCCAATCTTTTTGCTAGCCTCCACTTATACTAAGTAGAATTACTACTTGTGCATCCAAAATCCTTAAACCCAGTTTTGCCATATGAGTCCACCATACCTACCTATATATATACAGTATTTCCGTGCCGTTCTGAGAAAATTTGTATGTGCAATCTCTAATTTTCAAAATAAACTTCTTTTTTTTGTGCTCGTACCGCTTATGAAGCGGCAGGGGGTGACCAATATTTTCCATGATAGATGTGTTATTCTCAAGATGAGTGTTTATTCACTTGTCATTGCACGAGAGTACGGCGGCAATAGGGATGCCCGGTCCCGAAATGAAAAAAGAATTATTTCTTGTTGTCAAATAATAAATTCCTTGAAAAGTGTTGGTATGGAAGGCACCCGTGGATACGGCTAGCCATGGATTGTGAAAGAATGGTGGAAAAGGGAATAAACTTTATTTTCTGTTTGGGAACAGCCTATGATATATCTAGCATGGAAAGTGTTGGGAATTACTCAGTCGTTTTCGTTGACGGGAAAAGTATGCCTTTCAAAAAAATATATCTCTCAATTTAAGCTTTGAGCTCTGGCACCTCTACAAATCTCTACTTCCCTCTACGAAGGGCATATCTATTTACTTTATGCAATTTTTATTTTTATTTGAGTCTCCATCTTCTCTTATAAGCACCAACTAAGGTGCACTATGATCGTACGTGAGCATTGGATGTAGCTAATATGCGAGTGTGTTTTATGAATGGATCAATGATTGAGCAAGATAGGGTAGGGATAACTTGCTTTAGTGTTGATATTTTGAAAGACATAGTTGCTTGTTGATATGCTTAAGTATTTAAATCTTTATGTCGAAACTAGACTATTGCTTTGAACAATATAAAAGTCCAAATGTCCATGCTACAAAAGAAATGAATATGTGATAAACATATTAGGCAACATTCCACATCAAAAATTCTGCTTTTTATCATTTACCTACTTGAGGATGAGCAGGAATTAAGCTTGGGGATGCTGATACATCTCCAACGTATTTATAATTTTTTTACTTTTCCATGTTGTTACATTATCATTCTTGGATGTTTTACAATCATTTTATAGCAACATTATATCATTTTTTGGGACTAACCTATTGACATTGTGCCTAGCGCCAGTTGTTGTTTTTTGCTTGTTTTTTACTTCGCATATTATCAATACCAAACGGAGTCCAAACGCAGCAAACTTTTTGGAATTTTTTTTGGACCAGAAGACACAATATGGGCCAAAGAAGTACCAGAGGGGAGGCCTGAGGGGAGCAAAACCCCCCAGGGCGCACCCAGGAGCCCAGGCGCGCCCTGGTGGGTTGTGCCCACCTCGGTGGCCTCCCGCACCGCCTCTTCGCTCTAAAAATACCCCAATATTCCAAAAACCCTAGGGGAATTGAAGAAACACAATTTCATCCGCCGCAAGTTTCAGAACCACGAGATCCAATCTAGACACCATCACAGAAGGGTTCATCTTCCTCATTGGTGCCTCTCCGATGATGTGTGAGTAGTTCATCAAAGACCTACGGGTCTATAGTCAGTAGCTAGATAGCTTCTTCTCTCTTTTTGATTCTGAATACAATGGTCTCTTGGATATCTATTTGATGTAACTCTTTTTGCGGCATGTTTGTTGGGGATCTGATGAACTTTGAGTTTATGATCAGATCTATATATCTATTAAAGTTATTTGAGTTTCTAATCTATTATATGCATGATTACTTATAGCCTTGTATTTCTTCTTCGAATCTTTGGTTTAGTTAAGCCGACTAGATCAATTTTTCTTGCCATGGGAAGAGGTGCCTTGTGATGGGTTCGATCGTGAGATGTTCTTTCCCAGTGATAGAAGGGGCGGCAAGACACGCATGTATCATTGCTATTAAGGATAACAAGATGGGGCTATTCCTACATGAATAGATCTCGTGTACATCATGTCATTGTTCTTATTGCATTACTCCATTTTTCCATGAACTTAATACACTAGATGCATGCTGGATAGCGGTCGATGTGTGGAGTAATAGTAGTAGATGCAGGTAGGAGTCGGTCTACTAATCTTGGACGTGATGCCTATATAATGATCATTGCCTGGATATCGTCATAATTATTTGATGTTTTATCAATTGCCCAACAGTAATTTGTTTACCCACTGTGTGCTATTTCTTCAGAGAAGCACTAGTGAAATCTACGGCCCCCGGGTCTATCTTCCCATCATATATTTGCGAATCTATATTGCTATTTGCCTTTTTCTTTATTTGCGCCTTTTATTTTAAGATCTATATTGTCAGGAACCCAAAAATACTTCGCTGAGTTTTATTTGCATCTATCAATCAACCACAACTTTTTATCTCGTCAACTTGACATTTTTTGGCACCGTTACCCGAGAGGGATTGACAACCCCCTTTTCACGTCGGGTTGCAAGTATTTGTTCTTTGTGTGCAGGTACCATTTACACAGTGTTGCTTGGTTCTCCTACTAGTTCGATAACCTTGGTTTCATAACTAAGGGAAATACCTACTGTAGTTGTGCTGCATCATCTCTTCCTCTTGGGGAAATACCGATGTAGTTCAAGCGACATCAAGGGTTTATTCATACGTGAGTTTATCTTGTCTACATAATGTCATCCTGCCTAATGCGTTACTCCATTTTTTCATGAACATAATACACTAGATGCATGCTGGATAGCGGTCGATGTGTGGAGTAATAGTAGTAGATGCAGAATCATTTCGGTCTACTAATCTTGGACGTAATGCCTATATACATGATCATTGACTTTGATATCGTCATAATTATTTGCTTTTCTATCGATTGCCCAACAGTAATTTGTTTACCCACCGTATGCTATTTTCTCGAGAGAAGCCTCAACTGGAAACTATGCCCCCAGGGTCTATTTATATCATATATTAAAACCAAAAATACCTTGCTGCAATTTTTATTTATTTATTTTATTTTGTGTTTTAGTTAGATCTATTTACCAAATCTCATACAATTTAAACTATCTCAATACCGCTGAGGGATTGACAACACCTTTACGCATTGGTTTCACGTATTTGTTGTTTGTATGCAGGTGTTGTTTACACAGTGTTGCTTGGTCTCCTACTGGATTGATAACCTTGGTTTCATAACTGAGGGAAATACTTACCTCTATTGTACTGCATCATCCCCTCCGCTTTGGGAAAATACCAACGCAAATTACGAGCATTAGAGCCGGAGGAGGAGGAGGAGCAGCCGGGGGAAGAGGAGGAGGTGGAGTTGGATCCTATGAAGGTGGAGGAGGTGGAGAAGGTGGGGCAGCCGGAGCAGCAGCTATCAGGCTTCAACATGGAGCAGGCAGAGGCAGAATTCACCGTCGCCTAGTCCGACAAGATGGTGGAGCAGCATGCCATCCTGAAGTCCATCCAGAATGATGCATGTGTGGAGGCAAACCAAACATTTCTCCGGCAGGAACAGGTGGCGTCCGACGCGCTCTTCGCTGAAATCGACGTGAAGATAGAGGCGGAGGAGGCCAAAGCGATGCAGCCGGAGGAGCCAGAGTTGCAGCTGCCACCAAAATTACCGGAGCCGAGCATGGAGATTGTCGACATCTTCGTGCATAGCGTCCGTGTTTTCAAAATAACTAAATTATGCTGCAGTTGTGACTAATCCCCCAAAGAAAATACGTGAAAATTTGCGACCTCTTTTGTTACTATAGAAAAATAAATGTAGTTGCGATTTTTCCTTAGAAATTATAGTGTGCCCACTTTGAAAAAAGATCAAGATAAAAAAAGGGGAAAAAATGTGCTGGGCCCCGGATAGACGACAAAATGTGACGTGACACGTTGATATTTTTTTTCAAAATAAGTAATTAATTCTCATTTTAATCTACAAACAAATGGGAAAAATGTATGCATAAAAAAGTTCCTCCGTACGACAAAACTAATATTTTTTGGCCCCTCACAAACACTATTTAGAGACCAAAATCCACCCTCATCTTATTATGAACTTGTATATCTGAAAAATAAACACTGGCAAAACTAAAATTTAATATTAAAATGACCCCACAAAACTAAAAAGAAAAGAAAAAGAACTTCCCCACTAACTGAAAAATCCATTAAAAAGAAACACTTTTAGCGCTTTCGACAACCATAGACACAGAAAAAACTTATATCTCTACTCCTAATGTCTCAGTTGGTAGGTCGCGTTCCGGATTTTATTTTCGTCCCACCTCACCCGGTCTTTTTTGGTACTTCTTTGGTACTTGCTCCCACCTCCCGCTCAGCCGAGACGGTTTATTTTCGTACTCCCTCCCACCTCCCAGGTAGTTCCCTCCACGCAAAAAAAATCGAACCAACCAATCTCTACTCCTAATGGAGCAGTTGGTAGTCTCCGCCGGTCAATTTTCGTCCCACCACTTTCGTCCGGTTTTTTTTCGTAGGTTAACCGTCGTAGATTTTTTTCGTCGCCTCCCCCACTTCATCGGTTTATTTTCACTTCACCCTCTCACACAACGAAAAAAACTGAATGGATCAGAACTTTCCATACTGACGCAAATTATTTAGTAATGTCTTTATGTAAAAGAATCAATCACAATCAATCTCTAAAGATCAAATCTAAATTAATTAATCTTCATAACGTTTGTTTCCTTTCGAATCACGTCCATAACTTTCCTTCCTTGTTTGGGCAGAAACTGTTTGGTAGCAGAATTTAGGAAGCTTCCTATGAGTGTAGTAATAGGAAGTATTCTTTTTCTTGATGATTCGTTTCCATGCATGATGATAGTAAATTATGCCAACATTCACCACTATTTATCAACGTCATCAATCGTATCCATTTCTACCAGTTTTAAGGGAATCTGCTCGCTATGTCTTTTTTAAGGGGATCCGCTCGCTAACTCGTCGTCGCACGTTATTTTCACAAACAATCTCTACTTCTAATGGAGCAGTTGGTAGCCTCGTACGGTTTGTTTTTGTCCTCCTCCCACCTCCCCTGGTTTTTTTCATCCTCCCTCCCACCTCCCAATTTTGTTGGTTTTTTTCGTCGGTTTTTACTCGCCCCCTCCCACCTCCCAATTTCGTCGGGTTTTTATTCGTCCCACCTCCCACCACCCCCTCGCACGTTATTTTCACAAACAATTTCTCTCCACTCTTTCCTTGCAAACCAATAATTTCCTAACATACAAAAGATCACGGATCTATCTTTCCTTACCCGAACCAATCGCGCCCTACATCAGTGCATTTCTTTATTAAGAAAACTAACACGTAAATCTTAACGCATTGCAAACAAATCCCGTTATGGACCTAATTAATTTATTATGGAATCTATACTTGGTCGCATTGGTTCTTTTTCTCTCCACTCTTTCCTTGCAAACCACTAATTTCCTAACATACAAAAGATCACGAATCTATCTTTCCTTACCCGAATCAATCGATCCCTACATCGGTGCATTTCTTTATTAAGAAAACTAACATGTAAATCTTAACGCATTGTAAAGAAATCCCGTTATGGACCTAATTAATTTATTATGGAATCTGTACGTGGTCGCATCTCTCCCCTCGTGAAAAAATCGCATCCATCTCCCGTTAAAAAGGAAAAGAGAACATGAACGATCAATCCCACACCCTGCATCTCAGTAGCAAAAAATCGCCCCCACCTCTGCTACTGCGCCTCGCCGTGTGCCCGGCTCGACCCATGCCTCGCCTGCATGGCTGGACGCCGCTGTCTCCACCGCCACGTACAAGAAAACGGTGGGCAGAACCATCCATTCAAATCGCACACCCCCACCCTCCTCCGCAATCCCTAGACCCACATCACCCTATCGCTTTCTCGCCTCTCTTTCCCCTCGATGTAGATGGTGCCGAGCGGCGGCCTCGAGCACCGGCAGTGCCGCCCTCTCTATCTTCGCTGCGTCGAGAGATGGGCCGAGGCTATCATCGGTTCGCCGCCCATGATTGGGCCGCCTCCGGTTGTCGCGCACCACCGGCTCCACCTAACGTGCCCGACCCTCTCCTCTTTCGACCTTCCGATGACCACATCCCTCCGCGCCTCCATCCATCATCCACAAGGCCACTCCCTGCACCCACCCTCCTAAATTCTCCATACCGGCGGACAATCACCGAAGATCCAAGTTGGCCCGATATCAATTTTCTTACATGCTTTCTTTATCAGTTTGTGATGGGAATGGGTTCCAATTTCTCTCTCTGACTATGGATTCGCAGGCAAGAAGCGCTTCTAGATGCATCCTCCTGTCGGTCCCTAAAGTACCAAGGTAAATGGTTGATGTTGCGTTTGTCTAGGATGATATATGTTGGCTCTGTTCCGGTTCATCCGAGCAGTTTGGTGACTAATTTACTGATAATTTAATTATATTAACTAAATGAGTCGGGTGTATCGTCGTGCATTTATCTTGCCAGTAATGTTCTGTGATGCTCTGATGCACTTTGGGAATTGTTTATCTTGTCTTCAGTGCAGAACATTTGTTTATTAATGCATGAGATGAATCCTTGTTACTACCTTGAACCAGTTTTATAATCCATATTATTATGCACTAGCGCGTGTGCGTGTGAAATAGATGGATTATGGTCCCGTACCCAATAAGATGGATATGTGTGTGTGTTACAGAGAGAGAGAGAGAGGGAGAGGGGGAGAGAGAGTGAGGAGGAGGGAGGGAGAGAGTGTGTGTGAGAATTTGGTGGTAAAAAGGTCGCCGATGTCACTTGATATGTATGAGAATATTAAATGTAATATTAACATAATTGATATTGAACTCTTAAAGTTAATGTGGCCCCGTTGCAACGCACGGGTGTTCTTCTAGTAGATATAAGAAAGTTTTACAGGCAACAAGTGTCGGTCCCCCCCCCCCCCCGGTCTACCGTGGCCTTAGGCCATGGGGACGGAGTGGATCCTGGCCCTTGCCGGTGGGAGGGCTCCGTTTTTAGATCTTTTTTCGAGGTTTGTTAGGATTTGCATCCTACTCGGGAAGGCCAGACGGCGGCGACTCCCTGAAGATGGAATAAAGGTCTCCCCGCCTAGTCCCCATTCCGGTGATGCGCCTAGCATCGTTGGTGGGCGTGTGGAGGTGTGTCTCCGGTGGATGTGTCTCTGGTGGATTTGCTCGGATCTATTCGTCGTTCGTCTTTGTTCGTGTGTCTTCAGGTTGGATCCTTCTTATCTACACTCTTCATCGGCGGCGGTTGCTATACTGGTGCGTTGGATCTATGAGGTCTTAGCACGACGACTTCCCGACTGTCAACTACAACAAGGTTTGCCCGGCTCCGGCAAGGGAGGGGCGATGACAGCGGCGCGTCTTCGGCTCGCTTCAGTGCTTGTAGTTATCACTAGGCGGTCTACAAATCTGGATGTAATTTTTATTATTTCCAGCGTTCGTTGTACTACCATATTGAAAATGAATAGATCGAAAGTTTATCCAAAAAAAGCATGCTGCAAGAAAATGGGTCGACCGCACGTAACTTAGGGCATGTATAATGGTGCTATCTTAGGACTGCCACGTAGGATAAATGATGAGGTGGAGGAGAGAGAGCCCATAAGAAAAGGCTTGTCTTCTCTTATTTAAGAAAAGACAAGAGGTGATCTCTTAGCACAATATGTCTCATCATGTTTTTAGGAATAACTAGTTATTGAAGATAAGGCTAAGAGATGACCCATTGTAGTCATGTTTTTATGTCATCTCTAAATTATATGCAAAAGTTAATATAAAATTATCTTATCAACCATTGTACATGCCCTTAGAGCTGCTATAGTGTTCTTTTTTTAGGGGTTACTTTTGTCTTCTTGTCAAGCAAAAAAAAAAGGGACACCACCTCACCGCTGAGACGGGCCGCGAGAAAAATAAACCTAGACGGCCGGGAGCAAAAGCAGTAAAACGGGCCGCAACCACACCGCTGCGACGCTGGTCGGCTCAAAGAAAACGTGAATCGTGAACTCCCTAAAAAAAAGTGAATGAGACCAAAACAAAAACTCAGCTAGCTGAGTTTCAGCCAAACCGTTGTATGTCATGTATACCGCATTCTCTGTCCCAGTATCATGTGGCGAAAGACGAAAAAATAAATCATGTTCATAAACATGCTCGTGGGGGTGGAAAGCATGCAACAAAACTGGTGAAAAATGAAAAACGCGAGGTGGAAGATTATAACATAACGACATTGCCGTATCATAGGAGAAAAAACTAAGTAATTTTCACGTAACTATTGCTAGTATTATATGGTTCATTAAGACATTTATTTATCTAAATAATTCATTGGATGCAAAAAACATAATTAATTACCTCTGTCAAATATGATATTTTCTACACTTCGTTCAACATGTATAAGACGGTGGCAGCGATAAAGCGTCAGATGAGCATGCCCGAAGCTGTAAAGCCGCCGAGAAGCAGATGTACCAGCGGACGGCGTTGTCGCGAAAGAGTATCATTGTTGGATTGCAAAGAAAATATATGATGTAGTAGTTTAACAAATTACAGCTACGTTGTCTATTTAATTAATTTTGAATTACATTGATTGTAACACTGGATTTGTACTAATTTTCCTTCATATCTTCACGACGAACTTCATATCTTCACTACGAACTTCATTCCATTACTATTAATTTTGAACAGAAAAAGGCAATGAATTTTTATATCATACCTCATTTGTGAATAGATGTATATTAATTATACTAAACTTTTTTACTTAGCACTAACATATTTTTTATATATGTGTTTTGCACATTTCAAATAATATTTTTAATTCTAACTTGTCGAATGACATACCTATGCATAGTACTAATAATTGCAAATACATTTATCTTGACGAAAGCGATAACTACACTTCGTTGTTTTTTATACTTTTAAGTATTGTCTGAGATACTATTCTGCTAAGATAAAATTAACTATAAATCTAAGAGAAATAAAATAATGGCACTACTCAACAATTGACATACATCGATTAGTGTGTTTATTTTTATGTTATTTATCTATGGTCTCTTAAATATCCAAGAAACTTGATAAAGTGCTCTAGAGTGTTTGAATAAAATAAATAATATGCTAGATGATTCAAGAGTATAATAGTATCAACTATCAGGTATAGGGAACGAAATAGTGAATTCAAAAGTGTGTGTGGTGTCACCAAATAATATGTTGAAACCACAGTTCTGAGCATCAAACGCGTCTGGAAGATTGCAATACTTACTGTATAGAGCAGAAAACATAAAAATGGTAAATCATCAAACAGTTAAGCAATATATGCAATGAATAACTGACGTTTGGACCATGTGAAGAATAACTGGTACACATTGAGTAAAAAATGGGACCCGCAAAACAAGGGTTTTTTATTTCGAGTCTGGTTTTCCCCAAAGGGGCCACAAAATCTGGTTTCCGAAAAATCTCGGGAATTCCTGATTTTTATCGGCCAAATTTTTCAAAGGAATTTTGAATTAAAAAGTAATTGACGTCAAAATATATTACATGTAACCCATTTATATAGCAAATGCTAATTGTTCTAGTGGGCATCAAGCGTAGTAACTATCAGGAGGTTGCAATCTCAACTCAATGACACCGCACCATGACCAATAATTTTTTTTACCGAGCTTGAATAACGCAAAAACCTGTAGTTCAAAAAATGTTGATCGATCCCATGACGTCAACATGATAGGTCGCAAACATTACCGCTAGTCCAAATGCTTTGTTGCTGTAATTTATGCATAGCAACCTATTTGAGCATGATTCGGTCATACAAATAGCCAAGATGTAGCTATATTGAGGTACTGACTAACATATCTGGCATAGGTGTCAAGTTTTACATCAAATGACAAGTTAGACATTTTTGCATTTTTTTGGTAGGTCATTACCCACAGAATCCAGGGTATATTGGTTAAAAGAAACCTACAATTTTTCTAGTTGCATTACCACAACTTCAGTACATTAGAACATGTTTCGTGTTGATCCTCGCCGAGGCCCGCCGGGAAGATATTGCGCTCCATCTATATACTATTAAAAATTCGAATGATTCTAAATATACGCGTCGAACAAATCACAGTTACAAATATACTCGCTCCAGTCCTTTTTAGTTTGCATATAAGTTTTGTCCGAAGTCAATGTATCTTTACTTTGATCAAGGTTATAGAAAAAAGAATCAACATTCACAATGCCAAATCAATATTGTTATATTCATTATGAAATGTAGTTTCATAGTATATATATTTGGTATCGTAGATGTTGATATTTTCTAATATAAATTTGGTCAAAGTTTGCAAAGATTGACTTCACACAAATCTAATACGCGGAGTAAAAAGGACCGGAGTGAGTACAACCTAGGATCGCAGCAAGTTCAGCATTAGCTAAACTCTAACTTGCGTATAAATGGAATCTTCAGTATCGATTGCACCAAGGTTTTTCAGCAAAAAGACCTTGCAAATTGTCCGTTGTCATCTCTGCGTTCCTTGTGTGTGTCTCATACTCTCCTTTGTGCTGCAAGTTGACAGGGGGCGCGTGTGCATCGACGCCCCTGCTGAGCACACCGAAGGCGTTAGTAGCAAAGGCTGTGGGGCGTGCGTGCATGGCCACTTGTGCGTGTGCCGCCCGTTTGGCGAGCGTACGCGCGCCGGCTCGCTCCGCGCCAGACGAGAGAGCCCGGTGCGTCTTCCTCCCGCACACGCTCGACGGCCGGGCGTGGCACGCACGCAAGCGCCTCCCGGCCTCCCGGGTCATTGCCCGAACCACCACAGCTACTCCGACAAGCCTAGAAAAGGCGGTCTGTTTTCGGCTCCGTACGCGCGCGCCCGCAAGATGCCAACGGCGGTGTCCTCCTCGTGTACGGTGGTTGGTCATTTTTGTCTGTATAACCAACGCAACGTACGACTACGTAGCGGCAGCGGCCGATCGAGTGCGTCCACGGGCTAGGCTGCGCTTTTGGTCGATGCTGGCAACGACGGACATGCTAGCCAGCAGGCAGCTGCAGCTGGGCGATGCTCACAAGAATAGTGTCCATGTGTTTTTTTGTCTTGAGAAAAATGCCCATATTTCTTCAAGGTGGGGGAATGTGCGTGTTCTTTTTTATTCGAGAAAAAGGGGTTTTATTCCAGAATTATAGTGTTATAGTCAAGAGCAATGACGGAGACAGGGGGACGAGCAGGGGCCTGGACCCCTCTAAGATCAGTGATTTAATTTGCTGCTAGTTTTTTTTTTGCATGGTAATACGTGTCTCATTCATATCATAACAAACAAAATACAAGTCACGTAAGGACCGACATGACAAAATTGAAAAGATAGCAGAATATCTCTGAGCTTGACACCAACGCCCTCACCTGCCTCCGGCACCACCACAGCAGCCACCGAAGAAAAGAATGACAAATCACCTCCTCACCCGAGCTCGACGCGGCTCCATCGCTGATATGCTGCTTTGCGGACCTCCAAGGTGGCTCACTAAAAGTGAAGCCCTTGCCGTTGAACGAATCAGACCGGGGCAACACCCCGGACACACCATTGAACTCCAGGTCTGGCACCCACCATTAGAAAATGCCGAAGGAGGAAACTATACGTGCAATCCACGAACCACGAGCCCAGCACATGCTCCGTCTTCCAGATGTCATCGATACAGACCACGGTCTGCATCCGCTCCTGAACTACCTCCCAAGGATGCCGTCGCAACGGCGGAGCAAATACCGTCGCAACGGCGGAGCCCGAGGATACAAGTCCACCACGAGGATGCCGCCCCTGCCACGCCATCCTTGCTTGAATAGACAGATTTCCAAACTCATCCCCATCCATAGGACCAATGGCCTCGTCAGGGAAGGATCCGAAGAATCTTTATTCAGCGATGTCATTGTTGCCGCCAAAGCAAAGACGATGAACAACCTAAAAACCTAGACTACGAGGGAGTAAAAAAAAATCCACACGCCTGGATCCGGCAAACCCCTCACCACCGACGACCGCGGTCACCGACGGAGGGGAGCCGCCGGAGAACGGCGTTGGAAGATTGGACTCCCTTGGCGGCAGCTAGGGTTCCAGCCGCAGGGACGAGAGGAAAACAGCGAGTCGGGCCATCCACACAACGAGTGCTAGTTAGTAGATGAACAATATATAATTTAGACAAAAATACATGTATTAGTATTGTTTGGCCCCCTTGATATTTAATACCTGGCTCCGCCACTGGTCAAAAGGCAAGAGTTCCTCCATACGTGGCGACTCTCTGTGTAACCAGACAACTGTGGTACGTTCAGAGCGTCTATACCCTGCCAAACAATCATCCACTCTATTTTGATCACGATGTAATTTTTGTGGAACAATATCCCTATCAACCATAAGAGCTTTAATCCCCGAAGCTAACCGACAAAACCCTTAAGGTTCGAACTCTGCGGTTCGAACTCCGGTGGCGGCGTTGGAGGCAGGCGACGGAGAACGGCGAGGAGGCCCGCCGACGGGAGCCGTCTGGGCGATGCGGGCGGCGAGAGCAGCCCTGCGCTCGGCGCAGGCTCGACGAGCGCCTGCCATGGATGCGACGAAGCGATGGGACGCAGATCAACGGAAAGAAGATTTCGGCGCACCCCTACTTGGCGCGCCAAATGTCGGATATCGGTTTCCGGCAAAACCCTTAAGGTTCAAACTCTGAGGTGCGCACGAAGATCTTCTCCCTACCGAAACACGCCCACAACCCCGCCGCGATCTCTAAGCTAGCACGATGAACAACACAAGAGACACAAGTTTATAGGTTCGGGCCACCATTATGGTGTAATACCCCAATCCAGTGTGTGGTGTGGTGGATTGCCTCTTGGGCTGATGATGAATAGTACAGAGAAAGAACAGCCTCGCGAGGAGAGGTGTTCTTGTGGTGGTGTGTTTGGAGAGGAGTCGATCCGTCTCTCTTGGCTCTAGATGAGATGCCTTCTACTGTGGTGGCTAGCCCTATTTATAGAGGCCCTGGTCCTCTTCCAAAATATTGAGCGGGAAGGGAGCCAACAACGGCCGTTTTGAAAGGGGACAGCCAGTACAAGCTATCCTGACTAAAGGTGGTCTTCGACTGCCAAAGGCACTGGTGATGACGCCGCCTTGGGCTCCACGGTGACCTCCATCCTGTCGTCCTGCTGGTCTTGGTTTCGTTGCACCGATATAGAAACCTTTGCGTGATGCCTCGGTACTCCGCGCCTGCGCTTGCCCTCTTTGCACCAAAGAGGAAACGAGTACACTGCATAGGCTGGCGCCCGCCTGGTGCCCGCCTGGTCTTGATCGTCATGGCTTGCGTCATGAGCACCTCGCGAGGTACCGCTCGTCTTGATCTCTCCACCTCCTCGCGAGCCTGCCTGGTGAGGCAGCCCCTGAGGAGTCCTTGCGTCGTACGCCCCGCGAGGCTTGGCCCCTCGCGAGGGTCTTGAGTGTTGGTTGATGGAGATGGGCCATACTGGGCCACTGGTTGAGCCATGCTGCAGGCCGCAGGTAGGCAAGTTTGGGGACCCCCATTCCCGGAACGCCGACAGTAGCCCCCGGGCCCAAGGCGTGCTTGGACTTGGCTTAGTAGCGAAGCTAAAGGGCAAGTGTGGAGCGCCCTGGGCCCAACAGCCCGTGGCCTTGGTCGCCACGTGGCGATTGATTGAACGTGGGCGTCTTCGCTTCCCCACGCTGCCTCGGCAACTGCCCGATTTGACGAGTCCCTGCTACATGCAAAAAGAGTCATCATTACCTGTGATCGTGGAGGTCGATGGTTGCCCTCCCCCCCCCCCGACTATAAATGGGGAGGGGCGAAAGCCCCCTTTGTCCATCCCTTCTTGCTCCGCCTGCTTCTTCTCCCTTGCTCCACCTCCATTCTCGACGCCAATGGCACCGATCCGCAGATTTTCAGCCGAAGAGAAGGGGAAGGCCCCCCGGGAGGGGCAATCAAATTTGTGCTAGTTGTTCGAGTCCACAACAGAACAATGAATGAACGAAATGAATGAATGTGGTCGGTCCCCAGACGACAAGTGTGTGATCAGAAGCCTTTCCGACCCGCTCCCGCCGAAGAAACGGCCGGTCCCATGCCGTCGCGACGAGGTTGCGGGGCCGGAGGTGATGAGGCCATGGTGCGAGCGGCCACCTCCTGGGTTCCCGCTACCCCTGTACGCCCAGGCCGAGGGCCTTGGAGAAAGGGACGACAAGCGATGCCGCCCGTGCTGCAGGCGAGGTAGACGAGCCATGGCGGCGCGCGCCGTCGCTCGTGGAGTCCACACTGCGGACTGCTCTCGTGAACTCGTGCTTCACACTGCGATGCCTCCAAGCAACTGGATCCGCTTCCCTTCATTCTTCACCGCCGAGATGCCGCCGTGGGGGCCTCTCGAGCTTCGGCTGCAGCACGCCGACTGCGGTGCTCCAGCGACCGGAGTGGAGGTTGAAGTCGTCGCTCCGGGCAAGGTCTTCATGGCCCGAGGCTGGGGCGAGGTTGCCAGGGTCTGCCGGACAGGGGGTTCCCTTGTGATTCATTTTGAATACGATAGTGCCTCCTTGATGTTCTTCAAGGTCTTCGACGCAGAAGGCCGCCGCCTGGAGTGCTGCCCCAGAGGAGGCAGTCGGGACATCGTCGTGGCAGGGGCTACGCCTGCCATCCGCTTTCCCAACTGCTCCTCCGACAGCAGCGGCGACGCTTGGGAGTCCAGCGACTCTCCCGAGCTCTTCGTGACTCCGGAGACGAGCGACGACAGCTACGTGCCCCCGAGCTCAAGCCGTGCCGGAGCAAGGCGGCTGCATCAGGCCATCACCGCAGCTGATCTGGATGGGGTTGGCGCTGGCCTCCCGTGGCCCACTGTTGATGATGGCGTCCGCCATGGAGGCATGTGTAGTTAGGGCTCCTTAGTATTCGCGTCTTTTGCTTCCTGCGAGGAATCGAGAAAACACCCCATGGGGGTATGTAAAGGGTCCGTGATGCATTTTGTGTTATATTATCCTTATTATGAAGCGGTGCAAAAGCTTGTCCTGTCCCGGCTTGGTTCCCTCTTTCTAACTTCGCGACGACTTGGTGCTCTACGCTGACAGATCCCGGTCCCCAGGCAGGCTTCAGCCGTCGCTGGTATGCCAGGTCGCGATGCCGTGGAAAAGGCCAGGAGGTGAGAGGCCCGAGATCCAGTAAGAGCCCTTGAGGCGGATGCTCAGGAGGTCCCTTTAGCGCGCAAGCAGCCGATGAGAGGTGAGAAAGGAAGGCAACGTTGCCGTCACAGAACCGCATCGAGTGAAGATTTCGCGCTGCGATGATTAGCTGTTCCAGGCGTGAAACTTATCTTGGTAATAGGGAGTCGCTCCTTCGCGTTGCACCGGACTTGTGCATTGGCAGCCGGGATGTAGCTGGGTTAGGACCTCGCGAGTTTCACTTCTCTTCCCCACACTTTCCTTTGTGCTCTACGTCCTCAGGTCCCGGCCCTCGAGCGAGCTCAGCCGCCGCTGGTATGCCAGGTCGCGATGCCGTAGACAAGGCCAGGGGGTGAGGGCTGGAGAGCCAGTAAGAGCTCCTAAGTCGCGATGCTCGGGAGCCCCCCTTTTAACGCGCAAGCGGATCGCGCGAGAAAGAGGGAGAGAGCTCGTGGTGCCACCCGCTATAGACCTCAGGAGGTTCCTGTAAATCAACACGGGAGAAGCACGGGTTGCCATTATGATTGCCGGCCGGCCATTGGTTGCTCCGAGAGAGTGGTGAGGGCACTGAGGGCCTGTGACGCTTGCAGGGATGCCGCGTGCCAGAGCTCAACCACTCAGATTTGTCGACGTTGCAGGGACGGACCCATGCACAAGCGTCGTGCCAGCACGAGCGGCTCCAAAGGTAGGTGTCAATCGAGTGGGCGATAATCACAGGCAGGTTAGCATGAAGGGCAAATCAGCTTAGATAAAGGCAGAAGGGATACATGCCACTAGGACAGGCCCGAGCGGCTTGGGGATGATGCAGCCCGAGGGGCACCCCCAGGAAGGTAAACTAGAGACATAAGCAAAGGGGATACATGCCGCAGGGACGGACCCATGCGGCATGGGAATGATGCAGCCCTGAGGGCGCTCCCAGCTGAAATGAACTCGGAAAATGTCACCTGGTACCGTTGTAGTGGGGGTGTTAGAGTAGCTGACGATGCGCGGTGATGAGGCCGACCCTCACGAGCCACCGGAGCCCTGAGCCTCGGGAGGCTCTGGGGGTCCAGGCGGTTCCTCGAGGACAATCTCCATCTCCGCTAGGACCGTGTGGTGCCTGGCCTCCTGAGCTGCCAAAATGCTCCGCAGATGGCGCTGGTGGGTAAAAGTCGCGTTCGGCAGGCCGAAAGGCATGCGAACATAGCTGTGCGGCGGACCCTCGCAATGTCCCATGCGCAAAGGCCAGAGGCGCTCCTGAGACGCGGCTCGGTTGATCCCTGGGACATCGATGCAGACGCGCAGCCCACCATCCTCACCTGGATGGGGAGCCACGCCAGGCAAACAGCGGTCGCCGCGTATGGCTCTCGCTTTCTAAAGCTCCTGAGTGGTCTTGATGATGAACTCCTGAGGGTTGGGCTCTCCACGCCCCATGCCTTCCTGAGGGAAACATGCTGCGTAGAACGCGTCCAAGTGGTGCCCGAGTGCCTCCCTCATGATTTTGGCAAAGTCTGAGGCCCTCCAGAAGAGAGCCCCAGAGCCCTGCCCAAGGAGGGCGCTGGGCACGCCTTCCTATGCGATGGAAGGAGGAGCCCCTTGCACGGGCGCGGATCCTGATGCAGCACCTCCTGAGATGCCAACCTCCTGAGGCCTTGAGCTGGGCGATGTCTTCTTCTTCTTGGGGACTACCTCAGCTGGGTTCTCGCCCTTACTGCCCGGGTCCTCGATTGATGCAGCTTGGAAGGCACGCTCGAGGGAGCACACCACATACTTCTCTTCAGACGGGATTGTGATGATTCTGCCGCTTCCTGGCATCTTGAGGACGTTGTAGCCATGGTGGGTTACTGCCATGAACTTGGCCAGGGCTGGATACCCGAGGATGGCAAAGTCGATGAGCTCGGTGTGGTAGTTGTTGTGCTGCCCGAAAGTGACAGGGAGGCGGACCTGCCCTATCGGGGTGGTGGAGCCGTCAGTAACTCCCGAGAAAGGCTTGGTAGGCTGAAGTTGATCATATGGCACTCGACGGACAGAACATTGAGCCCTGCACCGTCATCGATGAGGGTCCTGGTAACTGGCACGTTGCTGATGACTAGGGAACAAAGCATCGGGAGGACGCCAGCAGTAGCCGCACACTTGAGTTGATCTACTGAGCTGAAAGTGATGGTGCACTTGGACCACCTAAGCGAGCGCGTGGCCTCGAGCCTAGGAAGGACTGCATTCACCTCGCGAGCATACTGCTTGAAGATGCGCTGAGAGGCTGGGGCCTGAGCTCCGCCCAAGATGCAAGCGATAGCACGTGGCTTTTGGAAGCCCCAGCCCCCTCGTCCTGGTGGTGGTCGTCATTCCTTCTTGGCGGTGGCGGTAGAGGAGGAAGGCCTGCGTTGCCCTGCGGGCGGTCCTCGCAAGGCTGATCCCTCCACGCTCCCTTGCGAGGCTGGTCCTGCCAGTGATCCTCGTGAGGTCGGTCACGCCACTCCTGGCGAGGGCCTTAGTCGTCCCATCGTCCTCCGCCTCATCCTCCTCCTTGGTCGTAGCCCCGGTCATTGTGCTCGGGGCGTCGACCGAAGCGTCCTTCTCGAACGGCCCTGAGCTCCTGGCATTCGTTGGTGTTGTGGGTATGGAGGTTGTGGTAAGCGTAGAACGGTCGGCTGCCCTTGGACAACTCCGGCTGGTCCCTGCCATGCTTCGTGTCTAGCTCTGCTGTGAGCACGGCTGCTCCTTTGCGCTTCACGTCCTTGGCCTTGGCCTTCTTCTCCTCTGGGTCAGCAGCTGGGAGCTCGAGGAGGGAGAGGCGTCCTTTCTCAGCTCTTGCGCACTTGGTCACCAGGTTAAATAGCTCCAGAGATGTGCACAGATCCTCATGGATGGCAAGCTCCTCCTTCATCTTGATGTCATGGACGCCGTCAGAGAACGCTGAGATGATGGCCTCGTCCGTCACCTTGGGGATCTTGAGGCGGGCGCTGTTGAAACGTTGGATGTACTTCTGCAGGGTCTCTCCAGGCTGCTGCTTGATGCGGCACAGGTCACCCGCGGCCGGGGGGCGATCGCGAGTGCCCTGGAAGTTGGCGATGAAACGGGTGCGCATATCGTTCCAAGAGGAGATCGAGCCGGGAGGCAGGTTCAGGAGCCAGGTGCAGGCGCCATCCTTGAGCGCCATGGGAAACCAGTTCCCATGACCTTTTCGTCTCCGTTGGCCGCCTCGATGCCCAACTCATAGAGCTGCAGGAACTCCGTGGGGTCAGCAGTACCGTTGTAGTAAGGAGGCAGGTCCGGCTTGAACTTGCCAGGCCAGGCAACGCTACGCAGCTCGGTGGTGAAGGTGTGAAAGCCTGCTGTGGCCACCAGAGCCCTTTGCAGACGCGGGGCTTGCTCTTGATGGTTCCCGCGCACCGCTGCCAGGGGCAGCACGGGTCTTGGCGTGCTGGTGCAGGGACGCGGTCTTGTCGTGCTGGGAAAGGGAGCACGTGAGCGCCTTCTTGAGGCCGAGGGATTTCTTGGCAGTTTCTTTTTTGCCGCGCGGGCGCTGGACACGGTGGGTCACGTCCAGGGGCCGCGCGCCTTGGCGCCAAGGCGCCTTCTTGGGGAGGAGGTGGCGGAGGCGCTCCCTGAGCTGTGTCGCCCATGCATGACGGAGGGCGAGGCAGCGAGAGGGACGGCGCGGGAGAGCCCCCTGCAGCGCTAACGAGCTCGATGATGCAAGCGAGCCACTCTTCGTAGAGGTCGTCGATGGGGCGGTAGTGCAGGAGCTCACCTTCCAGAAGCAACGCGGCCTGCGCGTCCGTCGAGGCACGACGGGCGTGAGACGACGAACCGGCTGGGGTCAGCGACGGAGTGGTGGTGCGGCCTTCACGCTGCACCGAGGGGTGCAGCAAAGATGCTTGCTACTTGTTCCCCGCCGGGCCGGTGGCGGCGATGGTGGCAGGCGACGGAGAACGGTGAGGAGGCCCGCCGACGGGAGCCGTCTGGGCGACGCGGGCGGCGACAGCAGCCCGGCGCTCGGCGCGGGCTCGGCGAGCGTCTGCCATGGATGCGACGAAGCGATGGGACACAGATCAGCGGAAAGAAGATTTTGGCGCACCCCTACTTGGCGCGCCAAATGTCGGATATCGGGTTCCGGCAAAACCCTTAAGGTTCGAGCTCTGGGCTGCATGCTATGTCTTGAGCTTGCGTTGGTTTTCCTCGAAGAGGAGAGGGTGATGCAGCAAAGTGTAGCGTAAGTATTTCCCTCAATTTTGAGAACCAAGGTATCAATCCAGTAGGAGGCTCCTCAAAAGTCCCACGCACCTACACAAACAAACTGAGAACTCGCAACCTACGCAATAAAGGGGTTGTCAATCCCTTCACGGCCACTTGCGAAAGTGAGATCTAATAAACATAGTATGATAAGATAAATATATTTTTGGTATTTTGTAATATAGATGCAAAAAGTAAAGATGCAATCATGCAAATAAAGATAAATTGAAAGCAAATATGATAAGAGATAGACCCGGGGGCCATAGGTTTCACTAGTGGCTTCTCTCAAGATAGCATAAGTATTACGGTGGGTGAACAAATTACTGTCAAGCAATTGATAGAAAAGCGCATGGTTATGAGATTATCTAGGCATGATCATGTATATAGCCATCACGTCCATAACAAGTAGACCGACTCCTGCCTGCATCTACTACTATTACTCCACACATCGACCGACTCCTGCCAGCATCTAGAGTATTAAGTTCATAAGAACAGAGTAACGCATTAAGCAAGATGACATGATGTAGAGGGATAAACACATGCAATATGATATAAACCCCATCTTGTTATCCTCGATGGCAACAATACAATACGTGTCTTGCAACCCTTTCTGTCACTGGGTAAGAACACCGCAAGATTGAACCCAAAGCTAAGCACTTATCCGAAGGAAAGAAAGACCAATCTAGTAGGCCAAACCAAACTGATAATTCGAAGAGAGTTCCAAAGATAACTCAATCATACATAAAAGAATTCAGAGAAGATTCAAATATTATTCATAGATAAACTTGATCATAAACCCACAATTCATCGGATCTCGACAAACACACCGCAAAAAGAGTTTACATCGAATAGATCTCCACAAGAGAGGGGTAGAACATTGTATTGAGATCCAAAAAGAGAGAAGAAGCCATCTAGCTAATAACTATGGACCCATAGGTCTGTGGTAAACTACTCACAACTCATCGGAGGGGCAAGGATGTTGATGTAGAGGCCCTCCATGGTTGATTCCCCCTCTGGCAGAGTGCCGGCGAAGGCTCCAAGATGGTATCCCGCGGATACAGAAGGTTACGGCAGTGGAAATTGTGTTTCGTGGTGCTCCTGGATGTTTTCGGGGTACGTAGGTATATATAGGTGGAAGAAGTACGTCGGTGGCCGCCCGAGGGGCCCACAAGACAGGGGGGCGCACCCTACAGGGGGGCGCGGCCCCCTATCTTGTGGGGCCCTCGGAAGCTTCTTGACTTGCACTCCAAGCTCTCCGGATCATGTTCGTTCCAAAAATCACGCTCCTGCAGGTTTCATTCCGTTTGGACTCCGTTTGATATTCCTTTTCTTTGAAATACTGAAATAGGCAAAAAAAACAGCAATATGGGTTGGGCCTCCGGTTAGTAGGTTAGTCCCAAAAATGATATAAATGTGTAAAATAAAGCCCATAAACATCCAAAAAGGGGTAATATAATAGCATGGAAAAATCAAAAATTATAGAAATGTTGGAGACGTATCAAGCATCCCCAAGCTTAATTCCTGCTCGTCCTCGAGTTGGTAAATGATAAAAAGAGAATTTTTGATGTGGAATGCTACCTAGCATAATTCATAATGTAATTTTCTTTGTTGTGGCATGAAAGTTCAGATCCAAATGAATACAAAATAAAAGTTCATATTGACATACGAAATAGTAATACTTCAAGCATACTAATCAAAGTAATCATGTCTTCTCAAAATAACATGGCTAAAAAAAGTTATCCCTACAAAATCATATAGTCTGGCTATGCTCTATCTTCATCACACAAAGTATTTAATCATGCACAACCCCGATGACAAGCCAAACAATTGTTTCATACTTCAATAATCTCAAACCTTTTCAACTTTCACGCAGTACATGAGCGTGAGCCATGGACATAGCACTATATGTGGAATAGAATGGTGGTTGTAGAGAAGACAAAAAGGAGAAGATAGTCTCACATCAACTAGGCGTATCAACGGGCTATGGAGATGCCATTAATAGATATCAATGTGAGTGAGTAGGGATTGCCATGCAACGGATGCACTAGAGCTATAAATATATGAAAGCTCAATAAAAGAAACTAAGTGGGGTGCATCCAACTTGCTTGCTCACGAAGACCTAGGGCACTTTGAGGAAGCCCATCATTGGAATATACAAGCCAAGTTCTATAATGAAAAATTCCCACTAGTATATGAAGGTGACAACATATGAGACTCTCTATCATGAAGATCATGGTGCTATTTTGAAGCACAAGTGTGGAAAAAGAGATAGTAGCATTGTCCCTTCTCTCTTT
Organism: Triticum timopheevii; assembly: GCA_963921465.1. Lineage (NCBI taxonomy): Eukaryota > Viridiplantae > Streptophyta > Magnoliopsida > Poales > Poaceae > Triticum > Triticum timopheevii. The sequence goes on along the minus strand of OY997274.1, from coordinate 48,152,315 downwards.
TTCTCTCATTTTATTATTTTTTTCTTTCTTTTTTCTTTTTTTCTTTTTCTTCTTTTTTTTTCTTTGGCCTTCTTTTTTTTGGCCTTTCTTTTTTTATTTCTTTTTTTTTCTTTTTGTAAAGTCCGAAGTCTCATCCCGACTTGTGGGGAAATCATAGCCTTCATCATCCTTTCCTCACTAGGACAATGCTCTAATAATGAAGATCATCACACTTTTATGGATTTACAACTCAAAGCTAGAACAAGATATGACTCTATATGAATGCCTCCGGCGGTGTACCGGGATATGCAATGAATCAAGGGCGACATGTATGAAAATTATGAAGGTGGCCTAGCCAAAAATACGATGTCAACTACATGATCATGCAAAAAGCAATATGACAAAAGTAATGCGTGTCATATGAACGGAACGATGGAAAGTTGCATGGCAATATATCTCGGAATGGCTATGGAAATGCCATAATAGGTAGGTATGGTGGCTGTTTTGAGGAAGGTAAATGGTGGGTGTATGGTACCCGCGAAAGTTGCGTGGTACAAGAGAGGCTAGCAATGGTGGAAGGGTGAAAGAGTGCGTATAATCCATGGACTCAACATTAATCAAAACAACTCATATACTTGTTGCAAAAATTTAGAAGTCATCAAAAACCAAAGCACTACGTGCATGCTCCTAGGGGGATAGATTGTTAGGAAAAGACCATCGCTCGTCCCCGACCGCCACTCATAAGGAAAACGATCAATAAATAAAATTGTGCTCCAACTTCATCACAAAGTGGTTCACCATACGTGCATGCTACGGGAATCACAAACTTCAACACAAGCATTATTTAAATTCATAATCACCCAACTAACATGACTTTAATATCACTACCTCCATATCTCAAAACAATTATCAAGCATCAAATTGATCATAGCATCCAATTCACTTTCTATGATAGTTTTTATTATACCCAACTTGGATGTTCATAATTCTAGGACCAACTTTATGGTCATAGCAAATACCATGCTGTTCTAAAAGACTCTCAAAATAATATAAGTGAAGCATGAGATACTAGCAATTTCTTCAAAATTAAGACACCACCATGCTCTAAAAGATATAAGTGAAACACTAGAGCAAAAACTATCAAGCTCAAAAGATATAAGTGAAGCACATAGAGTATTCTAGCAAATTCTAATCAAATAGGCTTCTCCAAAAAGGCGTGTACAGCAAGGGTGATTGTGGTAAACTAAAAAGCAAAGACTAATATAATACACGACGCTCCAAGCAAAACACATATCATGTGGCGAATAAAAATATAGCTCCAAGTAAAGTTACCAATGAACGAAGACGAAAGAGGGGATGCCTTCCCGGGGCATCCCCAAGCTTAGGCTTTTGGATATTCTTGAATATCTTGGGGTTCCATAAGCATCCCCAAGCTTAGGCTCTTGTCAGTCCATATTCCATAGTCCATAAAGGCTTTACCCAAAACTTGAAAACTTCACAACACAAAACTCAATAGGAAATCTTATAAGCTCCGTTAGTGAAAGAAAACAAAACCACCACATAAGGTACTGCAATGAACGCATTTTTTATTTATTTTGGTGTTAAACCTACTGTATTCCAACTTCTTTATAGTTCATAGACTGAATTACTAGCCATAGATGCATTGAAATAAGCAAATAACACACGAAAAACAGAATCTGTACAAAACAGAACAGTCTGTAGCAATCTGTAACTAACACAAACTTATAGAACTCTAAAAATCCTACCAAAATAGGAAGTCCTGTAGAATTTGTTTATTGAACATCAGCAAAAAGAATCAACGCAAAATCACGTCCCTGTGATTTAACAAAATTATATTCGTGCGCGCAAAGTTTCTGTTTTTCAGCAGAATCAAATCAACTATCATCGTAGGTTATCCTATAGGTTCTACTTGTCACAAACACTAATTAAAAGATAAAAACACATCTAAACAGAAGGTAGATGCAAGATTTATTACTAAACAGGAGCAAAAAAAAAACATAAAGAAAATTGGGTTGCCTTCCAACTAGCGCTATTGTTTAACGCCCCTAGCTAGGCATAAAAGCAAGGATAGATCTAACGAGTGCCGTCTTTGGCACTAAATTCATAAGTAGCACGCATGATAGATTCATAAGGTAATTTGACTTTCTTTCTTGGAAATTGCTACATGCCTTTTTTTAAGGGAAATTGGAATCTAATGTTCCCTTCCTTCATATCAATAATCGCACCAATCGTTCTAAAGAAAGGTCTACCAAGAATAATAGGGCAAGAAAGATTGCAATCTATATCTAGAACGATAAAATCTACGGGCACCAAATTTCTATTTGCAACAATAAGAACATCATTGATCCTTCCCATAGGGTTTTTAATGGTGGAATCCGCAAGGTGCAAATTTAAAGAGCAATCATCAAGATCATGGAAACCTAGAATATCACATAAAGTTTTCGGAATCGTGGAAACACTAGCACCCAAATCACACAAAGCAAAACACTCATAATCTTTAATTCTAATCTTTATAGTAGGTTCCCACTCATCATTAAGTTTTCTAGGTATAGAAACTTCCAAATTAAGTTTTTCATCATAAGATTGCATCAAGCACTAGTAGAAAAAGGGTCAAACGTGCAGCACATTAGTGCCGGTTTGTATTAGAGCCAGCACTAATGTATACATTAGTGTCGGTTCCAACGGCTAGCCGGGCCGCTCTCATTAGTACCGGTTCGTGGCTAACCTTTAGCACCGGTTCGTGCCATGAACCGGTACTAATGAGGGTGGTGGCAGGATGTTGTCAGTCTGGGCCCCCTCCAGCACCTTTAGTACCGGTTCGTGCCACGAACCGGTACTATAGGTCCTCCTGCATATAAACCCTTCGTCCAACTCGCTCTGTTCTTCCCCCTTTCCCCTCTCATCTCCTCTCTGTTCTTCCTCTTCTCCCCTCGAGATCATCACACATTTTGCCCAAAATTTGTCAAGATTTGAAGGCCCCCATCCATTCAAGTGATCACAAAGGTTAGCAACTTTGTCCTTTCATCTCTCATTGCTAGATTAGCTCTTCCCATGCTTTGTATAGTTACTAATTTGTGAGTTTAGTAATTTGGGAGGAAATATATATATGTGCTAGTATTTGATTTATATGCAATTTGAGGTCAAAAATAACACTTAGTTTGCATATGTAGGTGTGGTTTACTTAGTGCCTTCTAAATCTCCTCGTAACCACCGTCGATCGCCCGCACCGTCCCGTCACCGGCACCACCTTGTGGTGAGCCTCTTGTTCATGAAATTTTATATAAAAAATTGATGTTTGTGTGATTTGGATATATAGTTAATCATGTAATAATTATCTTACCCGTACGTTGTTTGTTATACATAGTGCCATGGTTTTGATATCCGTCCCCGTCGGCCCTCGTCCTTGTTATGATTCGGATGTGGTATATTCTCTTTTAAAACTATTTGTTGCATTTCGTGTTTATGACAAATTATGCCCATCAAGTTTACATAGATATTTTTATCTAGGAGGTATGTGAACTGGAAATTCCAACCGACCCTATTGTCGAGAGGTTAAATTTAGTTGAAAGAGAAAACGAGTACTTGAAAGAAAAATTGAAAAGAATTGGGGGGGGGGGAGAAGATGGAATTGGAGTTGCATGTTGCCGATGTCGTTGATGATCACAAGATCAAGATGGAGAAAATGCGCTTGAAGAATAGAAAGATTAGAAAATATGCCATCGATAGTGAGGCTTGGTATCATTATGCTGTTGGATCAATTGTTACCTTAGTTGCGATCTTGATCGCATTTGTTGTTGCATTTAAATGCTTTAGCTAGAGAGTTATTTGTTTGTTGCATTTAAGTGTTGTATGAAATTTATGTATGAACTTGTATTAATTTGGTCTACTCGGTGTTGTGTAATGAAGATGAGCCGGCAATGGATGTACGATGACCGATGCTCTCCCCAGTTCGTTGAGGGCGTGCATACTTTTCTGCTTGCAGCTGAGGCAAACAAGCGGGCGGATGGTTTTATGCCTTGTCCATGTGCTGGCTGTAAGAATGGTCGCAATTACTCTATGTCAAGAACCATTCACGTCCACCTGTTTGAGTCCGGTTTCATGCCCCACTATAATGTTTGGACCAATCACGGAGAAAGAGGGGTTATCATGGAAGACAATGAAGAAGAAGAGGACGACGACAGCTATCCTAGCCATGGGTTCCCTGAATACGATGATACAACAATGGGGGAAGAAGCTGAGCCGGTAATGCGGGAAGAAGCTGAGCCGGCAATGCGAGAAGAAGCTGAAGAAGAGGCATCAGATGAGCCCGTTGATGATCTAGGTCGGGCCATTGCCGATGCAAAGAGAAACTGCGCAAGTGATTTGGAGAAGAAGAAGTTGCAGCACATGTTAGAGGATCACAAAAAATTGTTGTACCCGAATTGCGTAGGTGACAAGAAAAAGCTGGGCACCACACTAGAATTGCTGCAATGGAAGGCAGAGAATGGTGTATCTGACAAGGGATTTGGAAAGTTGCTGGTAATGATAAAGGATATGCTTCCAAAGGACAACGAATTGCCCGAGAGTACGTACGAAGCAAAGAAGGCTGTCTGCCCTCTAGGGTTAGAGGTGCAGAAGATACATGCATGCCCTAATGATTGCATCCTCTACCGCGGTGAGTACGAGGATTTGAACGCTTGCCCGGTATGTGGTGCATTGCGCTATAAGATCAACCGCGATGAGCCTGGTGATGTCGAGGGCGAGCACCCCAGGAAGAAGATTCCTGCCAAGGTGATGTGGTATTCTCCTATGATACCACGGTTGAAACGTTTGTTCCAAAACAAAGAGCATGCCAAGGCGATGCGATGGCACAGAGAAGACCGTAAGAAAGACGGAAAGTTGAGAGTACCCGCTGACGGGTCGCAGTGGAGAAAAATCGAAAGAAAGTACGGGAAGGAGTTTGTAGATGACGCAAGGAGTGTATGGTTTGGTCTAAGCGCAGATGGCATTAATCCTTTTGGGGAGCAGAGCAGCAACCATAGCACCTGGCCTGTGACTCTATGTTTGTATAACCTTCCTCCTTGGTTGTGCATGAAGCGGAAGTTCATTATGATACCAGTGCTCATCCAAGGCCCTAAGCAACCCAGCAACGACATTGATGTGTACCTAAGGCCATTAGTTGAAGAACTCTTACAACTGTGGAATGGAACAGGTGTACGTGCGTGGGATGAGCACATGGGAGAAGAATTTGACCTAAAGGCGTTGCTGTTCGTGACCATCAATGATTGGCCTGCTCTCAGTAACCTTTCAGGATAGACAAACAAGGGATACCGCGGATGCACGCACTGTTTGGATGATACCAACAGTATATATTTGAATAGTTGTAAGAATAATGTGTACCTGGGACATCGTCGATTTCTTCCGAGCAGGCATCCCGTAAGAAAGAAAGGCAAGCATTTCAAAGGTGAGGCGGATCACCGGACGAAACCTCGCCACCGTACTGGTGCTGATGTACATGATATGGTCAAGGATTTGAAGGTGATATTTGGAAAGGGTCCTGGCGGACAACCTGTTCTGAAGGACGCGGACGGACGCGCACCCATGTGGAAGAAGAAATCTATATTTTGGGACCTGCCATATTGGAAAGACCTAGAGGTCCGCTCCGCAATCGACGTGATGCACGTGACGAAGAATCTTTGCGTGACCCTGCTTGGCTTCTTGGGCGTGTATGGGAAGACAAAAGATACACCTGAGGCACGGGAGGACCAGCAACATATGCACGGAGAAGACGGCATACATCAGGGTCATGCAAGCTACGCTCTTACCAAAGAAGAGAAGGAAATCTTCTTTGAATGCCTTCTCAGTATTAAGGTACCGTCTGGCTTCTCGTCGAATATAAAGGGAATAATAAACATGGCAGAGAAAAAGTTCCAGAACCTAAAGTCTCATGACTGCCACGTGATTATGACGCAACTGCTTCCGGTTGCATTGAGGGGGCTTCTACCGGAAAACGTTCGATTAGCCATTGTGAAGCTATGTGCATTTCTCAATGCAATCTCTCAGAAGGTAATCGATCCAGAAATCATACCAAGGTTACAGAATGATTTGGTGCAATGTCTTGTCAGTTTCGAGTTGGTGTTCCTACCATCCTTCTTCAACATCATGACGCACGTCCTAGTTCACCTATGCGAAGAGATTAACATTTTGGGTCCTGTATTTCTACACAATATGTTCCCCTTTGAGAGGTTCATGGGAGTCTTAAAGAAATATGTTCATAGCCGTGCTAGGCCAGAAGGAAGCATCTCCAAGGGCCATCAAAATGAGGAGGTCATTGAGTTTTGTATTGACTTTATTCCTGACCTTAAGCCGATTGGTGTTCCTGAATCGCGGCATAAGGGCAGACTGGATGGAAAAGGCACGCTAGGAGGGGAACAAATAATATGTATGGACGAACATTCTCTCACTGAAGCACACTGCACAGTTCTACAGAATTCGACCTTCGTGGCTCCGTATATGGATGAACACAAGAATTTGATACGCTCCAAACACCCGGAGCGGTCTGATGACTGGATTACACGTGAACAAACCAGGAGTTTCGCCAGCTGGTTGCAGACACGTACCATGCATGACACCTCTATTGAAGATGACCTGTACTTGCTGTCCCAGTTACCATCTTCGAATATAATGACTTTCAAAGGGTACGAGATAAATGGTAATACATTTTACACGATCACCCAAGATAAGAAGAGCACCAACCAAAACAGTGGTGTCCGCTTTGATGCAGAAACCAAGACAGGAAAGGAAACATATTATGGTTATATACAGGACATATGGGAACTTGACCATCGACGTGGTTTAAAGGTCCCTTTGTTTCGGTGCAAATGGGTCAATATGACACGAGGCGGGGTAACGGAAGACCCGCAGTACGGAATGACAACAGTGGATCTCAACAATCTTGCGTATGCAGACGAACCATTCATCCTAGCCAATGATGTGGCACAGGTTTTCTATGTGAAGGACATGTCTACCAAGCCAAGAAAAAGAAAAGATAAGGAAGCGAATGCATCGTACGATGAGCCAAAGCGGCACATAGTTCTTTCTGAGAAGAGAAACATCATGGGAGTGGTTGACAAGACAGACAAGTCAGAAGATTATGAAAAGTTTGATGAAATTGCTCCATTCACAGTGAATATTGACCCAAGCATCCCATTAAATGATGAAGATTTTCCATGGTTACGGCACAAACGGACACACGCGAAAAAAAGTTTCACACCCAAAGATCTGGGATGTGATCGGCTTCACTATCATCACTTTCTTCTGTGTTTCACACCCAGGAGGGAATGTCTGTAATAGTTAGGGTAGTTATGTGTTTTGGCATTTGAAATGCGAAGAAATTTTATGTGCAAACAAATTCTTTTCATGCATTTACTGATTTTTTTTCCAGCTAAATGACCCTGAAATTGAAAAGCAATTCAAATGAACTCAGAAAAGGTTGAAAGTTGGCATGGCATCATAATTTCATACAAATAGCATGTGCAAGAAAGTAGAGAGGGTTACGGCAAAAACTGGATGCACTTCGTGTACAAAATGGACAATCTCTTTCGAAGTATCAGGGTTTCCGACGAAAACTGAACTGTTACAAAGGCATTTCATTTTTTAAATAACCTAAGCATTAATAAATTGAATATAATGATAAAACACACTAATATTAAACATAAGAAAAAAGAATCACTGAAAAAACTTTTTTCAAAGGTAAGTTATTCACAAACTAGTGATTCACACAAATTTCAAATAATTCAAAATTTAAACTATTCAAATTTGAAATCTACCGGCACTAACAGAAAGTTTGTAATTTTTTGTACCTAAAGCAAAAATATTCACAAAGAAACTCTAAATACAGCAAAAAAACAACTCAAAAATAAATAAAACAAAAAAAATAAAGAAAAAAAATTAAGAAAAAAAGCCCGCCTACTGGGCCAAAGCGGCCTGCATACGACTAGCGACACAACCTTTCGTTGGGCCAGGAAGTAGGCCCGCGAAGGCCCAGTAGGCCCACAAGGCGAGGAGGACAGGTAGGCCCAGTAGGCCTGATTAGGAGAGGAGCTCGAGAGAGCAACCGCACTAGGCTTATAAACCAGTGCGGTAGCCCCTCGACTAGCGAGGTGGGACTAAACTTCCGCACCGCAACTGCGCCAGCGCACCCCCTTTAGTACCGGGTCGTGGAACAAACCGGTACTAGAGGGGGGGGCCTTTAGTACCGGTTTGTGCCACCACCCGGTACTAAAGGGGGTCGCTTCCCGCCGCTTGGCCTGGCCAAAACAGACCTTTAGTACCGGTTGGTGGCTCCAACCAGTACTAAAGGTGCCTTCTATATATACAACTGCTACAAAAATTTCAGTTTCCCTCTGTTTTCGCCTCTGTTCCTTCGTCTTCGTCACCGTCGCCGCGCCCTCGATCGTCTCCGACGTCGCCGCTCGTCTCTATCGCCGCCCCTGTCCCCGTCGCCGCCCCCGTCCCCGTCGCCGCCCTCGTCCCCGTCGCCGCCCCCGTCCCCGTCGCCGCCCTCGTCCCCGTCGCCGCCCCCGTCCCCGTCGCCGCCCTCGTCTCCGTCGCGCCGTCCCCGCCGTCGCTGCCCCGGCCATCGCCTCTCCTCGCCGTCGCCTCGCCGTCGCCCGCTGTGAGTCTCCAGACCCGAGCCCGTACACACACACAGAAGCATTAGATAATTAGTCTTTAATTAGTTTAGATAATTAGTCTTTAATTAGTTTAGATTATTTAGATTATTATTTTGTATGTTTAATTAGTTTAGATAATTAGTGTTTTATTAGTTTAGATTATTTAGATTATTATTTTTTCACTATTATATATGTATGAATGCATGTTAGATGGATACAATTAGTGCTTAATCAGTTAGAAATTAGTGTTATATAGAAATGTTAGAAATTACTGTTATATAGAAATGTTAGAAATGTTAGAAATTTTAGTGTTATTTAGATTATTTAGATTAGCATAATTAGTGTTATATAGAAATGTTAGAAATTTTAGTTATCAAAATCCAATCATTAAAAAAATGTTACTTTTTGCGGGCATATAGCTAGTATTTGTTCTCGACGATGCCCGGCCCGCATCCTCGCCGTCGACCCGTCCGCAACGACGTCCAGCCGACCCATGTATGGGACTGGGCTCCGCCGGGCTGGCACTGGGAGGTGCTGCTTGGAGGGGCGCGCCGCTTGATGAGGAACCCGGCCGCGGGTCCCGTCGTCGACCCTGATCTCGTTTGGTGGCGTTCGCGTGGGCCAGTTTTGGTGCGGAGGGACCCGGCCCCGCCGGAGGTGGTACGTCGCCGTGTCAGGGAGGAGGACGAGCACGTCCATCGCTACATGGTTGCGTTAGAGGGCGGCAGGTTCTCCAATACGTGGCAGTATCTTCGGGGATCTCACTTCAGCTATGATCCTGTGAGGGTTCCTTCTCTTTGGGTGTCCACCGCCCGCGCCGGAGGAACCGCGAGTGTCCTAGATTCTTCTGTAGTATTCGATCTTTATTAGCTAATAGCGAGTGATGTACTATTCAATATTATATATTATTCGAGACGATGTATTCGAGATTATATCTATTATTCTGGACGATGTATTCGAGATTATATCTATTATTCGAGACGATTTGAATACTAAATTGTTTTATATTTCTTTTGGATTAGTTAAACAAAAGCTATGGCAGACAATACCGACAGAGAGGGAGAACAGACCATGTTCGATATGATACGCGGGCCAGATGATAATCAGAATGAAGAAGATTATGACGGCTCCGAATTTCTAAACAACACCGGAGAGGGTGATATGATATTCGATCGCGACGACGAAATTGATGAAGTCATGAACTATGATTATGACGATGACGAAGAACATGTAGATCCTGAAACAACAAACACTGGCGAGGTATATATATTTATATAAGCAGGCATCTGGTGATCATCACATGTTTTAAATGACTTGAAGATATATTAATGAATCGATCTTTGTTCTTTCAGCCATCCGGATCGAGCAAATCTTTAGGCAAAATGACGAAACGAGGCCCGAACAAAAAGTTGAAGCCGGGCGTAAAGTACAATATCGAGGCATGCGGCCCTACTGGCAAACCATTAGCGCCTAAGAAGATTGCGGACAAGTTCGTTCGCCAGTGCGGAGTTCTTGTGAAGGACCAACTCCCGATCAAACTTCAAGAATGGAGAGCGCCAGCAAAGCCACGTCCAGATGTTACTTTTGTCGACAAGATTCAAAAAGATCTGCTTTGGGATACTCTCATAGAACATTTCACCCTACCAGATCATTTCACAGAAGCAGAGGTGCAGAAAGTCAAAGAGGCTGCTCTTAGGATGATGGCGACTGCATTCAAGAACTACAAGAATCGTGAATGGAACAAGTACGTCAAGGGAGGAAGGAAGACTCCAGTATTCAAGGGAACACTGGAGAACCAACGTGATCATTGGGACGATTTCGTGAAATTCAAGGATTCGGAATTAGCTAAGGAATGGTTGAGAATAAACAAGAAGAATGCCGAAAAAAAGGATAAGTTCCATAAGCTTGGTCCAGGTGGCTATGCGGTGGCAATGCCTAAGTGGGATAAGTCTGAGAAAGAGATGGAGGATGCAGGTGTCACTCCGGCTACTAAGAGCTGGCCCCCCAGGGTCAGGACTTGGTTCTATGCACATGGGGGGGGGGGTTGGACCGGGAGACAGGCAATGTTTCGACGAGGGCAAGTCTGAAGGGAGCCGACGATGCGATACTTGTTGCAATAGAAGAGGCACGAACGGGGGTGTTACAGCCCAACAGAGAGAACGACGAGCTTACGCGTGCCCTGGGAAATCCTGAACACCCGGGAAGAACACAAGGCAAGGGCACTATGTCATGGTATGAGGGGTTTTCAGACTGGAACAACGACTACAGAACCCGTGCGAGAAAAAAGTTTGCGGAGGAGAAGAAGAGGAAGATGGAGGAGGAGCCGAGGAAGCGGGACTATGAACGCCTTCAAGGCCTAGAAGCAAGTCAAGCGGAATTGGCAGTCAAATTCCAGCGGCAGCAGGAGCAGATCGACTCACTTACCCATCAAAGGGGGTCTCAGCAGCTGTAGCAGCTAGCGGATGATCCAACATTGGATAGCACCGGCCCATCCATGCCGAGAAGCAGCGTGGGTTCCGTCCCGGACGATGCAATGCTGGGTAGATACCCCGTGGATGACATCACGGAGAACACTAACTGCGAGCTACACGTCAAAATGAAGAACATATCCATGAAGGTGGCGGACGGCTGTGCTTTCACAAATCCCCCCGAGGCAACCTTCCATTGCAACCCGATTCCAGTGGGCTATGCTCGTGTCTTGGTTGATGAGGTGGTGGACCCACCATATTCGGGGCTACAGCTTGACATTGCTGGAGGTGACGGCGAGCGCGTTCTCGGAGAGGCCAAACATCGTATCATCCTATGGAAAAAGGATTGCATCATCTTTCCAAGGCCACCGACACCGCGTCAGCCGATTCCTCATCGAAGTCCGCCACCGAGTCAGCAGACTCCCGCTCCTGCAAGTCCACCAAGTCCGGCAAAGTGTCAGGTCACTCCTCCTCCTCCAAGTCCGGCAAAGTGTCAGGACAATCCACCTCCTCCAAGTCCGCCACAGCGTCAGACGTCCACTCCTCCTCCATGTCCGGCACAACCTCAGGCCACTCCTCCTCATCCAACTCAGTCCCGTCAGCCGTCTCCGCCGCCTCAGCAATCGCAGAAGAGACATCCCGCAGCTATGGTGCGTAGAGGTACGAGTCGAGGTAGTACAGGAAGTACAGGCGGAGGCAAGCGATATAAATATGGTCCAAGCCTCAAGCCTCTTCCGCAGAGGTCTTATGACAGGTCCGAGGAGGAAATTACAACCATATCGAAGGCCGAGGTGGAAGCCCATTTTGCACCGAAACCGCCACCGCCGCCAAGGGAGAAAGTGCCTGAGGAAACGATTGACCACTTCATTCGTATGGCTCAACCACCAGCTCCCAAGCCTGTTGACACAGACTATGAGCGCCACATCAGGAAGTTAAATCGAGCACGTCTACAAAGGGAGGCGAGCACGTCTACATCGGGATCGAGCAAACAAGAAGCAGCTGCCAAAAAATGCGGGAAAACCATTCCCCAGCTGGGAGAACAGGCGGCGCAATCGATCCCCTCGCTTGTTGTGCCAACAACAGGTGACAGTACGCGCGCCCAATATTATTGTGGGCAAACAGTGCATGTTCCCGAGGTGGGCAATGTGGTAATAACGGAGGAGCATATAATGCAGGCTGAAGTTCTCAACATCACTGTTGGACAACTCCTCGAGATCGAGCCAGACAAGGTCAAGAACCTCCCAACCTTTGGTCAGGGAGGATGAAGTAAAACGGAAATATGTCCAGGGCCAACCTTTGGTCGCGCCAGACAAGGTCAAGAACCTCCCAACGAGAGTGTATGAATTGCATCAATGGGACATGAACATTACCAAGATTTCAGAGCGATTGTCCCTCATGGTGAATGTCAAGCAGGACCATTACTACCATGAGAAAGCTGTGTCCGTTGAGTATTTAGAACTGTTTCAGTTATACAATCAAGACGCACTCGACAAATCTATCGTCAGTTGCTATTGTCTGTAAGTGATTTCTTTCGATAATTTAAGTCTCAAGCTAGCTGTAGTGATCCTTTTGATCAATCATTACCTGTAATTATCCTCACTATATTCTTTTCTGTGGTATTATGCAGGATGAAGATATATGAAATGAGAAAAGGTGGACGCTTTGGCATTGGGTTCATTGACCCAAACACCGTTAATGAATACACATGGAAGATAAATAAACGTTGTGCAAAGGAAGTAGAGGACAGCATGCTAGAGTTCTTGAAGCGCCTCAAATACAATGAAGATATACTACTTCCTTACAACTTCCAGTGAGTCACACTGTCTTGTACTACAAATTCTCTGTTTTTTCCTACTAGCTAGCTACATGTTTTTGCTTACATATGGCTGCTTAATTAAGACATGTAAACGTGTGTGCATGCAGATTTCACTAGGTCTTGTGTATCATAAAAGTTGACGCCGGAACAGTTGAAGTACTGGACTCACTAATCTCAGAAAAAACTGACTATAACATCTTGTATGGGATAGTCAACAGGTAATTTCAATCATTATTAACTATATATCTCGGCCTATTTAGTTCGTCATTTCATGATATGAACTATTTAATAACCCCTTTATTCATTTTCTTTGTCGGCGGGCATGGCTTGGGAAAGATTCATCAGCGTCACGGAAGGTGAATGGAAACAAAAGCTTAAATGGATTCGACCCAAGGTAAGTAATTAAGTAGTACTAGCTAGCTAGCTAGCTGCCATCTCTTTAATTATCATGCTTGATTAATTATTATCTGATCAAATTCCATTCTCGTAAAGGTCCTGAAGCAGGCGCAGGGGACTGATCTGTGTGCATTCTGCGTTTGCGAGAACATTCGCATGATGGCGTCCGAAAGGAGCAGATATCAAAGACAGCAATGGGTACGCTTGTCAGAACACTATTCACAATTTTCACACCATCATCGATATCTAGTCACACAACTAATACACATGCATATTGATCTCCTTCTTAACAGTTCAAAGAGGTGCGGGAGAAGCTCATAGAAAGGGAGCGCATAGAAGCACTTCAAGAGGAAATAGCGGGATTTTTGCTCGACCAGGTCATAAATCCGAATGGAGAATTCTATTACCCGCTACCGCCTCCATGAAAACCACTTCCAATTGTCATCGTGCTCTGAAGGCACCAATTAGGCTAATGCCACTGGCTCCGAAGGCAACATTCATATGTAGGAGAAATTGTATATAGCTATACATGTGTGTATGTGTGAATTAATTAATATGGTGGTTTGTGAGACATTGATGATATATATATATATGCATGATTGGTTCTACTAGATATTCTATATATATATATATATATATATATATATATATATATATGCATAACGTGTACAATGTGTAGTATCGTAAAATACCAGCAAACGAAAAATAATTAAAATGGAAACACAAAATTAAATGAAAAAGAAATCATAAAACTAAAAAAACCCCAAACCTTATAGTACCGGTTGGTCTTACCAACCGGTACTAAAGGGCTCCAGGCCCCCAGAGCTGGCTTGTGCCACGTGGTTGCCCTTTAGCACCGGTTCGTGCTGAACCGGTACTAAAGGGGGGGGCCTTTAGTGACCACAATTTAGTGCCGGTTATGTAACCGGCACTAAAGGGCCTTACGAACCGGTGCTATTGCCCGGTTCTGCACTAGTGAAGGCATCAACAATATGTTTGGTAAAAGCTTTGTTTTGACTATAAGCATGAGGAGAATTAACAACGGATTGCAACAAGGAAATACAACCTTTTAAAGAGCAATTATCATAATCAAATTCCTTGAAATCCGAGATAGTAGGTTCAATATTATTAGAAGTTGAGGATTCTCCAATCTCACTTTTACCAAATTTATCATTAAGATCTAAAGACTCCGAATTTTTGGGACGCCTTCTAGGCAAAGTTGATTCATCATCACTCACATAATCATCAAAATTCATATTGCAAAACATAGATCTAATCGGAGACGCATCAATAACTTTAAGATCCTCATCATTATTTTCATGAAGACTAGAAGAACACGCTTTTATAAAGCTTTCTTTTTTAGCATGCAATCTAGCGGTTCTTTACTTGCACTCGTCAATGGAAATTCTCATTACTTTGAGAGACTCATTGATATCATGCTTAGGAGAAGAAGATCCAAGTTTAAGAGAATTAACATCGAGCGAAAGTCTATCAACGTTCCTAGCCAAATCATCAACTTTGAGCAATTCTTCTTCAAGCAAAGCATTAAAATTCTTTTGAGAAATCATAAACTATTTCACACTATTCTCAAAATCAGAGGGCATCTTATTAAAATTACCATAAGAATTATTGTAGGAATCCATAATTATTAGAGGGATTACTAGGGAACGGTCTAGCATTAAAATTTCCTCTATAAGCGTTGTTTCCAAAACTATTCCTACCAACAAAGTTCACATCCATAGATTCATTATTATTCTCAATCAAGGAAGACAAAGGGATATCATTGGGATCAAGAGGATTATTTTTAGTAGAAAATATCTTCATAAGTTCATCCATCTTTCCACTCAAAACATTAATTTCTTCTATAGCATGCACTTTTTTACTAGAAGATCTTTCGGTGTGCCAGTGAGAATAATTAGCCATAATATTATCAAGCAATTTTGTAGCATCTCCTAACGTGATTTCCGTAAAGGTTCCTCCCGCGGCCATATCTAAGAGATTTCTAGAAGCAAAGTTCAAACCGGCATAAAAATTTTGTATGATCATCCATAAGTTCAAACCATGAGTAGGGCAATTGTGAAGCATCAATTTCATACTTTCCCAAGATTGGGCAACATGATCATGATCAAGTTGTTTAAAATTCACAATATCGTTCCTAAGAGTGATGATCTTAGCGGGAGGAAAATACTTAGAGATAAAAGCATCTTTGCACTTGTTCCAAGAATCAATACTATTTTTAGGCAAAGACCAAAACCAAACTTTAGCACGATCTCTAAGTGAAAATAGAAATAACTTCAATTTGACAATATTGTTATCCGTATCTTTCTTCTTTTGCATATCACACAAATCAACAAAATTGTTTAGATGAGTAGCGGCATCTTCACTAGGAAGGCCGGCGTATTGATCTTTCATAACAAGATTCAGCAAAGCGGTATTGATTTCACAAGACTCAACATCATTAAGAGGAGAAATCGGAGTACTGAGGAAATCATTATTATTGGTATTTGAGAAATCACACAATTTGGTATTATCTTGCGCCATGGCAGCAAGTAATCCAACACACAAGCAAACAGAAAAACGGCAAGCGAAAAGACAGGAGGAGATTGGGAAAAAGAGGGCGAATAAAACGGCAAGGGTTAAGTGGTGGAGAGGAAAATGAGAGGCAAATGGCAAATAATGTAAATGCGAGGGAGATGGGTTTGTGATGGGTACTTGGTATGTCTTGACTTGAGCGAAGACCTCCCCGGCAACGGCGCCAGAAATCCTTCTTGCTATGTCTTGAGCTTGCGTCGGTTTTCCTCGAAGAGGAGAGGGTGATGCAGCAAAGTGTAGCGTAAGTATTTCCCTCAATTTTGAGAACTAAGGAATCAATCCAGTAGGAGGCTCCTCAAAAGTCCCACGCACCTACACAAACAAACTGAGAGCTCGCAACCAACGCAATAAACGGGTTGTCAATCCCTTCACGGCCACTTGCGAAAGTGAGATCTAATAAACATAGTATGATAAGATAAATATATTTTTGGTATTTTGTAATATAGATGCAAAAAGTAAAGATGCAATCATGCAAATAAAGATAAATTGAAAGCAAATATGATAAGAGATAGACCTGGGGGCCATAGGTTTCACTAGTGGCTTCTCTCAAGATAGCATAAGTATTATGGTGGGTGAACAAATTACTGTCGAGCAATTGATAGAAAAGCGCATAGTTATGAGATTATCTAGGCATGATCATGTATATAGGCATCACGTCCATAACAAGTAGACCGACTCCTGCCTGCATCTACTACTATTACTCCACACATCGACCGACTCCTACCTGCATCTAGAGTATTAAGTTCATAAGAACAGAGTAACGCATTAAGCAAGATGACATGATGTAGAGGGATAAACACATGCAATATGATATAAACCCCATCTTGTTATCCTCGATGGCAACAATACAATACGTGTCTTGCAACCCTTTCTGTCAATGGGTAAGAACACCGCATGATTGAACCCAAAGATAAGCACTTCTCCCATGGCAAGAAAGACCAATCTAGTAGGCCAAACCAAACTGATAATTCGAAGAGAGTTGCAAATATAACTCAATCATACATAAAAGAATTCAGAGAAGATTCAAATATTATTCATAGATAAACTTGATCATAAACCCACAATTCATCGGATCTCGACAAACACACCACAAAAAGAGTTTACATCGATAGATCTCCACAAGAGAAGGGGAGAACATTGTATTGAGATCCAAAAAGAGAGAAGAAGCCATCTAGCTAATAACTATGGACCCGTAGGTCTGTGGTAAGCTACTCACAACTCATCGGAGGGGCAAGGATGTTGATGTAGAGGCCCTCCGTGGTTGATACCCCCTCCGGCAGAGTGTCGGCGAAGGCTCCAAGATGGGATCCCACGGATACAGATGGTTACGACGGTGGAAATTGTGTTTCATGGTGCTCCTGGATGTTTTCGGGGTACGTAGGTATATATAGGAGGAAGAAGTACGTCGGTGGCCGCCCAAGGGGCCCACAAGACAGGGGGCGTGCCCTACAGGGGGGGCGCGGCCCCCTATATCGTGGGGCCCTCGGAAGCTTCTTGACTTGCACTCCAAGCTCTCCGGATCATGTTCGTTCCAAAAATCACGCTCCCGAAGGTTTCATTCCGTTTGGACTCCGTTTGATATTCCTTTTCTTCGAAATACTGAAATAGGCAAAAAAACAGCAATATGGGCTGGGCCTCCGGTTAGTAGGTTAGTCCCAAAAATGATATAAATGTGTAAAATAAAGCCCATAAACATCCAAAAAGGGGTAATATAATAGTATGGAACAATCAAAAATTATAGATACGTTGGAGACGTATCAGTGCACATGAAGATCTTCTCCCTACCAAAACATGCCCACAACCTCGCCGCGATTTCTAAGCTAGCACGATGAACAACACAAGAGACACACGATTTATACTGGTTCGGGCCACCATTGTGGTGTAATACCATAATCCAGTGTGTGGTGTGGTGGATTGCCTCTTGGGCTGATGATGAATAGTACAGAGGAAGAACAGCCTCGCGAGGAGAGGTGTTCTTGTGGTGGTGTGTTTGGAGAGGAGTCGATCTGTCTCTCTTGGCTCTAGATGAGATGCCTTCTACTAGGCTAGCCCTATTTATAGAAGCCCTAGTCCTCTTCCCAAATATTGAGCGGGAAGGGATCCAACAACGGTCATTTTGAAAGGGGACAGCCAGTACAAGCTATCCTGACTAAAGGTGGTCTTCGACTGCCAAAAGCACTGGTGATGACACCGCCTTGGGCTCCACGGTGACCTCCATCCTGCCGTCCTACTGGTCTTGGTCTCGTTGCACCGATATGAAAACCTTTGCCTGATGCCTCGGTACTCCGCGCCTGTGCTTGCCCCCTTTGCACCAAAGAGAAAACGAGGACACTGCGCAGGCTGGCGCCCGCCTGGTGCCCGCCAGGTCTTGATCGTCATGGCTTACGTCATGAGCACCTCATGAGGTACCCCACGCCTAGATCTCTCCGCCTCCTCGCAAGCCTGCCTGGTGAGGCCGCCCCTGAGGAGGCCTTGCGTTGTTCGCCCCGCGAGGCTTGGCCCCTCGCGAGGGTCTCGAGTGTTGGTTGATGGAGACGGGTCGTACTGGGCCACTGGCTGAGCCACGCTGCAGGCCGCAGGAAGGCAAGTTGGGGTCCCCCGTTCCCAGAGCACCGACAAAATGACCATAAGCACAACAATCTATGTAATCATCAACAAGCGTTGCAAGTGTTGATAGAGCCATCGACGAGTCAGGCTGAAATAACCGACAGTTCTGTATGTTGAATTGCAAGCTTTGTGTATTCGCGAAAAAACCATACCTTGTATTAGCGCATGCATTTGCGCCTCAAGTCCATCATTGCAATGGAATAAGAATCTGTATGCCACAAGATAACACTCCCATCAAACCTCCGTAAAATCATACCCGCCATCGCCATACCATCGAGAGCCGAGAAGGAACCATCAACCGATAATGCCGTTTTTTTCCTTAGGTGGTAGCATCCAACACAAGGCTGGTTTTGGGATCGATGCAGTGGGTATACTAGTAATACTGATCAATGTCATGTTTCCCTTTAGTATCTCCATAGCCGAGTACTTGTGAGTGTTATCAAGACCTCAAAATAGGGTTTCCCCCCGTTTTGTATTACAAAAGCAACCGTCACCGATACAACTAACGAGATCACACTGGGGCAGACAGCACAATCATGCCCAGAAGAAAAACAAGAGAAAAATAAGAGAAAGAAATGCGAGCAACACCAGCTCAACGAAAGTTGTAGCTTCCCGCAACCGCTGCACCCACTGGAGAATTCCGCCACACTCCAATGCCATCAAATCACCGAGTACCAAGCAGCACCTTCAAGAGGGACCACGATGACGATGACGCTGCTGCCCGGACGAATCCTAGGATTTCTCCCGGTACGGGTGAGGGAGAGGTATACCCGACGCCCTTCAAGAAGGATGGCGGCGCCCACAGGCGTCACCGCGTCGGAGTCAGCCAGGCCCGACAGAGATCCCCCCTACCTCTCACATCCACCACCCAGGACCAATTGTTGGCTCCACCCTGCTTACCGCCCACCAACATGCGCCACCACAGCCACGAGGACACCACCGTCATCTCACCACGACAAAGATCGCGAGGCCAGCCAGGCTGAACAAAACCACTGTTGACAGGGGCCGGCAGTACCGCAACCACGTGGGAGGGGACAACCTCCACCAACTCAAGCGATAGCAGACCGGACACAGAGCAGGAGCACACTGGGCCAACTGCCCAGCCAAGCCTAGATCAGGCCATCTAGGCTCTCGCCGCCGTGCTACAGCAGACGCGGCGCAATAGCTGCCCCCCATCCCCTGTGGCTCGCCAGACCAGCCGGAGGGGCGACCTGCCGGAGGCCAAGCCGGCCCGCCCCGACCCAGATCAGCCCGAAGAGGCCCAGATCTGGGCCTGGAGGACACCGCCGGCCAAGCCCCTCCACCAGCCACCATCGTCGCCAAGGGGCCGCGCAGCCGCCTGATTTGCTCCTGAACGCCGCCCGCCGAGGAGCTCCGCCGTTGAAACACGCCGCCCGAGATGGGAACCGCGACGGGAGAAGGAAGAGGGGCCGCCACCGCCGGCCAAGAATGGCACTGCGCGGGCAAGCGCCCGGCCACGCCAGCCGACGACAGCGGTGGGAGGGGCCGAGGGGAGGAGTTCTAGGCGGCGGGGAAAGAGAGGGCCGCCCTATTGGGGAACGTAGTAATTTCAAAAAATTTCCTACGCACACGCAAGATCATGGTGATGCATAGCAACGAGAGGGGAGAGTGTTGTCCACGTACCCTTGTAGACCGAAAGCAAGAGCGTTAGAACAATGCGGTTGATGTAGTCGTACGTCTTCACGATCCGACCGATCCAAGTACCGAACGTACGGCACCTCCGAGTTCAGCACACGTTCAGCTCGATGACGATCCCCGGACTCCGATCCAGCAGGGTGTCGGGGAAGAGTTCCGTCAGCACGATGGTGTGGTTATGGTGATGATGTTCTATCGACGCAGGGCTTCGCCTAAGCACCGCTACGATATGACCGAGGTGGAATATGGTGGAGGGGGGCACCGCACATGGCTAAGGAATGATCATGAAGATCAACTTGTGTGTCTAGAGGTGCCCCCTTGCCCCCGTATATAAAGGAGGGAGGGGGAGGTGCGTCCGGCCCCTAGGGGTGTGCCTGGAGGAGTCCTACTCCCACCGGGAGTAGGACTCACCCCTCTTGCCTTGTTGGAGAAGGAAGGGGGAAGGAGGAAAGAGGAAAGGGGGGCGCCGCCCCCCCCCCCCCCCCTCCTTGTCCTATTCAGACTAGGGGGGAGGGGGTGCGCGGCCTGCCCTGGCCGGCTCTCCTCTTCTCCCTCAGGGCCCATGTAGGCCCATTAACCCCCGGGGGGGTTCCGGTAACCCCCCGGTACTCCGGTAAAATCCTGATTTCACCCGGAACGATTCCGATATCCAAATATAGGCTTCCAATATATCAATATTTATGTCTCGACCATTTCAAGACTCCTCGTCATGTCCGTGATCACATCCGGGACTCCGAACAACCTTCAGTACATCAAAAACTATAAACTCATAATATAATTGTCATCGTAACGTTAAGCGTGCGGACCCTACGGGTTCGAGAACTATGTAGACATGACCTAGAACTGTTTCCGGTCAATAACCAATAGCGTCGATATCCAATGACCTAGATTCGATCGTCGGTATCCAATACCTAGTTCAATCTCGTTACCGGCAAGTCTCTTTACTCATTACGTAATGCATCATTCTGTAACTAACTCATTAGCTACATTGCTTGCAAGGCTTATAGTGATGTGCATTACCGAGAGGGCCTAGAGATACCTCTCCGACAATCGGAGTGACAAAACCTAATCTCGAAATACCTTTGGAGACACATGTAGAGCTCCTTTATAATCACCCAGTTACGTTCTGACATTTGGTAGCACACAAAGTGTTCCTCCGTTAAACGGGAGTTGCATAATCTCATAGTTGTAGGAACTTTGTATAAGTCATGAAGAAAGCAATAGCAACTTACTAAATGATCAAGTGCTAAGCTAACGGAATGGGTCAAGTCAATCACATCATTCTCCTAATGATGTGATCCCGTTAGTCAAATGACAACACATGTCTATGGTTAGGAAACATAACCATCTTTGATTAATGAGCTAGTCAAGTAGAGGCATACTAGTGACATGATGTTTGTCTATGTATTCACACATGTATCATGTTTCCGGTTAATACAATTATATCATGAATAATAAACATTTATCATGATATGAGGAAATAAATAATAACTTTATTATTGCCTCTAGGGCATATTTCCTTCAGTCTCCCACTTGCACTAGAGTCAATAATCTAGATTACACAGTAATGATTCTAACACGCATGGAGTCTTGGTGTTGATCATGTTTTGCTCGTGGAAGAGGCTTAGTCAACAGGTCTGCAACATTCAGATTCGTATGTATCTTGCAAATCTCTATGTCTCCCACCTGGACTTGGTCCCGGATGGAATTGAAGCGTCCCTTGATGTGCTTGGTCCACTTGTGAAATCTGGATTCCTATGCCAAGGCAATTGCACCAGTATTGTCACAAAAGATCTTCATTGGTCCCGATGCACTAGGTATGACACCTAGATCAGAAATGAACTCCTTCATCCAGACTCCTTCATTTGCTGCTTCTGAAGCAGCTATGTACTCCGCTTCGCATGTAGATCCCGCCACGACGCTTTGTTTAGAATCGTCCGGATCAGTGTCAAAGCTTGCATCGACGTAACCATTTACGACTAGCTCTTTGTCACCTCCATAAACGAGAAACATATCCTTAGTCCTTTTCAGGTATTTTAGGATATTCTTGACCGTTGTCCAGTGATCCACTCCTGGATTACTTTGGTACCTCCCTGGCAAACTTATTACTAAGCATACATCAGGCCTGGTACACAGCATTGCATACATGATAGAGCCTATGGCTGAAGCATAGGAAACATCTTTCATTTTCTCTCTATCTTCTGCTGTGGTCGGGCATTGAGTCTGACTCAACTTCACACCTTGTAATACAGGCAAGAACCCTTTCTTTTCCTGGTCCATTTTGAACTTTTTCAAAACTTTATCAAGGTATGTGCTTTGTGAAAGTCCAATTAAGTGTCTTGATCTATCTCTATAGATCTTGATGCCCAATATGTAAGCAGCTTCACGGAGGTCTTTCATTGAAAAACTTTTATTCAAGTATCCCTTTATGCTATCCAGAAATTCTATATCATTTCCAATTAACAATATGTCATCTACATATAATATCAGAAATGCTACAGAGCTCCCACTCACTTTCTTGTAAATACAGGCTTCTCGAAAAGTCTGTATAAAACCATATGCTTTGATCACACTATCAAAGCATTTATTCCAACTCCGAGATGCTTGCACCAGTCCATAAATGGATCGCTGG
This sequence comes from Triticum timopheevii, assembly GCA_963921465.1. NCBI lineage: Eukaryota > Viridiplantae > Streptophyta > Magnoliopsida > Poales > Poaceae > Triticum > Triticum timopheevii. The sequence continues at coordinate 48,129,494 of OY997274.1, read as the reverse complement.
AACTTGCACACTTTGTTAGCACCTTTTGGATCGGCAAAACCTTCCGGTTGCATCATATACAACTCTTCTTCCAGAAATCCATTCAGGAATGCAGTTTTGACATCCATTTGCCAAATTTCATAACCATAAAATGCAGCAATTGCTAACATGATTCGGACAAACTTAAGCATCGCTACGGGTGAGAAAGTCTCATCGTAGTCAACCCCTTGAACTTGTAGAAAACCTTTCGCAACAAGTCGAGCTTTGTAGACAGTTACATTACCATCAGCGTCAGTCTTCTTCTTGAAGATCCATTTATTCTCGATGGCTTGTCGATCATCGGGCAAGTCAACCAAAGTCCATACTTTGTTCTCATACATGGATGCCATCTCAGATTTCATGGCTTGAAGCCATTTTGCGCAATCTGGGCTCATCATCGCTTCCTCATAGTTCGTAGGTTCGCCATGGTCAAGTAACATGACTTCCAGAATAGGATTACAGTACCACTCTGGTGCGGATCTTACTCTGGTAGACCTACGAGGTTCAGTAGTAACTTGATCTAAAGTTTAATGATCAATATCATTAGCTTCCTCACTGATTGGTGTAGTTGTCACAGGAACCGGTTCATGTGATGAACTACTTTCCAACAAGGGAGTAGGTACAGTTACCTCATCAAGTTCTACTTTCCTCCCACTCACTTCTTTCGAGAGAAACTCCTCTAGAAAGGATCCGAATTTAGCAACGAAAATCTTGCCCTCAGATCTGTGATAGAAGGTGTAGCCAATAGTCTCTTTTGGGTATCCTATGAAGACACATTTCTCCGATTTGGGTTTGAGCTTATCTGGTTGAAGTTTCTTCACATCAGCATCGCAGCCCCAAACTTTAAGAAACGACAACTTTGGTTTCTTGCCAAACCACAGTTCATAAGGCGTCGTCTCAATGGATTTTGATGGTGCCCTATTTAACGTGAATGCGGCCGTCTCTAAAGCATAACCCCAAAACGATAGCGGTAAATCAGTAAGAGACATCATAGATCGCACCATATCTAGTAAAGTATGATTACGACGTTCGGACACACCATTTCGTTGTGGTGTTCCGGGTGGCGTGAGTTGCGAAACTATTCCGCATTGTTTCAAATGTAAACCAAAATCGTAACTCAAATGTTCTCCTCCACGATCAGATCGTAGAAATTTTATTTTCTTGTTACGATGATTTTCCACTTCACTCTGAAATTCTTTGAACTTTTCAAATGTTTCAGACCTGTGTTTCATCAAGTAGATATACCCATATCTGCTCAAATCATCTGTGAAGGTGAGAAAATAACGATACCCGCCGCGAGCCTCAATATTCATTGGACCACATACATCAGTATGTATGATTTCCAATAAATCAGTTGCTCGCTCCATAGTTCCGGAGAACGGCGTTTTAGTCATCTTGCCCATGAGGCACGGTTCGCAAGTACCAAGTGATTCATAATCAAGTGATTCCAGAAGTCCATTAGTATGGAGTTTCTTCATGCGCTTTACACCGATATGACCTAAACGGCAGTGCCACAAATAAGTTGCACTATCATTATCAATTCGAGATTCAATAAAAATAGACCACTCTTCAAGGGTGCATGACCATAAAAGATATTACTCATATAAATAGAACAAACATTATTCACTGATTTAAATGAATAACCGTCTCGCATCAAAAAAGATCCAGATATAATGTTCATGCTCAACGCTGGCACCAAATAACAATTATTTAGGTCTAAAACTAATCCCGATGGTAGATGTAGAGGTAGCGTGCCGACCGCGATCACATCGACTTTGGAACCATTTCCCACGCGCATCGTCACCTCGTCCTTAGCCACCTCATCCTTAGCCAATCTTCGCTTAATTCGTAGTCCCTGTTTCGAGTTGCAAATATTAGCAACAGAACCAGTATCAAATACCCAGGTACTACTGCGAGCATTAGTAAGGTACACATCAATAACATGTATATCACATATACCTTTGTTCACTTTGCCATCCTTCTTATCCGCCAAATACTTGGGGCAGTTCCGCTTCCGGTGTCTAGTCTGCTTGCAGTAGAAGCACTCAGTCTCAGGCTTAGGTCCGGACTTGGGTTTCTTCTCTTGAGCAGCAACTTGTTTGCTGTTCTTCTTTAAGTTCCCCTTCTTCTTCCCTTTGCCCTTTTTCTTGAAACTGGTGGTCTTGTTAACCATCAACACTTGATGCTCCTTCTTGATTTCTACCACCACAGCTTTTAGCATTGCGAAGAGCTCGGGAATAGTCTTGTCCATCCCTTGCATATTATAGTTCATCACGAAGCTCTTGTAGCTTGGTGGCAGTGATTGAAGAATTCTGTCAATGACACTATCATCAGGAAGATTAACTCCCAGTTAAATCAAGTGATTATTATACCCAGACATTTTGAGTATGTGTTCACTGACAGAACTATTCTCCTCCATTTTACAGCTATAGAACTTATTGGAGACTTCATATCTCTCAATCCGGGCATTTTCTTGAAACATTAACTTCAACTCCTGGTACATCTCATATGATCCATGACGTTCAAAACGTCGTTGAAGACCCGGTTTCAAGCCGTAAAGCATGGCACACTGAACTATCGAGTAGTCATCAGCTTTGCTCTGCCAGACGTTCTTAATGTCGTCAGTTGCATCCGCAGCAGGCCTGGCACCCAGCGGTGCTTCCAGGACGTAATTCTTCTGTGCAGCAATGAGGATAATCCTCAAGTTACGGACCCAGTCCATGTAGAGTCTACCATCATCTTTCAACTTAGCTTTCTCAAGGAACGCATTACAATTCAACGGAACAACAGCACGACCCATCTATCTACAACAAACATAGACAAGCAAAATACTATCAGGTACTAAGTTCATGATAAATTTAAGTTCAATTAATCATATTACTTAAGAACTCCCACTTAGACATACATCTCTCTAGTCATCTAAGTGATCACGTGATCCAAATCAACTAAACCATGTCCGATCATCACGTGAGACGGTGTAGTTTCAATGGTGAACAACACTATGTTGATCATATCTACTATATGATTCACGTTCGACCTTTCGGTCTCCGTGTTCCGAGGCCATATCTGTATATGCTAGGCTCGTCAAGTTTAACCTGAGTATTCCGCGTGTGCAACTATTTTGCACCCGTTGTATTTGAACGTAGAGCCTATCACACCCGATCATCACGTGGTGTCTCAGCATGAAGAACTTTCGCAACGGTGCATACTCAGGGAGAACACTTCTTGATAATTTAGTGAGAGATCATCTTAAAATGCTACCGTCAATCAAAGCAAGATAAGATGCATAAGGATAAACATCACATGCAATCAATATAAGTGATATGATATGGCCATCATCATCTTGTGCTTGTGATCTCCATCTCCGAAGCACCGTCGTGATCACCATCGTCACCGGTGCGACACCTTGATCTCCATTGTAGCATCGTTGTTGTTACGCCATCTATTGCTTCTACGACTATCGCTACCGCTTAGTGATAAAGTAAAGCAATTACAGGGCGTTTGCATTTCATTCAATAAAGCGCAACCATATGGCTCCTGCCAGTTGCCGATAACTTCGGTTACAAAACATGATCATATCATACACTAAAATATAGCATCACGTCTTGACCATATCACATCACAACATGCCCTGCAAAAACAAGTTAGACGTCCTCTACTTTGTTGTTGCAAATTTTACGTGGCTGCTATAGGCTGAGCAAGAACCGTTCTTACCTACGCATCAAAACCACAACGATAGTTCGTCAAGTTATTGTTGTTTTAACCTTCGCAAGGACCGGGCGTAGCCACACTCGATTCAAATAAAGTGAGAGAGATAGACACCCGCCAGTCACCTTTAAGCACGAGTGCTCGTAACGGTGAAATCAGTCTCGCGTAAGCGTACGCGTAATGTCGGTCCGGGCCGCTTCATCTCACAATCCCGTTGAACCAAAGTATGACATGTTGGTAAGCAGTATGACTTGTATCACCCACAACTCACTTGTGTTCTACTCGTGCATATGACATCTACGCATAAAACCTGGCTCTGATACCACTGTTGGGGAACGTAGTAATTTCAAAAAAAAAATCTACGCACACGCAAGATCATGGTGATGCATAGCAACGAGAGGGGAGAGTAAACCCAGCTAAAATCCGATAGAGGAATCGAAGCAAACCCAGCTAAAATCCGGGCTCTGTCACAGTTGGACATTCCAAAAGACCTCAAACAAATACAAAAATTAACAGGATGCGTGGCAGCTCTAAGCCGCTTCATCTCCCGTCTAGGAGAAAAGGCGTTGCCCCTCTATCGCCTCCTCAGGCGCACCGAACACTTCGAGTGGACGGATGCTGCCGCTGCCGGACTCGAAGAAATAAAGGCCATATTGGCAACAAATCCGGTCCTGGCTGCGCCCAATCTGGGCGAACCAATGTTGTTATACATCGTAGCAACGCATCAAGTTGTAAGCGCGGTACTCGTCGTCGAACGAGAGACAGAAGGGCACAAATTCCCTCTTCAAAAACCAGTGTATTATGTATCCACTGTGTTAACCCCCTGCAAGTCCCGTTACCCACACTATCAGAAGATAGCGTATGCGGTGTTCATGGCATCCCGGAAGCTCCGACACTACTTTCAAGTGTGTTCGATAACAGTGGCCTCTGAAGTACCACTCAATGACATTATAAATAACCGCGACGCAACGGGCAGGATTGCAAAATGGGCCATTGAGCTCTTACCATTCGATATAACTTACAAACCTCGGCGAGCTATAAAGTCACAAGTTTTGGCTGACTTTGTCGCCGAATGGATCGAAGCCGAACTCCCTAAAGAGTACGACGCATACTCCAATTGGACAATGCATTTCGACGGCTCTAAAATGTTGGCCGGACTGGGGGCTGGCGTCGTATTGACGTCCCCAACCGGGGACACAGTCCAGTATGTACTTCAAATAATGTACACGGACTCCAACAACGCAGCCAAATACGAGGCCCTGTTACATGGACTCCGGATGGCAGTCTCCATGGGCATTCAACGCCTAGAGGTGCGCGGGGATTCAAACCTTGCAATATCCCAAATAAACGGGGACTTTGACGCCAAGGATCCAAAAATGGCAGCATATCGCAACGCTGTCCTAAAAATGTCAGCTCGGTTTGAAGGACTCGAATTCCATCACATAGCCTGAGATAATAACCAAGCGGCCGACGTACTGGCACGCATCGGTGCGAAACGTGATGCTGTCCCTCCAAATATCTTCCTGGAACGGCTCTTCAAGCCATCCGTACTATGGGAACAGGAGCCCGGAAGTGACAAACCGGAAAAAACCGCTCCGATGACATAACACCTTCAGCCCACGTCATAATGGCAGTAATCGCCCCGTGGACAGAACCATTCCTAGCCTACTTGCTTAGGCAGGAACTCCCCGAAGACCAAAACGAGGCCCGCTGCATAGTCCGGCGATCGAAAGCCTACAAGGTCCATGAGGGAGAACTTTATAAGAAAAGTACAACCGGAGTCCTTCAAAGGTGTATCTCCGAAGAGGAAGGGCGAAACCTCCTGGCTGAAATTCATGCCGGACTAGGCGGACACCACGCAGCAGCCCGGGCCCTTGTAGGAAAGGCATTCCGTACAGGATTTTATTGGCCGACGGCCCGGGCAGATGCCCAGGACTTAGTCCAGAGATGCGTTGGTTGTCAGCTCTTTGCTAATCAGAGCCACATGCTGCCCACCGCCCTCAAAACTATACCCATTACCTGGCCGTTCGCGGTCTGGGGGCTTGATATGGTTGGACCCCTTAAAGGGGGAACCCACAAGCAAAGATACCTATTGGTCATGGTGGATAAACTCACCAAATGGATAGAGGCCAAACCGGTCAAAACGGCAGAGTCCGGACCAGTGATAGACTTTATATCCGGGGTAGTACACCGCTACGGAGTCCCCCACAGCATCATCACCGACAACGGCACGAACTTCACAGCCGACGAGGTTAAGTCATGGTGCAAAAATATGGGTATCAAGCTCGACTACGCCTCAGTCTATCACCCTCAAACCAACGGTCAAGTGGAACGAGCAAATGGTCTAATAATGAGCGGCATTAAACCCAGACTAGTGCGGTCACTTACTAAATCCGACATGCACTGGGTTGAGGAGCTCGACTCCGTACTCTGGGGGCTGCGGACAACGCCTAACCGCACTACCGGATTCACACCATTTTTTATGGTCTACGGCGCAGAGGCAGTCTTGCCCTGCGACATTATTCATGACTCACCTCGAGTGCGCATGTACGAAGAAAGAGAGGCCGAGCTTGATCGGCAGGACAGCTTGGACACATTGGAGGAAGAACGAGACGTCGCCAAGGCTCGTTCCGCATTCTATCAGCAGCAGGCCCGAAGATATCAAAGCAGAGAAGTACGGGCCAAGACTTACAACGTTGGTGAACTAGTTCTACGCCTGTCGGACAAGAAAAAGGACAAGCTCAAGCCCAAATGGGAGGGGCCCTTCATTATCGATCAAGTCCTGACCGGCGGAGCATACCGTCTACGAAATTCGTCGGATAACCGACTCGAGCCGAACCCATGGAATGCAGCCCGCCTCAGAAGATTCTATGCCTAGCGCCAGACTAAGAGTTCGTTCCCTTCCTCCGTCCAATTTTTTACACTTCGGCTGTCTTTTGTTTCTCTTTTGATAACCTTTTTACTAAAAAGCCCCTAAGGGCCTACTTTCGCATTTTTCGCATACACTTGATGTGCCATCCGCACTCATTATACCTGGGGGCTTCTTTTACAGAAGCTCAATTATAAGGGTTTCATGCCCAGCACATGTGTCAAGCTTCCACATGTACCTTTTACTCACCATTATATGCATCGATATGACTTAAGTTTTGGCCAAGCTGGGTTGCCTGGCTCCTGTGCTTACCCCTACGTTCCCGATTGTTCGGCTAGGAGGTAAAGGGAGCACCTCTGCGATTGTTACTGCCGGGTCAGCCGGATGTGTACCTCAGACTGGGTGAAGCCAAAAGCTAGCGTTCTTAAGGGAATATTCGGTCGGTGACTTAAAAGATGACTTTTTACCTACTCATTTATCCGCCCCCAGATGTTTTCTCTGCTTTCTTCGCAGTCCGGACATGCACTTTAGGGCATGCCTCCCAGGGAAAGGAACCCTTAACGGAACTATTCTCTCTGGAAGATGTTTCTTACTAACCATGTAATATAACATAACTAGTTGGGCACTTGTCTGATAAAGCACTAATGACCCCTACGCCTGGTCTCCGTGCATACCCCGGTTGTTTCTTAACCAAAAAGGTATTCGGACACACTCCGGACTCTAGGATCCCGAGGTTGAAGCAAAAAGGTCGGCAAAGACAAACGATCTACAACCTGGCTAGAAGGCATTTCACATGTCACTTTAAAGGAAAACATACATCGTCAAAATTACTGATTGTATTCCTCCTCAATCCCGTCTAACAGGCTGTCTAACTTACAGTCCCATTGGGAAAATTTAGCAGCCAACTCTACTTGGCTGTATACTAAACTCACAGGGATCTCCATCCCACCGGGCCCCACCGGTCCAACTTCGGCCATATGGTTGGGATCCGCCTTCTTGTAACGCGTCTTCACCATGGCCCAAGCCTCCCTGGCACCTTGGCGGCAGGCCGAAATCTTCCATAAACGGAAGCGCTGCCGCACTCCCTGAAGCTTCTCCGCAAGCTCCCCAAGGCCCTCGGGTAGGGAGAGGGCTGGCCATAAAGCCTGGATGACGCCGCTCATTGCCTGCCGAACTCGTTCGAGCAGCTGCAACAGCTCGGGAAGTTGATCACCCGTTGATACGGGCATCTCCTTCGCGGGGCGACCGGTGAGTATACCTACAAGACATAATTTGTCAATTGACTTCCTCGCCGAACTCTTCTTTTCAAAGGAGTCCGCTCAAGCACTTACTATAGATGTCGCGACGAAGCCGCTCAGCCTCCTTAACGGAGCCGGACAGCTCGGCCCGAACACCTTTCAGCTCTTCTCCAAGCTGGGCGTGGGCATCCTGGAGCTTGTTCCTTTCTTGCTGCACCTTATTCAGCACCCTCTCACCGGCCTTTAGCTGGCGTAATAATTCTTGCCTATCCGGATCTTGTTCGGCGGCAGCTGCAATGTCATTATTAGACTTGCGCGCACGCCGCACAGCGCTTATATTTATTAATAAAAATGTGTTACCAGGAGGGGTCTCTGCGTCTCCCCCTGCGGCAGCAAGTGCGGCCTCAAGTTGGGCCTTTCATTCTTGCAGCTCCTGAGACAGCTGGGCATTCTTCTCGGTAAGAGCCTGCGTTTTAATTGATCCTTAAATCAGTTAATATAACTACTTTAAGTCTCGGGGGCTACTGGTATATATAACCATTAAAATTCCCTTACCCGTATGTCTTTCACATACTGCTCCGTGGCTCTGGTAAAACCATCTTGAGCGGCACGGAGGTGCGCGTCCCCTGCGTTAAAGGCGTCCAATGCCTCAGGGGAGAAGCACGCTTCACGAAACACTGTCCGGCGGCGCCTATGGTTCATGGTGCTCGCCACCTCAGACTTGGTGGCGGACAGTCTGCCGGTGTCCTCCGTTGAAGGAGGATCCGGCCCGCGTCTTGCGCTTGCCTCCCCCTCCAGACCGGGCGCTGGAGCCTGGCCGGTGTAGGTTGGATCGGCAACTTCCACGCCCGCAGTCCGGCGAGCGCTTTTTCTCCTATAAAGATCATGAGCACTCAGACGCTTCCTAGGAACGTTGCTCTGAAAATTCAAATACAAGTTATACCTATGCAGCGACGTTTCAGTCCGTGCCGCGCTCCTTTTCCGCCTGCTGGTCCGGACTAACCTTTGTAGGTCAGCCGCCGCGGGCTCGGCTTCCCGCCGTGAAGGTGCTTGCTGTAAAATACCATCATTCGCGAAGGTCAAAGATGGGCAAGGAAGAGATAATGGTGTTCGGACCTCGGTCACAGTCACCTGGGGAGCCGGATACAGTCCGGGGTAGTCCGCCGTAATGGCGACCAAAGCATTATCCATGCTGAGCTGGTGAAATACCCCGTCGATCAGCTCCACCTTGATGTCCGGATCCTCTTCGGAGGCCGGATCCGGGAATCTTTCTAGATCCTCAGGTTGCGGAGCGGGACTTACCATGTCCTCCACAGTCCGGCGTAGATCCTGCGCCGAAGACATAATGTAAGAAGCCTAAACTTCAAAAGCATGGGTTGAGCCCTTGAAAGTGTTCGCTTACCCATCCCCTAGGGTTGTTCATGGAAAACCCATTCAAAGGGTTCGTTCGAAGGAAGTCCTCCTTCTCCCCCTTGTACAGGCTGGATAGGATCTCCACCAGATCCTCGGTCGAATCCGGCCCTTCGCGGCCATGACGGGTGGCATCGTTTTCCCCGTTGAAATCCCACATGGGGTGGCCTCTGTATTGCAGTGGCTGTACCCCCCGCATGACGCATGTCGCCATGACTCCAATCATGGTCAACCCGGAATGGGCCAGTAATCTTATTCGGCCCATCAAGTAATGGACGCTCTTGTCTTCCTCCAATCGGGGGCTCCGTGGGCGCCAGCTGAGGCGTTTCTTCAGAGGAGCAGCACTAAACTCCGGGAGGCCAATCCGGACTGGGTCCGGCAGCGGAGCATCTCCTATGTAAAACCACTCTGAAGGCCAGTCTTCGGACGCCTTCTTGGGAGTACCGGATGGGTATCCGGTCCCGGCGATGCACCATATTTCGGCGCCGCCCACTTGATATATGGACCCCTCGTGAGAACGGGGTACGAGGCAGAATAGCCTCTTCCACAATGCAAAATGGGGCTCGATGCCCAGGAATAGCTCGCAAAGAGCTACGTAGCCCACGATATGCAGGACAGAGGTGGGCGTGAGGTGGTGGAGCTGGAGCCCGTAGAACTCCAGGAGCCCGCGGAGGAACGGATGAATTGGGAATCCGAGTCCCCTTATCAGATAACGGACGAAGCATACTCGCTCCCCTTTATTGGGGCTTGGGGTAGCCTCCGCTTGCTTCCCACCTTGATAAGTGACCAGCCCGGCTCGAACCGGGACCATGAAGTCCGGAGGGAGATATCCCCCCGCTTGGAGCTTCACTAGCTCGTTGTGCGGAACAGAGCACCTCCTCCAATCCCCTGGCGGTGGGCTGGGAGCGCAAGAAGAGGAGCCGCGTCGACGGTCCATGATGGAATGGATTTTTAGGTCAAGGGCGCTCCGATGAAGTATTCGCAGGAGGAAGATGGTGTGGTTTGGATCTGGATTTTTGCCTCTTCTGTAGGCGGACGACTCGCACGACTAGGGGGTGAAACATAAAAGACACCCTGGCTTTTCGCATTCGTGCGACGCGTGGAAAAAGGCCATTATTGGGCGTAGAAGCCGAGAAACACAGTATTTACGATAAAGCCGGACACTGTTCGGCAGGTACATGGAACTTGAAGGGAGAACCCGCCTTGCAACGCCGAAGACTATATACGCGCTGCACTTATCGTCATTGAAGCCTGGTTCGGGGGCTACTGAGGGAGTCTTGGACTAGGGGGTGTCCGGACAGCCGGACTATCATCGTCCGCCGGACTCCAAGACTACGAAGATACAAGATTGAAGACTCCGTCCCGTGTCCGGATGGGACTTTCCTTGGCGTGGAAGGCAAGCTTGGCGATACGGATATGTAGATCTCCTACCATTGTAACCGACTCTGTGTAACCCTAGCCTCCTCCGGTGTCTATATAAACCAGAGGGCTTTAGTCCGTAGGACACAACATACATTACAACAATCATACCATAGGCTAGCTTTAGGGTTTAGCCTCCTTGATCTCGTGGTAGATCCACTCTTGTACTACCCATATCATCAATATTAATCAAGCAGGACGTAGGGTTTTACCTCCATCGAGAGGGCCCGAACCTGGGTAAAACATCGTGTCCCTCGTCTCTTGTTACCATCCGCCTAGACGCACAGTTCGGGACCCCCTACTCGAGATCCGCCGGTTTTGACACCGACATTGGTGCTTTCATTGAGAGTTCCTCTGTGTCGTCACCGATAGGCTCGATGGCATCTTCAACCAACAACGCTGTCCAGGGTGAGACTTTTCTCCCCGGATAGATCTTCGTATTCGGCGGCTTCGCACTGCGGGCTAATTCGCTTGGCCATCTGGAGCAGATCGAAAGCTACGCCCCTGGCCGTCAGGTCAGATTCGGAAGTCTAAACTTCACGGCCGACGTCCGCGGAGACTTGATCTTTGACGGACTCGAGCCACAGCCAAGCGCGCCGCACTGTTACGATGGGCATGATCTAGCTCTGCCGCCGAACAACGCCTTCGGGGCCGCACACGAATCCGCTTCGGCTTTTAGTCCGGAGCCGATCGCCCAGATCGAGGATCGGTGGATGGACACCACCTCAGGGGCTTCAACTTCCATGGCGATGGAGCTGAACGCTAACCTTGTCCCCCGCGAAACTCGTGATTCCGAGGTGCCGGACTCCTTGCCGGACTCCGAACCTCCCACGCCCCTACCGATCAATTCGGATTGGGCGCCGGTTATGGGATTCACCGCCGCGGACATCTTCCAATACTCGCCCTTTGGCGACATCCTAAATTCGCTAAAGCATCTCTCGTTATCAGGAGAGTCCTGGCCGGACTATGGCTAGGATGGTTGGGATGCGGACGACAAAGAAAATCAGCACCCACCCACCACCCACTTTGTAGCCACTGTCGACGATCTAACCGACATGCTAGACTATGACTCCGAAGACATCGATGGTATGGACGACAATGCCGGAGATGAACAAGAACCGGCGCCTACAGGGCACGGGAGGACCACCTCGTCATATGACGTATATATGGTGGATACCCCAAAGGAGAGCGATAACGAGGACCAACGGGCCGCGGCAGAAGATAGCCTCGCCGACAAACAACCAAAACAGCGGCGCAGACGCCGCCCTAAGTCCCACCTCGACAACAACAACGCTCCTAAGGACCCCGCAATACAGCAGGGCACACAAATGGACGACGAACATGCAGATAAGCAACCGTTCGAACAAGACGAGTAAGATAATCAGTCCAGGCCCGGCGAAAACGACAGTCCGGACGATCTCACGCCGGACACACCGCCGGAGGGTAAAAACCTTCGGAAAAGGCTCGTTAACACTACAAGAAGCTTGAAGAAGGAAAAGCGGAAGCTCAAAACAGCGGAGGACACACTCAGAATGAGGTGGAGCAAAGTGCTCAAAACCGCGGATAAATACGGCAATGGCCACCAATCAAAGAGCTACCCGAAGCGCAAGCTGCTACCAGAATTTGACAAGGAGGCCACAGGGCCCCCACAGTCAAAAAATAAAGAGGCTGCCTGGTTGGATAGACGGCCAGATGATAGGCCAAATTCTGAAAGCGGCGCCGCACATAAACCTACTAATGAATCTGGAAAGATACATGGCCCAGCCAGGTCAATCTACGGGCCAAAGAAGAAGGCCCCAGGAAGCAAGGCAACACGTCAAGTGTCCGAAGATAGCGGCACACCCAAATACAGGGGCGCCGCACACCCACTATGTTTCACCAAGGAGGTGCTGGACCATGAATTCCCAGCAGGATTTAAACCCATAAACATAGAGGCCTACGATGGAACAACAGACCCCGGAGTCTGGATAGAAGATTATATACTACATATACACATGGCCAGAGGAGATGATCTCCACGCCATAAAATACCTACCCCTCAAGCTCAAAGGGCCAGCCCGTCATTGGCTTAAAAGCCTCCCAGAAAACACTGTGGGAAGTTGGGAAGAGCTCGAGGACGCGTTTAGAGCAAATTTTCAAGGGACTTATGTCCGCCCTCTGGATGCGGATGATCTAAGTCATATAACTCAACAGCCCGGAGAGTCAGCGCGCAAATTCTGGAACAGGTTCCTCACCAAAAAGAACCAAATAGTCGACTGTCCGGACGCCGAAGCCTTAGCAGCTTTTAAACACAATGTCCGAGCCGAATGGCTCGCCAGACACCTCGGCCAAGAGAAACCGAGGACAATGTCCGCACTAACAAGCCTCATGACCCGCTTCTGTGCGGGAGAGGATAGCCGGCTAGCAAGATGCAGCACCAGCGACCCAAGTACATCCGAAATAAGAGATGGAAACGGAAAATCACGGCGCAGAAAAAAGCAGCGCCGGAATAAAGAGAAAAGCTCGAAGAGCACGGCAGTCAACGCCGGATTCAAAAGCTCGCGGCCAAACAACAAAACACCGCCTCTTAAGGATGACAGCGATGAGCTGTCCAACTTAAACAAGATTTTGGGTCGGATATGTCAAATCCACAGTACCCCCGGAAGGCCTGCAAACCACACCCATCAAGATTGTTGGGTTTTCAAATAGTCCGGCCGACTAAACGCCGAACACAAGGGGCTCGACGCGTCAAGCGAAGACGATAAACCCCACCAGCAGAGCACCGGAAAGCAAAAGACTTTCCCACAAGAGGTCAAAGCCGTAAACTCACTTCATGTGATAATACGGAAAAATAGTGCGGCACCTTCTAAAAAGAGCCTCGCACGGTTCAACCCAGCAGACCATAGAGATTGGATATCAAAACCAATCACTTTCGACCACCTGGATTATTCCAGAAGCGTTCGAAACACGGGACGGACTGCCCTGATATTGGATCCCATAATTGACGGACTACAATCTACTCGAGTCCTAATGGACGGAGGCAGCGACTTAAACCTGCTGTACTCAAACACAATCCGCAAGTTGGGGATAGACCCTACTAAAATTCGACACAGCCGCACTTCCTTCAAAGGAGTGACGCCAGGCCCTTACGCCAAGTGCACAGGCTCCCTATTACTAGAAGTTGTGTTCGGATCACCGAACAACTTTCGACGCGAAAAACTAATCTTTCATATCGTCCCATTTAAAAGTGGATATCAAGCACTCTTGGGACGAAAGGCTTTTGTCCGTTTCAACGCCATACCGCATTACGCGTCTCTTACACTCAAGATGCCCGGTCCACGTGGCATCATTTCAGTGTGAGGGTCACTTAAAGACCCCGGACACGCATAGAAGAGTCCGGCATCAGTAGGCTAGGGGCTCCCTAGCTGCACACCCCTTCACAAGGGGCTGCGCGCACCGCGAGTTCATACAAACCTCGCTTTACTTATTTATATTTCTTCTTTCACAAATACCTTTTCGCACGAGTTGTTTTCAAACTAAAGTTCCTCTCTTTTTACAGATGAACAACGTGCACACCCGTCCAGGATAACGGCACAACGGAGACACAGGCGCACACGTGCAGTAGGGACCCGTTGCGAGGATTCTTTTCAGATTAAGACCCTGCGTAAACCTTTTTTACTGTCTCTTGTTGTTATTCTTCCTTGGTTTCTTCCAATAACCAAAGCGGAGCCTGACGTTTTGGCATCGGCCGCGTCAGAGGACCATGCCCGTACCTGGACACTAGGGGCTTAGGGCATTGTTCTGCCCATTATTATAAAGACACAACACCTTCGGGAGTGTTCGGCGTCTCGAGTTAGGCATTATATGCATCAGCTCCGAATCATGTCTTGGGTCAAATGTTGGGTTTGCCCGGCTCCTGTGTTATGCTGCCTTACATTCCGTATCATCGGCTAACGCGGCACCAGGAGAACTACTGCGATTGTGCCCCAGTTCGGCTGGGCGAGCACCTCAGTAGAGAAAGCCGAAAACTGACTGTCATGATATAGCGAGAGACTGGTCAACCACTCGATCGACTACCGGAATGTTTAGAATTCCCCGCTTTGACGAAGGACCGTTTCCCGGTCAGGCACACACGCGCCCCGAACTCGGAGAAGCGCGGTGCCCCAAGGGGCTATATCATAGCCCCACCCTCGAACTCCACTGGCTAAGTGAAAGTGATAAAGCATTATAGTCCGGATTGCCTCGTTTGCTATGCTACCACCTCCTTAACAGGACCGAGACATCGGATTAAGTGTGAAAACGCGCTATTTTTGCGAACACCCCCGCACCTTGTGCGTGGGGGCTGAAGCCGAAGACTGCAATCTTTCAGGTTATACAAATGTATACGTAAACGGCCGCATAGGAGAAATTTTACTACTTGGGACGCACAAGTATAAGAAGCAGTTATAGCATAATCATCGTTTTACAAGCTAAAAACGTTCATTTGAACGTGACATTTTTTGAGCACTGCGACTCTATTACACGAGCGCCACGCATAACTTCCCCAAAATAGTGCTCGGCGGGTAACCGGCTTTCATCCGAACCCTGGGCGGCAACAGCGGTGGCATCCATCTCTGTCCAATGTGTCTTCACACGGGCAAGAGCCATCCGCGCGCCCTCGCTGCAGGCCCACCGCTTCATCTCCTCGATATGCGGCACTGCTCCAAGAAATTGTTGCAATAAGCCAAAATAGCTCGTCGACTTGGGCCTCTCTGGCCAGACATGAGCCACGATGTCAGTCATGGCAAGTCCGGACAATCTATTCAGCTCGGCCCATTCGGCCAACCGATCAGTCAACGGAAGTGAATGATCCGGACTATGGAATTGAGACCAAAATAACTCTTCCGTCTTGTGATCCTTCTTGCTCCGGAAGTGCTCAACGGCATCAGCCGCACTTGCTGCTAAGTCCATATACGGATCCTCCGGACCCCACAGCCGGCCAAGTTGAGCATACTTTTGATCCGTAAACCGGCGACGCAACAGAAAAGGCTTTCCAGCCAGAATATCTCCGGCCTGGCGCAACTCCTCCTTCATAGCCCGCATTGCAGAACGGGCATCCTTGGCCTCGGCGGTGGCCTTCCCCAGGTCTTCCCGCTCCGATAGGCGCTCCTTTTCAAGAGCCTCATTGCGGTCGGCAGCATCTTTTAATTTCACGGCCAATTCGGCCATCTCTTCCCTGCTTAGGCAGTGTGCAGCCTTTTCGGCTTTCAACTCCTCGGCCGCCCTTGAGGCAGCCGCGTCACTCCTTCAGGCTTGCTTCTTAGCTTGAGCAAGTTTGGCCCGAAGGCTCTCCACAGTAGCAGCACCGTCTGTATCACAGCATATAATTTATCAGAGGAGGGCTTTGACCCCCTTAATAATGCAACTGTGGAGAACTTATTTACCTTGCGACTCGTCAATTCGCCGGTTGACAAGTGCGATGTCCGCATCTGCCACGTCAAGTTGCCGCATTAACTCGGCAACTCCACTAGTCCGGTTAGCCCTCGGACTATCCGCCACCTGCATATGAATGGCGACATTCATTACTTGCGATTTTGATCCTCGGCACGCTGTCATTTTCGACAACCTACCGAGTCTCAGGGGCTACTATCTATACAGGGCGCACTTTTATGTGCAAAACTATCAAAAAAAAGGTGCGTCATTCTTGCGTACCTCAAATCCCGCCAGCAAACTCATAGCGGCATCACGCAATCCGCTCTCGGCGGAAGAAATCCTTCCAATCACCATACACATCAAAGCACAGTGATCTTCTGAGATGGACGCCCTCTCAAGCAGATTCTTCAGTTCTCCCGGCCGGATACTAGTGGGCGCCGAACTCTCCGGCCCCTCCGGACTCGGGGATACCCTCCGTGACGATACTTCAGGCTCGCCTGCCCTATCTGACGGCGCAGCAGACGGAGGCGTTTCGCTCTCCATCATCTCCGAAAGAAGGTCCCCCGAAGACGAACTCATCTGAGAAGGCTATAAATCCAAACTGCAAGATAGAAATTTCAGTTACCCACAGAAGCACAAATGAAGGTATTTTCTTAACTAATGAACTCTCCTTTTCCTACTCACGGCTCGCTGGAGGGCTGATCCCTTGGCGACGATTGTACGTCCGGATTCTCCCCGGATGCCGGACCCCCCGGTGAAGATCTCTTCCCCCGTTTAGGGGCTTTGGCCTCCGGATCTTCGGAGGCGGTCCTCTTCTCCCCCTGGAAGGAGGGGTTTTTGATTCCCCCCTCTTCAGACGCCCCTTTGGGCGAAATAATAGCTCCTCTATTTTCCCCATCGCTCCCTTCTACGGGCGCGACCTCCAACATTCTGACCAGCACGGGCTCCAGTGCGGTCTCTGGGAGGGGAGCCGGACACCTTATCAGCTTCGATCGCGCTACCCACTCCTGTGAAGAGTAATGGGTCAGGAGGCGAACTCTAGAAAACCAGATAAACAGAATGTCCGGACTCTGAGCTATTTACCTGAGTATCCGGGCGATTGCAGCTTAGGCCTGCGTCCTCGGTCAATTCCGGACACGCTACCTGTGGTCCGAAGAACAACTTGTACATCTCCACGGGTGTCGCACCCATGAAGTGTTGGAGAATTCGAGGTCCCTCCGGGTTGAACTCCCATAGACGGAGAGGATGGCGTTTGCAGGGCAGAAAATGCCTGATTAGCATAACCTGCATCACCACGACCAGATTGATCTCCCTCGCCTGGAGGTCTCGAATCCGGCCCTACAATGAGGGCACGTCTTCGGACGGCCCCCAATTGAGCCCTTGGTTGACCCACGACATCAGTCGGCGTGGAGGTCCCGGGCGGAATGAAGGCGGCGGCTTTTGCTTGCTGCCCTTCGGAGCGGTGATATAGAACCACTCCTGCTGCCACAGTCCGAGTTCCTCTTGGAAGGAACCCTCGGGCCACGGGGCATCTGCCCTTCTGCTTATGGCCGCCCCGCCGCACTCCGCTTGACGCCCCCCGATCATCTTCGGCTCCACATTAAAGGTCTTCAGCCACAGGCCGAAGTGGGGAGTGACGCGGAGGAAGGCTTCGCAGACGATAATGAATGCGGAGATATGGAGGATGGACTTCGGAGCCAAGTCGTGAAAATCCAGCCCGTAGTAGAACATGAGCCCTCTCACGAAGGGGTCCGTCGGGAAGCCTAAACCCCGACGGAGGTGGGATACGAAGACAACATACTCACCGGGCTCGGGGGCGGGCACGGCCTGCCCTTGGGCAGGCAACCTGTGTGAAATCTCGTAGGACAGGTACTTGGCCTCACGCAGCTTTAACACGTCCTCCTCCGTGACGGAGGAGGGCATCCACCGACCCTGGAGGTCGGAGCCGGACATGGCTGGGAATCCGAAGCGCTCGAATCTGAGGCTCTGGGTGTTGGAACTGGGAGCAAGGAGGATATTCGATGCGAGATTGAAGAAAAAGAACGAGCCTTGGTCCTCTTATAAAGGGGGAAAATACCAAGAGTCGTCTCCGTGACCGTTCGGGATTCACCTTCGATGGAGGAGGCGTGGCGACGGGCACGGTTGGGTTACCCACGCACATATTGATGAGAATCCCGGAATAAGGGGAACACGATCTCTGCTTCGACAAGACGTGCCAAGGAAACCGCTTCGCTAAACGTGCTGAGGTGGTATAATAAAAAACGATTCAAGTAAAAGCCTGGTAGCGGTGTGATGCCATGCCGCATAATACGTCAGCAGATTGGACTTGTGTGCATTTTATTCTCTCTACGGTGGAATGTGAAATTTATTTTGCAGAGCCGGACACTATCCTGGTGTTCATGATCTTCTCTAGATTATTCAAGGGAGGAACCCGCCTTGCAATGCCGAACATTATGCGCGCCGGACTTATCGTCATTGAAGCCTGGTTCAGGGGCTATTGAGGGAGTCCTGGACTAGGGGGTGTCCGTACAGCCGGACTATCATCGTCCGCCGGACTCCAAGACTACGAAGATACAAGATTGAAGACTCCGTCCCGTGTCCGGATGGGACTTTCCTTGGCGTGGAAGGCAAGCTTGGCGATACGGATATGTAGATCTCCTACCATTGTAACCGACTCTGTGTAACCCTAGCCTCCTCTGGTGTCTATATAAACCGGAGGGCTTTAGTTCGTAGGACACAACATACATTACAACAATCATACCATAGGCTAGCTTTAGGGTTTAGCCTCCTTGATCTCGTGGTAGATCCACTCTTGTACTACCCATATCATCAATATTAATCAAGAAGGACGTAGGGTTTTACCTCCATCGAGAGGGCCCAAACCTAGGTAAAACATCGTGTCCCTCGTCTCTTGTTACCATCCGCCTAGACGCACAGTTCGGGACCCCCTACCCGAGATCCGCCGGTTTTGACACCGACACAAAGTATGACATGCTGGTAAGCAGTATGACTTGCATCACCCACAACTCACTTGTATTCTACTCGTGCATATGACATCTACGCATAAAACCTGGCTCTGATACCACTGTTGGGGAACGTAGTAATTTCAAAAAAAATTCTACGCACATGCAAGATCATGGTGATGCATAGCAACGAGAGGGGAGAGTGTTGTCCATGTACCCTCATAGACCGAAAGCGGAAGCGTTAGAACAACGCAGTTGATGTAGTCGTACGTCTTCACGATCCGACCGATCCAAGTACCAAACGTACGGCACCTCGGAGTTCAGCACACGTTCAGCTCGATGACGATCGCCGGACTCCGATCCAGCAGGGTGTTGGGGAAGAGTTCCGTCAGCACGATGGTGTGGTGATGGTGATGATGTTCTACTAACGCAGGGCTTCGCCTAAGCACCACTACGATATGACCGAGGTGGAATATGGTGGAGGGGGGCACCGCACACGGCTAAGGAACGATCATGAAGATCAACTTGTGTGTCTAGAGGTGCCCCCTTGCCCCCATATATAAAGGAGGGAGGGGGGAGGTGCGGCCGGCCCCTAGGGGTGCGCCTGGAGGAGTCCTACTCCCATCGGGAGTAGGACTCACCCCTCTTGCCTTGTTGGAGAAGGAAGGGGAAGGAGGAAAGAGGAAAGGGGGGCGCCGCCCGCCCCTTCCTTGTCCTATTCGGACTAGGGGGGA
The DNA here is from genome assembly GCA_963921465.1 of Triticum timopheevii. NCBI lineage: Eukaryota > Viridiplantae > Streptophyta > Magnoliopsida > Poales > Poaceae > Triticum > Triticum timopheevii. The sequence continues at coordinate 48,109,745 of OY997274.1, read as the reverse complement.
GGGGGCGCGTGGCATGCCCTGGCCGGCTCTCCTCTTCTCCCTCAGGGCCCATGTAGGCCCATTAACCCCCGGGGGAGTTCCGATAACCCCCCGGTACTCCGGTAAAATCCCGATTTCACCCGGAACGATTCCGATATCCAAATATAGGCTTCCAATATATCAATCTCTATGTCTCGACCATTTCAAGACTCCTCGTCATGTCCGTGATCACATCCGGGACTCCGAACAACCTTTGGTACATCAAAAACTATAAACTCATAATATAACTGTCATCGTAACGTTAAGCGTGCGGACCCTACGGGTTCGAGAACTATGTAGACATGACCTAGAACTGTTTCCGGTCAATAACCAATAGCGGAACCTGGATGCTCATATTGGCTCCTACATATTCTACGAAGATCTTTATCGGTCAAACCGCATAACAACATACGTTGTTCCCTTTGTCATCGGTATGTTACTTGCCCGAGATTCGATCGTCGGTATCCAATACCTAGTTCAATCTCGTTACCGGCAAGTCTCTTTAGTCGTTACGTAATGCATCATTCTGTAACTAACTCATTAGCTACATTGCTTGCAAGGCTTATAGTGATGTGCATTACCGAGAGGGCCCAGAGATACCTCTCCGACAATCGGAGTGACAAAACCTAATCTCCAAATACGCCAACTCAGCATGTACCTTTGGAGACACCTGTAGAGATCCTTTATAATCACCTAGTTACGTTGTGACGTTTGGTAGCACACAAAGTGTTCCTCCGGTAAACGGGAGTTGCATAATCTGATAGTTGTAGGAACTTTGTATAAATCATGAAGAAAGCAATAGCAACATACTAAACGATCAAGTGCTAAGCTAACGGAATGGGTCAAGTCAATCACATCATTCTCCTAATGATGTGATCCCGTTAATCAAATGACAACACACGTCTATGGTTAGGAAACATAACCATCTTTGATTAATTAGCTAGTCAAGTAGAGGCATACTAGTGACATTATGTTTGTCTATGTATTCACACATGTATCATGTTTCCGGTTAATACAATTATAGCATGAATAATAAACATTTATCATGATATGAGGAAATAAATAATAACTTTATTATTGCCTCTAGGGCATTATTTCCTTCACGCCCCGGTCGCCTCGCTCGGGGAGGCGACACGAGGGCGCGGGGGAAGGGCCACTCTGCCGTCTGAGTGTTATCAAGAGACCGTGAATAACTTTGTAAAGCGTATTCTGTAGTAGTTGTCCTTTTAGTGCTATTTACTAGTGAACCTGGTAATACACCGTACCCATATGCTCACTTTTCACTCCCAAAGACAGAGTTTGTCACAGTTTACCCCATTGAGCAGATAGTGGGGCCCACCTGATGGGATGGGGCATAACATTTAAAAGGTAAAACGGGAAAACTTGTTAATATATTGTATTTCCAAGAATTTTCTACCAAATGAGTTAAACACATCGCAGCAACCTTAAGGCATTTCTAACCGATCCCTAAAAATAGCGGAGTATCCGAGGGAGTAAAACCTTTGAGCATCTATAGCTAGGCGCCTCAAACCATCTCTCATACACCCGCAGATGCGTCTGGTCAGCGACCAGATAGGAGAGGGAAGGAAAAACGTGACCCAACTAGACCCCTCATATCATCACTATATGTCCCGGCTGTCCACAAACTCTCATATCCATCTCAAATGTAGGGAGAATATGAGGGCTCGCGAACGCGCCCGGGCGCGCCCGGGCAGTCCGCCACGTAGGATGCGGCCCCATCCAAACCACATTTTCTCTTTCTTTGTTCATTCTTTTCTTTCTTGCTCTTCGTCTCCACCAATCACATGCAAGTGACCAGACATATGAGAAAAAGTAATGAGGAGTGTGGCTGCACGGACGGACAAACGGGGGCTTAAAATGGACACGCCCATTCACTGACTGGGCGCGTTCGCGGGCGTTTAAGGGATTATGCTCTTAGTGGAGTATTTTTACTACTCTAAGTTTTCGTCGTACCAATCCGATCCCTTTTATCTAACGAAGTAATAACTTTTCATTTGCATTTCAATTTTGTCCACCGAAACACAATTTTTTGCTTCTTTATTTCATTCAACGACATTTTTATATGGAGTGCATAATTAACCAATTTTTTTTTTGCTATGAGAGTACGGCAAAAAAAACAAGAACCACAATTAAACACGTGAAAAGATAACGAACTTCCCTAACCGCTCCCACTAGTTGGATTCATATCTTCTCTATGTCTTCACTGTTGACTCTCTCTATTGGCTTCTCAAGCTTGCACACATCTTTCTTTTCCGATTCCGAAGAATTCTACGTTGTTTTACATCTAGTCTCACCTCTAGCCTCTATTGTAGCAACGACTGCATGAGCATCTTCAAATTTCGTGCTATCAATAGATCGATGTAATTCTCTTCCCAATACCAAAACTTGCATCCATCCCACAAATAAATTTGAGCAAACAATGGGCTACCAAAATTGCACCGAACCCGATGAACGACCGAATCAAAAGAAGCACATATATACTCCATCTTTTTTGCACTTGAAGAACACCCATGCGGGATGTTCCGCGCTTGGTAGAAACTCGGGCACCACCTTCCGCGGGTAGTCGTCGCACTTTATAACCGGCAACAGCGAGCCGACGAGACGCTAGGCTAGCGCCGAGCCCGGCCGACGACCGGGCATGTCTCTGCCAGCGAACCGCCGTTGGGAGAGATCTGAGCGGCTAGAGGCGTATTCAATGCCTGCATGCGGCGGGGTAGCGTTGTCGGGGTTGTGCGGTCCGGTACCCGGCCAATCCATGGCAAGGCGCAGTCGCTGGCGGTCGGAAGCGCCAAATCCAGCGGCGACGACTGCCGCAGATCCATTGGTTGTGCGCCAGCGACGGGACGGGGAGGCACAAATCCGACTGCTCAAGGTCTATGGCGAGCCTTCGGAGCGTCCGCAGTGGCGAGCAGTGGCCGGCCGGGGTGGGAGGGGCGGCACCGGCGTAGAAGCGACGCGGGAGTGGGACGGGGGAGGCAGAGGAGGAAAAGAGACAACCATCCATCGGCGGCCGAGTAAAGATGGAGTAAATATATAGAGGTGTGGCGTGAATGAGGATAATTTATCCTCCACTATCGTTGATTGGGGATTGGCTAGGTGCCTGTTAGAGGAGTAAAATCGAATTTTAACTCCTCTAACCGTTTATAAGATCGGTTAGAAATGGTGTAAGAACTGGAATTCACCCTATGCATGTAACTATTTCATAACCTAATTCGAGGGCATGCATTCTACCGACCTCTGTCTCTTTTACCAAGGCGCACCCAAGAACTGAAACTACGATGCATGACCTATGTTCTGGGCTTCTGGCAACATGGAGATGATCAGTATATTTGCTTGTTCTACCACAAATTCCAATTTCCACGGGAACTCTACACAGGACAGGATGGAGGGACGGGGTGGGTGGCGGTTGCCAAGGTGCCCATGCAGGCAGGTCAGGTTAGTGTTCCACTAGTCCGGCTGACTCCCTTTCCCGCGGGTTGACCTGGGCACCTGGCTACACCTACACGCGTCGTCTCGTGCCAGATAGTAACAATCATCCCGAACCAACACCTCGTCGATCGATCGCCACGGAAGTTAATTAATGAGCGTCGTATATGTCCGGGCGGCAATGAATGTCTCAACGTCGTCGCGTCTGCAGCGAGCCCATGCCGGCGCCGAGGCACCGCTTGCACCGATGAGTCGCCGCTACAGCTGCCGCGCATAATACCGAACGAACCAGAACCGAGCTGGGCGCCGAGGAATCTCGCTGACATGGTAGAGTAGAGGCCCTACGTGTTGCCCCCGGCCACCGTAACACCTCACAATAACTACACTGCTCGTTGTTGGAGCGGTTCAATTTAGTTCAGTTTGTTCGTTGGCGAGCCTCCGAACCACCCCGTCAGGTCAACCACTACGCATCTTCAGTACAGGTCGTCCCGGAAAGATGCAACTGTGCACGTGAGGTTAAAAACCGGTGGCGCTGCCAAAGGAAGGAGACGGGCTCGATCGGCTTTGGGTCGCCGGGACATAAATGTGCCGTCCTCCGTGCCTGTGTCTGAAAAACGGATCTATGGATCGAGAGGACCGACGACCGGAGTTAATCGCCTATCTACCGCCAGTCCACTGTACACTGTACCGCGCGCAGAGCGTAGGGCGAATGGATGCTTGGATAATGCACGCATGCAGTATCACACCATTCCCATGTTACGTGTGATCCGGGAGCACGGCACCCGGCCAGGCGTGCGCGTGTTGCTCCATCCATGCGTGCGTGTCTGGGGCGTTTCGGCCGGCGACGCCGTGCGTGCGCCTACAGTCCGATTCCTTATTTGTAAACGAAGGTTTGCACTGATAAAAGTTGGCATTGCATTTGCATCAATGCGTGCTGCTCGAGGACACGTGGTTGGTTCAACCCAGAATGCAGCTAGCTTGTTAGCATGGCCGGACTGATTTGACCGATAGCATGTGCCACCACTCCGAGCTAATTAAGCCCGTATTGATTTTGACCGATGGCAATGGCATGTGCCACCGCACCGTACGTAGTAGTACGTGCGTCCTGTTTTCAGTTGACGAATTAGTGGGGCTAATTTGGATACAGACAACATGGCAGGATGGCACGATGGGATGTCCGTTATTCGTTCCCAACATTGTTGGAGCCGTCCAAACTTTCAGGAAGAATCCATCAGCAACCCTCAACATATATTTATCTTCCTAGCAACAGTAGTTCAGCAAGAGCAAAACATAGTAAGAACTGATGTAGTTTTACTATGTTTAGACAAGATAGTTTTCTTTTCAATTATAGCGTGTCGTTGGGGGTTGCGTTCCGTGAGCTTGTTCATGCGGTGGTGCCGTCCCTGTAATCGCATGTAAATGAACCGGTAAGCTTCAAGAAAGCAAAAGAAGCCGCTAATATAGACGGGGTGATCCGAAAGCTACCGTCGATCAACGTCGTACGGAGAGCATGGCGCCGCCGGCCTCCAACAAAAAATCTCATGTGTACACCTTCCTAGTAGCTCTCATGCGTGCCCATCAACAACGGACACACGTCCGTGTACATGCCGAGCCGGGATAATCAGGAATCTAATCTACATCGAGCGATAGTACGAGAGAAATCGAAGAGCCACGTACCACGGAGACGCGGTCAGGCGAAAGCTACGGCGCGTGCGTATGCTGCTACGGCGCACCGGCCGGGTGTACTGTAGGGGCGGTGCCGGAGGCGGACAGCTGATGGACGCCGGCATGGGCGGAGGTCGATGGACGCCGCCGTCAAGCTTTCTCGATCCATCCATCGATCGCACATCGAAAACCACGTACATAAGCAAGCAAGCACCAACTTATGGCACGCGGCAACTTTGTGATTGTACATTGACAGGGAAAGATGTGCGTATTTCAGTTCAACGACGGCGCTGTACATAATAATGGTCTGGACTTGGATGACGCTAACTTTGCCACTGTTTGAGAGTTTGCTAACTTTGCTTTAGCTGTGTTGAGCTAAGCGATGATGTTAATCAGCAGCTGCTGATAAATTAGCGTATTGATGGCAACGTCCACCGTCCACGTCATAGTACTTAGTACTCCCTCCGTCCAAAAATACTTGTTGGAGAAACGAATGTATCTAGACGTATTTTATTTCTAGATACAAACATTTTTATCCATTTCTGTGACAAGCATTTCGGAACGGAGGGAGCACAAACTAACGTTCTTCTACACTGGACGAGTGGCACTGCTGAGCAAATACGAATAGTGCTTTGTACTAGTTCATTGCACTGTTGCTAATCATTTTGTCTAGGGATGTAATGGCACCGCTAATCCGATACTGTTGCTAATCTGGATGTTTGATCAAGATTATTCAAGACGATTCACTGCTTGCGGCTGGGTCCTCGATCGATCGCGTTGGTACTGACACTTAAAGCTACATGAATATATTGATCCGATACAGACAGATCGGATACTGGATATGTGTATGCACTCGGTGAGATGCGTTCAAACCAATCTGGAAAAAAAGATCGACAAAACGCGTGCAGATTGAACCGGGAAACGGGCATGTCTTAACCGATTCTTGCTTGTTGGTGCGTCATTTAATTCTGGTGAGGTCGACTGCTCTCAGCTGATCGTGAGAGATCACCTTTTTTATTGTCCGAAAAAAAGAAGGAAATGCACGTAGTACTTATATATTGTCCACTACTCGCTCTATTACTTACTTTTGCGGGTACTCGCTCTATAACTTAATGTAAGACAGTTTTGCAGTTGGTAAGTTATTACAAAGGTAGTAGTAAAATATAAACCGTCATACCTGCATGTCCAGGTTACGTAACAAAGATAAAATGAAGAAGCATTAGGTGCGTCCGCAAATGTTCGGACCGAGTTGTTCGGATGTTTCAAGCCATGCAATGGTGACCTGTATTTGTTTGTGGACGCGTCCGCGTGACCGTTTTTCTGTAAACCGGAAGCAAACTACGCGGGCTTTGCAGCAGAGTACGGACCTCCATCACGTTGGACTTCAACACCCCCATCCCACCCAAAATCGAGGTGGAGCCCGCGCATTTGGAGCGGTCCACACTGTTTTCGCAGCAAACCCCTCTTTCCCCCACTCTCTCCGGTCCGATCACCACCGCACTCTTCACTTCCGCCGCCGCCATTTGATGATCCAATCGACCCAACAAAAGAGCCACCCAAGGAAAGAAGTGGGAGGAGGAGAAGGAGGAGCGAGAAGTGTGGCGGCCAAGATGGCGGAGAGGCTTGAGTGCATTTTGGCGAAGAAGGATGATGCATGTGTTAAGCGCTCTGACATGAAGGAGCAAAAGAAGGCGGAGAGGTTTAACATCTTGATGTCTGTCACCGAGAAAAAGATCAGCCTTGAAAGAAGAAGACCAAACTCAAAGATAGAAGGGTTGGGCTCGCGGCTGCTTTGGAGGATACCAAAATATTGACCATGAAAATGGATGAGTTGGATGACATGCGTCGATGATCATGCGCTGTCAAGATGTTGAAACACTTGGTGGCCGTGATGGTAGCGGCCGAGAAGAAGACGGGTGGCGAGGAAGAGCCAGCTACAGAGTGAGTGAGAAGGCTCGGACAGCCAGTCTGGCAGGGGAAAATGCCTTTTTTTCATGAACTGCCGGTTTGAAACTGTTGTGATCAAGCGCATGTCAAAACTAAGAACATGCTTCTTTTTTTATGATCTATGCATTTGAAATGAAATTGGTCGGATCTGGATATACATTTTGAGGATGCGGTTAGATGGCCAGCTCCCACATCCGTGTTCACCTGCTGATGGACTGATCTGAACCAGTCCGTGGATAAATAATGTCTCCGTTTTAGGAGACGTCACTGCAGATGCCCTTAGGTGCCTGAATCCACCAAGTCTCGACAGCACAGGGACAGGGTACAAAAACCACCAAGTCTCGACAGCACAGGGACAGGGTACAAAAAGCAGTGTAATTGCAAATTTCACAGTAACCTAGTGATGCAGCGCCATCTCCCTACCTGTCATGCCTAGTTTGTCTTTGAGAATTGAGAACTATCGACAGCAGTTGAGCCAGAAAGTTTTTAGACGCTGGACACGTGTAGAGAATGTAGCATTTCAAACAACGGAAACAAAGAACATTGGCAAATGGCATGCACACATACGTTGTGGCGGTTAAGCAGATAGGACTACTATACATGATAGCTAGGCCCATGTGGTATGTAGGCTCATGATGGATCACTGCCCAGGTAGATACATAGCGAGGTGGAGGAGGAAGCAGAAGGGGTCGCCGCACCGCCAGGGCCGGTCGGAGCTGTTGCGTCGTGTGAGCGGCGCGTGCATCGGCCATCGGATAGGCAGTGCAGCATCGAATGCCTTGATTTGCTACGGAGAGCCCCACCCACACCCTTGTCGTCCCAAGCCGACTGGATTGACCTTTTCTTCTCTGCCTTCCCTCATCTTCTCGTCTCTGATCATGGCGTCCTTCCATTTAAGAGCCCAAAATTGCAGACGGGGGGGCACGCAGGAGGAAGGGAGCGGTCCTGCGGGGCCCGCTCAGGCGCCCAATGGTCAAGCCGTGCTGACTTTTCATTGCGCCAACTGATCGGTCGATGGTTCAACCGCTGCTACTTGGGTGGGGATTCGCCGTTTGGGGCCGGCTGTGGTCTCGGCGGGACAATTTGTCGGTCCGGCCAGCAATCACAAACGCATGATAGTGAAATAAAATGACAAGCCACCGTCTCTCACTCGCTCCAGGGCATCTCCAACATTGGTCGATTCTGATAGCTAGCACGAACAAGAAGCTGCGGGGAGAAGCTGGATACAAGTAACTTCTAAAAGTAATAACTGACTCTCAAAAAAGATATACTTTTATCCCTCAACTGTCTCGATACAGTTATTATAACTTCTAAAAGTTAATAATTGGTTCCAATAACATATGAGGTTTTGACCTTTAAGTTTGAATTGCGCACAAACTTTATCTCTAACTCCAATCAGAAGTAGTACTACAGATGGCATGACCATTGTTTGCACACGTAAGAGCATTTGCAGCCGGGCGCCCCAAACCGCTCTCAAACACCTGGCCTGGCCGCCAGTCATTGACCGGTCACGAAATTTTGACTCAAACGGGCGCCTCATACGGGTCTCAAACGTCCGGACTGACCGGCACTCTCATATCCAGCCCAAATATGGGGCGAATATGGGCGCGCCCGCCACGTCAAACCCGACAGCCTGACCCCGCCGCAAATTGCACCAAATCCACCCCAGGACTGTCGGATCCATTTGGTCTCTCCTCTCGTCTTCCACCCCCGCGTCGTTCGTCTCGCAGCTCCGCCGCCGCGCGCGCTCCACAACCGTTCCTAGCCTCTTTGCCGCCAGCTCCGGCAGAGCAGTCCTCTCTCCCCTCCTCACCGCGGGGGACATCGTCGCCAGCCCATACGCCACCGCGGTACGGACGGCAACGCTCTGGCTCCGCCTTGCGCTTGATGTGTTCGACACATTGTCTGCTTTGTGATTTTATTAGGTAAAATAATGGATTTCGATGCTTAGTCGGACGAGGAGTATGGACCTATGGAGCTTGATAAAATGATTCAAGATGAGTTCTTTGATTCCTCGGATTCAGACGAAGAAGTGGACACGATCATGCTCATGAGCATGCAAGAGGAAAGTGACCGGCAAGTGGAGCATACGCTAAACTTCAATGGCTCAATCAAAGGGGGAAGAGTGATCAATTGGGATAGGGTGTCCGGAGCTTGGCTACTGCAAAGGGACTACTTTGCTCTGAAGCCTACTTTTTTGGATGATCCATGGTTTTGTCGCCGTTTTCGCATGTGAAAACCATTGTTTTTACACATTGTGGAGGGAGTGGAGGCACACGATGACTACTTCAAGCTCACAAGGGATTGCTGCAGTTAACTCTCTTTATCTGCCAAGCAAAAGTGCACGGCTGCTCTGAGATGCTTGAACTTGGTACTGCTGCAGATGCCGTTGGTGAGATGATCAGGATGAGGGAGAGCACATGCTTGAAGACTACTGTCAAGTCTGTTCGTGCCGTGGTGGGGTTTTTTGGACCTAAGTATCTCAAAGAACCAAATGCGCGGGACACGGAGAAGTTGTTGGCTATTGGAGAGGCTAGGGGGTTTCCAGAAATGCTCGGATGAATTGATTGCATGCATTGGGATTGTAAGAATTGCCACAAAGGTTTGCGGGAAACGTATCAAGGTCACACCAAAGAGGCCACCATCACACTAGAAGCGATGACATCACATGGCTTATGGATTTAGCATGCTTTCTTTGGAATGTTGGGTTCTCACAACGACATCAACGTGCTTCAACGATCTCCAGTGTTCAGAATGCTTTGCAATGGGGAATCACCACCGTGCAACTACACCATCATCGACCGAGACTACAACATGGGATACTATCTTGCCGATGGCATCTATCCTCAGTGGGCGGCGTTTGTGAAGACCATATTCGAACCGCATGGCAATAAATAGAGCCACTTTGCAACAACGCAGGAAGTGGCTAGAAACAATGTGGAGAGGGCTTCAAGCTCATTGGGGAATTTTTCGTGGGGCTGCAATGATGTAGGAATCAGAAACTTTGTGGCAGCTCATGACATGTTGTGTTGTTTTGCACAATGTGATTGTCGAGGATGAGGGTGATGGTGCAGCCCAAACAAATGAATTTGATGCACTTGGAGAACAAGTTGAAATCTCGGAAGATAAACATGCAACTCAGCTTATGAACTTTTTATAGATGCATCAAAATCTTCGAAATCATTAGGTGCATGCAGCTACTCAATGATCTTGTGGAGCATATGTGAACCCACAATGGAAACCAAAGAGCTGATGTTTGAGTTCTTCACTTAAAATAAATCTTATGTAAACACTATTTATGTTTGCTACCAATATTTGTTATTTACGTGCGACAATGGCTTGTATGATTGATGTGCATGAATTTGCATGGATTTGAGAGTTTGGATTTGAGATATGTGAATTGCGGGAGGAAAATATGAGGGCACGTCCGGATGGTCCGCGGACGTGCCCGGACGCGTCCGTGGATGTATAGAGGGCTGGATTTGCCATGTCCAGCTGTAGATGCTCTAAGAAGATCCAAAAGAATACAAACTAACAATTATTGGGAAACTAGAAATAGAACCACATATTTCGAAGGAAAATCAGAACTAAAAATATCAAAAGAAAAGCATAATTTTAGCGAACAAATTGTTGATCAATTAGAAATGAAATCTGATCTTAAAGGAAAATATGGAATATATCAAGAAAAACATAAGTTTTTAGCTAAAAATTTATTGTGCAATTAAATTTGTAACCAGGTATTTTGAAGAAAAAATCAGAAAAATGTATCAAAATAAGAACATAACTTAAGCTATGAAATTACCGAGTAATTAAAAATGGAGCCAACACTTTGAATGAAAATATCAAAAGAAAACATAAGCTTTTAGCTTTCTTTGTCGAAAAGAAGGATACCCCCGGCCTTTGCATCAAAACGATGCATGCGGCCAACATAAGCTTTTAGCTAACAGATTATTTTATGCTTTTGCGGTGTTAGCTAACAGATTATTGAGCAAGTAGAAAAGGAGCTAGACACTCTGCAGCAGTTTCCCTTTTCGAATTGAAAGATCGATGGTGTCCATGCAGGACTAAAAAACGGCAGTACTCCCTTCGTTCATAATGGTTGGTATTCTAGATATTTATAAATCTATAAAAAATTGGTCGAAATTTGCTAAGTTTGACTTTGGAATGGAGAGAGTATTAACAGCCAAGTGTATATTGAGCTTGAAAAAATGGAGTAGAAAAACATGCACTAGTACAGAATCTGTGTTGTTTCACCACATGGCACATATGATAAGCAATTCAAACTATTTAAAAAAAGAATCTGCGTTGTCTTATCCACCCACAACCCTAGTAGATGACCAAAAAGGATTGGCCTCACATACCAAAAGCGGTGGCCGCTGCTATCTTTGAGGCGCGCCATTACTGCTGGATCAGCGGCGCTGCGCCTCTGGGTGCTAATTAAGCACGGTACTATTAGCACTATTATTGAGGGCAATGAAGGAGGCTAACTACAGTGACCTTTACGCCAAAAATGGAGGAGCAAGTGAAGAATCAATGGCCGGGCCGTGCTTCATCGTTGTAACTAGACTGGGCGCAATGTTCGGCCACTCATTTGCCCAAACAGAATTGTGGGTGAGCGATGGCGATGGCTCCATAGATACTACTACTACCTGCAATGCAACACATGGCTCACCGCCCACCGACGTCCAACCAACCTGTCCGTCCGTCTCCGTGAGCAAAAGATGATGGATCGATCGATCAGCGTTTGTCGGGCAGCAACCCTAGTGTTTTTGACACTAACGGAAGCAGATCGGTGCTGAGCTTGGTGGAAGAGCGTACAAAGGGCTTTGCGGTCATCCCACTTTTAAAATTATTGCATAAACTCGGTCCGAACACCACAACGACTGTAGAAATCGAGTACGTGATGCCACTCTGTCCAAAGCCCAAAGCATTGGCTAAAGCATTTGTAAAAAAAAATACTGAAAATGTAGTACCCCTCTGTTCATTTTTGTAAGACGTTTAAGACAACTAAAATTGAACTATTTTTGGGTGTTGTTTTAAATGTGTAAAACATCTCGCAAAAGTGAATGGAGGGAGTAGTACTATTCGTGTCTATGCAATGAGACAATGCCAGAAAACAGGCAAAAGGATTGTGTGTCATTATAGTAAGAACAAACAGGCAAGGTAAGAGCATTCCTAAGAGAAAGTCTTTCCTCCTTCCCAAGAAAAGTCTTCTTCCTCCTCCCGTTGGCGGCGCCCCCGATCCCTCCCGCCTCCGATGGCCTTTGGGCTGTGGAGGTGTGGAGGATCTCGGCCCCCTGCCGGCGGGAGGGAACCCGTTCTTATTTTTGCTAGGTTGAACGTCTTGGTTGGGGCTGTGTGCCGGTGGTGATGTCCCTTGGCAGCAATATTGTCTCCCACGTCCTATCCCCGCCCCGATGGTGTGAATAGCGTTGTCGGGGGATGTGTGGAGGTGTGTCTCCGTCGGATCTCCCGGGATTCGGTCGATGCTAGTCTTCAGTCGATCTATTTGGATCCATTTTTTCTTCGTCTTCATTCATGTGGTTCCATGTTTGATCTTTCCGATCTACAACTCTCTTCATCGGCGATGGTTGCTGCTCTGGTGCACTGGTCCTTTGGGGTTTTAGCACGACGACTTCCCGACTATCTACTACAACAAGGTTTGCCCGGCTCCGGTGATGGAGGGGCGATGACGGCGGCGAGCCTTCGGCTCGCTCCAGTGCTTGTAGTCGTCGCTAGGTAGTTCATAGACCTGGTTGTAATTTTTACTACCTCCTGTGTTCTTTGTACTGTCATGATTGATGAATAGATTGTTAATTTCTCTCGGAAAAAACAAACAAACAGGCAAGGTACTTTTTTCGGAAATGGGCAACATTTTGTTTCTTTAGAACATGCAAAAGTCTTGCCTGCCATTGTATTAAGAATATAAGCAGACAAAGTGTTTTTTTCTTTTAGAAATGTGAGACACTGGTACTAGCATAAAGACGGCAGATTACTCGATTACGCGCTGTGCACCTTGGACCGCAGCACCTAGTACCGTAGTACCTTGGAAGTGGCTTTGCCTGGCGATGGCGTCGTCGGTCATGGATGCACTAGTTAATGGCACCCGAATAGGTTGGTTAACTAGGGTTTGGTGGCCGGATCCGACCGGTGTCACCAAGCAAGCACATAACTAACACAGGGAGGGTGTCGTCCGGAAGTACACTGTGCTCCAGGTACTCCTAGCTAGCTTGCCCTACACAGCACGACGTGTCAATCACTTGTACTCTTGCACGGCTGCACAGCACGACGTGTCGATCACTTGTACTGATAAGCTGCACGTGGAGATGACAAGTAGGCACGTACAGGACCTCACTCACTCACTCCCCCAGTGCATTGCATTGCATGAACCACACGAGCCCACGAGCACGTAGGCCTGCACCTTCCTTCGTCACCTAAATGAATGAATGAACACCGAGTAATTGTCCTTAAAAAAACTGGGTGGCCATTGAGTTCTCGATGTAGACGTCACTGCTTGAAAAGCGGTGGATCTTGCATGTTCAGATCCTGCAGGAAGCACATAAATTTTCTGTACTCCAAACGGTGCTGCTTTTCAAGTTTGTTTCTACTCCGATTATTGATGCGTTTCACCGACAAAAAGAAAGTACCACGATGCTCTCTCCGAGTAGCATACTAAAGTTTAGTTCGCGATTACTGAACTACCAAATCTAATAATCCTCCGATCCATATTACTCGTCGCTGAACCCTCCGTTTCAAGCAACAAGTAAGATGGATAGGAGGGAGTAGGTTTGTTTCCATTAGAGAAAGTGGAATCTAGTTAGTTACTCCGGAGGAGAGTGCTTCACAAGTACTGGTACTCCCTCCGTCCGAAAATACTTGTCATCAAAATAAACAAAAAAAGATGTATCTAGAACTTAAATACATCTAGATGCATCATCTTTTATTCATTTTGATGACAAGTATTTCCGGACGGAGGGAGTAATATTTTGTTGTTTAGAGAGATGGAAGTACCTTTTAAAGCTACTGCCGCGATGCCAAAAACAGCCCAAAATGTTGCCTCGCCGGAGTAATTCTTTCCCTTACCCTCACATCGCAACAGCAACAGTTGGTACAATCGGATCGTTAGTTCAGGAGGTAATCATGACTGGTTAACGGCAGGCTGTGCTTGTCATCATCTATGAGACGACGACTACTGGTTTCTGGTCTAAATACCCCACCGGAACCTAACTGTGTGGTCACTGAAACTAGATATTTATAGGGTGACAGTGACCTACTGGCTCATAGTTTATACTCCATATAACATATGCTCAGGACCTAGACCCCTTTAGTTAGAACTACACATATTACAAAGCTAAACCACGACACCTATTGTGGATCGGAGGGAGTAGTACTTTTCTCCTTAAGGGCAATGTACAAATGCAGAGAAGGTATCCATTTCTTCACCCAACTATATCTTCAACATGTCCTGTTTTCTTCCAAAAGAAGCTGTCAGGGAAAAGTGTTAGATAATAACGAGAAATAAATGAGACAGAGAGACACGGATTTTTACGTGGAAACCTTGCGGGAGAAAACCACGGACGCACGAAGGCGCAATCACTATGAGGAGGAGTATTACAAGCACGAGACGATATACCGTCTTAGGTGCGACTACATGGGGTATATATGAGGGCAATACATGAGAGTCATTGGAGGACAAGTAAACGAGTTGTACTCATACGCGTCGACGTCAACGCAAAGGCCCACACCGGTTGTACTATGTCTAGTCCAACACAATATAATTTGGATCACAATTTAACAATCTCCACCTTGATCCAAATTCCCTCCAGTAGTCGAAGAAAGTAAATAACTCCATCCAAATTAGCATAAACACCTTGTGCATCAAAGTTCATAGGACTAGTGAGAAACACCAACTAAGCCTGAGCAAAGCTCAAACTTATTGGTAGGAACTGGCTTTGTCATCATATCAGCAGGATTATCATGAGTACTTATCTTGCATACCTTCAAATTGCCTTCAGCAACAACACCTCGAATATAATGAAATCTAACATCAATGTGCTTTGTCCTCTCATGATACATTGGATTCTTTGTAAGATATATGGCACTTTGACTGTCAGAAAATATGGTAGGGCAAGATGAATCTCCACAAAGCTCAGTGTACAAAACCTCTCAACCAGATAGCTTCTTTGCATGCCTCAGAAATAGCCATATACTCGGCATCAGTAGTGGAACAAGCCACAATAGACTGCAAAGTTGCTCTCCAACTCACAACACAACCACCAATGGTGAAAACATAACCTGTGAGTGATCTTCTCTTATCCAAATCACCAGCAAAATTAGAATCAACAAAACCAACAAGTCCATCTCCAGTTTTCCCAAACTGTAAATAAGCATTAGAACTACCTCGCAGGTATCTGAAAATCCACTGAACTGCTTTCCAATGCTCTTTTTCAGGATTAGCCATGTATCTGACAACACTCAATGCATATGATAAGTCAGGACGAGAATAAACCATGGCATACATAAATGAACCAACTGCACTTGAATAGGAAACTTTAGACATGTACTCAATATCTTCATCTGAGTTAGGACATAAAGCTGATGACAATTTGAAGTGTGCAGCTAACGGTGTACTCACCGGCTTGGCATTATGCATATTAAAACGACGAAGAACTTTATCAATATATCCCTTCTGACTTACATATACTGTTCCAGACGGTCTATCTCTGGATATTTCCATGCCAAGAATTTTCTTTGCTGCACCCAAATCCTTCATCTCAAATTCATTACTCAATTGCTTCTTTAGTTCATTAATATCTATCATACTCTTTGCAGCAATTAGCATACCATCAACATAAAGGAGCAAATAAATAGTTGACCCTTTGACAGTTTTCAAATAAACACAACTATCATAATTAGACCTTTTGAAACCTTGAGAGAGCATAAATGTGTCAAATCTCTTGTACCACGGTCTAGGGGATTGCTTCAATCCATAAAGAGATTTCTTTAACTTGCAGACAAGATTTTCTTTTCCAGGAATAATAAAACCTTCAGGTTGTTCCATATAAATATCCCTTTCTAATTCTCCATGTAAGAATGCAGTTTTAACATCCAATTGTTCAAGCTCAAGATCATGCATGGCAACAATACTGAGTATAGTGCGAATAGAGCTATGCTTCACAACAGGAGAAAATACTTCGTTATAGTCAATACCTGGAATCTGGCTATAACCTTTAGCAACTAACCTTGCTTTATATCTTGTCTCATCATTAGGAGAAACACCTTCTTTCCTTGAAAACTCACTTGCAACGAATAGGTTTCTTCTCTCTAGGCAATTTTACTAAATCCCAAGTGCCATTCTTTTCAAGTGATTCCATCTCATCATGCATAGCGGTCATCCACTTATTACTATCACCAGAAATAATAGCCTCGGCATATGAAGAAGGCTCAGCATTACCTTCAATTTCTTCTGCAACAGATAAAGCAAAAAAATAATATTGCACTCTTCAATTAACCTGTCAGGTTTATTAATACCCCGTCTAACTCTGTCACGTGCAAGAAACCAACTGGGTGGAATAATAGGCTGATTTGGAGTGGGAGTGACATGATCATCATCAACGACGGGTTCATCATGTGCATCAACAATTTCATTACCAGATGTATCACCTGTTTCAATAACATGCTCAACCTGAACAGTGGGCTGCTGAATAGTAGGCTGATGTTCACTCTCAACAGGAACGTTAGTGGATGGAACATCATGTAAAATAGCAGATTCATTAAAGATAACATTTCTGCTAATAACAACCTTCTGGGTTTCAGGATTCCACAATTTAAAACCTTTAACACCAGACTTATAACCAAGAAAGATGCACTTAACAGCCCTAGGCTCCAACTTTTCATTATCAACATGAGCATAAGCAGTGCAACCAAAAACTCTCAACTGTGAATAATCAGCAGGTGAACCAGACCATACATCAATTGGAGTTTTCTTATTAAGTGCAATAGATGGTGAACGGTTAATGAGATAACAAGCAGTGGAAGCGGCCTCAGCCCAAAAACGCCTATGCAAACCTGCATTGGACAACATGCAACGGGCTCCGGAAATAATGGTCCTGTTCATACGCTCAGCAACACCGTTTTGTTGAGGAGTATAAGGAACGGTGTAATGTCTGACAATGCCTTCAGACTTGCAATAATTCTTAAATTGCTTAGAACATAATTCCATACCATTATCAGTGCGAAGTATCTTTACCTTCTTTTCAGTTTGCCTTTCAGTCATAATCTTCCACTCCATAAATGCCGAGAATGCTTCATATTTATGCTTTTCAAGAAATAAGGCCAAACTTTTCTCGAATAATCATCAATAATAGTTAGCATGTAACTTGCACCACCTAGTGACTTCTTGCAGATGGTCCCCATAAATCAGAATGAACATAATCAAGAATACCTTTAGTTGTATGGGTCGAAGTATTGAACTTCACCCTCTTGTGCTTGCCGAAGATACAATGCTCACAAAATTTCAATTTACCAGGTTCATATCCATCAAGAAGACCTCTCTTATTTAACTCTGCTAAACCAAGTTCACTCATATGTCCAAGACGCATATGCCAAAGGTTAGTAGCATCACAATCAGAATTCTTTGAAATAACTGGAGTAGAGTTACCTGAAACGGTAGAACCTCGAAGGTAGTAAAGACCATTGGTCGAACTTAAATCACCTTTCATCACAATAAGGGAACCTTTGGTGACTTTCAAAACACTATCTCCACCTGAATACTTGTAACCCTTTGCATCAAGGGCACTAACAGAGATAAGATTTCTCTTCATCTTCGGAATATACCGAACATCTGCCAAAGTTCTGATTGTACCATCAAACATCTTGATTCGAACGTAACCTATGCCTTCAATCTTGCATGGTGAATTATCAAAACCCAAAACGGAACCAGCAGAAGTAGTGGAATCAAAAGTATTAAACCAATCTCTATGTGGACACATATGAAAAGTGCATGCAGTGTCAAGTACCCACTCGTCATTGGTCTCAGCACATCCAGCAATAACAACAAGAGCATCATCGGAACTATCATCACGAGCAACGTTAGCAGAATTTTCACCTTGTTTGTTACCTTTCCTCTTTTCCTTATTCTGCAACTTGAAACATTCTGAGATGTCATGCCCGTCTCTCTTGCAATACCTGCAATACTTCTTGTCTCTGGATTGCGATCGGCCCTGTAGCCGTTTTTACTTTTGCCTCTGTTTCCATTATTGGAGTTCTTCTCCTTTGTCCTGCCACGAACAGATAATCCCTCGGCTTGGGATGAACTCGAACCATCATGAGGCACCATTAATTTCATCTTCTCCTTGGAGTTCAAAGCTTCATAAACTTCATTAAGCGTGAGAGTATCACGACTGTATAATATGGTGTCTCTAAAATTTGTATAAGAACTTGGCAGTGAACAAATTAACATTAAAGCGGTATCTTCCTCTTCATACTTAACCTCCATTGCAGCTAGATCAGATATGATCTCTTTGGATTCTGTAATATGATTCAAAACATTACCTCCCTCGGGTAACCTGTGCAGGAATAATTTTTGCTTCAGATGCATCTTGCTGGTGAGATCTTTAGTCATGTAAATCCCTTCCAGCTTTAACCATAGAGCGGCGGCAGTTTTCTCGCTCAAAACTTCCTGCAAAATATTATTATGCAAATGGAGTTGAATTTGTGACAAAGCCTTACAATCAATTCTTTTCTCCTCGTCAGTCCAGTCCTGAATTCTTTGTTTTCCAAAACTATCCAGTGCTTCATCATAATCGGACTATGCCAACAACGCCCGTATCTTGACTTGCCATAGGGTAAACCTTGTGTCACGGTCCAGCAGCGAAAAATCATACTTCATGGAAGCCATGAGTAGATAAATCTGTGCACACAAAGTAGTACAAGTCCAAAGAAATAATCCTCGTAGAATTAATTTGCAGTGCAGACGAAAAAGTATTGAATAAATAGCACCTGGTAAGCCTCTGGTAGACGTAGCAATTGGAGGTGAACTAGTAGAGATAAACTAGTACTACTAGCCTTCACGTCATGTAGGAGTACTAGTGGAAGTAGCCTGGCAGCTATGGTTGATTCCTTCGGAGCAGCACATGGACGCTGCGTAATGGAGGAGCAGCGGCAGCAGAACAAGGAGACGCCTGTAGTAGCAGCAACTCGGCTGGACAAATTGCTCCTCGGGACTTGAAGCGTATCCAACAGCAAAAATAGGCTGCAGCGGAACAGCGGCTGCCAGCGATTTGACGGGGCGACGCGGTGGAAGTTGGACTCGGCCTCGAACGACTGCACGCGTAGGAATCCTGTCGGTCTCGGTGATTGCACGGTTGCAGCGGAAATTGATCTCGCTCGGATTGGCGGATCGACAGGTCTCGTGCGGCCGCGCGCACAAACGCAACCCTAACTCTTGTCTCAAAAAAAAAATCTCGTATATGTAAACTTGGCTTTGTATACCACTTGTTAGATAATAACGAGAAATAAACGAGACTGAGAGACACGGATTTTTACGTGGAAACCCTTGCGGGAGAAAATCACAGATGCACGAAGGCGCAATCACTATGAGGAGGAGTATTACAAGCACGAGACGACATGCCATCTTAGGTGCGACTACACAGGGTATATATGAGGGCAATACATGAGAGTCCTTGGAGGACAAGTAAACGAGTTGTACTCGTATGCGTCGACGTCAACGCAAAGGCCCACACCGGTTGTACTACGTCTAGTCCAACACAGTATAATTTGGATCATAATTTAACAAAAAGGGGAGTTTGACATCAGAGCATTCTACTATATGCTCAAGTCGTACCAAATGCAGATTTTGCTCTCACTAGTACTTATTATACACTAGGATGGCCACAGGCGGAGCTCCCGGTAGGGCGAGGTGTGGCGCTCGCCCTACCTTGATTTGGAGCGGAATTTTTTATATAGGTATACGTATATGTAATGTATACGTATAGAATCCATCGATGAAAAGTCACGAGAAGACTTCTCGACCTGCAGACTCCGGTGAACGGTCAATCCTCTGTTCCTCGCTTCAGAGTTCACGCGAGAGAGGAGGAACCCTAGCCGCCTAGCCGGATCATTCACGGAGTGACTGCCGCGTGTTCCCGTTCCCGGTGGCCAGCAGCAGCGGCTCCCGTTCCCGGCGGCAAGCAGCAGCGGCTCCCGTTCCCGACAGCAAGCAGTAGCAGCCAGCAGGAGCGCGCGCACGGGGGCTGTGCTGGCGCCCAGCAGGACTGCAGTCCGCGTGTGGGCGGCGCCGCGGCGTGCAGGCTTGGCGTGAGGACTGCAGCCAGCAGTAGCGACAACCGGCATTCTGATGAAGATGGACAGGAAGAGAAAAAGGCTCCCAAAGACGAATGGGAGAGGTATGTTTCTGAATTTTAGTGTCATTTTCAGAGAATGACTTAGCAATCTATAATCCACTGATTTTAGTGAGATTTTGTGTGATGGATTGCAGATTTGACAAGACATTTTGAGAACAACACGTGAGGATTTCAAAACTCAAAAGGCAAGTTTTAAAAGTAAAGTAACAACTTACAACAAAGGTTCGCTAGAGAAGTATGAAACTCGTGTGGATAGATCTTTGGGCATTGCAAGTTATCAAGCATTACAAGGTGAACCATTTCCTGGACATGATGAATCCACTTCTTCTTTGAACAACGGGAATTTTTTAGAGTTACTTGATTGGGTCAAAGAAAGGTACCCGTAAGTGAAGCTTGCATTTGATGAACTATGTCCTAAAGATGCCAAAATGACTTTTGGAACCATTAAAAAAACTTCCTAAGCATTGTGCAATGGCAGTCACCAAATCAATCAAAGAAGAGATGGAGAGTGTGTTACAATGAGCTTGGGGTATTCAAAAGTCTAGATCTTGGTAAAATTAAAGAAGACTTTCAAAAGAAGGGTAGGGCACTGCCATTTCCTTGGCTTCTAGGCGCCATTAAAGCTTCATTATTGATTGATATGTTTTAGGTTGTTCTTCTATTTAGAGAAACATGTTTACATTTTCTTTGTATTTGGTTATTCTGTTTAGGATCATTTAAAAATATTAGTATACACTGTCTGTCAGTATGTGTTACTATGTGGGTTTTGCATAAAAAGAAAGTTGTGCTTCAGAATTCGCCCCACCTTATTTTTCTTTCGTCCTCCGCCACTGAGGATGGCTTGTAGTATCGGAGCACTAAACAAGCAGTTTTGAATGGAAAGAGCATGCTTTGATTCTGAAAATATACAAAGGAACCAACCGGCGGTTTATATTAGTACGGTGGTCACCGTCATGTCTCGTTAATTGAGGTTTTAAGAAGAGCCACATCACCTTCATTGCATAGAATAGGGGCTGCTTACCGGATATGCGTGATCCTCCCTCATGCGTGGATATCTTGGAAACATCAAACCGCCATTTCGCAGTCACGAGAATGGGCAGCAGAGGACATTTGGTACATCGAGACGCCATTTCGCGGTCATAAGAATGGGAAAACCGCATTAGGTACAGCAAACACAATGATAATCTCGGTGGAGGCCCTTCCAAATCGTCTTGCGGATCACTCAACGGGCAACGTCACATTCACAAGTAAGCACAAAAACGCACCCTCTAGCGCTTTGAACTATCTAATAGCCAATCGTCTCTTGGCTTAGCTAGCATAGCAATTTTTTATGCCAAGTAGAGTGGTCATCTGTGAGTTTGTCACTGGACAGATAAGAGAAGATTTCTTTACCTTCCATCAAGAGAATAACTTGCAAAAACAATGGAGATCTGGTAAGGTAAAGCAGAACTAGGATTTACATGCTTTTACCATCAATCCATTTTTTATTTCTGGGGGGCTCCCCTTCTTCTTTGTTGCTAAGTTAAGGTCTTGACTGGACACATTCCTATAATTGACCACAAAGAGACATAGTTCCAACAGGATGCAGTCTTTCTCCTGTACTTTTTACTTGTTGAAGATTCGTTGGTGATAAATGAATGGAACATATATCTCTTCACCTTGCAGATAAAAAGAACTTCTCTTAGCTGGCATTCCTCTCAAAGTTAATGTACAGCCAATCCACACGTTTTGTCTATTCAAGTGTTTGTGCAAGTTTATCAACTTCAGCAAGCAGTTGGTGTGATGTGCAAGTTTATCAACTTCAGCAAGCACATTATGTACAGGGTACAGAACAAACAGGAGCAGCAACAGCAAAGGGAGCGAAAACGGACCGTACACATGCCTCGCTTCGGAATGGCTAGCAATTGAACAGCAGCAGTAAGCTAGATTAATTGGGGGCCTGTTGACAGCAGTGCGAGGCTACGATGAGACAGAGACATAATGAGCTCAACTAGCTTGCAGTACCAACTCTGGATTATTTTCAGGCAACATACGATGTAGTTGCGGTGTAACAAGAGCATTTGCTCTAAAAGTTGGACCACCAGTAGTCCTTAATGGCCACATAGTCCATTGATAAATCAAATTATTTTATGAAATAATATTCATATTCATTAAATTTGCCATGGATAAATATCTGAAAATGAACCACATATTTGGGGGGCTCAAATTTATTTCATGTCAAGAGTTTTTGTACTCAAACTTCCAACTATTATTATCCTAATTATTGAATTGTATGTCCCTGCCACTTTGCAAAAGTTCAAGTGGTAGCAATTAAAATGATAAGCTGATTTGGAAGGAAGAAAAATGATGGCATCGACTTTCTTAATTTCCATATAATCTTATATTTACTAATTGAAGGCACCATTCAAGCCTCCACGTTAATCCTAAAAAACTCCAACAATAACCGTTAGATTTTAATTTTACATCTAAGATTAAAAGAAAATCTGTGTACCGCAAATAAGAAGATCAATAGAAAATCTGCGTACGTCAAACTCTAGAGTCCTGGACGCCTACAACTTTCAAGCGATAGTGCTTCTTCCAAATTTGAAGGAAAAAATATGACATGGTCTATTCCATCCCATAGATGATTCACCATAGAGTTCATATATAATACTCCTATAGATGGAAACGTGCAAAGTTAAATGTCCCAAAGTCTAAGACGTCAGGGCATGCACAACCGAGCCATCAATCACAAATCAATCAAGCGTTCTCTTTTATCTACATGCATGTCACTATACATTTAAAAAAAATAAATCACTACGTACACACCTACCAGTGCATACATGTGCATACTTCCCCATGCTCCTTTTCTTCATTTCCATATAATTTAACTAATCAGCATAAATGAAAGATCCACAGAGCTGAGACTAGTAGTTTACAACAAAAGTCATTAGACAGAAAAAGAATGCCATCACCTTCAGTTTCACAACTACTGAAGAAAAAGCTAGACCTCATAGATGAAACAGGCCCAACAAAATAACCAATATACAATACATGCTAGGGGTCATTTGTCCTTTAATCATCCGCTGATGAGCTCGGCGATGGCCGGTCTCATGGGGAGCACCGGCGCGATGGGGCCGGGCTTCCGGATGGCGTCCGAGAGCAGCGAGGCGGGCACGTAGAGCGTGTCCGACACGCCCTCCAGCTGCATCTTGTTGGCCGCCGCCGACGACAGCTGCACCACCTTTGGCCCCACCGCTCGCGGGGCCCTGGTCGGCATTCAATCGAGTTTCATGGGGAGGGCTCTCTTACAGTTACGACTCATGGATGTATGCATGTATGTGCTCCATGCTTTGGGTTAACTCACATTTATTGACTCACGGGTTGGTCGTCCCGGGAGCGACGAACGGTTCAAACCTGGCTTGTGGGGTGGAAAGCATGGAGGAGAATGTCACTGTTTCGGTGCAAGTGTCTATCACAACGACGTCGCCATATCATCGGAGGAAAGTTCCGGCGCATGTGCACTCTCCCGTTTCGTAAAAAAAGGATGAACTGCAGAAAATTAAGACATTGGTGTAACTAATCAATTACTTTTAGAGTACCGTTAATTGTATGTCATGTATGCTGCACTCTCTGTCTCAGTATCTAATGGCGAATGACGAAAAAAATAATCATATGCATAAACTTTGGCTCGTGGGGTGGAAAGCTGGCGAAGGATGGAAACACCACTGTTTGGGTGAAAGATTCTAGCATAATGACATTGCCGTAGCATAGCAGGAAACACTAGGCAATTCTAGCATGACGATAGCTAGTATTATGGTTCATTGAGACATTTGTTTAACTAAGTAATTCATTTGATGCAAAAAAAAATTACTTTTGTCACATATGATATTTTCTAAATTCCGTTCAACATGTACAACAGTGGCGGAGGACTCCAGTGGGCAAGGTATGGCGGCTGCCATACCTTAATTTTGAGCAAAAAAAAATTCTATTCCTATGCATCGATCGCCTTAGCTATCTCTCATTCGTTTGACCGGTGTCAGAAAATGCTACAAAGAGAAAGAGGTCGCTGCTGGCTGACTGTGTTGGGCTAGCACACCGGTCGAGAGTTGGGACATCGAGTGGTCAGGTTCGATCGAGCGCCCAGGCACAAAGCAGAGACGCACACGAACACCGCACACGACCATTGCACGCACAAAACAAACCAAAAGCTGCAGCGCGTTGGCGGCGGCTGACCGTGGAAAGCTTCGCTATATTTATCGATAATATATGTTTAGGTTGTTTCCCAATTTAATCAGGGTACCTAAAAAAAGATGGCACTAGTCACTTTTCATACGGACCATCAGATCTTTCCAATAGTCCAAAATAGATTGCGCATTGTTCATCTTCTTCCTTCTTCGTCCTCACGACCCCTCCCCCCCCCCCCCCCCCCCACAGGCTGCCCCACCCTAACCGCTAACCTCCATCACCCGCGGCCTGCGGGCACTACTGTGCACCGCCTTGCCGGCCCGTCCTCCCCTCAACCCCCTCCAACTGCTGTTGCTGCCTGCCACCCCAGCCATCCCTCTTAAGTGGTGTCGCACCAATGAAGAACTCTTGTGTGATCCCTTGCACCGTCTCCCTCCCCCCTCCCACACCTAAAGATAGATAATGGGGCAATCGCTTCCCCCCCCCCCTAAGATAGATAGTGGGGCAAAGGCTTCCCCCTGAAATAGACAGTTGGTCTGCCCCTTTTCTGGCGAGCTCGGATGAACTAGAAAAAGTGATTGACGCGAAGAAATTTTTCCTCAACCAGCCAAACTCAACAAAACTTCAGGCACCTGAGATATAGCAAAATTGACCGACTCATATCTACATTTTCATTTTATTTGGCTATTTGTTTGTATTGTGTATTGACTCTTCGATTTGAAAAAAATATATTTGCTTAATACTTCGCCCCACCTTAATTTTTTTCGTCCTCTACCTCTGATGTAAAACGCGGTGGCAGCGATTAAGCGCCAGATGAGCATGCCCAAAACTAAGCCGCAGAGAAGGGAAATACAAACGGGCGGCATTGTCAGGAAAGAGTATTATTGTTGAGAAAGGATATGATGAAGCAGCTTAACGAGTTATATTTGCGGTGTTTATTTAATTAATTATGAATTGCATAATCTGTAACACTTAATTTCAAATAATTTTGCTTCATATCTTGGTGACGAACTTTGCCATTACGAAGTGCTAAAAAATTGTTCTTGACTGCAAAAAATCTAAAAACAGATGAAAGAAAGATAATAAATGTTTATATCACCACCCATGTGTGAATAGATCTATATACGTTATATTAAACGTTTTTACTTATCAATAAGGTATTCTTATCTATATTTTAAGTCTAACTTGTTGAATGACCTACATATGCATGTAATGTTAAGTTACATATATACTCCCTCCGTCCCAAAATAAGTGTCTCAACTTTGTATTAACTCTAATACAAAGTTGTACTAAGTTTGAGACACTTATTTTGAGATGGAGGGAGTATCATTCAATTCTAGTACTAATTATTGAAAATACATTTATCTTGACCAAAGCGATAACTATATTTCGTTACTTTTTATATTTTTAAATATTGTTTGAGATACTATTTTTGCTAAGATAATATTAACTATAAATCTTAGAAAAATAAAATTATGCCACTACTCAACAATTAGCATCTATCCATTAGTGTGCTTATTTTTATGGTATTTATCTGTAGTTTCTTAAATATCCAAAAGAAAAACTTGATAAAGTGCTTTAGAGTGTATGAATAAAATAAATAATATGCTAGATGATTCAAGAGTGTAATAGTATCAACTATAAAGTATAGGTAACGAAATTGTGAATTCAAAAGTGCGAGTGGTGTCACCAAATACTATGTTTAAACATCAGTTTTGAGCATCAAACGCGTCTGGAAGATTGCAAGATGCTTACTGTATAGAGCAGAACACATAAAAATGGTAAATCATCAAACAGTTAAGCAAGATGTGCAATGAATGACTGGCGTCTGGGCCATGTGAGGAACAACGGGTACACATTGAATAAAAATGGGACCCACAAAACATGATTTCTTTTCATTCCGATTCTGGTTTTCCCCAAAGGGGCAACAAAATCCGGTTTCCATAAATCTCGGGAATTCCAGATTTTCATCGGCCAAATTTTCAAAGGAATTTTGAATTAAAAAGTAATTAGCATCAAAATATATTACATGTAACCCATTTATACAACACATTCTTTCTGTTCTAGTGGGCATCAAGCGTAGTAACCATCAATAGGTGGCAATCTCGAGTCGATGACACCGCACCATGACCAATAATTTTTTTACAGAGCTTGAATAACGCAAAACCCAGTAGTTCAAAAATTGTTGAGTCGATCCTGTGACGTCCACACAATAGGTCGCAAACCTTACGCTAGTTCAAATGCTTGGTTGCTGTAATTTATGCATAGCAACCTATTTGAGCATTATTCGGTCATATGAATACAAAAACTTCTAACCTTTTATGTCCATTTTTTTAGGGACACCAAAAATTTTCGATAACTAGTCGGTCATAAAAAATTATGACGATGAAAACTAATGCCCCTATCAACCCGTAGCTCCCGATTCCTACAAAGCTTGGATAGTTTAAGGTGCGAGGACACATTGTCTTCCCTTAAGTCAAAATTGTTTCAACTTTGACTGGGTTTACAAGGAAAAAAAAACCTTGTGTCATGACCATGAGCAAATTTGGTTGCCACCTGCCTTCACCGACATCGCCTCTCTACTCGCTAGATTCGATCAAGCTTGAGCCGGAGAGATATGCGTGGATCAAAGCTCAACTGCGGGGTAGAGCCAAAAAGAGTCAAGATGTAGCTATAGTCACTGACATGTCTGGGATAGTTGTCAAGTTCTACATCAAATGAAAAAATTAACATATTGCAACTTTTAGGTAGGTCTTACCCCCAGAGTCCAGGGTATATTTGTTAAAAAAACCCTAGAATTTTTCTAGTTGCGTTACCTCAACTTCAATACATCAGAACATGTTTCGTGTTGATCCTTGCCGAAGGCCGTGGGGAAGATATCGCCCTCCATCTATAGACTATTAAAAATTCGAATGATTCTAAATACACGCGTCGAACAAATCACAGTTTCAAATACCACCTAGGACCGCAGCAAGTTTAGCATTAATTCAACTTTAAGTTGCGTATAAATGGAATCTTCAGTATAGATTGCACCAAGGTTTTTCAGCAAAACGACCTTGCAGATTGTCCGTTGTCGTCTCTGCGTTCCTTGTGCGTGTCTCACACTCTCCTTTGTGTTGCAAGTTCACAGTGAGCGCTCATGCATCGACGCCGCCGCTAAGCACACCGAGGACGCTAGCAGCACAGGCTGTGGGGCGTACGTGCATGGCCACTTGTGCGTGTGCCGCCCGTTTGGCGAGCGTACGCGCGCCGGCTCGCTCGGCGCCAGACAAGAGCGCCCGGTGCGCCTTCCTCCCGCACTCGCTCGACGGCCGGGCGTGGCACGCACGCAAGCGCCTCTCGGTCTTCGTTTCTGCTCCGGTGCTCCCCCCTGACTGAACGCTCGGCGCATGAAATACAAGGACGACTGAGATCTGTCAAAAACAATTCGTGAAGAGGGGCACGATCGCCTTTTTCATGCCCGCGTAGATATTAGAGCACGCGTAGAGGCCTTTACAAGCCCGCACTGGTCCGATTACTTTTGTACGCTGAGGGTATACATGTATTGTACGTGGGCGTTTCATTTTCCCTTCTCACGTGCCCCTTGTCACGTGCGGCGGTCGTGGGCTAACACGGGCCACGCCACTCACGAAAAATTCCAAAAACGTCCCATCCGATAAGAGGGGGGGGGGGGGGGGGGGACCACCACTGGCCGCATCCCCCCACCATTTCCCCCCAAATCGGCTCACTCCCTTCCTCCTTGGCGCATCGTCTCCCTCGTATCCATTGCCCC
This sequence comes from Triticum timopheevii, assembly GCA_963921465.1. NCBI lineage: Eukaryota > Viridiplantae > Streptophyta > Magnoliopsida > Poales > Poaceae > Triticum > Triticum timopheevii. The sequence goes on along the minus strand of OY997274.1, from coordinate 48,081,365 downwards.
GCCACAACACCTACTCGCTCAACCCCACCGCCTCCCTCTCTCCGGCGGGTGCTCTTAGGCTTCAATGGAGCAAGGTCGTGGCGCTGTTGCTGCTGTGCACGGAGCTGTGGTCGAGGCCGCGAACACCGCGGCAGATGCCGTCCAAGAAGTGGTCGCCGTCAGCGGTTCGGGAGATGCTGCACCCGCAGTCGGTGGATCGGTCGCTGCGGCGGTGGATCTGGTGGAGCAGGGGGTGGTGGGCTCGGACTCCATCGTGCCGGACCTGGTGATGACGGCGTCTGGCGGCGCACTAGATGTAGGTGCGGAGGCGAGCGACAAGCAGGTGGTGGATGTGGTAATGCTTCTCGTTCCCCTCCTTTCATTGTTGTAGTTGATAAGCAGAAGATTTAGTAGATAGGGTTTTTTATAGTAGATTTTTGATTGAATGTGGCACCCCCCTCTGTTTGTTAGGGTTTTTTGATTGAATGGGGAACCCCATTTCAGAGTTAGGGTTTTTTGTAGTTGATTCGTGCTTGAATGCTAGAGATCATAATGAGAGTTAGGTTATTTATATTAGAATCTAGATTGCCGCATGTGCTCAGATTTTGTTCTGTGTTGTATATGTTGTTACATTTGTTATGCATATTTTCTCAGTGGGCCACGACAGGGGCTGAGCAGCCACCCAGTGTATCTATTAAAATTGATATTGTACAAATGAGGTTAAAATCCTACTTCCTTCATTTGAATTCTATCAATTAATTGTTGAAATGAACACAGTATGTTTAACTGGTGCGCAATTTCAAAATAGTTAGGAGCTTCACTTCATTATCCATAAACTAAAATTGTAGGTAGGTTTATTTTTGATCTCTAGGATTGTTGTACTTATAAAGTCAACCATAAGTAGGTTTTGCTAGACATGCAACTATGCCAGATAACCAAGTCATATTAAATTGTTGTTGCATAACTCCATGACTCCATGCATGAATGTCATATGAAATAGTTTCAGACCTAGCACCAAAAATTGCACAAAGATTTCCTTTCCTGAAGCTCATGGCATTACAATACCATCCAATATAAGGTTCAGAGAATAGGGCAGCTGATGCAACACTATGTACATTACATGAGCCAGATGAACTAAATGCAATTACTTGTTGTCAACCACAATGGCTCACTGATATAGTTGCAGGGTACATCAAAGAATGTACTACCTTCGTTGGCAGATCTGAGCACTCACAATATTAGTGTTGGTGCCCAGTCTGGCATTATAGTTTGAAGGACCACGGTCAGCATGACCTAAAATTTTAGTTTGACCAAGCTATCATTGTAGAATGCTTGACCTTTGGATACAGTTTAATTTAAGGTCAAAGTATCATTTTAGGTTATTAGAAGCACATTGCAGATTGCTTGACCTTTGCATACTGTTATGTAGCTAGTAGTATAATTGAATTACTTATATTGCAGAAAGAGAAAGCTGCTGGCACCAAGAGGAAGCTGGTCATCGCTGGGTTCAACGACCCACCTGATTCTAACGACGACAAGGAGGTAACCCCAAGTTGTTTTTTGTCTATTTATTAATCTGTGTGAGATGTTGTTTGTTGATGATGCCCTATATGAATGCCTCTAAATAGAAATGTTATGTAGTTTATTCATTGATATCATAAAGTTGTGTTGTTTGGTCATTAATTATCTCTAAATGGCATATTTGTGGTCTTGGTTCATGAAACCATATCTGAATGCATATAAATGGAAATATTGTGTTGTTTGTCCATTAAATTATTCTACAATGGAAAGTTTTGTTATACTTTCAAGTAATTCCTCTGAAAGTTGTGTTGTTTGTGCATTAATTAGCTGTAAATGGGATATGTGTGATGTTTTTTCATGAAACCATATATGAATGCATATACATGGAACTATTCTGTTGTTTTTTCATTAAATTCTCTTAAATGGAACTATTCTGTTGTTTGTGCATTAATTAGCTATAAATGGGCTATTATGTTAGTTTGTTCATTAAATTCGTATAAATGGCAATTATCTGATGTTTGTTAATTACATTACTGTAAATGGGAAGTATGTATTTATGCAAATCATTTGTATGTGCAGTACAACTCTGGAGATGAGGTGGAAGAGTGGGACCAAAAGTCCTTCATTGAGCATGAAGCCAAGAAGATCATGGAGAAGGGGAAGGCGGCGTACTACAAGTGGGGCAAGTTCAGGTGCCCATACTGCACCACTAAGCCAATTCCCAAGGATGGGTTGTATGAGCACCTTATGTCGCATGCACGCGGTTTCGCGACAAGTGGGAGCGACGTGAAGATTAGGGCAGAGCATGCGGCCCTCCTGAAGGCTATGGGTCCCATCTAGTCACCCTTTGTGAAGCTGGTAGTGGTAGTAATCATCAATATAGTTGATGATGTTTTACTTTTGCGCTAGTATGGTTGTGAACTGTGAATCTGGAAGGTGGAAGTGGTTGTGAACTGTTTGAAGGTTGTAGTATGGCAGACTCTTAAGTAGTATGGCAGACTCGTAAGTAATCCAGTATGTCTCTGAAGTATATCAACTGTCTAGATGCAGGTCAGCTATGCTTTGTTGCAGTGTTTATATTCTGATGCTGCAATGATCACAGTAGGTGCTTCAATTTTGCTTGACTGATGAGACATGCTGCATACAGTGGGCATGTGCTTGGAAATGGTGTGTACAAAGAACAACAGTGGAATGAAGATTTAAGGGATTTTTGTAATAAAGGAGCGAAATACAAGAAAAGAAATTATCCTAATTATTTGAATTTGTAAACTACAAGTGATTTATAAGAAAAAGAACGAGTAAATGTTAGAAAGAAAAAGTAGTGTTTGCAAAATATAACGATTGAATTAGCATGGAATTTTGTTGTCGATGTTTTCACATTTATTTGTCCTACCATTACAAATGTTTTTTTATAAAGAACTACACAAGCCTTATCTACATTGGATAGAAAGTGAAATACATGGACTTGGTCTTTTCATAAGTTAGCATGATTGAATCTTCCATTACAAATATATTATAAAAATTAGAAAATGTTGAAAAACTTTTTTGTCAATGTTCTTAAGTTTGCATGATTGAATATTCCATTTCAAATATATTATAAAAAAATAGAAAATGCTGAAAATCCTTTTTTGTCAATGTTCATAAGTTAGCATGATTGAATATTCCATTTCAAATATATTTTTAAAATTAGAAAATGTTGAAAATATTTTTTTTGTCAATGTTCATAAGTTAGCATGATTTGTAGGTGGTCGAAAAAATTATCGCATTCCGGAGGGACCACTTGGTCTAACTTAAGCCAGTTTTTGAACAAAGGTCATTTTTTCCACCACCTCCAAATCACCCAAATTTTCTTTTACATGGTGACCCACATGTGCCAAACATGGCTATCAAAGCAAATTTGGAGAAAAAAAAATTACAATGCTCCCTTGAGGTATAGACCAATGTTTTGACCAGTCAGTCTAGAGGGCAGTATAAATTCAGAAAAATTAAAAAATATATAAAACCTTGTAAACCTAGCTTTGTTTGTGCAAGAGGTCATGTGTGAAAAAGTTGAGGTGATTTGAAGGTGGTCGAGAAAATCACCGCATTCCGGAGGGACCATTTGGTCTTAAATTAAACCAGTTTTTTTTAAAAGGTCATTCCACCACCTCCAAATCACCCAAATTTTCTTTTACATTGTGACCCACATGTGCCAAACATGGCTATCAAAGAAAATTTGGATTTTTTTTTACAATGCCCCCTTGAGGTATAGACCGATGTTTTGATTAGTCAGTCTATAGGGCAGTATAAATTCAAAAAAAAAATAAAAAAAACCTTGGAAACCTACCTTTGTTTGTGCAAGAGGTCATGTGTGCAAAAGTTGAGGTGATTTGCAGGTGGTCGAAAAAATCACCGCATTCAGGAGGGACCATTTGGTCTAACTTAAGCCTATTTCTAAACAAAGGCTATTTTTTCCACCACCTCCAAATCACCCAAATTTTCTTTTACATGGTGACCTACATGTGCCAAACATAGCTATCAAAGAAAATTTGTAAAAAAAGTTACAATGCCCCATTGAGGTATAGACCGATGTTTTGACCAGTCAGCCTAGAGGGCAGTATAAATTCAAAAAAATTAAAAAAATGTAAAACCTTGGAAACCTAGCTTTGATTGTGCAAGAGGTATTGTGTGCAAAAGTTGAGGTGATTTGGAGGTGATCGAAAAAATCACCGCATTCCGGAGGGACCATTTGGTCTTTAACTAAGCCAGTTTTTGAACAAAGATGATTTTTTGCACCACCTCCAAATCACCCAAATTTCCTTTTACATGGTGACCCACATGTGCCAAACATGGCTATCAAAGAAAATTTGTAAAAAAAATTACAATGCCCCCTTGAGGTATAGACTGATGTTTTGACCAGTCAGTCTAGAGGGCAGTATAAATTCAAAAAAATTAAAAAAATGTAAAACCTTGGAAACCTAGCTTTATTTGTGCAAGAGGTATTGTGTGCAAAAGTTGAGGTGATTTGGAGGTGATCAAAAAAATCACCGCATTCCGGAGGGACCATTTGGTCTTTTAACTTAAGCCAGTTTTTGAACAAACATGATTTTTTGCACCACCTCCAAATCACCCAAATTTCCTTTTACATGGTGACCCACATGTGCCAAACATGGCTATGAATGAAAATTTGGAAAAATATATTTTAAAATGCCCTTTTTGAGGTATAGGCTGATGTTTTGATCAGTCAGTCTATAGGGCAGTATAAATTCAAAAAAATAAAAAAAGAATATAAAATTTTGGAAACATAGCTTTGTTTGTGCAAGAGGCCATCTTTGCAAAAGTTGAGGTGATTTGGAGGTGGTAGAAAAAATCACCGCGTTCCGGAGGGACCATTTGGTCACTTAAGCCAGTTTTTGAACAAAGGTCATTTTTTCCACCACCTCTAAGTCACCCATTTTTTGTTTTACATGGTGACCCACATGTGCTAAACATGTCTATTAAAGAAAATTTGAAAAAAAAATTACAATGCCCCCTTGAGGTGTAGACCGATGTTTTGACCAGTCAGTCTATAGGGCAGTATAAATTCAAAAAAAAAGTAAAAAATATAAAACCTTGGAAACCTAGCTTTGATTGTGCAAGAGGTATTGTGTGCAAAAGTTGAGGTGATTTGGAGGTGATCGAAAAAATCACCGCATTCCGGAGGGACCATTTGGTCTTTAACTAAGCCAGGTTTTGAACAAAGATGATTTTTTGCACCACCTCCAAATCACCCAAATTTCCTTTTACATGGTGACCCACATGTGCCAAACATGGCTATCAAAGAAAATTTGTAAAAAAAATTACAATGCCCCCTTGAGGTATAGACTGATGTTTTGACCAGTCAGTCTAGAGGGCAGTATAAATTCAAAAAAATTAAAAAAAATGTAAAACCTTGGAAACCTAGCTTTATTTGTGCAAGAGGTATTGTGTGCAAAAGTTGAGGTGATTTGGAGGTGATCAAAAAAATCACCGCATTCCGGAGGGACCATTTGGTCTTTTAACTTAAGCCAGTTTTTGAACAAACATGATTTTTTGCACCACCTCCAAATCACCCAAATTTCCTTTTACATGGTGACCCACATGTGCCAAACATGGCTATGAATGAAAATTTGGAAAAATATATTTTAAAATGCCCTCTTTGAGGTATAGGCTGATGTTTTGATCAGTCAGTCTATAGGGCAGTATAAATTCAAAAAAATAAAAAAAGAATATAAAATTTTGGAAACATAGCTTTGTTTGTGCAAGAGGCCATCTTTGCAAAAGTTGAGGTGATTTGGAGGTGGTAGAAAAAATCACCGCATTCCGGAGGGACCATTTGGTCACTTAAGCCAGTTTTTGAACAAAGGTCATTTTTTCCACCACCTCTAAGTCACCCATTTTTTGTTTTACATGGTGACCCACATGTGCTAAACATGTCTATTAAAGAAAATTTGAAAAAAAATTACAATGCCCCCTTGAGGTGTAGACCGATGTTTTGACCAGTCAGTCTATAGGGCAGTATAAATTCAAAAAAAAGTAAAAAATATAAAACCTTGGAAACCTAGCTTTGTTTGTGCAAGAGGTCATGTGTGCAGAAATTGAGGTGATTTGGAGGTGGTCGAAAAAATCACCGCAGTCCGCAAGGACCATTTGGTCTGACTTAAGTCAGTTTTTGAACAAAGGTCAGTTTTTCACCACCTCCAAATCACCCAAATTTTCTTTTACATGGCAACCCACATGTGCTAAGCATGGCTATCCAAGAAAATTTGGAGAATTTTTTTACAATGCCCCCTTGAGGTATAGACCGATTTTTCACCAGTCAGTTTAGAGGGCAGTATAAATTCAAAAAAATTAAAAACAAATTAAAAAACCTTGTAAACCTAGCTTTGTTTGTGGAAGAGATCATGTGTGCAAAAGTTGAGGTGATTTGAAGGTGGTCGAAAAAATCACCGCATTCTAGAGGGACCATTTGGTTTAACTTAAGACAGTTTTTGAACAAAGGTCATTTTTTCCACCACCTCTAAATCACCCAAAATTTTCTTTTACATGGTGAACCACATGTGCCAAACATGACTATCAAAGAAAATTTGGAAAAATAAATTTTACAATGCCCCCTTGAGGTATAGACTGATGTTTTGACCAGTCAGTCTAGAGGGCAGTATAAATTCAAAAAAAATAAAAAAAATAAAAAACCTTGTAAACCTAGCTTTGTTTGCGTAAGAGGTCATGTGTGCAAAAGTTGAGGTGATTTGGAGGTGGTCAAAAAAATCACCACATTTCGGAGGGACCATTTGGTCTAACTTAAGTCAGTTTTTTAACAAAGGTCATTTTGTCCAACACCTCCAAATCACCCAAATTTATTTTACATGGTGGCCTACATGTGCCAAACATGCCTATCAAAGAAAATATAAACCATGTACAAGCCAGACCATTCGGGTCTGCCGGAGGGCAAGTCTGAAAGAGGTTTTCCTTCCTAGTCCCACCAAATGATTACAAATTTTATGCACACCCTACCATGACCATGGCATGCATGCATGACTTGACTGGGAGCAGAATTCATACACCACGGCCTCATTTTTGTTGAAATTCCATTAATATGCCATGTGTATTACATGTAAGTGAGCATGTGTAAAATTTATTAGGTGATTTGAAGAAGATCAAAACACAAGTCAATTGAAAAAAATTGTGTATTGCATGCAAGTGAGTATGTGTAAAATTTAGTACGTGTTTTGAAGAGGATCAAAACACATGTCGATTGCAAAAAAATGCCCACCTAACAGAGGCAGGAGAATTCTAACACCACGGCCTGCATACGACTAGGAACCCAACTGTTCATGGGCCAGGATGCAGGCCCGTGGTGCAGAATATCTCTGCTTCTGGTAGGCCCCACAGGGCAGAGGGGATGAGAGTTAGGCAATGTATTTCCTACATATGAGAGGAGCTCGTGTGGGGAGTCGTAGCCGGGTATATAAACCGGTGCGGCGTCCTCTTGCTTGGCGAGGTGGGACTAAACTCCCACCCGTGTTAACTCCCACCACCCCACAGGTGTGCCCTGCGCGGTTCTGCCTTGGGCCCAATTCGGATGGTTTGGCCCAGGGCAGCTTGACCCGCGCGCTGAAATAATTCACTATTTTAAATTCTTTGATTTGTTTCTGTTTTATATTCTCTTTTATTTCACTTCTTAAATCCAAATTTTCTTTTCTTTTTTATATTTCTAATATTTAAAATGTAATCTCTTTTTTTATATTATTTCTAAGAGTGTTTACTAAAATGAAAAAATCTTTCAGATTATGTTGTCTTTTATTTCATTTGTTCGTTCTTTTTTATATATATAATATTTACCAAATATAAATTAAAATGGTGTGTTTTATTTCACTTCTTCATTTAATTATTTCTTATATTTTTTATATTTGAAATATTTTTACTTTGTAAGATAAAATGTTGTGTTTTTTTTCACTTCTTCATTCTTTTCTTCTCTTCTTTATATTTGAAATACTTTTAAAATGTAAGATAATATGTTATCTTTTACTTCCCTTCTTCATTCTAATATATCTTATATTTTTTATATTTGAATTATTTTTTAAATGTAAGATAATATGTTGTCTTTCATTGCACTTATTCATTCATTTTTTCTTCTGTTTTCTAGATTCTTCTCTCTTCTTTCTTCTGACAGTTATTACTTTAAATAATATATGATATAATGTTATCTTTTATTTCACTTTTCATGTTTGTCCTTCCAAATTATAAATTTTCTTTTCTGTTCGATACTTGAAATATTTTTAAATCAAATCAACTTGGGACAATCGCAGGCATGCATCCACATGCACCATGTACTACAAGCATGTTTTCTTCTCGGTCTCACCAATTGAGACCAAACTTTATGCATTCCCTAGGATGACCATGGCAAGCATGCATGACAAGTATCATTCATTTCCGACACTCAATGCATTTTGTAGGGTTTTTCAAGCTATAAAACCCTAGAACACTGCCCCAACTTGATGCAACGTGCGTATTGTGTCCGAATTCGTGCAAACCTTGTCTGGGAGACCACATTGGCCATGCCCGCATGGTCCAAAAAGTTGGGGTAATCTCATGCATGCCTCCACATGCACCATGAACAAGCCGGACCATTCGGGTCAGCCAGAGGGCAAGTCTGAAAGAGGTTTTCCTTCCCGGTCCCACCAAATGACCGCAAACTTTATGCACACCCTACCATGACCATGGCATGCAAGCATGACTAGACTGAGACCAAAAGAGTATTACAAGCACGAGACGATATACCGTCTTAGGTGCGACTACATGGGGTATATATGAGGGCAATACATGAGAGTCATTGGAGGACAAGTAAACGAGTTGTACTCATACGCGTCGACGTCAACGCAAAGGCCCACACCGGTTGTACTACGTCTAGTCCAACACAATATAATTTGGATCACAATTTAACAATCTCCACCTTGATCCAAATTCCCTCCAGTAGTCGAAGAAAGTAAATAACTCCATCCAAATCAGCATAAACACCTTGTGCATCAAAGTCCATAGGACTAGTGAGAAACACCAACTAAGCCTGAGCAAAGCTCAAACTTATTGGTAGGAACTGGCTTTGTCATCATATCAGCAGGATTATCATGAGTACTTATCTTGCATACCTTCAAATTGCCTTCAGCAACAACATCTCGAATATAATGAAATCTAACATCAATGTGCTTTGTCCTCTCATGATACATTGGATTCTTTGTAAGATATATGGCACTTTGACTGTCAGAAAATATGGTAGGGCAAGATGAATCTCCACAAAGCTCAGTGTACAAAACCTCTCAACCAGATAGCTTCTTTGCATGCCTCAGAAATAGCCATATACTCGGCATCAGTAGTGGAACAAGCCACAATAGACTGCAAAGTTGCTCTCCAACTCACAACACAACCACCAATGGTGAAAACATAACCTGTGAGTGATCTTCTCTTATCCAAATCACCAGCAAAATCAGAATCAACAAAACCAACAAGTCCATCTCCAGTTTTCCCAAACTGTAAATAAGCATTAGAACTACCTCGCAGGTATCTGAAAATCCACTGAACTGCTTTCCAATGCTCTTTTCCAGGATTAGCCATGTATCTGACAACAGTCAATGCATATGATAAGTCAGGACGAGAATAAACCATGGCATACATAAGTGAACCAACTGCACTTGAATAGGAAACTTTAGACATGTACTCAATATCTTCATCTGACTTAGGACATAAAGCTGATGACAATTTGAAGTGTGCAGCTAACGGTGTACTCACCGGCTTGGCGTTATGCATATTAAAACGACGAAGAACTTTATCAATATATCCCTTCTGACTTACATATACTGTTCCAGACGGTCTATCTCTGGATATTTCCATGCCAAGAATTTTCTTTGCTGCACCCAAATCCTTCATCTCAAATTCATTACTCAATTGCTTCTTTAGTTCATTAATATCTAACATACTCTTTGCAGCAATTAGCATACCATCAACATAAAGGAGCAAATAAATAGTTGACCCTTTGACAGTTTTTAAATAAACACAACTATCATAATTAGACCTTTTGAAACCTTGAGAGAGCATAAAGGTGTCAAATCTCTTGTACCACGGTCTAGGGGATTGCTTCAATCCATAAAGAGATTTCTTTAACTTGCAGACAAGATTTTCTTTTCCAGGAATAATAAAACCTTTAGGTTGTTCTATATAAATATCCCCTTCTAATTCTCCGTGTAAGAATGCAGTTTTAACATCCAATTGTTCAAGCTCAAGATCATGCATGGCAACAATACTGAGTATAGTGCGAATAGAGCTATGCTTCACAACAGGAGAAAATACTTCGTTATAGTCAATACCTGGAATCTGGCTATAACCTTTAGCAACTAACCTTGCTTTATATCTTGTCTCATCATTAGGAGAAACACCTTCTTTCCTTGAAAACTCACTTGCAACGAATAGGTTTCTTCTCTCTAGGCAATTTTACTAAATCCCAAGTGCCATTTCTTTTCAAGTGATTCCATCTCATCATGCATAGCGGTCATCCACTTATTACTATCACCAGAAATAATAGCCTCGGCATATGAAGAAGGCTCAGCATTACCTTCAATTTCTTCTGCAACAGATAAAGCAAAAAAACAATATTGCACTCTTCAATTAACCTGTCAGGTTTATTAATACCCCGTCTAACTCTGTCACGTGCAAGAAACCAACTGGGTGGAATAATAGGCTGATTTGGAGTGGGAGTGACATGATCATCATCAACGACGGGTTCATCATGTGCATCAACAATTTCATTACCAGATGTATCACCTGTTTCAATAACATGCTCCACCTGAACAGTAGGCTGCTGAATAGTAGGCTGATGTTCACTCTCAACAGGAACGTCAGTGGATGGAACATCATGTAAAATAGCAGATTCATTAAAGATAACATTTCTGCTAATAACAACCTTCTGGGTTTCAGGATTCCACAATTTAAAACCTTTAACACCAGACTTATAACCAAGAAAGATGCACTTAACAGCCCTAGGCTCCAACTTTTCATTATCAACATGAGCATAAGCAGTGCAACCAAAAACTCTCAACTGTGAATAATCAGCAGGTGAACCAGACCATACATCAATTGGAGTTTTCTTATTAAGTGCAATAGATGGTGAACGGTTAATGAGATAACAAGCAGTGGAAGCGGCCTCAGCCCAAAAACGCCTATGCAAACCTGCTTTGGACAACATGCAACGGGCTCCGGAAATAATGGTCCTGTTCATACGCTCAGCAACACCGTTTTGTTGAGGAGTATAAGGAACGGTGTAATGTCTGACAATGCCTTCAGACTTGCAATAATTCTTAAATTGCTTAGAACATAATTCCATACCATTATCAGTGCGAAGTATCTTTACCTTCTTTTCAGTTTGCCTTTCAGTCATAATCTTCCACTCCATAAATGCCGAGAATGCTTCATATTTATGCTTTTCAAGAAATAAGGCCAAACTTTTCTCGAATAATCATCAATAATAGTCAGCATGTAACTTGCACCACCTAGTGACTTCTTGCAGATGGTCCCCATAAATCAGAATGAACATAATCAAGAATACCTTCAGTTGTATGGGTCGAAGTATTGAACTTCACCCTCTTGTGCTTGCCGAAGATACAATGCTCACAAAATTTCAATTTACCAGGTTCATATCCATCAAGAAGACCTCTCTTATTTAACTCTGCTAAACCAAGTTCACTCATATGTCCAAGACGCATATGCCAAAGGTTAGTAGCATCACAATCAGAATTCTTCGAAATAACTGGAGTAGCGTTACCTGAAACGGTAGAACCTCGAAGGTAGTAAAGACCATTGGTCGAACTTAAATCACCTTTCATCACAATAAGGGAACCTTTGGTGACTTTCAAAACACTATCTCCACCTGAATACTTGTAACCCTTTGCATCAAGGGCACTAACAGAGATAAGATTTCTCTTCATCTTCGGAATATACCGAACATCTGTCAAAGTTCTGATTGTACCATCAAACATCTTGATTCGAACGTAACCTATGCCTTCAATCTTGCATGGTGAATTATCAAAACCCAAAACGGAACCAGCAGAAGTAGTGGAATCAAAAGTATTAAACCAATCTCTATGTGGACACATATGAAAAGTGCATGCAGTGTCAAGTACCCACTCGTCATTGGTCTCAGCACATCCAGCAATAACAACAAGAGCATCATCGGAACTATCATCACGAGCAACGTTAGCAGAATTTTCACCTTGTTTGTTACCTTTCCTCTTTTCCTTATTCTGCAACTTGAAACATTCTGAGATGTCATGCCCGTCTCTCTTGCAATACCTGCAATACTTCTTGTCTCTGGATTGCGATCGGCCCTGTAGCCGTTTTTACTTTTGCCTCTGTTTCCATTATTGGAGTTCTTCTCCTTTGTCCTGCCACGAACAGATAATCCCTCGGCTTGGGATGAACTCGAACCATCATGAGGCAAGCTTCATAAACTTCATTAAGCGTGAGAGTATCACGACTGTATAATATGGTGTCTCTAAAATTTGTATAAGAACTTGGCAGTGAACAAATTAACATTAAAGCGGTATCTTCCTCTTCATACTTAACCTCCATTGCAGCTAGATCAGATATGATCTCTTTGGATTCTGTAATATGATTCAAAACATTACCTCCCTCGGGTAACCTGTGCAGGAATAATTTTTGCTTCAGATGCATCTTGCTGGTGAGATCTTTAGTCATGTAAATCCCTTCCAGCTTTAACCATAGAGCGGCGGCAGTTTTCTCGCTCAAAACTTCCTGCAAAATATTATTATGCAAATGGAGTTGAATTTGTGACAAAGCCTTACAATCAATTCTTTTCTCCTCATCAGTCCAGTCCTGAATCATTTGTTTCCCAAAACTATCCAGTGCTTCATCATAGTCGGACTATGCCAACAACGCCCGTATCTTGACTTGCCATAGGGTAAACCTTGTGTCACGGTCCAGCAGCGAAAAATCATACTTCATGGAAGCCATGAGTAGATAAATCTGTGCACACAAAGTAGTACAAGTCCAAATAAATAATCCTCGTAGAATTAATTTGCAGTGCAGACGAAAAAGTATTGAATAAATAGCACCTGGTAAGCCTCTGGTAGACGTAGCAATTGGAGGTGAACTAGTAGAGATAAACTAGTACTACTAGCCTTCACGTCATGTAGGAGTACTAGTGGAAGTAGCCTGGCAGCTATGGTTGATTCCTTCGGAGCAGCACATGGACGCTGCGTAATGGAGGAGCAGCGGCAGCAGAACAAGGAGACGCCTGTAGTAGCAGCAACTCGGCTGGACAAATTGCTCCTCGGGACTTGAAGCGTATCCAACAGCAAAAATAGGCTGCAGCGGAACAGCGGCTGCCAGCGATTTGACGGGGCGACGCGGTGGAAGTTGGACTCGGCCTCGAACGACTGCACGCGTAGGAATCCTGTCGGTCTCGGTGATTGCACGGTTGCAGCGGAAATTGATCTCGCTCGGATTGGCGGATCGACAGGTCTCGTGCGGCCGCGCGCACAAACGCAACCCTAACTCTTGTCTAAAAAAAAATCTCGTATATGTAAACTTGGCTTTGTATACCACTTGTTAGATAATAACGAGAAATAAACGAGACTGAGAGACACGGATTTTTACGTGGAAACCCTTGCGGGAGAAAATCACAGATGCACGAAGGCGCAATCACTATGAGGAGGAGTATTACAAGCACGAGACGACATGCCATCTTAGGTGCGACTACACGGGGTATATATGAGGGCAATACATGAGAGTCCTTGGAGGACAAGTAAACGAGTTGTACTCGTATGCGTCGACGTCAACGCAAAGGCCCACACCGGTTGTACTACGTCTAGTCCAACACAGTATAATTTGGATCATAATTTAACAAAAAGGGGAGTTTGACATCAGAGCATTCTACTATATGCTCAAGTCGTACCAAATGCAGATTTTGCTCTCACTAGTACTTATTATACACTAGGATGGCCACAGGCGGAGCTCCCGGTAGGGCGAGGTGTGGCGCTCGCCCTACCTTGATTTGGAGCGGAATTTTTTATATAGGTATACGTATATGTAATGTATACGTATAGAATCCATCGATGAAAAGTCACGAGAAGACTTCTCGACCTGCAGACTCCGGTGAACGGTCAATCCTCTGTTCCTCGCTTCAGAGTTCACACGAGAGAGGAGGAACCCTAGCCGTCTAGCCGGATCATTCACGGAGTGACTACCGCGTGTTCCCCTTCCCGGTGGCCAGCAGCAGCGGCTCCCGTTCCCGGCGGCAAGCAGCAGCGGCTCCCGTTCCCGACAGCAAGCAGTAGCAGCCAGCAGGAGCGCGCGCACGGGGCCTGTGCTGGCGCCCAGCAGGACTGCAGTCCGCGTGTGGGCGGCGCCGCGGCGTGCAGGCTTGGCGTGAGGCCTGCAGCCAGCAGTAGCGACAACCGGCATTCTGATGAAGATGGACAGGAAGAGAAAAAGGCTCCCAAAGACGAATGGGAGAGGTATGTTTCTGAATTTTAGTGTCATTTTCAGAGAATGACTTAGCAATCTATAATCCACTGATTTTAGTGAGATTTTGTGTGATGGATTGCAGATTTGACAAGACATTTTGAGAACAACACGTGAGGATTTCAAAACTCAAAAGGCAAGTTTTAAAAGTAAAGTAACAACTTACAACAAAGGTTCGCTAGAGAAGTATGAAACTCGTGTGGATAGATCTTTGGGCATTGCAAGTTATCAAGCATTACAAGGTGAACCATTTCCTGGACATGATGAATCCACTTCTTCTTTGAACAACGGGAATTTTTTAGAGTTACTTGATTGGGTCAAAGAAAGGTACCCGTAAGTGAAGCTTGCATTTGATGAACTATGTCCTAAAGATGCCAAAATGACTTTTGGAACCATTAAAAAAACTTCCTAAGCATTGTGCAATGGCAGTCACCAAATCAATCAAAGAAGAGATGGAGAGTGTGTTACAATGAGCTTGGGATATTCAAAAGTCTAGATCTTGGTAAAATTAAAGAAGACTTTCAAAAGAAGGGTAGGGCACTGCCATTTCCTTGGCTTCTAGGCGCCATTAAAGCTTCATTATTGATTGATATGTTTTAGGTTGTTCTTCTATTTAGAGAAACATGTTTACATTTTCTTTGTATTTGGTTATTCTGTTTAGGATCATTTAAAAATATTAGTATACACTGTCTGTCAGTATGTGTTACTATGTGGGTTTTGCATAAAAAGAAAGTTGTGCTTCAGAATTCGCCCCACCTTATTTTTCTTTCGTCCTCCGCCACTGAGGATGGCTTGTAGTATCGGAGCACTAAACAAGCAGTTTTGAATGGAAAGAGCATGCTTTGATTCTGAAAATATACAAAGGAACCAACCGGCGGTTTATATTAGTACGGTGGTCACCGTCATGTCTCGTTAATTGAGGTTTTAAGAAGAGCCACATCACGTTCATTGCATAGAATAGGGGCTGCTTACCGGATATGTGTGATCCTCCCTCATGCGTGGATATCTTGGAAACATCAAACCGCCATTTCGCAGTCACGAGAATGGGCAGCAGAGGACATTTGGTACATCGAGACGCCATTTCGCGGTCATAAGAATGGGAAAACCGCATTAGGTACAGCAAACACAATGATAATCTCGGTGGAGGCCCTTCCAAATCGTCTTGCGGATCACTCAACGGGCAACGTCACATTCACAAGTAAGCACAAAAACGCACCCTCTAGCGCTTTGAACTATCTAATAGCCAATCGTCTCTTGGCTTAGCTAGCATAGCAATTTTTTATGCCAAGTAGAGTGGTCATCTGTGAGTTTGTCACTGGACAGATAAGAGAAGATTTCTTTACCTTCCATCAAGAGAATAACTTGCAAAAACAATGGAGATCTGGTAAGGTAAAGCAGAACTAGGATTTACATGCTTTTACCATCAGTCCATTTTTTATTTCTGGGGGGCTCCCCTTCTTCTTTGTTGCTAAGTTAAGGTCTTGACTGGACACATTCCTATAATTGACCACAAAGAGACATAGTTCCAACAGGATGCAGTCTTTCTCCTGTACTTTTTACTTGTTGAAGATTCGTTGGTCATAAATGAATGGAACATATATCTCTTCACCTTGCAGATAAAAAGAACTTCTCTTAGCTGGCATTCCTCTCAAAGTTAATGTACAGCCAATCCACACGTTTTGTCTATTCAAGTGTTTGTGCAAGTTTATCAACTTCAGCAAGCAGTTGGTGTGATGTGCAAGTTTATCAACTTCAGCAAGCACATTATGTACAGGGTACAGAACAAACAGGAGCAGCAACAGCAAAGGGAGCGAAAACGGACCGTACACATGCCTCGCTTCGGAATGGTTAGCAATTGAACAGCAGCAGTAAGCTAGATTAATTGGGGGCCTGTTGACAGCAGTGCGAGGCTACGATGAGACAGAGACATAATGAGCTCAACTAGCTTGCAGTACCAACTCTGGATTATTTTCAGGCAACATACGATGTAGTTGCGGTGTAACAAGAGCATTTGCTCTAAAAGTTGGACCACCAGTAGTCCTTAATGGCCACATAGTCCATTGATAAATCAAATTATTTTATGAAATAATATTCATATTCATTAAATTTGCCATGGATAAATATCTGAAAATGAACCACATATTTGGGGGCTCAAATTTATTTCATGTCAAGAGTTTTTGTACTCAAACTTCCAACTATTATTATCCTAATTATTGAATTGTATGTCCCTGCCACTTTGCAAAAGTTCAAATGGTAGCAATTAAAATGATAAGCTGATATGGAAGGAAGAAAAATGATGGCATCGACTTTCTTAATTTCCATATAATCTTATATTTACTAATTGAAGGCACCATTCAAGCCTCCACGTTAATCCTAAAAAACTCCAACAATAACCGTTAGATTTTAATTTTACATCTAAGATTAAAAGAAAATCTGTGTACCGCAAATAAGAAGATCAATAGAAAATCTGCGTACGTCAAACTCTAGAGTCCTGGACGCCTACAACTTTCAAGCGATAGTGCTTCTTCCAAATTTGAAGGAAAAAATATGACATGGTCTATTCCATCCCATAGATGATTCACCATAGAGTTCATATATAATACTCCTATAGATGGAAGCGTGCAAAGTTAAATGTCCCAAAGTCTAAGACGTCAGGGCATGCACAACCGAGCCATCAATCACAAATCAATCAAGCGTTCTCTTTTATCTACATGCATGTCACTATACATTTAAAAAAAAAATCACTACGTACACACCTACCAGTGCATACATGTGCATACTTCCCCAAGCTCCTTTTCTTCATTTCCATATAATTTAACTAATCAGCATAAATGAAAGATCCACAGAGCTGAGACTAGTAGTTTACAACAAAAGTCATTAGACAGAAAAAGAATGCCATCACCTTCAGTTTCACAACTACTGAAGAAAAAGCTAGACCTCATAGATGAAACAGGCCCAACAAAATAACCAATATACAATACATGCTAGGGGTCATTTGTCCTTTAATCATCCGCTGATGAGCTCGGCGATGGCCGGTCTCACGGGGAGCACCGGCGCGATGGGGCCGGGCTTCCGGATGGCGTCCGAGAGCAGCGAGGCGGGCACGTAGAGCGTGTCCGACACGTCCTCCAGCTGCATCTTGTTGGCCGCCGCCGACGACAGCTGCACCACCTTTGGCCCCACCGCTCACGGGGCCCTGGTCGGCATTCAATCGAGTTTCATGGGGAGGGCTCTCTTACAGTTACGACTCATGGATGTATGCATGTATGTGCTCCATGCTTTGGGTTAACTCACATTTATTGACTCACGGGTTGGTCGTCCCGGGAGCGACGAACGGTTCAAACCTGGCTTGTGGGGTGGAAAGCATGGAGGAGAATGTCACTGTTTCGGTGGAAGTGTCTATCACAACGACGTCGCCATATCATCGGAGGAAAGTTCCGGCGCATGTGCACTCTCCCGTTTCGTAAAAAAAGGATGAACTGCAGAAAATTAAGACATTGGTGTAACTAATCAATTCCTTTTAGAGTACCGTTAATTGTATGTCATGTATGCTGCACTCTCTGTCTCAGTATCTAATGGCGAATGACGAAAAAAATAATCATATGCATAAACTTTGGCTCGTGGGGTGGAAAGCTGGGGAAGGATGGAAACACCACTGTTTGGGTGAATTCTAGCATAACGACATTGCCGTAGCATAGCAGGAAACACTAGGCAATTCTAGCATGACGATAGCTAGTATTATGGTTCATTGAGACATTTGTTTAACTAAGTAATTCATTTGATGCAAAAAAAAATAATTACTTTTGTCACATATGATATTTTCTAAATTCCGTTCAACATGTACAACAGTGGCGGAGGACTCCAGTGGGCAAGGTATGGCGGCTGCCATACCTTAATTTTGAGCAAAAAAAAAAATTCTATACCTATGCATCGATCGCCTCAGCTATCTCTCATTCGTTTGACCGGTGTCAGAAAATGCCACAAAGAGAAAGAGGTCGCTGCTGGCTGACTGTGTTGGGCTAGCACACCGGTCGAGAGTTGGGACATCAAGTGGTCAGGTTCGATCGAGCGCCCAGGCACAAAGCAGAGACGCACACGAACACCGCACACGACCATTGCACGCACAAAACAAACCAAAAGCTGCAGCGCGTTGGCGGCGGCTGACCGTGGAAAGCTTCGCTATATTTATCGATAATATATGTTTAGGTTGTTTCCCAATTTAATCAGGGTACCTAAAAAAAGGTGGCACTAGTCACTTTTCATACGGACCATCAGATCTTTCCAATAGTCCAAAATAGATTGCGCATTGTTCATCTTCTTCCTTCTTCGTCCTCACGACCCCTCCCCCCCCCCCCCCCCCCACAGGCTGCCCCACACTAACCGCTAACCTCCATCACCCGCGGCCTGCGGGCACTACTGTGCACCGCCTTGCCGGCCCGTCCTCCCCTCAACCCCCTCCAACTGCTGTTGCTGCCTGCCACCCCAGCCATCCCTCTTAAGTGGTGTCGCACCAATGAAGAACTCTTGTGTGATCCCTTGCACCGTCTCCCTCCCCCCTCCCACACCTAAAGATAGATAATGGGGCAATCGCTTCCCCACCTAAGATAGATAGTGGGGCAAAGGCTTCCCCCTGAAATAGACAGTTGGTCTGCCCCTTCTCTGGCGAGCTCGGATGAACTAGAAAAAGTGATTGACGCGAAGAAATTTTTCCTCAACCAGCCAAACTCAACAAAACTTCAGGCACCTGAGATATAGCAAAATTGACCGACTCATATCTACATTTTCATTTTATTTGGCTATTTGTTTGTATTGTGTATTGACTCTTCGATTTGAAAAAAATATATTTGCTTAATACTTCGCCCCACCTTAATTTTTTTCGTCCTCTACCTCTGATGTAAAACGCGGTGGCAGCGATTAAGCGCCAGATGAGCATGCCCAAAACTAAGCCGCAGAGAAGGGAAATACAAACGGCGGCATTGTCACGAAAGAGTATTATTGTTGAGAAAGGATATGATGAAGCAGCTTAACGAGTTATATTTGCGGTGTTTATTTAATTAATTATGAATTGCATAATCTGTAACACTTAATTTCAAATAATTTTGCTTCATATCTTGGTGACGAACTTTGCCATTACGAAGTGCTAAAAAATTGTTCTTGACTGCAAAAAATCTAAAAACAGATGAAAGAAAGATAATAAATGTTTATATCACCACCCATGTGTGAATAGATCTATATACGTTGTATTAAACGTTTTTACTTATCAATAAGGTATTCTTAGCTATATTTTAAGTCTAACTTGTTGAATGACCTACATATGCATGTAATGTTAAGTTACATATATACTCCCTCCGTCCCAAAATAAGTGTCTCAACTTTGTATTAACTCTAATACAAAGTTGTACTAAGTTTGAGACACTTATTTTGAGATGGAGGGAGTATCATTCAATTCTAGTACTAATTATTGAAAATACATTTATCTTGACCAAAGCGATAACTATATTTCGTTACTTTTTATATTTTTAAATATTGTTTGAGATACTATTTTTGCTAAGATAATATTAACTATAAATCTTAGAAAAATAAAATTATGCCACTACTCAACAATTAGCATCTATCCATTAGTGTGCTTATTTTTATGGTATTTATCTGTAGTTTCTTAAATATCCAAAAGAAAAACTTGA
Organism: Triticum timopheevii; assembly: GCA_963921465.1. Taxonomy (NCBI): domain Eukaryota; kingdom Viridiplantae; phylum Streptophyta; class Magnoliopsida; order Poales; family Poaceae; genus Triticum; species Triticum timopheevii. Next base: position 48,061,159 of record OY997274.1, on the reverse strand, counting down.
TAAAGTGCTTTAGAGTGTATGAATAAAATAAATAATATGCTAGATGATTCAAGAGTGTAATAGTATCAACTATAAAGTATAGGTAACGAAATTGTGAATTCAAAAGTGCGAGTGGTGTCACCAAATACTATGTTTAAACATCAGTTTTGAGCATCAAACGCGTCTGGAAGATTGCAAGATGCTTACTGTATAGAGCAGAACACATAAAAATGGTAAATCATCAAACAGTTAAGCAAGATGTGCAATGAATGACTGGCGTCTGGGCCATGTGAGGAACAACGGGTACACATTGAATAAAAATGGGACCCACAAAACATGATTTCTTTTCATTCCGATTCTGGTTTTCCCCAAAGGGGCAACAAAATCCGGTTTCCATAAATCTCGGGAATTCCAGATTTTCATCGGCCAAATTTTCAAAGGAATTTTGAATTAAAAAGTAATTAGCATCAAAATATATTACATGTAACCCATTTATATACAACACATTCTTTCTGTTCTAGTGGGCATCAAGCGTCGTAACCATCAATAGGTGGCAATCTCGAGTCGATGACACCGCACCATGACCAATAATTTTTTTACAGAGCTTGAATAACGCAAAACCCAGTAGTTCAAAAATTGTTGAGTCGATCCTGTGACGTCCACACAATAGGTCGCAAACCTTACGCTAGTTCAAATGCTTGGTTGCTGTAATTTATGCATAGCAACCTATTTGAGTATTATTCTGTCATATGAATACAAAAACTTCTAACTTTTTATGTCCATTTTTTTAGGGACACCAAAATTTTTCGATAACTAGTCGGTCATAAAAAATTATGACGATGAAAACTAATGCCCCTATCAACCCGTAGCTCCCGATTCCTACAAAGCTTGGATAGTTTAAGGTGCGAGGACACATTGTCTTCCCTTAAGTCAAAATTGTTTCAACTTTGACTGGGTTTACAAGAAAAAAAAAACCTTGTGTCATGACCATGAGCAAATTTGGTTGCCACCTGCCTTCACCGACATCGCCTCTCTACTCGCTAGATTCGATCAAGCTTGAGCCGGAGAGATATGCGTGGATCAAAGCTCAACTGCGGGGTAGAGCCAAAAAGAGTCAAGATGTAGCTATAGTCACTGACATGTCTGGGATAGTTGTCAAGTTCTACATCAAATGAAAAAATTAACATATTGCAACTTTTAGGTAGGTCTTACCCCCAGAGTCCAGGGTATATTTGTTAAAAAAACCCTAGAATTTTTCTAGTTGCGTTACCTCAACTTCAATACATCAGAACATGTTTCGTGTTGATCCTTGCCGAAGGCCGTGGGGAAGACATCGCCCTCCATCTATAGACTATTAAAAATTCGAATGATTCTAAATACACGCGTCGAACAAATCACAGTTTCAAATACCACCTAGGACCGCAGCAAGTTTAGCATTAATTCAACTTTAAGTTGCGTATAAATGGAATCTTCAGTATACATTGCACCAAGGTTTTTCAGCAAAACGACCTTGCAGATTGTCCGTTGTCGTCTCTGCGTTCCTTGTGCGTGTCTCACACTCTCCTTTGTGTTGCAAGTTCACAGTGAGCGCTCATGCATCGACGCCGCCGCTAAGCACACCGAGGACGCCAGCAGCAAAGGCTGTGGGGCGTACGTGCATGGCCACTTGTGCGTGTGCCGCCCGTTTGGCGAGCGTACGCGCGCCGGCTCGCTCGGCGCCAGACAAGAGCGCCCGGTGCGCCTTCCTCCCGCACTCGCTCGACGGCCGGGCGTGGCACGCACGCAAGCGCCTCTCGGTCTTCGTTTCTGCTGCGGTGCTCCCCCCTGACTGAACGCTCGGCGCGTGAAACACAAGGACGACTGAGATCTGTCAAAAACAATTCGTGAAGAGGGGCACGATCGCCTTTTTCATGCCCGCGTAGATATTAGAGCACGCGTAGAGGCCTTTACAAGCCCGCACTGGTCCGATTACTTTTGTACGCTGAGGGTATACATGTATTGTACGTGGGCGTTTCGTTTTCCCTTCTCACGTGCCCCTTGTCACGTGCGGCGGTCGTGGGCTAACACGGGCCACGCCACTCACGAAAAATTCCAAAAACGTCCCATCCGATAAGAGGGGGGGGGGGGGGGGGGACCACCACTGGCCGCATCCCCCCACCATTTCCCCCCAAATCGGCTCACTCCCTTCCTCCTTGGCGCATCGTCTCCCTCGTATCCATTGCCCCGCCACAACACCTACTCGCTCAACCCCACCGCCTCCCTCTCTCCGGCGGGTGCTCTTAGGCTTCAATGGAGCAAGGTCGTGGCGCTGTTGCTGCTGTGCACGGAGCTGTGGTCGAGGCCGCGAACACCGCGGCAGATGCCGTCCAAGAAGTGGTCGCCGTCGGCGGTTCGGGAGATGCTGCACCCGCAGTCGGTGGATCGGTCGCTGCGGCGGTGGATCTGGTGGAGCAGGGGGTGGTGGGCTCGGACTCCATCGTGCCGGACCTGGTGATGACGGCGTCTGGCGGCGCACTAGATGTAGGTGCGGAGGCGAGCGACAAGCAGGTGGTGGATGTGGTAATGCTTCTCGTTCCCCTCCTTTCATTGTTGTAGTTGATAAGCAGAAGATTTAGTAGATAGGGTTTTTTATAGTAGATTTGTGATTGAATGTGGCACCCCCCTCTGTTTGTTAGGGTTTTTTGATTGAATGGGGAACCCCATTTCAGAGTTAGGGTTTTTTGTAGTTGATTCGTGCTTGAATGCTAGAGATCATAATGAGAGTTAGGTTATTTATATTAGAATCTAGATTGCCGCATGTGCTCAGATTTTGTTCTGTGTTGTATATGTTGTTACATTTGTTATGCATATTTTCTTAGTGGGCCACGACAGGGGCTGAGCAGCCACCCAGTGTATCTATTAAAATTGATATTGTACAAATGAGGTTAAAATCCTACTTCCTTCATTTGAATTCTATCAATTAATTGTTAAAATGAACACAGTATGTTTAACTAGTGCGCAATTTCAAAATAGTTAGGAGCTTCACTTCATTATCCATAAACTAAAATTGTAGGTAGGTTTATTTTTGATCTCTAGGATTGTTGTACTTATAAAGTCAACCATAAGTAGGTTTGCTAGACATGCAACTATGCCAGATAACCAAGTCATATTAAATTGTTGTTGCATAACTCCATGACTCCATGCATGAATGTCATATGAAATAGTTTCAGACCTAGCACCAAAAATTGCACAAAGATTTCCTTTCCTGAAGCTCATGGCATTACAATACCATCCAATATAAGGTTCAGAGAATAGGGCAGCTGATGCAACACTATGTACATTACATGAGCCAGATGAACTAAATGCAATTACTTGTTGTCAACCACAATGGCTCACTGATATAGTTGCAGGGTACATCAAAGAATGTACTACCTTCGTTGGCAGATCTGAGCACTCACAATATTAGTGTTGGTGCCCAGTCTGGCATTATAGTTTGAAGGACCACGGTCAGCATGACCTAAAATTTTAGTTTGACCAAGCTATCATTGTAGAATGCTTGACCTTTGGATACAGTTTAATTTAAGGTCAAAGTATCATTTTAGGTTATTAGAAGCACATTGCAGATTGCTTGACCTTTGCATACTGTTATGTAGCTAGTAGTATAATTGAATTACTTATATTGCAGAAAGAGGAAGCTGCTGGCACCAAGAGGAAGCTGGTCATCGCTGGGTTCAACGACCCACCTGATTCTAACGACGACAAGGAGGTAACCCCAAGTTGTTTTTTGTCTATTTATTAATCTGTGTGAGATGTTGTTTGTTGATGATGCCCTATATGAATGCCTCTAAATAGAAATGTTATGTAGTTTATTCATTGATATCATAAAGTTGTGTTGTTTGGTCATTAATTATCTCTAAATGGCATATTTGTGGTCTTTGTTCATGAAACCATATCTGAATGCATATAAATGGAAATATTGTGTTGTTTGTCCATTAAATTATTCTACAATGGAAAGTTTTGTTATACTTTCAAGTAATTCCTCTGAAAGTTGTGTTGTTTGTGCATTAATTAGCTGTAAATGGGATATGTGTGATGTTTTTTCATGAAACCATATATGAATGCATATACATGGAACTATTCTGTTGTTTTTTCATTAAATTCTCTTAAATGGAACTATTCTGTTGTTTGTGCATTAATTAGCTATAAATGGGCTATTATGTTAGTTTGTTCATTAAATTCGTATAAATGGCAATTATCTGATGTTTGTTAATTACATTACTGTAAATGGGAAGTATGTATTTATGCAAATCATAAGTATGTGCAGTACAACTCTGGAGATGAGGTGGAAGAGTGGGACCAAAAGTCCTTCATTGAGCATGAAGCCAAGAAGATCATGGAGAAGGGGAAGGCGGCGTACTACAAGTGGGGCAAGTTCAGGTGCCCATACTGCACCACTAAGCCAATTCCCAAGGATGGGTTGTATGAGCACCTTATGTCGCATGCACGCGGTTTAGCGACAAGTGGGAGCGACGTGAAGATCAGGGCAGAGCATGCGGCCCTCCTGAAGGCTATGGGTCCCATCTAGTCACCCTTTGTGAAGCTGGTAGTGGTAGTAATCATCAATATAGTTGATGATGTTTTACTTTTGCGCTAGTATGGTTGTGAACTATGAATCTGGAAGGTGGAAGTGGTTGTGAACTATCTGAAGGTTGTAGTATGGCAGACTCTTAAGTAGTATGGCAGACTCGTAAGTAATCCAGTATGTCTCTGAAATATATCAACTGTCTAGATGCAGGTCAGCTATGCTTTGTTGCAGTGTTTATATTCTGATGCTGCAATGATCACAGTAGGTGCTTCAATTTTGCTTGACTGATGAGACATGCTGCATATAGTGGGCATGTGCTTGGAAATGGTGTGTACAAAGAACAACAGTGGAATGAATATTTAAGGGATTTTTGTAATAAAGGAGCAAAATACAAGAAAAGAAATTATCCTAATTATTTGAATTTGTAAACTACAAGTGATTTATAAGAAAAAGAACGAGTAAATGTTAGAAAGAAAAAGTAGTGTTTGCAAAATATAACGATTGAATTAGCATGGAATTTTGTTGTCGATGTTTTCACATTTATTTGTCCTACCATTACAAATGTTTTTTTATAAAGAACTACACAAGCCTTATCTACATTGGATAGAAAGTGAAATACATGGACTTGGTCTTTTCATAAGTTAGCATGATTGAATCTTCCATTACAAATATATTATAAAAAATAGAAAGTGTTGAAAAACTTTTTTTGTCAATGTTCTTAAGTTTGCATGATTGAATATTCCATTTCAAATATATTATAAAAAAATAGAAAATGCTAAAAATCTTTTTTTGTCAATGTTCATAAGTTAGCATGATTGAATATTCCATTTCAAATATATTTTTAAAATTAGAAAATGTTGAAAATATTTTTTTGTCAATGTTCATAAGTTAGCATGATTTGTAGGTGGTCGAAAAAATTATCGCATTCCGGAGGGACCACTTGGTCTAACATAAGCCAGTTTTTGAACAAAGGTCATTTTTTCCACCACCTCCAAATCACCCAAATTTTCTTTTACATGGTGACCCACATGTGCCAAACATGGCTATCAAAGCAAATTTGGAGAAATAAAATTACAATGCTCCCTTGAGGTATAGACCAATGTTTTGACCAGTCAGTCTAGAGGGCAGTATAAATTCAGAAAAATTAAAAAATATATAAAACCTTGTAAACCTAGCTTTGTTTGTGCAAGAGGTCATGTGTGAAAAAGTTGAGGTGATTTGAAGGTGGTCGAGAAAATCACCGCATTCCGGAGGGACCATTTGGTCTTAAATTAAACAAGTTTTTTTTAAAAGGTCATTTTTTCCACCACCTCCAAATCACCCAAATTTTCTTTTACATTGTGACCCACATGTGCCAAACATGGCTATCAAAGAAAATTTGGATTTTTTTTACAATGCCCCCTTGAGGTATAGACCGATGTTTTGATTAGTCAGTCTATAGGGCAGTATAAATTCAAAAAAAAATAAAAAAAAACTTGGAAACCTACCTTTGTTTGTGCAAGAGGTCATGTGTGCAAAAGTTGAGGTGATTTGCAGGTGGTCGAAAAAATCACCGCATTCAGGAGGGACCATTTGGTCTAACTTAAGCCTGTTTCTAAACAAAGGCTATTTTTTCCACCACCTCCAAATCACCCAAAGTTTTTTTTACATGGTGACCTACATGTGCCAAACATAGCTATCAAAGAAAATTTGTAAAAAAAATTACAATGCCCCATTGAGGTATAGACCGATGTTTTGACCAATCAGCCTAGAGGGCAGTATAAATTCAAAAAAATTAAAAAAATGTAAAACCTTGGAAACCTAGCTTTGATTGTGCAAGAGGTATTGTGTGCAAAAGTTGAGGTGATTTGGAGGTGATCGAAAAAATCACCGCATTCCGGAGGGACCATTTGGTCTTTAACTAAGCCAGTTTTTGAACAAAGATGATTTTTTGCACCACCTCCAAATCACCCAAATTTCCTTTTACATGGTGACCCACATGTGCCAAACATGGCTATCAAAGAAAATTTGTAAAAAAAAATTACAATGCCCCCTTGAGGTATAGACTGATGTTTTGACCAGTCAGTCTAGAGGGCAGTATAAATTCAAAAAAATTAAAAAAAAATGTAAAACCTTGGAAACCTAGCTTTATTTGTGCAAGAGGTATTGTGTGCAAAAGTTGAGGTGATTTGGAGGTGATCAAAAAAATCACCGCATTCCGGAGGGACCATTTGGTCTTTTAACTTAAGCCAGTTTTTGAACAAACATGATTTTTTGCACCACCTCCAAATCACCCAAATTTCCTTTTACATGGTGACCCACATGTGCCAAACATGGCTATGAATGAAAATTTGGAAAAATATATTTTAAAATGCCCTCTTTGAGGTATAGGATGATGTTTTGATCAGTCAGTCTATAGGGCAGTATAAATTCAAAAAAATAAAAAAAGAATATAAAATTTTGGAAACATAGCTTTGTTTGTGCAAGAGGCCATCTTTGCAAAAGTTGAGGTGATTTGGAGGTGGTAGAAAAAATCACCGCATTCCGGAGGGACCATTTGGTCACTTAAGCCAGTTTTTGAACAAAGGTCATTTTTTCCACCACCTCTAAGTCACCCATTTTTTGTTTTACATGGTGACCCACATGTGCTAAACATGTCTATTAAAGAAAATTTGAAAAAAAATTACAATGCCCCCTTGAGGTGTAGACCGATGTTTTGACCAGTCAGTCTATAGGGCAGTATAAATTCAAAAAAAAAGTAAAAAATATAAAACCTTGGAAACCTAGCTTTGTTTGTGCAAGAGGTCATGTGTGCAGAAATTGAGGTGATTTGGAGGTGGTCGAAAAAATCACCGCAGTCCGCAAGGTCCATTTGGTCTGACTTAAGTCAGTTTTTGAACAAAGGTCATTTTTTCACCACCTCCAAATCACCCAAATTTTCTTTTACATGGCAACCCACATGTGCTAAGCATGGCTATCCAAGAAAATTTGGAGAATTTTTTTACAATGCCCCCTTGAGGTATAGACCGATTTTTCACCAGTCAGTTTAGAGGGCAGTATAAATTCAAAAAAATTAAAAACAAATTAAAAAACCTTGTAAACCTAGCTTTGTTTGTGGAAGAGATCATGTGTGCAAAAGTTGAGGTGATTTGAAGGTGGTCGAAAAAATCACCGCATTCTAGAGGGACCATTTGGTTTAACTTAAGACAGTTTTTGAACAAAGGTCATTTTTTCCACCACCTCTAAATCACCCAAAATTTTCTTTTACATGGTGAACCACATGTGCCAAACATGACTATCAAAGAAAATTTGGAAAAATAAATTTTAGAATGCCCCCTTGAGGTATAGACTGATGTTTTGACCAGTCAGTCTAGAGGGCAGTATAAATTCAAAAAAAATAAAAAAATAAATAAAACCTTGTAAACCTAGCTTTGTTTGCGTAAGAGGTCATGTGTGCAAAAGTTGAGGTGATTTGGAGGTGGTCGAAAAAATCACCACATTTCGGAGGGACCATTTGGTCTAACTTAAGTCAGTTTTTTAACAAAGGTCATTTTGTCCAACACCTCCAAATCACCCAAATTTATTTTACATGGTGACCTACATATGCCAAACATGCCTATCAAAGAAAATATAAACCATGTACAAGCCAGACCATTCGGGTCTGCCGGAGGGCAAGTCTGAAAGAGGTTTTCCTTCCTAGTCCCACCAAATGATTACAAATTTTATGCACACCCTACCATGACCATGGCATGCATGCATGACTTGACTGGGAGCAGAATTCATACACCACGGCCTCATTTTTGTTGAAATTCTATTAATATGCCATGTGTATTACATGTAAGTGAGCATGTGTAAAATTTATTAGGTGATTTGAAGAAGATCAAAACACAAGTCAATTGAAAAAAATTGTGTATTGCATGCAAGTGAGTATGTGTAAAATTTAGTACGTGTTTTGAAGAGGATCAAAACACATGTCGATTGCAAAAAAATGCCCACCTAACAGAGGCAGGAGAATTCTAACACCACGGCCTGCATACGACTAGGAACCCAACTGTTCATGGGCCAGGATGCAGGCCCATGGTGCAGAATATCTCTGCTTCTGGTAGGCCCCACAGGGCAGAGGGGATGAGAGTTAGGCAATGTATTTCCTACATATGAGAGGAGCTCGTGTGGGGAGTCGTAGCCGGGTATATAAACCGGTGCGGCGTCCTCTTGCTTGGCGAGGTGGGACTAAACTCCCACCCGTGTTAACTCCCACCACCCCACAGGTGTGCCCTGCGCGGTTCTGCCTTGGGCCCAATTCGGATGGTTTGGCCCAGGGCAGCTTGACCCGCGCGCTGAAATAATTCACTATTTTAAATTCTTTGATTTGTTTCTGTTTTATATTCTCTTTTATTTCACTTCTTAAATCCAAATTTTCTTTTCTTTTTTATATTTCTAATATTTAAAATGTAATCTCTTTTTTTATATTATTTCTAAGAGTGTTTACTAAAATGAAAAAATCTTTCAGATTATGTTGTCTTTTATTTCATTTGTTTGTTCTTTTATATATATATAATATTTACAAAATATAAATTAAAATGGTGTGTTTTATTTCACTTCTTTATTTAATTATTTCTTATCTTTTTTATATTTGAAATATTTTTACTTTGTAAGATAAAATGTTGTGTTTTTTTCACTTCTTCATTCTTTTCTTCTCTTCTTTATATTTGAAATACTTTTAAAATGTAAGATAATATGTTATCTTTTACTTCCCTTCTTCATTCTAATATATCTTATATTTTTTATATTTGAATTATTTTTTAAATGTAAGATAATATGTTGTCTTTCATTGCACTTATTCATTCATTTTTTTCTTCTGTTTTCTAGATTCTTCTCTCTTCTTTCTTCTGACAGTTATTACTTTAAATAATATATGATATAATGTTGTCTTTTATTTCACTTTTCATGTTTGTCCTTCCTAATTATAAATTTTCTTTTCTGTTTGATACTTGAAATATTTTTAAATCAAATCAACTGGGGACAATCGCAGGCATGCATCCACATGCACCATGTACTACAAGCATGTTTTCTTCTCGGTCTCACCAATTGAGACCAAACTTTATGCATTCCCTAGGATGACCATGGCAAGCATGCATGACAAGTATCATTCATTTCCGACACTCGATGCATTTTGTAGGGTTTTTCAAGCTATAAAACCCTAGAACACTGCCCCAACTTGATGCAACGTGCGTATTGTGTCCGAATTCGTGCAAACCTTGTCTGGGAGACCACATTGGCCATGCCCGCATGGTCCAAAAAGTTGGGGTAATCTCATGCATGCCTCCACATGCACCATGAACAAGCCGGACCATTCGGGTCAGCCGGAGGGCAAGTCTGAAAGAGGTTTTCCTTCCCGGTCCCACCAAATTATCGCAAACTTTATGCACACCCTACCATGACCATGGCATGCATGCATGACTAGACTGAGAGCAGAATTCATACACCACGGCTTCATTTTTGTTGAAATTCCATTAATATCCATGTGTATTACATGTAAGTGAGCATGTGTAAAATTTATTGGGTGATTTGAAGAAAATCAAAACACATGTCAATTGAAAAAAAATTGTGTATTGCATGCAAGTGAGCATGTGTAAAATTTAGTACGTGTTTTGAAGAAGATCAAAATATATGGCAATTGCAAAAAAAAATGCCCACCTACCAAAGGCAGGAGAATTCTAACACCACGGCCTGCATACGATTAGAAACCCAACCGTTCATGGGCCAGGATGCAGTCCCGTGGTGTAGAATATCTTTGCTTCTGGTAGGCTCCACGGGGCAGAGGGGATGAGAGTTAGGCAATGTATTGCCTACATATGAGGGCATCGCCACTAGGCTCCCCAAGACGCCCCCCCAAGCACCTTTTTTAGCGCCGGTTGTAAAAAATGCTCCCAGTCACGCCCCCACAACCTCGTTTTGCGCCAAATTTCAGCAAAAACAACGCCGACGACCCCGGGGAAAACCCAGCGCCCTGGGGGGCACTTGGGACGCCCGGCGCTACTTTTCCTGCATGCAAACCCCACCAGTCAGCCACTCTCCTCTCTCTCTCCCCCCTTTTTCTGTCAGGCCCAACCCACCCACTTGCACAAAAAGGGATCTCTCTCCTCTCTCTCTGCAAGAAGCAAGTAGAGCTCCTCGCTCCGGCCGCGCTCGCCGCCACGCCTCCTGGCCGCTGTCTCCTTGCTACCCGCCGAGCCCTCGCACCGACCGCAACGCCTCCTCGCCACTCGCGCTCACCGCATGCCGTCGCCTTTGCTGTCGCGCGCCCTTGCCACGCCTCCTCGCCGCTCCCGCACGGCTAGACGAACGGTCCGCCGGGCGAGACGGGCGCAGGGCGAGACGGCCGGAGTGGGCCGTCTCCGCCCGCACACTCCACGGCGCCCTCGCCGGGCGGTCGAGCTCCAGCTCCATGGCATGGCCGAGGACGAGGACGACGCGGCGGAGGATGAGGACGACACGGGACGGCTTGCCGGGCGCTCCAGCTCTAGCTCGCCCTGGTCGGCTGCTCGCGTGGACGAGGAGGACGCGGTGAAGGACGAGGACGACACGGCTCGCTGGGCGCCCCAGCTCTAGCTCGCCCTGGCCGGCTGCTCGCGTGAACGAGGACGACGCGGCGGAGGACGAGGACGGCACAGCACGGCTCGCCGGGCGCTCCAGCTCCAGCTCCGGCTCTGGCTCGCGTCGTCCTGCTGCTGCTCCTGGGCCCTGGCAAGAAGAGGCCGGCGCGGCTGGCCTACTCCCTGTGTGCTGGCCGTCGCTGTCCGCCGCGTGCATGCGTGCGTTGCTCACGAGCGTGTTGGCCGGGCTCCGCAGCCGCACAGGCGTGCACAGGCTTGCATGCTGGCCGGGCTTGGTGGCCGCAGCCGCCGCGTGCTGGCCGGGTTGGCCGTCGCTGTCGTGTGCGTGCGTGCTGTAGCGACGCCGTGCTCGAAGCTCTCGCGTGCGTGCCCGAGCGCAGGCCGCCGCGCGCGTGCTAGCCAGCGCGTGCATGCGCAACAGCAGCCACGGCTTGGCCCCGCCCCGTTCCTAGCAGCGTCGCAGGAGAGCCGTTGAGGAGCCGCGCCTCGAGGTGGAGCACGGGGGCGTCGTCGAGGCCGCGACGAGGAGCCGTGCGGCGTGGCCAGTCTGCGCTGCACGGGGAGGACGTTGGCGGCGGTGCCGGGGGGCGCGCCGAGCTCGAGCAGCGCGTCGGCGGCGGGGGAAGATGGAGACGCGGCCGAGGGAGTCGCCGGTCGGCTGGGGTCGTCGCCGACGAGCTCGAGCTTGCGTGGCCCGACAGTGCCCATAACATGTTTGTTGTAATGACAAAGCGAAAAACAAAAAATAAGACACAACCTGGGGGGCACAACGGCTGGAAAAGTTTTGCATCCCAACGCAAAGTTTAGCGCCGGGGCCTCCCCAGGAGGCCGAAAAAACGCCTCCTGGGGGGCACAACGGCTGGAGATGCCCTGAGAGGAGCTCCAGTGGGGAGTCGTAGCCGGGTATATAAACCGGTGCGGCGTGCTCTTGCTTGGTGAGGTGGGACTAAACTCCCACCCGTGTTCACTCGCACCACCCCACGGCTGTGCCCTGCGCGGCTCTGCCTTGGGCCCAATTCGGATGGACTGGCCCAGGGCGGCCTGACCCGCGCGCTGAAATAATTCACTATTTTAAATTGTTTGATTTGTTTCTGTTTTATATTATCTTTTATTTCACTTCTTAATTCCAAATTTTCTTTTCTTTTTTATATTTCTAATATTTAAAATCTAACCTCTTTTTTATATTACTTCTACGAGTGTTTACTAAAATTAAAAAATCTTCCAGATTATGTTGTGTTTTATTTCATTTGTTCGTTCTTTTTTTATATATATAATATTTACCAAATATAAATTAAAATGGTGTGTTTTATTTCACTTCTTCATTTAGTTATTTCTTATCTTTTTTATATTTGAAATATTTTTACTTTGTAAGATAAAATGTTGTGTTTTTTTTCACTTCTTCATTCTAATATTTCTTCTCTTCTTTATATTTTAAATACTTCTAAAATGTAAGATAATATGTTATCTTTTAGTTCCCTTCTTCATTCTAATATATCTTATATTTTTTATATTTGAATTATTTTTTAAATGTAAGATAATATGTTGTCTTTCATTGCACTTATTCATTCATTTTTTCTTCTGTTTTCTATATTCTTCTCTCTTCTTTCTTTTGACAGTTATTACTTTAAATAATATACGATATCATGTTATCTTTTATTTCACTTTTCATGTTTGTCCTTCCTAATTATATTTTTTTCTGTTCGATACTTGAAATATTTTTAAATCAATCTACTTGGGACAGTCGCAGGCATGCATCCACATGCACCATGTACTACAAGCATGTTTTCTTCTCGGTCTCACCAATTGAGACCAAACTTTATGCATTCCCTAGGATGACCATGGCAAGCATGCATGACAAGTATCGTTCATTTCCAACACTCGATGCATTTTGTAGGGTTTTTCAAGCTATAAAACCCTAGAACACTGCCCCAACATGATGCAACGTGCATATTGTGTCCTAATTCGTGCAGACCTTGTTTGGGAGACCACATTGGCCATGCCCGCATGGTCCAAAAAGTTGGGGTAATCTCATGCATGCCTCCACATGCACCATGTACAAGCTGGACCATTCGGGTCAGCCTGAGGGCAAGTCTGAATGAGGTTTTCCTTCTCGGTCCCACCAAATGATCGCAAACTTTATGCACACCCTACCAAGACCATGGCATGCATGCATGACTAGACTGAGAGCAGAATTCATACACCACGGCTTAATTTTTGTTGAAATTCCATTAATAGCCATGTGTATTACATGTAAGTGAGCATGTGTAAAATTTATTGTGTGACTTGAAGAAGATCAAAACACATGTCAATTGAAGAAAAATTGTGTATTGCATGCAAGTGAGCATGTGTAAAATTTAGTACGTGTTTTGAAGATAATCAAAACACATGTCAATTGCAAAAAAATGCCCACCTACCAGAGGCAGGAGAATTCTAACACCACGGCCTGCATACGACTAGAAACCCAACCGTTCATGGGCCAGGATGCAGGCCCGTGGTGCGGAATATCTTTGCTTCTGGTAGGCTCCACGGGGCAGAGGGGATGAGAGTTAGGCAATGTACTGCCTGCATATGAGAGGAGCTCGAGTGGGGAGTTGTAACCGGGTATATAAACCGATGTGGCGTCCTCTGTCTTGGCGAGGCGGGACTAAACTCCCACCCGTTCTCACTCCCACCACCCCACGGCTGTGCCCTGCGTGGCTCTGCCTTGGGCCCAATTCGGGTGGGCTGGCCCAGGGCAGCCTGACCCGCGCACTAAAATAATTCATTATTTTAAATTCTTTGATTTGTTTCTGTTTTATATTCTCTTTTATTTCACTTCTTATTTCCAAATTTTCTTTTCTTTTTTATATTTCTAATATTTAAAATATAATCCCTTTTTTCTATATTATTTCTAAGAGTGTTTACTAAAATTAAAAAATCTTCCAGATTATGTTGTGTTTTATTTCATTTGTTCGTTCTCTTTTTTATATTTATAATATTTACAAAATATAAGATAAAATGGTTTGTTTTATTTCACTTCTTTATTCAATTATTTCTTATATTTTTTATATTTGAATTATTTTTTTAAATGTAAGATAATATGTTGTCTTTTATTGCACTTATTCATTCAAATTTTTATTCTGTTTTCTATGTTCTCCACTTTTCTTTGTTCTGACAATTATAACTATAAATAATGTAGGATATCATCTTGTCTTTTATTTCACTTTTCATGTTTGTCCTTTCTAATTATAATTTTTTTCTGTTTGATACTTTTCATGTTTGTAGGGTTTTTGCAGCTATAAACACTGTCCCGACTTGCCGCAACGTGCGTATTGTGTCCGAATTCGTGCAGACCTTGGCTGGGGGACCACATTGGCCTTGCCCACATGGTCCCAAAATTTGGGGTCATCTCATGCATGCGTCCACATGCACCATGTACAAGCCGGACCATTTGGGTCTGCCAGAGGGCATGTCTGAAAGAGGTTTTCCTTCCCGGTCCCACCAAATGATCCCAAACATTATGCACACCCTAGGATGACCATGGCATGCATGAATGACAAGTATCATTCATTTCTGACACTTGATGCATTTTCTAGGGTTTTTCCAGCGACAAAACCCTAGAACACTGCCCTGACGTGACGCAACATGAGTTTTGTGTCCGAATTTGTGCACACCTTGCCTGGGGGACCACATTGGCCATGCCCACATTGTCCCAAAAGTTGGGGTCATCTCATGCATGCCGCCACATGCACCATGTACAAGCAGGACCATTCGGGTCTGCCGGAGAGCAAAGACTGAAAGTGGTTTTCCTTCCTTGTCCCACCAAATGATCCCAAACTTTATGCACACCCTAGTATGACCATGGCATGCATGCATGACAAGTATCGTTCATTTCTGACACTCGATGCATTTTCCAGGGTTTTTCCGGCGATATAACCCTAGAACACTGCCCGGACGTGACGCAAGGTGCGTTTTGTGTCCGAATTTGTGCACACTTTGCCTAGGGGACCACATTGGCCATACCCACATGGTCCCAAAAGTTTGGGTCATCTCATGCATGCCTCCACATGCACCATGTACAAGCAGGACCATTCGGGTCTGCCGGAGAGCAAGTCTGAAAGAGGTTTTCCTTCCCGGTCCCACCAATTGATCCCAAACTTTATGCACACCCTAGGATGACCATGCGAAGCATGCCTGATAGGTATCATTTCATTTACGACACTTGATGCATTTTCTAGGGTTTTCTGGCGAAAAAACACTTGAACACTGCCTGGACGTGACGCAACGTGCGTTTTGTGTCCGAATTCGTGCAGACCTTGCCTGGGGGACCACATTGGCCATGCCCACATGGTCAGAAAAGTTGGGGCCATCTCATGCATGCCTCCACATGCACAATGTACAAGCAGGACCATTCGGGTCTGCCGGAGGGCAGGTCTGAAAGCGGTTTTCCTTGCCGGTCCCACCAATTAGGAAGTCATAAATAGGACAACATTTAATCATACATATTTGAAATGAAATTGAAAACTATGAGAAGAAGTGATATGGAATTATGAAACATGGAAAAACAATTAGGAATAAGAAGGAGAAAACATAAAATAACAGGAAAACCAAATTAGAAGGGAAAGAGGAACAATACATTTGAATATATAATATTGCAGAACTGATAGAGATACTATAAATATTGATGAACACATACAAGTATACAATAACTAATTGGTGTCACAAAGATTATATTTTTTTGAGGGAAGAAACAATGATATTTTTTTGTGGGAAGAAACAATGTAGGTAGGTGGCCGGCCCAAACCGTAAATACCTGTCGGATCCATTCTGTGGGGGCCCACAACGCTGCGCTTTCCATGTACTTCGATCACGGGAGTAGTTGCCGTTCTGTTAAACAATTCCGGGATCGTGCTAATCCATATGTTCCTAATCCCTACGATTGAGGAGCACGTTCATCCTCGCTTCAACGGAGGAAAATATAGATCGCGAAATTCGCCACAGGGAAGTTACGACGATTTAGGAGTCGACCTCGTATATAATCTCCACCTGCTCGCACATGTCGTCGACTAGATCGCCTCCTGCCGGTGAGTCGTTGACAGCTCCGTCCGCCGCATTCCACACGCCAAAAAAACCCCAAGAAGATCAAGGTCATCCGCCCGTGCTGGCCGCCCTCGACGAACTACGTCGACAACACATCACCGACTTCTTTCATCTTCGTCGACCGATCAAGTTCGTTGTCCTCCTTACAGGACATTTCATCAAGTATTTCGTTTGATCCATAATGGTTTTTCGTACTTTAGACGTCTATCGCGTTGAATATCGACAATGCCCACTAGATGACCGTGGTCATGCACATGATCAAGCTAGAATTCTAAGTTCTCAATTCGCTCTATCCTCTGGAGCTGACAGAAAAGACTGTGAAAGCACTAGTAATGTAACCAACATTTGTACCATTGGTCTTACATGTTGTTTATGATTCTTCTTTAACACTATCCTATTTATAGCGAATGGCTATAGCACACAATATGCGTCAAGCAAATCTTATTACACCAGGGAAATATCCAGACGTAAGTAAGTGGCCTATCAATGAGTATGACATGCCCCAGCAAGAGGATGGGTGAGTTAATAGGACATCATGCACATTCAAACAACAACACATATGTTCGTATTGCCCACCGCTAATGTTTGGATATATACCAGGAACTCTTGTGGCCTTTTTGTCACAGAATGTCAAGAACATTGGGACAGGGACCGAATGACCCGCGATTTTTCATAGGTATGCTGTTATTTATGTTTGTAGACTAGCTAGTATGGTCGTGTAGCAACTTTGGTTCATGTAACCTTTATGTAATTTTTTGCAGGCCACCGTTGACGCTAGGAGAAGACGTTTCGTCGCCGTGTTGATTATGTCACCTCCGAACACAATGGAGTGTGCGAAGAACAAAATTCGCGAAATCGCAAGGAAAAGGCGCGCCTGAAGAATTCATACGCCATGCAAGATTCAAGTTTTAGTGGTTTGGATTTAGTCCGGTCGAAGGTTTCGACGGCATGATTATCTTAGGGTTTCTATCATTTTTATGTAATAAATAGGGCATCTCGAATATTGTGACACATACATGTGTATGTGTCTATCACACAATTCGCTCGTACCAGACAATTCGATCGTACAATTTGCTCGTACAAGACAATTCGGTCGTACCAAGAAATTTTTGGCTTCACTTATCAATTTTTCTTGCTTAATATTTTTCTCGTTCTCCAATTTTTTATAATTGTATTTTTCACATTAATAGTATTCACATTCTATTTTTCTCTTCAGGTGCTCTCCTAAGTTTCATATTAAAATTTTCACATTATTTACTTCTTTTAAAACTCTATCAAGCTTAGCCTTCTGCCTTAGCTATCTACATGTCATCATCTTGCATAATCTCCTGGTAATTCCCCCTCATCACATGATTATGAAAAGTAGTTATGTTAGCTAAGTAAATATATCGAGCCAAAACGTAATATTTCATAGATGAAAATTAGTCATGTCAGCTCGTTGGCTCTATCGCGTGTTATCAGACATCATGTTTTTCTATTTTGTTTGACAAACCCGTCGTTTTTTTATTGTATGTATAATTAACTTTTTCTGTACTCACCATCATGCCAGGCACGGCCCATCTAACCACGTGAGGGGCCCCACAGGCGGCCTATCGTGCCAACAGGGCTACACCAGCCCATTTTGTCAGGTTCACATCGATCTTTCCCCTTTTCTCGTTTCCCTTTCCAAATCCCTAGCTCTCTCTCCATTTGCCGCCTCCCAAATCTCGACAGCGAAAGCATGACAGCGTGCTGGGCGTTGGGCAGCAGCGGCTGCAGCGAGAAGAGTGGTGGAGACCGCAAGTTAGGTCGAACCCTGGGTCCTGGAAGAAGGTGAGGCGGATTCAGTGGCACAGGAGGCGGCGGCGGCGGATCAAGTGGAATAGGGGACGGGGGTTTCGTGGGCGACGGCGGGTCGGGAGAACCCTCGACTAGAGTTTCTTCAGTGCTACACTTTCGTGGCAAAAAGGTAAGTTCTTTACCGTTGTTCTTTACATCCCAGCATTATCGCCCACAACTCATGACTTGTGCCCCTGACAAGCTCCATCAACGTGGTCGTCAGGAAACTCCTGGTGGCCGTGTCTGCATAGATGCAGACAATTTTGGTAGCGCATTCTTGGGATGTGGGTTTGATTAGTCTACTGAGCATGATCTTTAAACTAGTACTGCTATTGCGGTCAAGCTGCAAAAAAGTTCAGTGTGTACCGCTTGCAGTGACAAGTTCAGTTATAAATTGACTTGAATTGCTCATGATTTATTTAGGATGATATCACTTCTGATTATGTTGAATGGGTTGATGGGGAGTGGGATAGCAAAGCAAAGTCAGTCATTAAGTATCTTGCCATGAAGAACAAGAAACTGGAGACTAAGATTACAGAATATGAAGCTGAAATTAAAAGGAATGAGAAAGAAAAGAGGGCAATGGTTAAGATGCACAAGGAAATATTGCTCTATAGGGATTGGATTTTAGGATTTAGAGGTCCGCTGTATCTTGGCCTGCTTGCCATTATGATTGTTGTCATAGTTGGAAAGTAGATTGTTCATAAAGTTATTGACATCATTGTTATTGACATGATGAAATGCTGATGAATTATTTGCTACTGAGTTTATGGGCACAGTGTAACAGAGATTGCAGCAGAAATAACATGGGGCCATCATGATGGCATGTTCTATATTTGGCAGACAATGCACTTTTGGCATGTTCTATATTTGGCAGACAAAGCACTTTTGGCATGTTCTATATTTGGTAAGTGATGCACATGGGCACATCACCTAGCATCACTATTGATTTGTGCAGCAGCCCAGTTCATTGTCTTGTTGCAACATAGGAGCAACATCTAGCAGCACGTACACCTTTGATGCAACACTGAAGCAAAGCAACAGTACATATTCAATATTCTGAAATTTAACTGAACTTGACACATAGGGTGAGCAGTAGATATTCAGTTCTTCAGTCACAAAGAACCCGACCAAACCGTACCGATTGCATAACTTATATGCTTACATATAAAAGCATACCTAACCAACATCAAACCCAAAATATTGTTAACTTATATGCTGAAACATATAACAACATACCTAACTTAATATAACCAGCAACTTCTTCACTTCTTCAGAACTTTGAGGCGGCGTGAGCGGCGCACCACACATGGAGAAGCCTTCTTCTTGACCGCTATCCTCTTGGACAGTTGCGCCACCTGATCCTGAGCCACCTCCTCTTCTTCCACCTTCACTATGTCAGGGAGGAGGGGAAGGAGCTCGACGTCGATGGGCATTGTCTTGCCACCCTCGACGGCGACCGGCGCTACCATCTGCACGGTGTCCTCCTTGCCCTCCTCATGGTCATCAGGGATGACCAGTACCTTGTCCACGTCGTCCTCCACGACGTCAGAGCCCAACAGCAGTACTGGCTTCGGCACGTGGCGGACCTAGTAGTCCGGGCTGACGAGCGCAGGGAGAGCGAGCTCGACGTCGACGCACTCCGCCCTCGATGCGACGTGTGCTGGATCTGGCTGCAGTGTCATGGTGGTGGAGCGGTACATCCACCACCTTGCGCGCTGAACAGGGGAGTCGCTCAGCGTGGCCTCTCGCATTGCCCAGACGAGAAGGAGAGCCGGCGAGATGCCGCGGCCGTAGGGGAAGGCGCGCTTCTTCTCGACGTCAGTGAGGACTTTGACAAGGCCACACGCGTGGTTGACCAACATCTCCGTGCTAGGGAACCAGCCGCACACCTCCATCAACTGCGCGCGCCACCCCTTGCCATCGCCGGCGAGCTCCATTATCGCTCTCTGACAGCCGAGGCTTCTCTCCATTGAGGTGGCTGCAGCGGTCGCCGGCGAGGGTTTTCTCGATCTACTGTAGGTGGGGATAAGAGGGGAGTTTGAACCGGCGCGCGTGGGAGGTGGGTGAATGTGTGGTGGGGAGTGGTAAGTTACTTATTTAATGGCAGTTAGGACGTGGGGAGGGGAAATGTACAATATTCTTTCTACCTCCCGACCCGGTCATAACACAGTGGCATTGCAATCTATTATTCCCAACCATGTATAACTAATTTATTTAGGTCGGATTTTGTTACTTATTTAGAGATGTAAAAGGTTGACACTCCCACTAAACAAAGTGCCGATCGAGTTGCTACAATATATAGGAACCAAACACTCGATGTTAAACGTCGAACTAAATTTGATGCCATAATGTGAAGGATATACTGTCCAGTTCACTCGATTCATCCATAAAAAAATGAAGCAAGTATTCTACTCTTCTTCCTTCTTCACATTTCTGCACATGATAAAAGAAAAGATAAATTAATGAATGATACAAATTTTAATAATGCACAATGCATACAAACACTTACTTCTGATTTAGTTTGCATTTCTTGCTACGTCTAGTGTGTCCTAGCAATTTGCAAGCGCCGCACCGAGTTTTCAACTCATCAAAAGAGAATGGTCTACCATTTTTCGAGACAGGGCAGTTCTCATCTACATTTGTTGCACCTTTGCTGGACACTTTCATAGGATCTTTAACTGCAACCATGTTGCCTTCACCATCGTCTACATATTCAACTGCACACTTACTGAAGTCATTTGTTTTCTTGCTCAAGTTTTCCTGTAGCAGATCATACTCATGACTCTTAGCTATCACAGCCTTCAAACTATCCTGTAACTATCCCACAAAGCTGGGTGTTTGCATGCCGCATGCATAGCTTCTGACGCTAACACACTAAACTGGCTATATTTCATTCTTTCCCCTGCCCTAGTCCAACCAAATCCCAACAGATCGCTTGTGCACCTCGCGGGCAGTCCCAACCTTGCTTGTTTCATGAACCGAACAAGAACTAAACACTTTGGTATTTCAGATATGTTCAAGTATTTCAGTATATGGAATATGTGCTTGCAAGGTAGACCCTTTCGAATCATTCTTCTACAGCTGAACCTTATAGGTTCTGCGGAATTTACTGGTGTATACTCCACCCAAAAATGGCTCTTCCAGTTATTCTTCCAGGCCACGATGTACTGTTGTGATCCGTCTTCGAGCTTAATTTCTACAATCTCCATGCCATCAATTTTTCTAAGATCATCTTGCAACATATAGAAGTTTGCTCGAGTGAAGATGTGAGAAGTAGCTATCTCAAGTTCCCTCGAGCTAGTAACTAGCACTGGTAAAGTCTGTGAGGCCGTGCAGTCATCTCGCACCTCATTTTCACGGATACGTACAACGGCGTTCTCATAATGCAAAATCATATCCACCAGGGTCATTTCACCATCTAGGTGGAGGTGAAGGCATGAGTTTAGGCTTTCACTCCGCTGGTTGCATTTCATGCCAAGCCAAAACCCGTCTGTCAGCTAAGTCGCGGCCCACAGTCTCCTCTTCTTATACATCCGTCTCAACCATGTTACAGTTTTTTCCGACTGCCATCTTTTGGAAAACACATGCCATCTTTCCTCAAACGTGGCCGTGGACGTGCTGTAGTACAGAAGAGTTCAGAACTCCTTCAAGGACTTGTGACTCGGGTGAAACTTCATATTTTTTCTATATGCCACGTACATATACGGTGCCACATGTCTGGCAAGACTTCACGAATTGCCTTCATCATCGCAGCGTCGGCGTCTGTGATTACACTGTTCGGCATCTTTTGACACATGGACCTCAAAAAAGTCTGCAACAGCCACACATATGTCTGTTCGGTCTCGTCTGAAACTATGGCACAACCAAAAACAGTGGTCTTCCGGTGATTGTTAAGACCAACAAAAGGTATGAATGGCATACCATAGCGGTTCATCTTGTACGTGCTATCAAATACAAGCACGTTGCCGAATTCCTCATAGTCATGACGAGACTGGGAGTCACACCAGAACATCCTATTCAAGTGTCCTTCCTTATCTAGCTTGTACTCGAAAAAGAAGCTAGGATCCCCCTGTTTCCTACTGGCCATGATGCCTATGGATGTGGCAGCATCACCTTTTGAAAGAAGCTTCCTCTTCTCCCTGGCGTAAAGGTTGTATATTTCACGCCTGGTAAGACCAACACCACCATACCATACATGTTTGCTGATGAAGGAATCCATCATGTCGTGAATTCTAATCCCTGCAGCTCCCATGGACATTATCTCATGCTTGTGGTACTCTTTGATATTTCTATGGGACCAAAGAAAAGGTACCTCGTCCGGTCCTGCCAACATATGGCTATGCTTGTCCTCAAAACTTTCAACATACCAAACCCCACGCTTTTGGTCAACCTTGACGGTCAGGTACGCTTTGCAAAAGCAGCATGTCTCGGCTCTGAGACTATGATATGTCTCCAACGTATCTATAATTTTTGATTGTTCCATGCTATTATATTACCCATTTTGGATGTTTATGGGCTTTACTTTACACTTTTATATCATTTTTGGGACTAACCTACTAACCGGAAGCCCAGCCCGTATTGCTGTTTTTTGCCTATTTCAGTGTTTCGAAGAAAAGGAATATCAAATGGAGTCCAAACGGAATGAAACCTTCTGGAGCGTGATTTTTGGAACGTGATCCAGATGACTTGGAGTGGAAGTCAAGAAATAAAAAGGGCGGCCACGAGGATGGAGGGTGCCCCCTACTGGGTGTGCCCCCTGTCTCGTGGGCCCCTCGGGCGTCCACCGACCTACTTCTTCCTCCTATATATACCCAAGTACCCCAAAAACATCAGAAGCGACCACGAAAAACTATTTCCACCACCATAACCTTCTGTATTTGTGAGATCCCATCTTTGAGCCTTTGTCGGTGCTCCGCTAGAGGGGGAATCGAACACAGTTGGCTTCTACATCATCTCCAAGGCCTCTCCAGTGAGTTGTGAGAAGTTTACCACAGACCTTCGGGTCCATAGTTTTTAGCTAGATGGCTTCTTCTCTCTCTTTGAATCTCAATACCATGTTCTCCTCGATCTTCTTGGAGATCTATTTGATGTAACTCTTTTTGCGGTGTGTTTGTCGAGATCCAATGAATTGTGGATTTATGATCAAGTTTATCTATGAGAAATATTTGAATCTCTCTGAATTATTTTATGTGTGATTAAGTTATCTTTGCAAGTCTCTTCGAACTATTAGTTTGGTTTGGACTACTAGATTGATCTTTCTTGCAATGGGAGAAGTGCTTAGCTTTGGGTTCAATCTTGCGGTGTCCTTTCCCAGTGATAGCAGGGGCAACAAGGCACGTATTGTATTGTTGCCATCGAGGATAAAAAGATGGGGTTTATATCATATTGCATGATTTTATCCCTGTACATCATGTCATCTATCTTAATGCGTTACTTTGTTCTTTATGAACATAACACTCTAGATGCATGCTGGATAGCGGTCGATGTGTGGCGTAATAGTACTAGATGCAGGCAGGAGTCGGTCTACTTGTCACGGACGTGATGCCTATATACATGATCATGCCTAGATAATCTCATAATTATTGGCTTTTCTATCAATTGCTCGACAGTAATTTGTTCACCCACCGTAATACTTATGCTATTTTGAGAGAAGCCACTAGTGAAACCTATGGCCCCCGGGTCTATCTCTTATCATATAAGCTTTCAATTTACTTTTATTTGCATCTTTACTTTTCCAATCTATATTATAAAATACCAAAAATATATTTATCTTATCATATTATCTCTATCAGATCTCACTTTTGCAAGTGGCCGTGAAGGGACTGACAACCCCTTTATTGCGTTGGTTGTGAGTTCTTGTTTGTTTGTGTAGGTGCGTGGGACTTTTGAGGAGCCTCCTACTAGATTGATACCTTGGTTCTCAAAAACTGGGGGAAATATTTACGCTACTATTGCTACATCACCCTTTCCCTTCAAGGAAAACCAACGCAAGCTCAAGACATAGCAAGAAGGATTTCTGGCGCCGTTGCCGGGGAGCTCTTCGCTCAAGTCAAGACATACCAAGTACCCATCACAAACTCATCTCCCTTGCATTTACATGATTTGCCATTTGCCTCTCATTTTCCTCTCCCCCACTTCACCCTTGTTGTTTTATTCGCCTTCTCTTTCCCAATCTCCTCTCTCTTTCGCTTGCCTTTTTGTTTGCTTGTGTGTTGGATTACTTGTCGCGATGGCGCAAGATAATACCAAATTGTGTGACTTTTCCAATACCAATAATAATGATTTCCTTAGTACTCCGATTGCTCCTCTTAATGATGTTGAGTCTTCTGAAATCAACGCTGCTTTGCTGAATCTTGTTATGAAAGATCAATTCTCCGGCCTTCCTAGTGAAGATGCCACTACCCATCTAAACAACTTTGTTGATTTGTGTGAGATGCAAAAGAAGAAAGATACGGATAATGATATTGTTAAATTGAAGTTATTTCCGTTTTCACTTAGAGATCATGCTAAAGTTTGGTTTTCGTCATTGCCTAAGAATAGTATTGATTCATGGAATAAGTGCACAGATGCTTTTATCTCTAAGTATTTTCCTCCCGCTAAGATCATCTCTCTTAAGAATGATATTATGAATTTTAAACAACTTGATAATGAGCATGTTGCCCAATCTTGGGAAAGAATGAAATTGATGATTCGCAATTGCCCTACTCATGGTTTGAATTTATGGATGATCATACAAAAATTTTATGCCGAATTGAATTTTGCTTCTAGAAATCTTTTAGATTCGGCCGCGGGAGGCACGTTTATGGAAATCACCTTAGGAGAATCTACAAAACTCCTTGATAATATTATGGCTAATTATTCTCAATGGCACACCGAAAGATCTACTAGTAAGAAAGTCCATGCTCTAGAAGAAATTAATTTTTGAGTGGAAAGATGGATGAACTTATGAAATTGTTTGCTACTAAGAGTGCTTCTATTGATCCCAATGATATGCCTTTGTCTACTTTGATTGAGAATAATAATGAATCTATGGATGTGGATTTTCTTGGTAGGAATAATTTTGGTAACAATGCCTATAGAGGAAACTTTAATCCTAGACCGTTCCCTAGTAATTCCTCTAATAATTATGGAAATCCCTACAATAATTCTTATGGTAATTATAATAAGATGCCCTCTGATTTTGAGAATAGTGTGAAAGAATATATGATCTCTCAAAAGAATTTTAATGCCATGCTTGAAGAAAAATTGCTTAAAGTTGATGATTTGGCTAGGAGCGTTGATAGACTTTCGCTTGATGTTGATTCTTTGAAACTTAGATCTACTCCTCCTAAGCATGATATCAATGAGTCTCTCAAAGATATGAGAATTTCCATTGATGAGTGCAAATAAAGAACCGCTAGATTGCATGCTAAGAAAGATTACTTTGTAAAGGTGTGTTCTTCTAGTTTCCATGAAAATAATGATGAAGATCTAAAAGTTATTGATGTGTCCCCTATTAAATCTTTGTTTTGCAATATGAATCTTAATAATGATGGGACTGGAGATGAGTCAACTTTAGTTAAAAGGCGTCCCAATGATTAGGATTTTTTAGATCTTGATGCTAAATTTGGTAAAAGTGGGATTGGAGAGGTCAAGACTTTAAATAGCATTGAACCCACTATCTTGGATTTCAAGGAATTGAATTATGATAATTGTTATTTGGAAGATTGTATTTCCTTGTTGCAATCCGTTGTGTATTATCCTCATGTTTATAGTCAAAAGAAAGCCTTTACCAAACATATTGTTGATGCCTTGATGCAATCTTTTGATGAAAAACTTAATTTGGAAGTTTCTATACCTAGAAAACTTAACGATGAGTGAGAACCTACTATAAAGATTAAAATTAAAGATCATGAGTGTTATGCTTTGTGTGATTTGGGTGCTAGTGTTTCCACGATTCCATGATCTTGATGATTGCTCTTTAAATTTGCACCTTGCGGATTCCACCATTAAAAAGCCAATGGAAGGATCAATGATGTTCTCATTGTTGCAAATAGGAATTTGGTGCTCGTAGATTTTATCGTTCTTGATATAGATTGCAATCTTTCTTGTCCTATTATTCTTGGTAGGCCTTTCCTTGGAACGATTGGTGCGATTATTGATATGAAGGAAGGGAATATTAGATTCCAATTTCCATTAAGGAAAGGCATGGAGCACTTTCCAAGAAATAAAGTCAAATTACCTTATGAATCAATCATGCGAGCTACTTATGAATTGAGTGCCAAAGATGGCACTACTTAGATCTATCCTCGCTTTTATGCCTAGCTAGGGGCGTTAAACGATAGCGCTAGTTGGGGGGCAACCAAATTTATTTGTGTTTTTTGTTTTTGCTTCTTTTTAGTAATAAATTTTGCATCTACCTTCTGTTTAGATGTATTTTTATGTTTTAATTATAGGATAACCTATGGTGATAGTAAATTTGATTCTGCTGAAAAACCGAAACTTCGCACACACGAAAGTAATTTTAGTAATTTAAATAAACGAGCTTTTGCGTTGATTCTTTTTGCTGTAGATAAATAGACAAATTTCCCAGGACTTCCCATTTTGGTAGGATTTTTCAAATTCCAGAAGTATTCTAGACTTACAGATTTCAACAGACTGTTCTGTTTTTGACAGATTCTGCTTTTCGTGTGTTGTTTGCTTATTTTGATGCATCTATGGCTAGTATGTAAGGGTATGAACCATAGAAAAGTTGAAATACAGTAGGTTTAACACCAATATATATAAAGAATGAGTTCATTACAGTACCTTATGTGGTGGTTTTTCTTTCTTTCACTAACGGAGCTTATGAGATTTCCTGTTGAGTTTTGTGTTGTGAAGTTTTCAAGTTTTGGGTAAAGATTTGATGGACTATGGAATAAGGAGTGGCAAGAGCCTAAGCTTGGGGATGCCCATGGCACCCCAAGATATTCAAGAATATACAAAATCCTAAGCTTGGGGATGCCCCGGAAGGCATCCCCTCTTTCGTTTTCGTTTATCAGTAACTTTACTTGGAGCTATATTTTTATTCGCCACATGATATGTGTTTTTCCTGGAGCGTATTGTATGATATTAGTCTTTGCTTTTCAGTTTACCACAATCATCCTTGCTGTACACACCTTTTGGGAGAAACCCACTTGATTGGAATTTATTAGAATACTCTATGTGCTTCACTTATATCTTTTGAGCTAGATAGTTTTTGCTCTAGTGCTTCAGTTATATCTTTTAGAGCACGGCGGTGGCTTAATTTTGTAGAAATTGTTAGTCTCTCTTGCTTCACTTATATTATTTTGAGAGTCTCGTAGAACAGCATGGTATTTGCTATGGTTATAAAATTGGTCCTAGAATGATGAGCATCCAAGTTGGGTATAATAAAAACTATAATAGGAAGTGAATTGGATGCTATGATCAATTTGATACTTGATAATTTTTTGAGATATGGAGGTAGTGATATTAGAGTCATGCTAGTTGGGTGATTATGAATTTAAAGAATGCTTGTGTTGAAGTTAGCAAGTCCCGTAGCATGCACGTATGGTGAAAGTTGTGTATCAAATTTGAAGCATGAGGTGTTCTTAGATTGCGCATCCTTATGAGTGGCAGTCGAGGACGAGCGATGGTCTTTTCCAACCAATCTATCCCCCTAGGAGCATACGTGTAGTGCTTGGTTTTTGATGACTTGTAGATTTTTGCAATAAGTATATGAGTTCTTTTTTACTAATGTTGAGTCCATGGATTATACGCACTCTCACCCTTCCATCATTGCTAGCCTCTTTGGTACCGTGCATTGCCCTTTCTCACCTTGAGAGTTGGCACAAACTTCGCCGGTGCATCCAAACCCCATGATACGATACGCTCTATCACACATAAACCTCCTTATATCTTCCTCAAAACAGCCACCATACCTATCTATTATGGCATTTTCATAGCCATTCCGAGATATATTGCCATGCAACTTTCCACCGTTCCGTTCATCATCATGACGCACATCATCATTGTCATATTGCCTTGCGTGATCATGTAGTTGACATCGTATTTGTGGCAAAGCCACCATGCATAATTTTTCATACATGTCACTCTTGATTCATTGCCCATCCTGGTACACCACCGGAGGCATTCATATAGAGTCATATCTTGTTATAGTTTTGGGTTTTAATTCATGAGTTGTAAATAAATAGAAGTGTAATGATCATCATTATTAGAGCATTGTCCCCAAATAACAAAAGGAAAGGCCAAATAAAAAAAGAAAGGCCAAATAAAAAAAGAAAGGCCAAATAAAAAAATAAAAAAAAGGGGGCAATGTTATGATCTTTTTTTCCACACTTGTGCTTCAAAGTAGCACCATGTTCTTCATATAGAGAGTCTCATATGTTGTCATTTTCATATACTAGTGGGAATTTTTCATTATAGAACTTGGCTGGTATATTCCTACGATGGGCTTCCTCAAAATGCCCTAGGTCTTCGTGAGCAAGCAATTTGGATGCACACCCATGATACGTCTCCGTCGTATCTATAATTTTTGATTGTTCCATGCCAATATTATTCACTTTCATATACTTTTTTGCAACTTTTTATACTATTTTTGGGACTAACATATTGATCCAGTGCCCAGTGCCAGTTCCTGTCTGTTGCATGTTTTTTGTGTCGCAGAAACCCAATATCAAACGGAGTCCAAACGGGATAAAAACGGACGGAGATTTTTTTTGGAATATTTATGATTTTCTGGAAGTAAAATCAACGTGAAACGGTGTCCAGGGTTGTCACGAGGTAGGGGGACGCGCCCTACACCCCCAGGCGCGCCCCTGACCCTCGTGGTCCACCCATAAGGCGGTTGATGCTCTTCTTCTGGCGCGAGAAAACTAACTTTACAAGGAAGATCTGAGCGAAAGATTCACCCCAATCGGAGTTACGGATCTCCGGATATAAAAGAAACGGTGAAGGCGTAGAATCTGCCAATGCAGAGAACGCAGAAACAGAGAGATAGATCCAATCTCGGAGGGGCTCTCGCCCCTCCCAAGCCATGGGAGCCAAGGACCAGAGGGGAAACCCTTCTCCCATCTAGGGAGAAGGTCAAGGAATAAGAAGAAGAAGGGGGGCCCTCTCCCCCTTGCTTCCGGTGGCGCCAGAACGCCGCCGGGGGCCATCATCATCACCGCGATCTTCACCAACACCGCCGCCATATTCACCAACATCTCCACCAACTCTTCCTCCCTCTATGCAGCGGTGTAACCTCTCTCTTACCCGCTGTAATCTCTACTTAAACATGGTGCTCAACGCTATATATTATTTCCCAATGATGTATGGCTATCCTATGATGTTTGAGTAGATCTGTTTTGTCCTAATGGCTATTTGATGATCATGATTGGTTTGAGTTGTATGTTTTATTATTGGTGCTGTCCTATGGTGCCCTCCGTGTCGCGCAAGCGTGAGGGATTCCCTCGGTAGGGTGTTGCAATATGTTCATGATTCGCTTATAGTGGGTTGGTGAGTGACTGAAACACAAACCCAAGTAAGAGGGATTGTTGCGTATGGCATAAAAGGGGACTTGATACTTTAATGCTATGGTTGGGTTTTACCTTAATGAATCTTTAGTAGTTGCGGATGCTTGCTAGAGTTCCAATCATAAGTGCATATGATCCAAGTAGAGAAAGTATGTTAGCTTATGCCTCTCCCTCAAATAAAATTGCAATAATGATTACCGGTCTAGTTATTGATTGCCTAGGGACAAATAACTTTCTTTTTGACAAAAGCTCTCTACTAGAACTAATTTAGTTGTGTCTTCATCTAAACAGCCCCTAGTTTATATTTACGTGTTCTTTACTTTCTTGCAAACCTATCCTACAACAGCTACAAAGTACTTTTAGTTTCATACTTGTTCTAGGTAAAGCGAACGTCAAGTGTGCGCAGAGTTGTATCGGTGGTTGATAGAACTTGAGGGAATATTTATTCTACCTTTAGCTCCTCGTTGGGTTCAACACTCTTACTTATCGAAAACTGTTGCGATCCCCTATACTTGTGGGTTATCAAGACCTTTTTCTGGCGCCGTTGCCGGGGAGCAATAGCGTGGGGTGAATATTCTCGTGTGTGCTTGTTTGCTTTATCACTAAGTAATTTTTATTTGCTATTATTAGTTGTTCTCTATCTTTAGTTATGGATATGGAACGCAAAATACCAAAAAAAATTAGCTGTACTTGCTATTCATGAGGATGGGGTAACTCCTAAAACCCTCGATTCTCATCATGAGAAAAATATTTTGTACTACTTTGATAATCCTGAGAAAACCCCATTCAACTTTATAATGGGAGTAACGTTGGATCAACGTGAATACTTTAGGGATTATCGCTCGACACAAAAAGGGAAACTATTATGGGATCAAATTAATATGTTGAAGTGGTATGCTAGACAACTATGCTCGGAATATGATTCTGCTTGTTGCTCTAGGATGGAGGCTCCACACCTTCCCTTTTCATGCAAATTTAATGTTAATGAAACCTTAGCTTCTTATGCTAATGGTATATATGATTACTATGATGTGGAACAAATAGAAGAATTTGTTGCTTTTAAGGCTGCTTATGAAATTGAAGCTTTGTTTGAAAAGTATGAAGCTTTAGATGATGATGTGATGGTTGCTATGATGATTGCCATGATGATTGCTATGATGATTGTTATGATCCCGTTGATTCTCTTGAAATATCCCTTTTTGAAGATGCTTGCTATGCTTATGGCCAAGATGCCAATATGAATTATGCTTATGGAGATTAACTTGCTATGGTTCCTTATGTTAAACATGAAATTGTTGCTATTGCACTCACGCATGATAGTCCTATTATCTTTTTGAATTCTCCCGACTACACTATATCGGAGAAGTTTGCACTTATTAAGGATTATATTGATGGGTTGCCTTTTACTACTATACATGATGATTTTGATGAATATAATATGCATGTGCTTGCTTCTCGTACTTGCAATTATTATGAGAGAGGAACTATATCTCCACCTCTCTATGTTTCCCATACTATGAAATTGCAAGAAACTGCTTATACTATGCATTGGCCTTTACTTGGTGTGCATGAATTGTTCTTTTATGACATGCCAATGCATAGGAAGAGAGTTAGACTTCGTCATTACATGATATATGTTACTTTGTGCTCACTATTAAATTACAAATCATTGTTAATTAAAATTGGCTTTGATATACCTTGGGATCCGGGTGGATTCACTACTTGAGCACTATATGCCTAGCTTAATGGCTTTAAAGAAAGCGCTGCCAGGGAGACAACCCGGAAGTTTTAGAGAGTCATTTATTACTGTTGAGTAAATTCATATAGTTTAAAAATTAAAAAAAATAAAGAGGGGAACCTAAAACTTTTCAAAAAGGAAAGTGAAAGTGAGAGAGACAAGCATTGTGAAAGTGGGAGAGCCCCTTGAACTTTGTTCATGCTCACGGAAACTTTGTGAATCTTGATTACAGAAAATTTTCATGAAAAATAATTATCCCCTTGTACAATTCCATTGTATTATAAAAATAATGTGCCAAGGTTTGCCTTTAGGATGTTTACAATGCTTGTTGGTTTGTACGGTGCAGGACAGAAACTTTGGCTGTAGTACGCGATTTTACATTTTTAGCAGGAACGTCAATTGGTTCGGATTCCTTCTGAACTGTCTTTCTGTACAACTTTTTTATTTTTCCTAATTTTTATAGAATTTTTGGGGTATCATAAGTATGGTGGACGTTCAGATTGCTACAAACTGTTCTGTTTTTGACAGATTCTGTTTTTGATGCATAGTTTGCTTGTTTTGATGAATCTATCAATTTATATCAGTGGATTAAGCCATGGTAAAGCTATATTACAGTAGACACAATGCAAAAATAAAATATGAATCGGTTTGCAACAGTACTTAGAGTGGTGATTTGCTTTATTATACTAACGGATCTTACCGAGTTTTCTGTTGAAGTTTTGTGTGGATGTAGTGTCTAATCGAGGATGTTTCGATGTGAGAAGAAGGAAGAGAGGCAAGAGCTCAAGCTTGGGGATGCCTGAGGCACCCCAAGTAAATATTCAAGGCGACTCAAGCGTCTAAGCTTGGGGATGCTGGGGAGGCATCCCCTCTTTCTTCAACAAGTATCGGTATGTTTCGGATTCGTTTCGTTCATGCATTATGTGCAAGTCTTGGAGCGTCTTTTGCAATTAGGTTTTTCTTTTTCTTTTATGCACCATGCTGGTATGAGATAATCCTTGGTTGATTTAGAGAATGCTCATTGCACTTCACTTAAACCTTTTGAGTGTGGCTTTATAGAATGCTTCATGTGCTTCACTTATATCATTTGAAGTGAGGATTGCCTGTTTTTCTTTACATAGACAACCGCCATTTGTAGAATGCTCTTTTGCTTCACTTATATTTGTTAGAGCGTGGGCATATCTTTTGTAGAAAGAATTAAACTTCCTTGCTTCACTTATATCTATTTAGAGAGATGACAGGAATTGGTCATTCACATGGTTAGTCATAAAATCCTACATAAACTTGTAGATCGCTGAATATGATATGTTTGATTCCTTGCAATAGTTTTGCGATATAAAGATGCTGATATTAGAGTTATGCTAGTGGGTGGTTGTGGATTGTAGAGACACTTGCGTTGAGGTTTGCAAGTCACGTAGCATGCACGTATGGTAACCGTTGTGTGACAAATTTTAAGCATGGGGTGTTTCTTTGATTGTCTTCCTTATGAGTGGCGGTCGGGGACGAGCGATGGTTTTTTCCTACCAATCTATCCCCCTAGGGGCATGCGTAGTAGTACTTTGCTTCGAGGGCTAATAAAATTTTGCAATAAGTATATGAGTTCTTTATGACTAATGTGAGTCCATGGATTATACGCACTTTTACCTTTCCATCATTGCTAGCCTCTTCGGTACCGTGCATTGCCCTTTCTCACCTCGAGAGTTGGTGCAAACTTCGCCGGTGCATCCAAACCCCGTGATACGATACGCTCTATCACACATAAACCTCCTTATATCTTCCTCAAAACAGCCACAATACCTACCTATCATGGCATTTCCATAGCCATTCCGCGATATATTGCCATGCAACCTCCATCATCATCATATAGGCTTGAGCATTCATTGTCATATTGCTTTGCATGATCGTAAGATAGCTAGCATGATGTTTTCGTGGCTTGTCCGTTTTTTGATGTCATTGCTACGCTAGATCATTGCACATCCCGGTACACCGCCGGAAGCATTCATATAGAGTCATATATTTGTTCTAGTATCGAGTTGTAATGTTGAGTTCTAAGTAAATAAAAGTGTGATGATCATCATTATAGAACATTGCCCAAAAAAAGGGGGGAAAGGCCAAAGAAGCCTAAATAAAAAAAAAGGGGGGGCCAAAGAAGCCCACCAAAAAAAAGAAGAAAAAAAGAAAAAAAGAAAAGGGGCAATGTTACTATCTCTTTTTCCACACTTGTGCTTCAAAGTAGCATCATGTTCTTCATGTAGTCTCATATCTTGTGCTTCAAAGTAGCACCATGTTCTTCATATAGATTGTCTCCTATGTTGTCACTTTCATATACTAGTGGGAACTTTCATTATAGAACTTGGCTTTTATATTCCAACGATGGGCTTCCTCAAATGCCCTAGGTCTTCATGAGCAAGCAAGTTGGATGCACACCCACTAGGTTTCTTTTGTTGAGCTTTCATACACTTATAGCTCTTAGTGCATCCGTTGCATGGCAATCCCTACTCCTCGCATTGACATCAATTGATGGGCATCTCCATAGCCCGTTGATTAGCCGCGTCGATGTGAGACTTTCTCCTTTTTTGACTTCTTCACATAACCTCCATCATTATATTCTCTTCCACCTATAGTGCTATATCCATGGCTTGCGCTCATGTATTGCGTGAGGGTTGAAAAAGCTGAAGCGCGTTAAAAAGTATGAACCAATTGCTCGGCTTGTCATCGGGGTTGTGCATGATGGGGGCATTTTGTGTGACAAAAATGAAGCATGGCCAAACTATACGATTTTGTAGGGATAAGCTTGCTTTGGCCTTGTTGTTTTGAAAAGACATGATTGCTTTATTGGTACACTCGAAGTATTATTGTTTTTATGTCAAATGATAGACTATTTCTTTGAATCACTCGTGTCTTAATATTCATGCCATGATTAGACATATGATCAAGATTATGCTAGGTAGAATTCCACATCAAAAATTATTCTTTTTCATCATTTACCTACTCGAGGACGAGCAGGAATTAAGCTTGGGGATGCTGATACGTCTCCATCGTATCTATAATTTTTGATTGTTCCATGCCAATATTATTCACTTTCATATACTTTTTGGCAACTTTTTATACTATTTTTGGGACTAACATATTGATCCAGTGCCCAGTGCCAGTTCCTGTCTGTTGCATGTTTTTTGTTTCGCAGAAACCCAATATCAAACGGAGTCCAAACGGGATAAAAATGGATGGAGATTTTTTTTGGAATATTTATGATTTTTTGGAAGTAAAATCAACGTGAAACGGTGTCCAGGGTGGTCACGAGGTAGGGGGGCGCGCCGTACCCCCCCAGGCGCTCCCCTGACCCTCGTGGTCCACCCGTAAGGCGGTTGATGCTCTTCTTCTGGCACAAGAAAGCTAATTTTACAAGTAAGATCTGAGCGAAAGATTCACCCCAATCGGAGTTACGGATCTCCGGATATAAAAGAAACGGTGAAGGGGTAGAATCTGCCAACGCAGAGAATGCAGAAACAGAGAGATAGATCCAATCTCGGAGGGGCTCTCGCCCCTCCCAAGCCATGGGAGCCAAGGACCAGAGGGGAAACCCTTCTCCCATCTAGGGAGAACGTCAAGGAAGAAGAATAAGAAGGGGGGCCCTCTCCCCCTTGCTTCCGGTAGCGCCGGAACGCCGCCGGGGGCCATCATCATCACCGCGATCTTCACCAACACCGCTGCCATCTTCACCAACATCTCCACCAACTCTTCCTCCCTCTATGCAGAGGTGTAACCTATCTCTTACCCGCTGTAATCTCTACTTAAACATGGTGCCCAACGTTATATATTATTTCCCAATGATGTATGGCTATCCTATGATGTTTGAGTAGATCTGTTTTGTCCTAATGGCTATTTGATGATCGTGATTCGTTTGAGTTGTATGTTTTATTATTGGTGCTGTCCTATGGTGCCCTCCGTGTCGTGCAAGCGTGAGGGATTCCCGCTGTAGGGTGTTGCAATACGTTCATGATTCGCTTATAGTGGGTTGGTGAGTGACTGAAACACAAACCCGAGTAAGAGGGATTGTTGCTTATGGGATAAAAGGGGACTTGATACTTTAATGCTATGGTTGGGTTTTACCTTAATGAATCTTTAGTAGTTGCGGATGCTTGCTAGAGTTCCAATCATAAGTGCATATGATCCAAGTAGAGAAAGTATGTTAGCTTATGCCTCTCCCTCAAATAAAATTGCAATAATGATTACCGGTCTAGTTATCGATTGCCTAGGGACAAATAACTTTCTTGTTGACAAAAGCTCTCTACTAGAACTAATTTAGTTGTGTCTTCATATAAACAGCCCCTAGTTTATATTTATGTGTTCTTTACTTTCTTGCAAACCTATCCTACAACACCTACAAAGTACTTCTAGTTTCATACTTGTTCTAGGTAAAGCGAACGTCAAGCGTGCGTAGAGTTGTATCGGTGGTCGATAGAACTTGAGGGAATATTTATTCTACCTTTAGCTCCTCGTTGGGTTCGACACTCTTACTTATCGAAAACTATTGCGATCCCCTATACTTGTGGGTTATCAACCCACTTGTTGGGGATATGACTATTTGTGTAAGCCGCCCAGGAGGGGCCGGGTTACGCAAAGAGTACTCATCAGAGGAAGCCCAAGACCAAGCATGAAGATGGCGGTTCAATAAAGAGCTTAAGGCCCACGGGCGGCTTAAGCCCATTGTAGTAAACCGCCATGACGGCATGACTTGTAACGTAAGGTAGATTTAACTGGTCACCGAGCCGGACTCTGTTTATAAGCCGCCCGGGACTCTAAGCCAGAGGGCATCAACCCGTGTATATAAGGGGACGACCTGCTGGCGACTTAGGGCAAGAAACAACTCATCGAGAGCCGGGCATAGCGTATCTCGCTCCCTGGTTATCGAAACATAAATACCAACCCAACTAGACGTAGGCCTTACCTTTACCGTAAGGGGCCGAACTAGTATAAACCCTCTCGTGTCCCTTGTCCCGATTTAACCCCTTCAAGCTTCCTAGTTGCGATGGCTCCACAACTAAGTCCTTTCACGAGGACATCTGGCGTGACTATTCCACGACAGTTGGCGCCCACTGTGGGGCCAGCGCACGGTGGATTTGAGTTCTTGAAGGGCAACTTCGAAGGGCTCAAGGGGTACGTAGTGGGCCGGATGACCAAGAGTCGTCGCGGCAAGATCTACATCGACGACGAAGGCTGGGGTCCCGACGCCGGTTCAATTGAGTACGGATACCGGGTCTCCTTCGGCGGAATCCACGTTTTCATCGGTCAGATCGGTGAGCCGGGCCCTGAGACGGACAACTGCACCGACCTCGTCGAAACGGCTCAGCGTGCGAGGAAGACCCGGACTCAGCCGGTCATGAGGCATGCCTTCGTGGGCTGCGTCCACGCAGAGGAACTTTCTGGATCTGAAGATGGGGGTGAGACGGCCGTCCTTTCAGACGGTGACTCGTCCGCCGGCTCAACAGATTCGTTGTATCAGGTACAAGACGGCGCACTCGGGGGCTGTTCCGATGGCATCAGTATTCCGGACCCCGATGAGCCGCCAAGATGGGCCGGAATCTTCATGGCCGGAACTCAGCCCGGTTCAAACTCTACAGCAGCCGCAGCAATCACGTCCGGATCAGGAGCAGCCAGGGCAGGCGGCCCCATGCGCCCACCAGCTCAGGTGCTGATGGATCTCATGGACAAGCTTACGGCCCTGTTAACCGCTACGGTTATTCCTGCCGACAAAGATGAGCATGACACAGCAGTAGCTCAGGTGCGTGAGGAGATAGCTCAGGCCAAGGAGGCCTTGGCAGCTGAGGATACTAGACTAGCTGCAGAACGGGCGGCTCTCGACGCCCGAGCATAGCGCTTGCAGTCAGAAGCTTACCAGCTCACGATGAGCTTAAACTCATCCAATGACGTAATGAGGAGGAGACATCAGAAAACGCAGTCCCGTTTACCTCCGACTTACGACCCCCGGGTTCTCTTTGCTACACCCGGAGCCGACCCTAGTAACCTGCCAGATGCCGATCAGCTTATGACAACCGGAACAGGAGGACCGGCTCAACCTCGGGATATGGTGCCGCCTCACGTGAGCATGCCACCGCCGCGTTATGTGCCGATTCCACCGGGTCACTTTTCCAACCCCATGGAGAATTTAATCGCAGCTTCAGCGCGCTTAGCGGATCTTTCTATGGAAGGTGATGACCCGACGGCGGTGGAAACCCGGAGGGTCAGAGAGCTCCTCCAGACAGCCCTGGCTCAGCAGGAGACCTATTCTTACAGCCGGGGCAGGATTCATTCAACTACCCCGCCCTGGGTGGCCCCAACTCGCCAGAACCGGAGCCCGAGTAACAGCAGACGCATGGAGTCAGAAGCTTTGTCGAGCAATGCCCAACAACGTAACCAGCCTGGGGGCTATAATCTGGCGCAGGACCAAATACGTCAGGAGAACGATCACCTGGAGTATCCCATGACATCTGTTGAGGCGGGAGTAGCCACTAGAACCGACGGTGTCCCTTGCTTGGTGCCAGCTCCACGTGATGTACGTCTGCCCAAGGACTTCAAGGGACCTCGAAAGGTACCGAATTACACGGCCGACTTACAGCCCGGGGCGTGGATCGAGAGTTATGAGATGGCCATGGAGCTGCTAGAGGTCAGTGACGCAGCAATGGCTAAATATTTCACCATGATGTTAGATGGAACAGCCCGGGCTTGGCTGAAGGGCTTACCACCCAATTCCATTGGTTCATGGGGCGAGTTAAAGGCCCGGTTCATCCAGAACTTCAAAGACACCTGTAAGCAATCTATGTCGATTGTGGACCTGACGGATTGCAAGCAAGAGGAAGGTGAATCCACCACCCATTGGGTACGCCGGGTCAAGGAGATAATTCATTCCTCCGATAAGATGGACGCCGGTTCTGCAGTTCTTATGCTGGAGAAAAATTGCCGTTTTCAGCCGCTGAGGCAGAAGCTGGGGCACCTTAAATGTGACCTCACGGATATGGGTACGTTGATGGCGGCTTTAGTCAAATATGCCAATTCTGATAGTACCAAGGATCCCGCATCTGACGATGAGAAGACAGGGAAGGGAAAAAGGAATGGCAATGGAAAGGGTCAGCAGCATAACCCAGGAAATCAAGGCGGCAACAAGCGCAAGGCGGACGGTAACCCGGAGTTTGTGGCCAATGCCAACGTACGGGGTAACAATCCGAGACGTAAGGGTAAACCGCGTCGATCCGGTGGGTCAGGCCCCTCTTTGGAACAGCTACTCAATGAGCCCTGTCCAAGACACGGCACCAGGGAGCGGACCGCCACGCATCTATGGAAGGATTGCGCGATCATGAAGGCGTTTAAAAATTCCAACACCTTTGACGGCGGTCATGGATCTGGCGGCGGTTCAGGGGCCGGCGGTTTTCATGGCCCGGGCGACGGCTCAAATTCCGGTTTTTAGGGGCATCCGGGTGGTAATAATCAGCAGCAATCTGGTCAAGGTGGACGGCAGCAACAGCAGTCAGGCTATCAAAGCCATCTGAAGCAGTTGAGTGGTGGACAATATCACGTGTTTACCACTAGTTTGTGCAAACATGACCAGAAGGTTCATAAGAGGGCTATGAATTCTGTTGACCGGCAATTCCTCGTTATCTAAGGTGGCCAGAGCAGCCCATCATATGGAGAAGGGAGGATCATCCTCCGCGGGTCGATAACCCGGGTCAATTGGCTTTGGTAGTGGCACCTCAGGTTGGTGGGTATAAGTTTACCAAGGTGCTTATGGATGGGGGTAGTAGCATCAACATCCTCTACTACGCGACCTTTCAGCGCATGGGGTTGACTGATAAAAATCTGAGAACATCCAACACTGTTTTCCATGGAGTTGTTCCTGGTAAGTCGGCTTACCCAGTTGGCAGGATTGAGCTGGAGGTAGCCTTTGGAGACGAACATGACTCCATGGCCGAGAAGCTAACGTTTGAGGTGGTCAAGATCAGGAGTCCAAACCACGCTCTGTTTGGACGGCCGGCTTATGCCAAGTTTATGGCCCGGCCATGTTACGTTTATTTACAGATCAAGATGCCGGGTTACAAGGGCACCATCACTATACATGGCAGTCGTAAGGTAGCATTGGAATGTGAAGAAGGAGACGCGGCTTATCCTGAGTCGGCCTGCGCAGCCGAGGAGCTCAAATTTTATCAAGATAATGTTGACCCGGCGGATATGACATCCCTGAAGAAGCCAACTATAGAGCATGACCCGGCGTTGAAGTTTAAATCGGCAGCTGAGACAAAGCTTGTCGACTTTACCCCGGGTGACTCTTCTAAACAGTTCAGCATCAGCAGCAACTTGGATCCCAAATAGGAAAGCGCGCTCATCGAGTTCATCCATGAGAACCGGGACATCTTTGCATGGAAACCTTCTGACATGCCGGGTGTACCGAGGGAACTCGCTGAGCACACTCTCAATATTGATCCAAAGTATAAGCCGGTCAGGCAGTTTCTTCGCCGTTTTAATGAAGAACGACGGAAAGCCATTGGGGAAGAAGTCGCCCGGCTCTTAGCGGCCGGGTTTATCATTGAAGTTTTTCACCCGGAGTGGTTGGCTAACCCGGTGCTTGTCCTCAAGAAGAACGGCACCTGGCGGATGTGTGTGGACTACGCGGACTTAAACAAGGCTTATCCGGCTGAACCTTTTGCTCTTCCCCGTATTGATCAAATCATTGATGCTATGACGGGTTGTGAGCATTTTAGTTTTTTGGATGCTTACTCCAGTTATCATCAAATTAAGATGGCAGTTAAGGACTAGGAGAAGACGGCTTTCATCACTCCGTTTGGAGCCTTCTGCTATGTATCTATGCCATTTGGGCTCAAGAGTGCCCAGGCGACTTATCAGCGGTGTGTGCAGAACTGTTTGCACGACCAAATTGGGCGTAATGTCCATGCCTATGTGGATGACATTGTGGTGAAGTCCAGAGAAAAGGAGACCTTGATATCTGACTTAAAAGAGACATTTGATAATCTCCGGGTTTACAAGATGATGCTTAACCCGGCCAAATGTGTGTTTGGCGTTCCTGCAGGCAAGCTCTTGGGTTTTCTGGTGTCCAACAGAGACATCGAAGCTAACTCGGAGAAGATTAAGGCGATTACCTCCCTGGCTAAACCGGCGTGCATCAATGATGTTCAACGACTGGCGGGTCGCGTTGCCGCCTTAAGTCAATTATAAGTCGGCTCGGTGAGAAAGCCCTCCCATTGTATCAGATGATGAAGAAAACTGACACTTTTGTTTGGAGTGAGGCCGCTGATGCTGCTTTTGAAGACTTAAAGAGACAATTGTCTGAGCCGCCGGTTCTTGCGGCTCCAATTGACAAAGAGCCTTTGCTGTTATATGTGGCTGCCAATTCACGAGCCGTCAGCGTTGCCATCGTGGTGGAGCGTAAGGAAGCCGGTAAGGAGCATCCGGTTCAACGGCCGGTTTACTACATCAGTGAGGTGCTCGTTGAATCCAAGCAAAGGTACCCGCATTGGCAAAAGCTTGTTTACGGGGTGTTCATGGCAAACCGGAAGTTGAAGCAGTACTTTCAAAGCCATCCTATAACTGTGGTAAGTTCTGCCCCTTTGGGAGACATCATTTAGAACAGGGAGGCCACAGGACGAGTCGCCAAGTGGGCTATTGAGCTTGGGCCTCATGGCTTGAAATACATGCCCCGGACGGCTATTAAGTCTCAGGCCTTGGTGGACTTCATCAATGATTGGACAGAGTTGGAGGCCCCTGAGGAGAATCCGGATAACACATACTGGACTATTCACTTTGACGGGTCCAGGCAGCTAGAAGGCTCGGGGGCTGGAGTGGTGTTAACCTCCCCTCGAGGTGAAAATTTTTGTTATGTACTCCGGCTTATGTTTCCATGTACTAACAATGCAGCTGAATATGAGGCATTACTCCATGGTCTCCGGATGGCTAAGGAGATGAACTTAAGCCGGGTATGATGCTTGGGCGACTCAGATTTGGTGGCTCAACAAGTGTCAGGCAAGTGGGATTCCAAAGACCCCCTCATGGCGGCTTATCGTCGTGAGGTAGATGTTGTGGCTGGTCACTTCATGGGTTATCAAGTGGAGCACATTGATCGAAGGAAGAATGAGGCGGCTGATGCTTTAAGCCGGTTGGGATCCCAACGTAAGCCGGTGCCGCCCAACACCTTTATTGATGTGTTACATAACCCTTTTGTCAAGGTGCCTACCGAGGAAGACTTAGCAGTGCCAGACCCGGAGGCACAGCTGGTGGCGGCTCTTCAAGTTATCCCAGATTGACGGTGCCTTACTTGGCTTATATGACCCGGGGTGAATTACCGGAGGATGAGACATTGGCGAGACAATTGTTAGGCGCTCCAAACCCATGACGATTGTTAACGGCGAGTTACATCACCTCAGCATCACCAGGGCGTTTCAACGTTGTGTGTCACCTGCAGAAGGCCAAGAAATACTCCGTGAGATCCATAAAGGAGATTGTGGCCATCATGCTGGCTCAAAATCCCTCGTGGCCAAGGCTTTTCGTCATGGTTTCTATTGGTTGACGGATCACGCTAATGCGGAGGATCTGGTCAGTAAATGTGATGGGTGTCAAAAGTTCTCACGACGAGCTCATGTGCCGGCTCGAGAATTGAGGATGATCCCAATTACTTGGCCCTTTGCAGTCTGGGGGCTTGACATGGTTGGACCTTTCAAAAGATCTAAAGACAAAAAGACGCATCTACTGGTGGCAGTCGACAAGTTTACTAAGTGGGTTGAGGCAGAGCCGGTCAGTAAATGTGATGCAACCATGGCGGTTTAGTTCATGAAAAAGGTGGTCTTTTGTTTTGGTTTTCCACATAGCATCATAACTGATAATGGCACTAATCTCTCTAAGGGTGCCATGGAAGAGTTCTGTCAAAGAGAACATATCCGACTTGATGTTTCGACTGTTGCTCATCCTCAATCCTATGGTCAAGCAGAGAGAGCTAATCAAGAGATCCTGAAAGGTATCAAGCCCCGGCTCTTGGTCCCTTTACAGCAGACTCCGGGTTGTTGGGTGGAGGAGTTACCCTCCGTGTTATGGAGCATCAACACTACGCCTAACAGATCTACAGGATACACACCTTTCTTCATGGTTTATGGAGAAGAGGCGGTTCTGCCAAGTGACATCCGGCACGATTCACCCCGTGTGGCAGCTTACGTTGAGGCGGATAATGAAAAGGCTCATCTGGACGCACTTGACTTATTGGACGAGGAGCGAGACTTGGCAATAGCCCGCTCAACGATTTACCAACAAGACCTGCACCACTATCACAGCCGCCGGGTTAAGAGCTGAGCCTTTCAGGAAGGCGACTTGGTGCTCCGGCTCATCCAGGATCAGTCTGACATGCACAAGCTATCCCCGCCTTGGGAAGGGCCCTTTGTGGTCAGCAAGAATATGCACAACGGGTCATATTATCTCATCGATATTCGAGAGCACAAGGACTCACTTAAATCGGAGGAGGAGACCCGCCAGCCGTGGAATATAGCTCATCTCCGGCCTTACTATACCTAAATTACCAATTTTTAAAGATACCTTTTATGATGTACATATTATATAAGGCAATAAAGCAGGACCTCTGTCCTTTTTTTCCGATAAAGAATGTTTCATGTTTTCTTTATCAGGTGATGGACATTGCCAACAGGGGACGGATCATATCTGAATCTGGCTTTCCCTTTGGTCCGGCTTATGATCATATCTGAATCTAGCCATGGTCACTTGGGGGCTTCCTGTTCAAACATAGGTTGTATTCGAACCAAAGAGGACATAGTTGTCGATACCCACTTGATTGGCATACTGCCAAACCAACTTGGGGGCTTCCTGATCAAATTTGAATCATAGCTTAACCCCTTTGGGTCTGACGTGGATCGTATTCGAATCAGCGTCATTAAACTACTCTTATGTTCACTTGGGGGCTTCCTGTTCAAACATAGGTCGTATCCGAACCAAAGCGAACATAGCTGTCAATACCCACTTGATCGGCATCGCCAAAGCCACTGGGGGCTATATGATCGTATCCGAATCTTAGCTTAACCCCTTTGGAACGATTCTCCGATCGTATTCGAATCAGGAGCCTGTGAACATTTGCAAGTATGATTATTTTAACTATCATTGAAACCTTCTTGAGGAGATGGTTCTTGATCTTTCCAGTTTTATATTAGTTACTTCAGGTTCTAAAAAGTGCCAGGTAAAAACTTATATGAGCCGGAGAGGTTATCAAAAAGGGTCGCAGGTATGCTGTTATGATTATGTTTTAACTAATCATGAACCGGCTTATACATATGATTTTTTATCATGTCCGGGTTATCAATATTCTATAACCCGCTGGTGCAGTGAATCGTCCAGGAAACCTTGCCTGTTTTACGTGCAGGATAAAATGGAGCAAGGTAAAATATCAAGGAAAGACTTGATTAACATAAGCAAGATGAATTTAGTGCTGGCGGCTTTACAAAAGCAATAAGTACCATAAGGCATGACAGGCATTAAGGAGTTTTCTCTATCCTATTACAAGACTCCCTGGGTCTAAACAAGTGAAGCATTGTTCTTTGCAAGGTTATAACCCGGCTGGCGGCTCATTCCTCCGGCTGGCTTGATGACTCCGGGTTATCCTTCCCCGCCTCTCCTTCGGTTGTTTTGTCCTGGAATGTGGACGAGGCCCAGTCAATGCCGCTCAAAGCTTGATATTCAGCTTCATCATCTATTAAACTGGCCGGGTCCACTTTAGGGGCAAAGGTATGCTTACGCATTGGAGGGATCGGGCTGACTTGGTCATAGGTGGCGTTTGGGATTCTCCGGTTCTCGCTATCATAACCCGGCGAATACTTAGTGAGATCAGTATCCTCCCCAATGAGAGTCGCCAGGGGGTGTACGACTTTAACACAGGCAGTGAAGTCTTGTTCACCAAAACCAGTGCCGTCCTCCTTCAGGATTGGATATCCAAGAGAGAGGTCAGCAAGGTCAAGTTCTGGCACCCATGCTCTTGCCCGACTCAATGCAGCCACGGCTCCGGCTCTCGTGGACGCCCGCCTTAAGTCTTGAATGCGTTGAGGTAGCACCGAAAGATGTCTCAACACGTCTTGCAGGAGCCGGGGAGAGGTATTTGATAAGGCCACAGCGGTCAACGCACGCTGTGACCCGAAGTACAGCTGCTCTACTAAGGTATACACCGCCTTAAGCTTGACCAACATATTTTCCTTCAGATTGGCACTCCTAGGGCCTGCAGGTTCACAGGTATAACAGTAAGCCGGAGGTAACTATTACAATAACTCTAGAAAGATTACAATATTTATGAGTGACTTACCGAAGATGGCTGAGACCATTTGGGATATCTGCCGTTTTAAGTCAGATAGCTCATTTGTTGCCTCGGCAAGAGATGCCTCTGCTGTTTCAGCCCGAGTCACCAGTGAAGCCCTTTCATCAACCCAAGTGTTCTACTCCGATTCAAATTTTTTCTTCAGTTTCTCTTGTTCAGAGACACTGAATTCAAACTTGGAGTTGGCTTTCTGAGCTTCGAGCTCTTGGGTTTTCAACTGACTCTTCAGATCGGCAATCTCCGCCTCAAATGGACTTATGGTGGCCTGCATTTGATATCAGGCTATGGTAAGAATC
Organism: Triticum timopheevii; assembly: GCA_963921465.1. Taxonomy (NCBI): domain Eukaryota; kingdom Viridiplantae; phylum Streptophyta; class Magnoliopsida; order Poales; family Poaceae; genus Triticum; species Triticum timopheevii. The sequence goes on along the minus strand of OY997274.1, from coordinate 48,016,210 downwards.
TTAGTAAGATAATATTCAAGTCCTAAGCAATTTACAAGTAAAAATACTTAGCACTTGGGTGCTAATGTATGCTTAAAGAATTTTTTATCTATTTTACCGAGTCACACATATTAAGTCTCAAGCACTTTACAAGTAAAGGTACTTGACACTTGGGGGCTAATGTGTAACCCAAATTCAAAGTTTCATGTTATCTCCGGGTTAAACATATTCAATTTAAACCAGACAAAACTAATGGCAAGCAGATTATTAAGTCTATAGCATATTCATTCATAAGCAATAGACTTGGCAGCTGGTACAGTAAGTAAGATTTAGAGTAAAAGCTTAAATTTTACCTCAGATTTATGCTGTATTTGCTTCACCATGTCAATTTCCAGGTCACGACTACTGTGTACTTGGTTCAGATAGCCTGAGACTATATCACCAATACTTAGGTGAGAGTAATCAGTGATGTCTTGTTTGGACTTCCGACGCTGGGCAAACTCCTCCTTGGCGGTGCATTGGGCAAGGGTAGTAGGCCGGCCCGGTTCAACATATTGGCTCTTCACAATTTCAACCTCCGGGTCGATCGTCTTAGCCGGGCTAGGAATTTCCGGGTCATCCGAATTGTGGATAACGTCTTCTGCAGGCGGATCAGAAGTTGGCACCGGAATATCAGAAGCCGGTTCAGGCGGTGGCTGAGGAGTGGAGCTGTTAGGAACGGATGAGTCAAGCACCGGTTCAGTAACAACCGGGTCTTGGGATGGCTTATTCTTCTTTGCCCTCTTGCTAGGCTTTACTTGCAAGCTGTCAATCAGAGTGGAAGGATAAGTATCAAAGTATAAGTATGGATAAACTTACATTAAGAAAGGTTATATTACCCAAGAGCCGTTTTGAAAGCCGGCATGTTTGATTGCATCGACTCATCAGAAGAAGGGGAGGTATCCTGATAGTTGGAGTCAGATGAATTGAGAGGTTGGCGAATCAAACCCATCAAGGGTAAAACAAAATGTAAGTCGGAGATAACCTCGATCCGACGCTTCTTGGTTACGTCGGGTAAGCCGGAGGAAAGCGCTGTGTCCTGGTTGGCCCGAGTCTGCCGCCAATTTTCAAGTTGTTGTTGCTTCCAAAGAAATTGAGGATCTTGGTAAGCGAGAGGGTGTGAAAACCTTACTTTCCGGGTCACCCTTCGGATTCTTTGTGTTGGCAAAGGCTCTGAGTCGGAGGAAATTATAGTTACCTCTTCGCCAGCTGCTTGACTGTTCCCAGTATACTCCTGAAAGGATCAAATGTCAGTAAGATAATGGCAAAGGAGTTAAAGAAAATCAAAAAAGATTACCTCTTCCTCATCTGAAGAAGAGTCATCCAATTTAAGCATATCAGAGGCGCTGGGTTTCTTCTTCTTAGAGGTACCCGTCCTAGCGGCTTTCCTTTCGGTCTTCTTGGCCGCTCTGGCCTATTTTGCAGCCTCATGGTCATACTTGACCTTCCAGAAATTATCATCGGCCTGTGGGAAAAGATAAAAAATCATAAGTACCAGAAGGTAACATATTAAAGAGTATTTGTGAAGATTAGTAACTTACCGCAGGAGCCAGATTCTTCTTGCAGAAGGGAAGCAAACTGAAAGTATTACTGGTTACAGTGCCCTCCTTTAATAGCGATTGGACTGTAGCATCTACCACATCATCTGGTAAGTCCTCAGGACTATGACACATTGAGTCGTCCTTTTCGCCTGTGTAAGTACACATTAAGCCAGAGCGGCGGCTTAATGGTAGTATCCGCCAGGTGACCCAGACCCGGACCAAATCAATGCCAGTTAACCCATTGCCTAAAAGGGCTTTGATCTTTCTGATGGTGGGGTTAAGAGGCAGGCGCTCAACAGCAGTTAACTTGTCCGCTAGATGATGATTGGACTCAAGACGCAGGGCACGAATGCCGGGCAGAGGCTTCTCATTAGCTGGAGAGGTGTCTTGACAGTAGAACCACGTCTGGTTCCAGTCTTTTGGGTGACTTGGCAGCTCAGCGTAAGGAAAAAGGCAGTCTCTCCGCCGCTGGATTGTGATGCCACCAAGCTCAAGACTAGGCCCGTTGGCGCGTTCATTCTGCCGGTTCAAGTAAAAAAGCTCTCTGAACAGCAGCAGACTTGGTTCCTCTCCTAAGTATACCTCGCAGAAGACTTGGAAATTACACACATTGGACACGGAATTGGGTCCAATGTCTTGAGGCCTCAAGTCAAAGAAATCCAGAACTTCCCTGAAGAATTTTGAGCCGGGAGGGGCAAATCCCCGGTTCATATGGTCTGTGATAACTACTACCTCCCCGTCTTTGGGTTGAGGTATCTCCTCAGACGGGTGAGGGGCACGATAGGACATGGCCTCCTTTTTTGGCAGATGGCCAGACGTTACAAACTCGGCAAGTTTGCTTTTGGTTACTGTGGATGGAACCCAGTTGCAAGTCACAGGGGCCTTGGCCGCCTTAGGAGCCATAATGGTAGTGGCCTACGACAAAGTAAGAAAGTTCCGGTTCAAATATAACCTGGGAGAAATATTCGAATTTATTTAATGTAGCGGCTTAAGCAAGAGGCCTAATGATATAAGGGTGATTCTGCAGTAAAGTTTAAGCCGCTATCAGGATCAACAGTCATTCAAGGATTTTTTAAACCGGACACCTAGACAGTGGTGATAAAAGTAAGTTTTCCAGAAGAAGCTTTCCGGGTGATAGAAACAAGTTTCACGGATAACAGCTCTTATTATGGATCAAACTATTGTTCTAAAGGGAAAAATTTCTAGACCTAAAAACAGGGCAGAGAAGTTCATGCATTCAAAGGAGGTTTCCAAATAAGAGAAATGAGATCTATTTCTATGCAAGATCAACACAAACAACTACCGCAGCGGTTCTGCACGGTTTTTACAATCTAAACAGGCCGTGGAAGTGCAAACTAGCAAGGATTCGCATCGGGCGGTGATGAACCCAATGAACTTGGCAGAGCTTGAAGATAGATCTAAGAAAGGGGAAGAAAGGAACTCACGGATGAGGATGAACTGCGGAGGCTCGCCGTCGATCTCTGGTTACAGTCAGGTCGATGCAGCGGCCTGAGTCAATGAAGACGAGGGAGTCGATGGAAACGGCGGCGGAGCTTGAGAGGCAGAGAGGAGAGGAAGAAGACGACTGAAAGGGTAAAAGCGAAAGGACCCAAGTCGTGGCTATTTATAGGGAGAAGATAACTGAGATGGCACAAGAAACGAGGAGATAACAATTATTATCCAGCGGCCCTGACGCCTCGATTTTCGGAGTAGTCAGTAAAGAAGAGATCCATTGAAGGATTTGGTGGAATAAAAAATGAGTTAAAGGAAGAATGACGTCACGACGAGTTAAGACGGAACCAGAAGATGACGTCATGGTGGGTTAACAAAAACTCTCTATATAGTCAGAAGACTGAAGATTTAATTCTTTAAAAATATTTTTTAGATTGACATGAACAGGTTCAGATCAATCTGGGGCCTAATGTTGGGGATATGACTATTTGTGTAAGCTGCCTAGGAGGGGCCGGGTTACGCAAAGAGTACTCATCAGAGGAAGCCCAAGACCAAGCATGAAGATGGCGGTTCAATAAAGAGCTTAAGGCCCATGGGCGGCTTAAGCCCATTGTAGTAAACCGCCATGACGACATGAATTGTAATGTAAGGTAGATTTAACTGGTCACCGAGCTGGACTCTGTTTATAAGCCGGCCGGGACTCTAAGCCAGAGGGCGTCAACCCGTGTATATAAGGGGACGACCTGCTGGCGACTTAGGGCAAGAAACAACTCATCGAGAGCCGGGCATAGCGTATCTCGCTCCCTGGTTATCGAAACATCAATACCAACCCAACTAGACGTAGGCCTTACCTTCACCGTAAGGGGCCGAACTAGTATAAACCATCTCATGTCCCTTGTCCCGATTTAACCCCTTCAAGCTTCCTAGTTGCGATGGCTCCACAACTATATAAGTCCTTTCACGAGGACATCTGACGTGACTATTCCACGACACCACTAGTTTCTTTTGTTGATCTTTAATATATTTATAGCTCTAGTGCATCCATTGCATGGCAATCCCTACTCCTCATGTTGACATCAATTGATGAGCATCTCCATAGCCCATTGATTATCCTCGTCAATGTGAGACTTTCACCTTTTTTGTCTTCTCCACACAATCCCCATTATCCTCACGCTCATGTATTGCGTGAAAGTTGAAAAAGTTTGAGATTGTTTAAGTATGAAACAATTGCTTGGCTTGTCATCGGGTGAGGGAGTCCTGGACTAGGGGGTGTCCGGACAGCCGGACTATCATCGTCCGTCGGACTCCAAGATTACGAAGATACAAGATTGAAGACTCCGTCCCGTGTCTGGATGGGACTTTCCTTGGCGTGGAAGGCAAGCTTGGCGATACAGATATGTAGATCTCCTACCATTGTAACCGACTCTGTGTAACCCTAGCCCTCTCCGGTGTCTATATAAACCGGAGGGTTTTAGTCCTTAGGACACAACATACATTACAACGATCATACCATAGGCTAGCTTCTAGGGTTTAGCCTCCTTGATCTCGTGGTAGATCCACTCTTGTACTACCCATATCATCAATATTAATCAAGCAGGACATAGGGTTTTACCTCCATCAAGAGGGCCCGAACCTGGGTAAAACATCGTGTCCCTTGTCTCCTGTTACCATCCACCTAGACGCACAGTTCGGGACCCCCTACCCAAGATCCGCCGGTTTTGACACCGACATTGGTGCTTTCATTGAGAGTTCCTCTGTGTCGTCACCGATAGGCTCGATGGCTTCTTCAATCAACAACGACGCCATCCAGGGTGAGACTTTTCTCCCCGGACAGATCTTCATATTCGGCGGCTTTGCACTGCGGGCTAATTCACTTGGCCATCTGGAGCAGATCGAAAGCTACGCCCCTGGCCGTCAGGTCAGGTTCGGAAGCCTAAACTTCACGGCCGACGTCCGCGGGGACTTGATCTTCGACGGACTTGAGCCACAGCCGAGCGTGCCGCACTGTCACGATGGGCATGATTTAGCTCTGCCGCCGGACAGTGCCTTGGTGGCTGCACACGAATCCACTCCGGCCCTTAGTCCGGAGCCGATCACCCAGATCGAGGACCGGTGGCTGGACACCGCCTCGGGGGCTGCAACTTCCGCAGCGATGGAGCCGAACACTGACCTTGTCCCCTATAAAGCTCGTGACTCCGAGGTGCCGGACTCCCTGCCGGACTCCGAACCTCCTGCGCCCCAGCCAATCGAATCCGATTGGGCGCCGATCATGGAGTTCACCGCTGCGGAGATCTTTCAGCACTCACCCTTTGGCGACATCCTAAATTCGCTAAAGCATCTCGCGATCCGGAGAGCCCTGACCGGATTATGGCCAGGATGGTTGGGATTCGGACGACGAAGAAATTCAACGCCCACCCACCACCCACTTTGTAGCCACTGTCGACGATCTAACAGACATGCTAGACTATGACTCCGAAGACATCGACGGCATGGACGACGATGCCGGAGACGATCAAGAACCAGCGCCTACAGGACACTGGAAGACCACCCCAACACACGACGTATATATGATGGATACCCCAAAAGGAAGCGATAACGAGGACCAACGGGGCGCGGCAAAGGATAATCCCGCCGATAAACAACCAAAACGGCGACGCAGACGCCGCCCTAAGTCCCGCCTCAACAACAACAGTGCTCCTAATGACCCAGCAATAGAGCAGGGCAAACCAGTGGACGACGAACATGCAGCCAAGCAACCGTCCGAACAGGACAAGTCGGATAATCAATCCATGCCCGGCGAAACCAACAGTCCAGACGACCTCACGCCAGACACACCACCGGAGAATAAGAACCTTCGGAAAAGACTCGTCGCCACTGCAAGAAGCTTGAAGAAGGAAAAACAGAAGCTCAAAACAGCGGAAGACATACTCAGAATGAGGTGGAGCAAAGTGCTCAAAACCGCAGACAAATACGGCAATGGCCATCAATCAAAGAGCTACCCGAAGCGCAAGCTGCTGCCAGAATTTGACGAGGAAGCCATAGAGCCCCCACAGTCAAAAAACAAAGAGGCCGCCTGGCCGGATAGACGGACAGATGATAGGCCAAAATCTACAAGCGGCGCCGCACACAAGCCGACTCATGACCCTGGGAAAACAGATGGCCCAGCCAGGTCCATCTACGGGCCAAAAAAGAGGGCCCCAGGAAGCAACACAACACGCCAAGTGTTCGAAGATAGCGGTACACCCAAATACAGGGGCGCCGCACACCCACTATGTTTCACCAATGAGGTGCTGGACCATGAATTCCCAGCAGGGTTTAAACCCATAAACATAGAGGCTTACGACAGAACAACAGACCCTGGAGTCTGGATAGAGGATTATATACTACACATACACATGGCTAGAGGAGATGACCTCCACGCCATAAAATACCTACCCCTCAAGCTCAAAGTGCCAGCTCGGCATTGGCTCAAAAGCCTCCCATAAAACACTGTTGGAAGTTGGGAAGAGCTTGAGGACGCGTTTAGTGCAAATTTTCAAGGGACTTATGTCCGCCCTCCGGATGCAGATGATCTAAGTCATATAACTCAACAGCCCGGAGAGTCAGCGCGCAAATTCTGGAACAGGTTCCTTCCTAAAAAGAACCAAATAGTCGACTGTCCGGACGCCGAAGCCTTAGCAGCTTTTAAACACAACGTCTGAGACGAATGGCTCGCTAGACACCTCGGCCAAGAGAAGCCGAGGACAATGTCCGTGCTAACAAGCCTCATGACCCGCTTTTGCGCAGGGGAAGATAGCTGGCTAGCAAGATGCAGCACCAGCGACCCGAGTACATCCGAGATTAGAGATGGAAACGGAAAATCACGGCGCAGAAAGGATCAGCGTCGGAATAAAGAAAAAAGCCCAAAGAATACGGTGGTCAACGCCGGATTCAAAAGCTCGCGGCCAAACAACAAAACACTGCCTCTTAAGGATAACAGTGATGAGCTATCCAACTTAAAAAAAATTTGGATCGGATATGTCAAATCCACAGTACCCCCGGACGGCCTGCAAACCACACCCACCAAGATTGTTGGGTTTTCAAACAGTCCGGCCGACTCAACGCCGAACACAAGGGGCTCGACGCATCAAGCGAGGATGATGATAAACCCCACCAGCAGAGCACCGGAAAACAAAAGACTTTCCCACAAGAAGTCAAAGCAGTAAACTCACTTCACGTGATAAACAATGCGGCACCCGCTAAGATGGGTCCCGCACGGTCCACACCAGCGGAACCTCGAGATTGGATGTCAAAACCAATCACTTTTGACCACCTGAATTATTCCAGAAGTGTTCGAAATGCAGGATGGACTGCTTTGATATTGGATCCTATAATCGACGAACTACAATTTACACAAGTCCTGATGGACGGAGGCAGCGATTTAAACCTGCTATATCCAAACACAATCCGCGAGTTGGGGATAGACCTTACTAAAATTCGACATAGCCGCACTTCCTTTAAAGGAGTGATGCCAGGCCCTTACGCCAAGTGCACAGGCTCCTTATTACTAGAAGTTGTGTTCGGGTCACCGAACAACTTCCGACGCGAAAAACTAATCTTTCATGTCGCCCCGTTCAAAAGTAGCTATCAAGCACTATTGGGACGTGAAGCTTTTGTCCGTTTCAACGCCATACCACATTACGCGTCTCTTACACTTAAAACGCCCGGTCCACGTGGCATCATTTCATTGCGAGGGTCATTTAAAGACCCCGGACATGGCTAGACGAGTCCGGCATAAATAAGCTAGGGGCTCCCTAGCCGCACACCCCTTCACAAGGGGCTGTGCGTATAAGCAACAACGAGCTAATATAGACTCCGCTTTACTTATTAATATTTTTCATATACTTTTTTTCGCATGATTTCCTTTCAAACTAAGTTCCTCTCTTTTTACAGATGAACAACGTGCACACCCGTCCAGGATAACGGCACAACAGAGACACAGGCGCAGACGTGCAGTAGGGACCCGTCGCAAGGATTCTTTTCAGATTAAGACCCTGCGTAAACCTTTTTTACTGTCTCTTGTTGCTATAATCCCCTGGTTTCTCATTATAACCAGAGTGGAGCCTGACGTTTTGGCATCGGCCGCGTCAGAGGACCTTGCCCGTACCTGGACACTAGGGGCTTAGGGCATTGTTCTGCCCATTATTATAAAGACCGAACACCTTAGGGAGTGTTCGGCGTCTCGAGTTAGGCCTTATATGCATCAGCTCCGAATCATGTCTTTGGTCAAATGTTGGGTTTGCCCAGCTCTTGTGTTTTGCTGCCTTACGTTCCGTATCATCGGCTAACGCGGCACCAGGAGAACTACTGCGATTGTGCCCCAGTTCGGCTAGGTGAGCACCTCAGTAGAGAAAGCCGAAAACTGACTGTCATGATACAGCGAGAGACTGGTCAACCACTCGATCGACCAACGGAATGTTTAGAATTCCTCCGCTTTTACGAAGGACCATTTCCCGGTCAGGCACACACGCACCCCGAATTCGGAGAGCGTGGTGCCCCCAGGGGCTATATCGTAGCCCCACCCTCGAACTCCAATGGCTAAGTGAAAGTGATAAAGCATCATAGTCCGGTTGCCTCGTTTGCTACGCTACCACCTCCTCAATAGGACTGAGACGTCGGATTAAGTGTGAAAATGCGCTATTTTTGCGAACACCCCCGCACCTTGTGCGTGGGGGCTGAAGCCGAAGACTGCCATCTTTCAGGTTATACACACGTATACATAAACGGCCGCATAGGAGATATTTCAATACTTGGAACGCACAAGTATAAAAAGTGATTACATCATAACCATTGTTTTACAAAATAAAACGTTCATTTGAACGTGACATTTTTCGAGCACTGCGACTCTATTACACGAGCACCACGCATAACTTCCCCAAAATAGTGCTCGGCGGGTAATCGGCTTTCGTCCGAGCCCTGGGTTGCAACAGCGGTGGCATCCATCTCTGTCCAATGAGTCTTCACATGGGCAAGGGCCATCCGCACACCCTCTATGCAGGCCGATCGCTTCATCTCCTTGATATGCGGCACCGCCCCAAGAAACTCCTGCAATAAGCCAAAATAGCTCGTCCGCTTGGGCCTCTCCGGCCAGACATGAGTCACGATATCCGTCATGGCAAGTCCGGACAACCTATTCAGCTCAGCCCATTCGGCCAACCGATTGGTCAGCGGAAGTGAACGATCCGGACTATGGAATTGAGAACAAAATAGCTCTTCCGTCTTGTGATCCTTCTGACTTCGGAAGTGCACAACGGCATCCGCCGCACTCGTCGCTAAGTCAATATATGGATCCTCCGGACCCCACAGCTGGCCAAGCTGGGAATACTTCGGATCCATAAACCTGCGGCATAGCAGAAAAGGCTTGCCAGCCACAATGTCTCCGGCCTGACGCATCTCCTCCTTCATAGCCCGCATTGCAGAACGGGCATCCTTGGCTTCGGTGGTGGCCTTCCCCAGGTCTTCTCGCTCCGATAGGCGCTCCTTTTCAAGAGCCTCATTGCGGTCGGTAGCATCCTTCAATTTAACGGCCAATTCGGCCATCTCTTCTCTGCTTCGGCAGTGTGCAGCCCTTTCGGCTTCTAACTCCTCGGCCGCCCTCGAGGCAGCCGCATCACTCCTTATGGCTTGCTCCTTGGCTTGAGCAAGTTCTGCCCGAAGGCTCTCCACAGCAGCAGCACCATCTCCGTCAAGCATAAATATTGTAAGAGGTGGGCTTCAGCTCCCTTAATAGGTGACTGCGGAGAATCAATTTACCTTGCGACTCATCAAGTCGCTTGTTGACTAGCGCGATGTCTGCATCCGCCACATCGAGTTGCCGCATTAATTCGGCAACTCCATCAGTCCGGCTAGCCCCCGGACTATCCGCCACCTGCATAGGAAAGGCGACACTCAATACCTGCAATTTTGATCCTCGGCACGCTGTCGCTTTCGACAACCTACCGAGTCTCAGGGGCTACTATCTATACAGGGCGCACTTTCATGTGCAAAACAGTCAAAAAGGCGCGTCGTTTTTACGTACCTCAAAACCCGCCAGCAAACTCCTGACGGCATTATGCAATCCGTTTTCGGTGGACAAAATCCTTCCAATCACCATACTCATCAATGCACGGTGATCTTCTGAGATGGACGCCCTCTCAAGCAGATCCTTCAGCTCCACCGGCCGAACACTAGTCGGCGCCGAACTCTTCGGCTCCGCCGGGCTCGGGGATACCCTCCGTGACGACACTTCAGGCTCGTCCGCCCTATCGGACGGCGCAGCAGACGGAGGCGTCTTGCTCTCCATCATCTCCGGACGAAGATCCCCCGAAGACGAGCTCATCTGAGAAGGTCGAGGTCCGAACTACAAGGTATAAATTTTGGTTATCCTCAGAAGCACAAATAGGGATGTTTCTTCTTAACAAACTCCCCCTTTTTTACTCACGGCTCGCTGGAGGGCTGATTCTTTAGAGAAGACTGTGCGGCCGGGGCCTCCCCGGATGCAGGACCCTCTGGTGAAGATTTCTTCCCCCGCTTAGGGGCTTTGGCCTCCGGGTCTTCGGAGGCGGTCCTCTTCTCCCCCTGGAGGGAGGGATTCTCGATCCCCCCTTCTTCAAGAGCCCCCTTGGGCGAGGCGGTAGCTCCTCTGTTTTCCCCTTCGCCTTCTTCTGAAGGCGCAACCTCCAACATTCTGACCAGCACGGGCTCCGGCGCGGTCTCTGGGAGGGGGGCCGGCCACAGTATCAGCTTTGCTTGCGCTATCCACTCCTGTTGAAGGATAACGGGTTAAAAGACGAATTGTAGAAAGGAAAACAAATGGTACGTCCGAACACTGAGCTACTTACTTGAGTATCCGGACGATTGCAGCTTAGGCCGGCATCCTCGGTCAATTCCGGACACACCTCCTATGATCCGAAGAACAACTTGTACATCTCCACGGGTGTCGTACCCATGAAGTGTTGGAGAATCAGTGGTCCCTCCGGATTGAACTCCCATAGCCGGAGAGGACGGCGTTTGCAGGGCAGGAGACGCCTAATTAGCATAACCTGCACCACCACGACCAGATCGATATCCCTCGCTTGGAGGTCTCGAATCCGGCCCTGCAATAGGGGCACGTCTTTTGACGGCCCCCAATTGAGCCCTTGGTTGACCCACGACATCAACCGTCGTGGAGGTCCTTAGCGGAATGGAGGCGGCGGCTTCTGCCTGCTGCCCTTTGGAGCGGTGATATAGAACCACTCCTGCTGCCACAAGCTAAACTCCTCTTGGAAGGAGCCCTCGGGGCACGGGGCATCGGCCCTCCTGCTTACGGCCGCCCCGCCGCACTCTGCTTGACGCCCCCCGATCATCTTCGGCTCCACATTGAAGGTCTTCAGCCACAGGCCGAAGTGGGGGGTGACGCGGAGGAAGGCTTCGCAGACGACGATGAATGCGGAGATATGGAGGATGGACTCCGGAGCCAAGTCATGGAAATCCAACCCATAGTAAAACATGAGCCCTCTCACAAAAGGATCCGTCGGGAAGCCTAAACCCCGACGGAGGTGGGATAAAAAGATGACATACTTGCCGGGCTCGGGGGTGGGGATGGCCTGCCCTTCGGCGGGCAACCTGTGCGAAATCTCGTAGGACAGGTACTTGGCTTCTCGTAGCTTTAGCACGTCCTCCTCCGTAACGGAGGAGGGCATCCACCGGCCCTGAAGGTCGGAGCCGGACATTGTTGGAGGTCCGAGGCGCTCGAATCTGGGGCTCTGGGTATTGGAACTTGGAGCAAGGAGAAGATTCGGTGGAAGATTGAAGAAAAGAACGAGCCTTGGTCCTATTATAAAGAGGGAGAATACCAAGAGCCGTCTCCGTGACCATTCGGGACTCGCCTTCAATAGAGGAGGCGTGGCGACGGGCGCGGTTGGGTTACCCACATCCGTATTGATGAGAATCTCGGAATAAGGGGAACACAATCTCTGCTTCGACAAGACGTGCCAAGGAAACTGCTTTGCTAAACACGCTGAGGTGGTATAATAAAAAACGATTCAAGTAAAGGCTTGGTAGTGGTGTGACGTCATGCCACAAAATACGTCAGCAGATTGAACTTGTGTATATATTATTCTCTCTACGGTGGAACGTGGAATTTATTTTGCAGATCCAGACACTATCCTGGTGTTCACAATCTTCTCTGGATTATTCAAAGGAGGAACCCGCCTTGCAATGCCGAACATTATGCGCGCCGGACTCATCGTCATTGAAGGCAGGTTCAGGGGCTACCAAGGGAGTCCTGGACTAGGGGGTGTCCGGACAGCCGGACTATCATCGTCCACCGGACTCCAGGATTACGAACATACAAGATTGAAGACTCCATCCCGTGTCTGGATGGGACTTTCCTTGGCGTGGAAGGCAAGCTTGGCGATACGGATATGTAGATCTCCTACCATTGTAACCGACTCTGTGTAACCCTAGCCCTCTCCGGTGTCTACATAAACCGGAGGGTTTTAGTCCGTAGGACACAACATACATTACAACGATCATACCATAGGCTAGCTTCTAGGGTTTAGCCTCCTTGATCTCGTGGTAGATCCACTCTTGTACTACCCATATCATCAATATTAATCAAGCAAGACGTAGGGTTTTACCTCCATCAAGAGGGCCCGAACCTGGGTAAAACATCGTGTCCCTTGTCTCCTGTTACCATCCGCCTAGACGCACAGTTCGGGACCCCCTACCCGAGATCCACCGGTTTTGACACCGACATCGGGGGTGTACAAGATGGGAGCATTTTTGTGTGATGAAAATGAAGCATGACCTAACTATATGATTTTGTAGGGATGAGCTTTCTTTAGCCATGTTATTTTGAGAAGACATAATTGCTTTCATTAGTATGCTTGAAGTATTACTATTTCTTATGTCAATATGAACTTTTATTTTGAATCATCTGGATCTGAACATTCATGCCACCATAAAGAAAGTTACATTGAGAATTATGCTAGGTAGCATTCCACATCAAAAATTCTGTTTTTATCATTTACCTACACCAGGACGAGCAGGAATTAAGCTTGGGATGCTTGATACGTCTCCAATGTATCTATAATTTTTTATTGTTCCATGCTATTATATTACCCGTTTTGGATGTTTATGGGCTTTACTTTACACTTTTATATTATTTTTGGGACTAACCTACTAACCGGAGGCCCAGCCCGAATTGCAGTTTTTTGCCAACTCAGTGTTTCGAAGAAAAGGAATATCAAACGGAGTCCAAACGGAATGAAACCTTTGGGAGCAATCTTTTTGGAACAAACGTGATCCAGGGGACTTGGAGTGGACGTCAAGCAACATAGGAGGCGGCCACGAGGGTGCCCGGCGCGCCCCCACCCTCGTGGGCCCCTCGAGCATCCACCGGCCTACTTCTTCCTCCTATATATACCCATGTACCCCGAAAACATCAGAAGCGACCACGAAAAACTATTTCCACCGCCGTAACCTTCTGTATCCGCGAGATCCCATCTTGGAGCCTTCGTCGGCGCTCCGCCAGAGGGGGAATCGACCACGGAGGGCTTCTACATCATCTCCAAGGCCTCCCCGATGAGTTGTGATTAGTTTACCACAGACCTTCAGGTCCATAGTTATTAGCTAGATGGCTTCTTCTCTCTCTTTGAATCTCAATACCATGTTCTCCTCGATCTTCTTGGAGATCTATTCAATGTAACTCTTTTTGCGGTGTGTTTGTCGAGATCCGATAAATTGTGGGTTTATGATCAAGTTTATATACGAGAAATATTTGAATCTTCTCTGAATTCTTTTATGTGTGATTAAGTTATCTTTGCAAGTCTCTCTGAATTATCAGTTTGGTTTGTCCTACTAGATTGATCTTTCTTGCAAAGGGAGAAGTGCTTAGCTTTGGGTTCAATCTTGCAGTGTCCTTTCCCAGTGACAGCAGGGGTAGCAAGGCACATATTGTATTGTTGCCATCGAGGATCAAAAGATGGGGTTTATATCATATTGCATGAGTTTATCCCTCTACATCATGTCATCTTTCTTAATGCATTACTCTGTTCTTTATGAACATAATACTCTAGATGCATGCTGGATAGCGGTCGATGTGTGGAGTAATAGTAGTAGATGCAGGCAGGAGTCGGTCTACTTGTCACGACGTGATGCCTATATACATGATCATGCCTAGATAATCTCATAATTATTCGCTTTTCTACCAATTGATCGACAGTAATTTGTTCACCCACCGTAATACTTATGCTATTTTGAGAGAAGCCACTAGTGAAACCTATGGCCCCCGGGTCTAGCTCTTATCATATAAGCTTTCAATTTACTTTTATTTGCATCTTTACTTTTCCAATCTATATTATAAAATACCAAAAATATATTTATCTTATCATATTATCTCTATCAGATCTCACTTTCGCAAGTGGCCGTGAAGGTACTGACAACTCCTTTATTGCGTTGGTTGCGAGTTCTTGTTTGTTTGTGTAGGTGCGTGGGACTTTTGAGGAGCCTCCTACTGGACTGATACCTTGGTTCTCAAAAACTGAGGGAAATAGTTACGCTACTATTGTTGCATCACCCTTTCCTCTCCAAGGAAAACCAACGCAAGCTCAAGACGTAGCAGCCTACGGCTGTGTCCTTCCTCGGTTAGCAACTTGCTGTCACGTTTCCCTTGTCCGGTACAAACAAACCGCCTATAATGCATATGATGTGACTCGGTTTGCTATACCTGACCTTATTCTTTCTAATGCTAAAACCATTAAGTCTAGCATAGTTGTTGTAGAAATCATACGCAGCATCGTGAGACATAAAAGTCATATCCATTATCTCCGTGAACATATCCCTCTTATCATCTGCACTGGCAGTTGCTTGGACATTCTTTGCCCCATCATCTTTTGTCACCTACACAATCAAAACATAGCCATGAAAACAGTTTTCTATGGTTTAACATTCTTGAGGAACGTAGTAATTTCAAAAAAATTCCTACGCACACGCAAGATCATGGGGATGCATAGCAACGAGAGGGGGAGTGTATCTTCATACCCTTGAAGATCGCTAAGCGGAAGCATTTATCAACGCGGTTGATGTGGTCGTAAGTCTTCACGATCTGACTAATCCAAGTATCGAACGCACGGCAACTCCGAGTTCTGCACACGTTCAGCTCAATGACGTCCTCGCCTTCTCGATCCAGCAGGACGGACGAAGTAGTAGATGAGTTCCGACAGCACGACGGCGTGGTGACGGTGTTGGTGAAGAACAATCTCCGCAGGGCTTCGCCTAAGCACTACGGAAACTATGACGGAGGATAAACTAGAGGGGACGGGGTTGCCGGCACACGACTTGGTGTTTCTTGATGTGTTTCTGGTGCTAGCTCTGCCCCTCTATTTATATGTTGAGCCTTGGGGTCAAAACATGGAGTAAAAGCCTCCACAAAGTCAGTTTCACCTGAAAGGCAAGAGTCCTTCTCGGACTCCAGGGCCAGACGCCAGGGTTCCCGGCGTCTGGACCCAGACGCCAGGGACCCTAGCGTCTGGCCCCTGGACTCTGCAAAACTTCCTTTTGCGCTTTCCAAAAACCTTGTGGGCTTTCCCATTTGGCCCAAATAACGTGTTCTCGTACCCAAACATTTCGGGAAACCCGGAACCTCTTCCGGTGAATTCCGGAACCCTTCTGGAGACCAAAGAACATTATCCCATATATTAAACTTCATCTCCGGAGCATTCCGGAGTTCCTCGTCATGTTCGTGATCTCATTCAGGACTCCGAACAACATTCGGTTACCAACATACATAACTCATATAATACTATATCGTCAACGAACGTTAAGCATGCGGACCCTACGGGTTCGAGAACTATGTAGGCATGACCGAGACATCTCTCACGTTAATAACCAATAGCGGAACCTGGATGCTCATATTGGCTCCTACATATTCTACGAAGATCTTTATCGGTCAAACCGCATAACAACATACATTGTTCCCTGTCATCCGTATGTTACTTGCCCGAGATTAGATCGTTGGTATCTCAATACCTAGTTCAATCTCGTTACCGGCAAGTCTCTTTACTCGGTACGTAATGCATCATTCTGTAACTAACTCATAGTTACATTGCTGGCAAGGCTTATAGTGATGTTCATTACCGAGAGGGCCCAGAGATACCTCTCCGACAATCGGAGTGACAAATCCTAATATCGAAATACGCCAACCCAACATGTACCTTCGGAGACACCTGTAGAGCTCCTTTATAATCACCCAGTTACGTTGTGACGTTTGGTAGCACACAAAGTGTACCTCCGGTAAACGGGAGTTGCATAATCTCATAGTTATAGGAACATGTATAAGTCATGAAGAAAGCAATAGCAACATACTAAACGATCAAGTTCTAAGCTAACGGAATGGGTCAAGTCAATCACATCATTCTCCTAATGATGTGATCCCGTTAATCAAGTGACAAATCATGTCTATGGTTAGGAAACACAACCATCTTTGATCAACGAGCTAGTCAAGTAGAGGCATACTAGTGACACTATGTTTGTCTATGTATTCACACATGTATTATGTTTCCGGTTATATAATTCTAGCATGAATAATAAACATTTATCATGATATAAGTAAATAAATAATAACTTTTTGCCTCTAGGGCATATTTCCTTCAATATCCCACTTGCACTAGAGTCAATAATCTAGTTCACATCGCCATGTGATTCAACACCAATATTCACATTTGTATGTGATTAATACCCATAGTTCACAGCGTCATGTGATCAACACCCAAAGGTTTACTAGAGTCAATAATCTAGTTCACATCGCTATGTGATTAACACCCAAAGAGTACTAAGGTATGATCATGTTTTGCTTGGGAGAGAAGTTTAGTCAACGGGTCTGTTATATTCAGAGCCGTATGTATTTTGCAAATATTCTATGTCTACAATGCTCTGCACGGAGCTACTCTAGCTAATTGCTCCCACTTTCAATATGTATCTAGATTAAGACTTTGAGTTATCTGGATCAGTGCCAAAACTTGTATCGACGTAACCCTTTACGACGGGCTCTTTTATCACCTCCATAATTGAGAAATATTTCCTTAGTCCTCACTAAGGATATTCTTGACCAATGTCCAGTGATCTACTCTTATATAATTATTGTACTCCCTTGCCAAATTTAGACCAAGGTATACAATAGCATAGCATACTTTATAGAACCTATGACTGAGGCATAGGGAATGACTTTCATTCTCTTTTCTATTTTCTGCCGTGGTCGGGATTTGAGTCTTACTCAATTTCACACCTGAGCAACACAGGCACGAACTCTTTCTTTGATTGTTCCATTTTGAACTATTTCAAAATCTTGACAAGGTATGTACTTATTGAAAAACTTATCAAGCGTCTTGATCTATCTCAATAGGTCTTGATGCTCAATATTTAAGTAGCTTTACTGAGGTCTTTCTTTTAAAGAACTCCTTTCAAACACTCCTTTATGCTTTGCAGAATAATTCTACATTATTTTGATCAACAATATGTCATTCACATATACTTATCAGAAATGATGTAGTACTCCCACTCACTTTATTGTAAATACAGGCTTCACCGCAAGTCTGTATAAAACTATATCCTTTGATCAACTTATCAAAGTGTATATTCCAATTCCGAGATGATTGCACCAGTCCATAGATGGATCGCTGGAGCTTGCATATTTTGTTAGCACCTTTAGGACTGACAAAACCTTCTGGTTGCATCATATACAACTCTTCTTTAATAAATCCATTAAGGAATGTAGTTTTGACATCCATTTGCCAGATTTCATAAAATTTGGCAATTTGCTAACATGATTCAGACAGACTTTTAAGCATCAATACGAGTGAGAAAAATAACTCATCGTAGTCAACATCTTGAACTTTGTCAAAAACCTTTTTCGACAAGTCTAGCTTTGTAGATAGTAACACTACTATCAGCGTCCGTCTTCCTCTTGAAGATCCATTTAATGTCAATGGCTCGCCGATCATTGGGCAAGTCAATCAAAGTCCATACTTTGTTCTCATACATGGATCTCATCTCAGATTTCATGGCCTCAAGCCATTTCGCGGAATCTGGGCTCACCATCGCTTCTTCATAGTTTGTAGTTTCATCATGGTCTAGTAACATAACTTCCAAAACAGGATTACCGTACCACTCTGGTGTGGATCTTACTCTAGTTGACTTACGAGGTTCAGTAACAGCTTGACCTGAAGTTTCATAATCATCATCATAAACTTCCTCACTAATTGGTGTAGTAGTCACAGGAACAGATTTCTATGATGAACTACTTTCCAATAAGGGAGCGGGTACAGTTACCTCATCAACTTTTACTTTCCTCCCACTCACTTCTTTCGAGAGAAACTCTTTCTCTAGAAAGGTTCTGAATTTAGCAACAAAAATCTTGCCCTTAGATCTGTGATAGAAGGTGTACCCAATAGTCTCTTTTGGGTATCCTATAAAGACACATTTCTCCGATTTGGGTTCGAGCTTATCTGGTTGAAGTTTCTTCACATAAGCATCACAGCCCCAAACTTTTAGAAATGACAACTTTGGTTTCTTGCCAAACCACAGTTCATAAGGCGTCATCTCAACGGATTTTGATGGTGCCCTATTTAAAGTGAATGCAGCTATCTCTAATGCATAACCCCAAAACGATAGTGGTAAATTGGTAAGATACATCATAGATCGCACCATATCCAATAAAGTGCAGTTATGACGTTCGGACACACCATTACGCTGTGATGTTCCATGTGGCATGAACTGTGAAACTATTCCACATTGTTTAAAATGAAGGCCAAACTCGTAACTCAAATATTCTTCTCTACGATCAAATTGTAGAAACTTTTATTTTCTTGTTACAATCATTCTCCACTTCATTCTGAAATTCGTTGAACTTTTCAAATGTTTCAGACTTGTGCTTCATTAAGTAGATATACACATATCTGCTCAAATCATCTGTGAAGGTCAGAAAATAACGATACCCTGCCACGAGCATCAACACTCATTGGACCGCATACAACGGTATGTATTATTTCCAACAAGTTAGTAGCTTGTTCCATTGTTCCGGAGAACGGAGTTTTAGTCATCTTGCCCAAAAGGCACGGTTCGCAAGCATCAAATGATACATAACCAAGTGATTCCGAAAATCCATCTTTATGGAGTTTCTTTATGCGCTTTACACCGATATGACCCAAATGGCAGTGCCACAAATAAGTTGCACTATCATTATTAACTTTGCATCTTTTGGCATCAACATTATGAATATGTGTATCACTATGATCAAGATTCAATAAACCATCACCATTGGGTGTATGACCATAGAAGGTTTTATTCATGTAAACAGAATAACAAATTATTCTCTATCTTAGATGAATAATCGTATCGCAATAAACATGATCTTATCATATTTATGCTCAACGCAAACACCAAATAACATTTATTTAGGTTTAACACCAATCTCGAAAATATAGAGAGTGTGCGATGATGATCATATCAATCTTGGAACCACTTCCAACACACATCGTCACTTCACCCTCAACTAGTCTCTGTTTATTCTGTAACTCCTGTTTCGAGTTACTAATCATAGCAACCGAAAAAGTATCAAATACTCAGGGGCTACTATAAACACTAGTAAGGCACACATCAATAACCTGAATATCAAATATACCCTTGTTCAATTTGCCATCCTTCTTATCCACCAAATATTCAGGGCATTTCCGCTTCCAGTGACCATTTCCTTTGTAGTGTAACCACTCAGTTTCAGGCTTTGGTCCAGCTTTGGGCTTCTTTGCAGGAGTGACAACTTGCTTGTCATTCTTCTTGAAGTTCCCTTTCTTTTCCTTTGCCCTTCTCTTGAAACTAGTGGTCTTGTCAATCATCAACACTTGATGCTCTTTCTTGATTTCTACCTTTGTTGATTTCAACATCATGAAGAGCTCGGGAATCGTTTTCGTCATCCCTTGCATACTATAGTTCATCACGAAGTTCTAGTAACGTGGTGATGGTGACTATAGAACTCTGTCAATCACTATCTTATCTGGAAGATTAACTCCCACTTGATTCAAGCGATTGTAGTACCCAGACAATCTGAGCACATGCTCACTAGTTGAGCGATTCTCCTCCATCTTTTAGCTATAGAACTTGTTGGAGACTTAATATCTCTCAACTCGGGTATTTGCTTGAAATATTAACTTCAATTCCTGGAACATCTCATATGGTCCATGACGTTCAAAACGTCTTTGAAGTCCCGATTCTAAGCCGTTAAGCATGGTGCACTAAACTATCAAGTAGTCATCATATTGAGCTAGCCAAACGTTCATAACTTCTGCATCTGCTCCGGCAATAGGTCTGCACCTAGCGGTGCATTAAGGACATAATTCTTCTGTGGAGCAATGAGGATAAATATCAGATCACGGATCCAATCCGTATCATTGCTACTAACATCTTTGAACACAATTTTCTCTAGGAACATATCAAAATAAACATATGAAAGCAACAATGCGAGCTATTGATCTATAACATAATTTGCAAAATACTACCAGGACTAAGTTCATGATAAATTTAAGTTCAATTAATCATATTACTTAAGAACTCCCACTTAGACAGACATCTCTCTGGTCATCTAAGTGATCACGTGATCCAAATCAACTAAACCATGTCCGATCATCACGTGAGATGGAGTAGTTTTCAATGGTGAACATCACTATGTTGATCATATCTACTATATGATTCACGCTCAACCTTCCGGTCTCCGTGTTCCGTGGCCATATCTGTATATGCTAGGCTCGTCAAGTTTAACCCGAGTATTCTACGTGTGCAACTCTTATGCACCCGTTGTATTTGAACGTAGAGCCTATCACACCCGATCATCACGTGGTGTCTCAGCTCGAAGAACTTTCACAACGGTGCATACTCAGGGAGAACACTTCTTGATAATTAGTGAGAGATTATCTTAAAATGCTACCGTCAATCAAAGCAAGATAAGATGCATAAAGGATAAACATCACATGCAATTAATATAAGTGATATGATATGGCCATCATCATCTTGTGCTTGTGATCTCCATCTCCGAAGCACTGTCGTGATCACCATCGTCACCGGCGCGACACCTTGATCTCATCGTAGCATCATTGTCGTTTACGCCATCTATTGCTTCTACGACTATCGCTACCGCTTAGTGATAAAGTAAAGCAATTACAGGGCGTTTGCATTTCATACAATAAAGCGACAACCATATGGCTCCTGCCAATTGCCGATAACTTTGGTTACAAAACATGATCATCTCATATAATAAAATATAGCATCACGTCTTGACCATATCACATCACAACATGCCCTGCAAAAAAAAAAACAAGTTAGACGTCCTCTACTTTGTTGTTGCAAATTTTACGTGGCTGCTACGGGCTGAGCAAGAACCGTTCTTACCTACGCATGAAAACCACAAAGATAGTTCGTCAAGTTAGTACTGTTTTAACCATCGCAAGGACCGGGCGTAGCCACACTCGGTTCAACTAAAGTTGGAGAAATAGACACCCGCCAGCCACCTGTGTGCAAAGCCCGTCAGTAGAACCAGTCTCGCGTAAGCGTACGCGTAATGTCGGTCCAGGCCGCTTCATCCAACAATACTGTCGAACCAAAGTATGACATGCTGGTAAGCAATATGACTTGTATCGCCCACAACTCAATTGTGTTCTACTCGTGCATATAACATCTACGCATAAAACCAGGCTCGGATGCCACTGTTGGGGAACATAGTAATTTCCAAAAAATTCCTACGCACACGCATGATCATGGTGATGCATAGCAACGATAGGGGGAGTGTATCTTCATACCCTTGAAGATCGCTAAGCAGAAGCGTTTATCAACGCGGTTTATGTAGTCGTACGTCTTCATGATCCGACTGAACCAAGTATCGAACGCACGGCAACTCCGAGTTCTGCACACGTTCAGCTCGATGACGTCCTCGCCTTCTCGATCCAGCAAGACGGGCGAAGTAGTAGATGAGTTCTGGCAGCACGACGGCATGGTGACGGTGTTGGTGAAGAACAATCTCCGCAGCGCTTCGTCTAAGCACTACGGAAACTATGACGGAGGATAAACTAGAGGGGACGGGGTTGCCGGCACACGGCTTGGTGTTTCTTGTGTTTCTGGTGCTAGCCCTGCCCCTCTATTTATATGTTGAGCCTTGGGGTCGAAACTTGGAGTAAAAGCCTCCACAAAGTCGGTTTCACCCGAAAGGCAAGAGTCCTTCTCGGACCCCAGGGCCAGAAGCCAGGGTTCCCGGCGTCTGGACCCAGACGCCAGGGACCCTGGCATCAAGCCCCTGGACTCCGCAAAACTTCCTTTTGCGCTTTCCAAAAAGCTTGTGGGCTTTCCCCTTTGGCCCAAATAACGTGCTCTCGTACCCAAGCATTTCGGGAAACATCCGGAACCTCTTCCGGTAAATTCCGGAACCCTTCTGGAGACCAAACAACATTATCCCATATATTAAACTTCATCTCCGGACCATTCCGGAGTTCCTCGTCATGTTCGTGATCTCATTCGGGACTCCGAACAACATTCGGTTACCAACATACATAACTCATATAATACTATATCGTCAATGAACATTAAGCGTGCGGACCCTACGGGTTCGAGAACTATGTAGACATGACCGAGGCATCTCTCTGGTCAATAACCAGTAGCGGAACTTGCATGCTCATATTGGCTCATACATATTCTACGAAGATCTTTATCAGTCAAACCGCATAACAACATATGTTGTTCCCTTTGTCATCCGTATGTTACTTGCCCGAGATTAGATCGTCGGTATCTCAATACCTAGTTCAATCTCGTTACCGGCAAGTCTCTTTACTCGTTACGTAATGCATCATTCTGTAACTAACTCATTAGTTACATTGCTTGCAAGGCTTATAGTGATGTGCATTACCGAGAGTGCCCAGAGATACCTCTCCGACAATATGAGTGACAAATCCTAATCTCGAAATACGCCAACCCAACATGTACCTTCGGAGACACCTGTAGAGCTCCTTTATAATCACCCAGTTACGTTGTGACGTTTGGTAGCACACATAGTGTTCCTCCGGTAAACGGGAGTTGCATAATCTCATAGTTATGGGAACATGTATAAGTCATAAAGAAAGCAATAGCAACATACTAAACGATCAAGTGCTAAGCTAACGGAATGGGTCATGTCAATCACATCATTCTCCTAATGACGTCATCCCGTTAGTCAAGTGACAAATCATGTCTATGGTTAGGAAACACAACCGTCTTTGATCAACGAGCTAGTCAAGTAGAGGCATACTAGTGACACTATGTTTGTCTATGTATTCACACATGTATTATGTTTCCGGTTAATACAATTCTAGCATGAATAATAAACATTTATCATGATATAAGAAAATAAATAATAACTTTATTATTGCGTCTAGGGCATATTTCCTTCAGTCTCCCACTTGCACTAGAGTCAATAATCTAGTTCACATCGCCATGTGATTCAACACCGATATTCACATCTGTATGTGATTAATACCCATAGTTCACATCGTCATGTGATCAACACCCAAAGGTTTACTAGAGTCAATAATATAGTTCACATCGCTATGTGATTAACACCCAAAGAGTACTAAGGTATGATCATGTTTTGCTTGTGAGAGAAGTTTAGTCAACGGGTCTGTTATATTCAGAGCCGTATGTATTTTGCAAATATTCTATGTCTACAATGCTCTGCACAGAGCTACTCTAGCTAATTGCTCCCACTTTTAATATGTATCCAGATTAAGACTTTGAGTTATCTGGATTAGTGCCAAAACTTGTATCGATGTAACCCTTTACGACGGGCTCTTTTATCGCCTCCATAATTGAGAAATATTTCCTTAGTCCTCACTAAGGATATTCTTGACCAATGTCCAGTGATCTACTCCTATATCATTATTGTACTCCCTTGCCAAATTCAGAGCAAGGTATACAATAGCATAGCATACTTTATAGAACCTATGACTGAGGCATAGGGAATGACTTTCATTCTCTTTTCTATTTTCTTCCGTGGTCGGGATTTGAGTCTTACTCAATTTCACACCTTAGCAACACAGGCAAGAACTCTTTCTTTGATTGTTCCATTTTGAACTATTTCAAAATCTTGACAAGGTATGTACTTATTGAAAAACTTATGAAGCGTCTTGATCTATCTCAATAGATCTTGATGCTCAATATGTAAGTAGCTTTACTGAGGTCTTTCTTTTAAAGAACTCCTTTCCTTTATGCTTTGCAGAATAATTCTACATTATTTTCGATCAACAATATGTCATGCACATATACTTATCAGAAATGTTGTAGTACTCCCACTCACTTTCTTGTAAATATAGGCTTCACCGCAAGTCTATATATAACTATATCCTTTGATCAACTTATCAAAGTGTATATTCCAATTCCAAGATGCTTGCACCAGTCCATAGATGGATCGCTGGAGCTTGCATATTTCGTTAGCACCTTTGGATTGACAAAACCTTTTGGTTGCATCATATACAACTCTTCTTTAATAAATCCATTAAGGAATGTAGTTTTGACAACCATTTGCCAGATTTCATAAAATGTGGCAATTTGCTAACATGATTCGGACAGACTTTTAAGCATCGATACGAGTGAGAAAAAAATTCATCATAGTCAACATCTTGAACTTTGTCAAAAAACTTTTTCGACAAGTCTAGCTTTGTAGATAGTAACACTACTATCAGTGTCCGGCTTCCTCTTGAAGATCCATTTAATCTCAATGGCTCGCCGATCATTGGGCAAGTCAATCAAAGTCCATACTTTGTTCTCGTACATGGATCTCATCTCAGATTTCATGTCCTCAAGCTATTTCGCGGAATCTGGGCTCACCATCGCTTCTTCGTAGTTCGTAGTTTTGTCATGGTCTAGTAACATAAATTCCAGAACAGGATTACCGTACCACTCTGGTGTGGATCTTACTCTAGTTGACCTACGAGGTTCAGTAACAACTTGATCTGAAGTTTCATAATCATCATCATTAACTTCCTCACTAATTGGTGTAGTAGTCACAGGAACAGATTTCTGTGATGAACTACTTTCCAATAAGGGAGCAGGTATAGTTACCTCATCAAGTTTTACTTTCCTCCCACTCACTTCTTTCGAGAGAAACTCCTTCTCTAGAAAGGATCCGAATTTAGCAACAAAAATCTTGCCCTTAGAACCGTGATAGAAGGTTTGCCCAATAGTCTCTTTTGGGTATCCTATGAAGACACATTTCTCCGATTTGGGTTCGAGCTTATCTGGTTGAAGTTTCTTCACATAAGCATCGCAGCCCCAAACTTTCAGAAAGGACAACTTTGGTTTCTTGCCAAACCACAGTTCATAAGGCGTCGTCTCAACGGATTTTGATGGTGCCCTATTTAAAGTGAATGCAGCTATCTCTAATGCATAACCCCAAAACGATAGTGGTAAATCGGTAAGATACATCATAGATCGCACCATATCCAATAAAGTGCAGTTACGACGTTCGGACATACCATTACGCTGTGGTGTTCCATGTGGCATGAACTGTGAAACTATTCCACATTGTTTAAAACAAAGGCCAAACTCGTAACTCAAATATTCTTCTCTACGATCAGATTGTAGAAACTTTTATTTTTTTTCTACGATTATTCTCCACTTCATTTTGAAATTCTTTGAACTTTTCAAATGTTTCAGACTTGTGCTTCATTAAGTAGATATACGCATATCTGCTCAAATCATCTGTGAAGGTCAGAAAATTACGATACCCTGCCACGAGCATCAACACTCATTGGACCGCATACATCGGTATGTATTATTTCCAACAAGTTAGTAGCTCGTTCCATTGTTCCGGAGAATGGAGTTTTAGTCATCTTGCCCAAAAGGCACGGTTCGCAAGCTTCAAATGATTCATAACCAAGTGATTCCGAAAATCCATCTTTATGGAGTTTGTTTATGCGCTTTACACCGATATGACCCAAACGGCAGTGCCACAAATAAGTTGCACTATCATTATTAACTTTGCATCTTTTGGCATCAACATTATGAATATGTGTATCACTATGATCAAGATTCAATAAACCATCACCATTGGGTGTATGACCATAGAAGGTTTTATTCATGTAAACAGAATAACAATTTATTCTCTATCTTAGATGAATAATCGTATCGCAATAAACATGATCTTATCATATTTATGCTCAACGCAAACACCAAATAACATTTATTTAGGTTTAACACTAATCTCGAAAATATAGGGAGTGTGCGATGATGATCATATCAATCTTGGAACCACTTCCAACACACATCGTCACTTCACCCTCAACTAGTCTCTGTTTATTCGGTAACTCCTATTTCGAGTTACTAATCATAGCAACCGAAAAAGTATCAAATACTCAGGGGCTACTATAAACACTAGTAAGGCACACATCAATAACCTGAATATCAAATATACCCTTGTTCAATTTGCCATCCTTCTTATCCACCTAATATTCAGGGCATTTCCGCTTACAGTGACCATTTCCTTTGCAGTGTAAGCACTCGGTTTCAGGCTTTGGTCCATCTTTGGGCTTCTTTGCAGGAGTGATAACTTGCTTGTCATTCTTCTTGAAGTTCCCTTTCTTTTTCTTTGCCCTTCTCTTGAAACTAGTTGTCTTGTCAATCATCAACACTTGATGCTCTTTCTTGATTTCTACCTTTGTCGATTTCAACATCACGAAGAGCTCGGGAATCGTTTTCGTCATCCCTTGCATACTATAGTTCATCACGAAGTTCTAGTAACTTGGTGATGGTGACTAGAGAACTCTGTCAATCACTATCTTATCTGGAAGATTAACTCCCACTTGATTCAAGTGATTGTAGTACCCAGACAATCTGAGCACATGCTCACTAGTTGAGCGATTCTCCTCCATCTTTTAGCTATAGAACTTGTTGGAGACTTTAATATCTCTCAACTCAGGTATTTGCTTGAAATATTAAATTCAATTCCTGGAACATCTCATATGGTCCATGACGTTCAAAACGTCTTTGAAGTCCCGATTCTAAGCCGTTAAGCATGGTGCACTAAACTATCAAGTAGTCATCATATTGAGCTAGCCAAACATTCATAACGTCTGCATCTGCTCCGGCAATAGGTCTGTCACCTAGCGGTGCATTAAGGACATAATTCTTCTATGCAGCAATGAGGATAAACCTCAGATCACGGATCCAATCCGTATCATTGCTACTAACATATTTCAACACAATTTTCTCTAGGAACATATCAAAATAAACATATGAAAGCAACAATGCGAGCTATTGATCTATAACATAATTTGCAAAATACTACCAGGACTAAGTTCATGATAAATTTAAGTTCAATTAATCATATTACTTAAGAACTCCCACTTAGACAGACATCTCTTTAGTCTCTAAGTGATCACGTGATCCAAATCAACTAAACCATGTCTGATCATCACGTGAGATGGAGTAGTTTTCAATGGTGAACATCACTATGTTGATCATATCTACTATATGATTCACGCTCGACCTTTCGGTCTCCGTGTTCCGAGGCCATATCTGAATATGCTAGGCTCGTCAAGTTTAACCTGAGTATTCTGCGTGTGCAACTGTTTTGCACCCGTTGTATTTGAACGTAGAGCCTATCACACCCGATCATCACATGGTGTCTCAGCACGAAGAACTTTCGGAACGGTGCATACTCAGGGAGAACACTTCTTGATAATTAGTGAGAGATCATCTTAAAATGCTACCGTCAATCAAAGCAAGATAAGATGCATAAAGGATAAACATCACATGCAATCAATATAAGTGATATGATATGGCCATCATCATCTTGTGCTTGTGATCTCCATCTCCGAAGCACCGTCGTGATCACCATCGTCACCGGCGCGACACCTTGATCTCCATCGTAGCATCGTTGTCATTTACGCCATCTATTGCTTCTACGACTATCGCTACCACTTAGTTATAAAGTAAAGCAATTACAGGCGTTTGCATTTCATACAATAAAGCAACAACCATATGGCTCCTGCCAGTTGCCGATAACTTCGGTTACAAAATATGATCATCTCATACAATAAAATATAGCATCACATCCTGACCATATCACATCACAACATGCCCTGCTAAAACAAGTTAGACATCCTCTAATTTGTTGTTGCAAATTTTACGTGGCTGCTACGGGCTGAGCAAGAACCGTTCTTACGTACGCATCAAAACCACAACGATAGTTCGTCAAGTTAGTGTTGTTTTAACCTTCGCAAGGACCGGGCGTAGCCACACTCAGTTCAACTAAAGTTGGAGAAACAGACACCCGCCAGCCACCTGTGTGCAAAGCACATCAGTAGAACCAGTCTCGCGTAAGCGTACGCGTAATGTTGGTCCGGGACACTTCATCCAACAACACTGCCGAACCAAAGTATGACATGCTGGTAAGCAATATGACTTGTATCGCCCACAACTCACCTATGTTCTACTAGTGCATATAACATCTACGCATAAAACCAGGCTCGGATGCCACTGTAGGGGAACATAGTAATTTTGAAAAAATTCCTACGCACACGCAAGATCATGGTGATGCATAGCAACGAGAGGGGGAGTGTATCTTCATACCCTTGAAGATCGCTAAGCGGAAGCGTTTATCAACGCGGTTGATCTAGTCGTACGTCTTCACGATCCGACCGATCCAAGTATCGAACGCATGGCACCTCCGAGTTCTGCACACGTTCAGCTCGATGACGTCCTCGCCTTCTTGATCCAGCAAGACGGACGAAGTAGTATATGAGTTCCGGCAACACGACGGCGTGGTGACGGTGTTGGTGAAGAACAATCTCCGCAGGGCTTCGCTTAAGCAGTACGGAAACTATGACGGAGGATAAACTAGAGGGGACGGGGTTGCCGGCACACGGCTTGGTGTTTCTTGATGTGTTTCTGGTGCTAGCCCTGCCCCTCTATTTATATGTTGAGCCTTGGGGTCGAAACTTGGTGTAAAAGCCTCCACAAAGTCGGTTTCACCCGAAAGGCAAGAGTCCTTCTCGGACTCCAGGGCCAGACGCCAGGGTTCCCGGCGTCTGGACCCAGACGCTAGGGACCCTGACTTCTGGCCCCTGGACTCTGCAAAACTTCCTTTTGCACTTTCCAAAAACCTTGTGTCCTTTCCCCTTTGGCCCAAATAATGTGTTCTCGTACCCAAACATTTCGGGAAACATCCGGAACCTCTTCCGGTGAATTCCGGAACCCTTCCGGAGACCAAACAACATTATCCCATATATTACACTTCATCTCTGGACCATTCCGGAGTTCCTCGTCATGTTCGTGATCTCATTCGGGACTTCAAATAACATTCGGTTACCAATATACATAACTCATATAATACTATATCGTCAACGAACGTTAAGCGTGCGGACCCTACGGGTTCGAGAACTATGTAGACATGACCGAGACATCTCTCTGTTCAATAACCAATAGCGGAACCTCGATGCTCATATTGGCTCCTACATATTCTACGAAGATATTTATCAGTCAAACCGCATAACAACATACGTTCTTCCCTTTGTCATCCATATGTTACTTGCCCGAGATTAGATCGTCGGTATCTCAATACCTAGTTCAATCTCGTTACCGGCAAGTCTCTTTACTCGTTACGTAATGCATCATTCGGTAACTAACTCATTAGTTACAATGCTTGCAAGGCTTATAGTGATGTGCATTACCGAGAGGGCCCAGAGATACCTCTCCGACAATATGATTGACAAATCCTAATCTCGAAATACGCCAACCCAACTTTTACCTTCGGAGACACCTGTAGATCGAGCTCCTTTATAATCACCCAGTTACGATGTGACGTTTGGTAGCACACAAAGTGTTCCTCCGGTAAACGGGAGTTGCATAATCTCATAGTTATAGGAACATGTATAAGTCATGAAGAAAGCAATAGCAACATACTAAACGATCAAGTGCTAAGCTAACGGAATGGGTCAAGTCAATCACATCATTCTCCTAATGATGTGATCCCGTTAATCAAGTGACAAATCATGTCTATGGTTAGGAAACACAACCATATTTGATCAACGAGCTAGTCAAGTAGAGGCATACTAGTGACACTATGTTTGTCTATGTATTCACACATGTATTATGTTTCCGGTTAATACAATTCTAGCATGAATAATAAACATTTATCATGATATAAGTAAATAAATAATAACTTTATTATTGCCTCTAGGGAATATTTCCTTCAAACATTACTTCCATAGAACATTGATTACACACATACCTCACTCATGATAACCGGCGACTGCGAATCCCCAGAATCAGGTGCATCTAATGATTCGTCGTTAAGGCCTGTCTCCGCGTCGGATTCACCGTAATAGTCGTATGCATTATGACATTCGGAAATGAACTGAAAAATACAACACAAATACATAATTACTTATCATACAATATTCCAGAATGAATTCAATTGCATGCCAACAGAAATTTTCAATTACGTACCTGACTAATGTAATCTTCATTCGAGAGCTCCGAGTTGTTTTCCTGACCATCGTCATGCTCATCCATCTATAAATTTTCAACACAAAAATATAATGTTGTCGGATGGCACCAAAAAATTACAACATGATAATGTCACTCACATTAAGATCTTCCCATTCGTTCCCATTCTCTGACTGATCTCCACGATCTGAATTTTCATCATCTGACCAATCTTCTATCCAGTCTTTCATCAGTTGTCCAAACTCCATGTCTACCATCATATCAGTTAACTCCTCGTCCGCCATTTCCTACAACAAATAATATGTATCAACACATGTCAAAACATTATCAATGAAGATATATAAAACACATAGCACACGATCACGGATGTTATGTAAACAAGCCCAACCGAGGCCGTTCAGATCTGCCAAACCAAGTCAGGAAGATGGCCACGACACCCGTCGTGATCACTTTCAATCGTGAGGAGTAGCACTACAAAACCTAGGTAGATCTGTGATTACCTCTGCCGCCGGATACCTAGGTTAGCCGCCACATCAAATAACGATAGTCCTGGTGGACACAGCCGACGGCAACCGACGCTACGTGAACCCTGCACTGAAGAAACCCAAATCACGAGGAGAGGCACTACCAGAACAAGATCCACGATCGCATTCGCCGCTGGGTAGGTAGGTTACCCGCCCCGCTAGGTTAACCACTACCTCTGACGGCGGCAGTTCGTTCGATGTTGCCACGAGCGAGACTAGAGGGGTGCGGGGACGCGGGATGCGGTACCTGTGAGCGCTGGAGATTCACGACGTTGCCGCGCCCGCTGTCCTGCGAGATCGCCGGCGACGAGATAGCCGCCGCTGGAGATCTACTGCGTGAATGCTCGCGAGATTGATGGAGTTGCGTGAATGATTGGATCCGGCAGGTCCTACGTGGTCGTGGGGTCGTGTGATGTTTTTTTCGGACCAGGGTACTGTACGTATACGGTATGGGTTGTACAGGGCTAGACAAGACTTGGATCTGGGCTACGGCGGGCCAGGAAAAAAAACAAACTCGCAGGGACAAAAATACCCCTCAGAAATTAGGTTAGGGGGAGCACCGGAGCAGGGCTCCTCGGTCTTTGGCCGAACCACCACAGCTACATGCCTACAAAAGGCGGTCTGTTTTTGGCTCCGTACGCGCGCGCCCGCAAGATGCGGCAATATTTTGTGTTTTGACCCTTTTGGCAAGAATAAGCGAGATCTGACCCCTGTTTGAAACTTTTTCGGGATCTGACCCTTTTACCTACCGCCGGGGAGCATGGCGGTAGGCTTGTACAGGCTAGCGGCGGTAGCCTACTCATCCACGTCAGCCCAAAGTAGACGGAACCGTTTCCTGCCGTCCACCCTACCGCCAGAGCTAACGGCGGTATGCTATGCAACCCTACCGCCGTGGACTCTGGTGGTAGGAGTTGAAACCTTATAAGCCCGCGGGGCCGGCTCGTGGGGCCCACCCACCAACCAGCCCCCATCTTCTTCTCCCCAGCCACGCGACGCCGCAAGAACAGAGAGCACAAGCGCTCTCTCATCCCCTCCACTCCCCCCCTCCGATCTTCTTCGTTTGGCCATCATTTTTGCGGATCGAGATGGCTCCGAAATGGGAAAAGTAAGCTCTCTCAATCCCTCCAATT
This sequence comes from Triticum timopheevii, assembly GCA_963921465.1. Lineage (NCBI taxonomy): Eukaryota > Viridiplantae > Streptophyta > Magnoliopsida > Poales > Poaceae > Triticum > Triticum timopheevii. The sequence goes on along the minus strand of OY997274.1, from coordinate 47,984,032 downwards.
AGTTCTACTCGAAACGCTTTCGATTCGATGCATTATTTGGTGCAAATAAACCCTATTTTCTTACTTTGTTTTTATTCTAGGATTGCTTAGGTTGATTCTATATGATGTATGTGGTTGAATACGAACTCTAATAACTAGTTGTGGAGATTATATGTAGTTTTGATATGAACCCTAGTTCATCACAAAGGTAGTTGGAGAATAAAAAATTACTTGACAAATGGTCATATGATTGATGTTGGAGGGATTGTAAGTAGTTGCCGCCAAGCCCTACGGCGGTAGGTTGTGGTACCCTACCGCCAGGGGAAATGCTTTCTTCGTCACAGTAGCGAAGGCCGTCGAGGCACAGCCTACGACACTACCGCCAAGTCATGTGGCGGTAACCTTAGCTAGTCTACCGCCACGTCATGTGGCGGTAGGACCGTTATGCCACGTGGACTCACAACGGCTGGCTGACGGCGGCCGTCGTTAACCTACCGCCGCACCCTGTGGCGGTAGCCTGCACAATCCTACCGCCATGGTCCATGGCGGTAGCAAAAGGGTCAAATCTTGAAAAATAATCAGACCAGCGTCAGATCTTGCTAAACTACGTGAAAAGGGTCAAAACACAAAATTTGGCTGCAAGATGCCAACGGCGGTGTCCTCCTTGTGTACGGTGGTTGGTCATTTTGGTCTGTATAACCAACGCAACGTACGACTACGTAGCGGCAGCGGCCGATCGAGTGCTTCCATGGGCTAGTCTCCGCTTTTGGTCGATGGTCGCAACGATGCCCGTCCGCGAGACACATGCTAGCTGCAGCTGGGCGATGCTCACAAGAATAGTGCCCATGTTTTTTTTTCTACAAGGATGCCCATATATTTCTTCAAGGTGGGGGAATGTGCGTGTTCTTTTTTATTCAAGAAAAAAGGGTTTTATTCCAGAATTATAGTGTTACAGTCAAGAGCAATGACGGAGACAGGGGGACCAGCAGGGGTCTTGGCCCCCTCTAAGGTCAGTGATTTGCTGCTAGTTCTTTTTTTTTTGCATGGTAATATGTGTCTCATTTATATGAGAGAATTCCTTATTTGGCCCTTTCTTAAATTTTGCTTCCCTTTTTGGCCCAAAAAACTTGTTTCTTTCCTTTTTGACACTCAAACTTTATTTTATTCCCTATGTGACACTTTCTTCAGTTTTGGCTAGTAACGGTATTAAGTCTGACCTAAAAACACCGTTTTACCCTTAGTGTAGTATGTGACCCGATTATATACATGCAAACACAGAGGTAATGTGATATATATTTCTCACTTTTGAATAAAAAAACAAAAAAATAATACTATGTGTATAATCATAAAAAAATATTGCAGGGGAATAATAATAATAATAATAATAATAATAGTAATAATAATAAGAGTGAAACAATGACGACAAATCCAATCGATCAAGAACTAGCTTCTACCGGTGGCGTGAGGTAATAGACGAGCATGCACTGTTCCAGGAAAAAATCGATTAAGCTGCTAGCATCCTTGCTTAATGTGCTTACTTTGCACATAGTGTGTTAGCTCCTTTGAAGCATGCTTTGCATGTACTAGTATGTTAGCTCCTTTGAAGCACCGATACGCACACAGGTACTCCTACACGACAAGGATGCACACACACTCAGTAAGCACGCACGCATTGACACGTGCAAGCGGCAGCAAGCGCAGCCATCACGCACACAGCACGGTACCAGCAAGGCAGCAAGCACGCGGCGGCGGCGATGACAGCAATATCGGGGGCACGCTCGCGCAGTCGAGCCTAAATACTCGACCAATCTTTTTTTGCTGACATATTACCACCAGAGACAGAATTGTCTTTCTACATGCCATTTAACAACGTCGGATGGAAAAATAGATGAAAGTGTCACATAGGTAAGGATGGCAATTTTACCCATGGATACGGGTACCCGCGGGTACCGTACCCGCATGGGCAAGGTATGGGCACACTTTTATACCCATGAGTATTACTACCCTACCCATTAAGTCATGGGTAGGGTACAGGTATAGCCTTGTACCCGTGGGTATACCCATACCCTGCCCGTTTGTGAACTAATGTTAAGTTGTCGTCAATTAGTCATTATTTTTGTCATGTGACTCGTCTACTCCTATAGATTAAGAATAGGTTGTGATTTCTTAATTTTGATATTGGTCATTTACTTATCTACCTGTTATTGAGCTGAGACAATTGTTTTTTTGTCACATTTGCTATCAATGAGCATAAAAATGTGAATAACTTGTGTACTATTTGTTCTACCCGTTGGGTACCCAATGGGTATGGGTACCCATCGGGTATGGGTATGGGTAAAGTTTGATACCCATGGGTACGGGTATGGGTAGAATTTTGTACCCACTAACTATACGGGTATGGGTATGGTATTGCTCTACCCTGTCCATACCCTACCCATTGCCATCCTTACACATAGGGAACAAAATGAAGTTTAAGTGTCAAGAATGGAAGAAAAAAAGTTTTTTGGACCAAAAAGGGAAGCAAAATTTAAGAAATGGTCAAATAAGGAATTCTCTCCATTTATATCATAACGAACAAAGTGCAAGTCACGTAAAGACAGACATGAAAAAATTAAAAAGATAGCAGAACATCACTGAGCTTGACACCAGTAGCGGAGTCAGGACAGAGGCATGCCCCAGGCCACCTTCGGAGCAACAGTATCTACAGTGATCAACAATAGGTATATTATGAACAACTAGTCTAATGCCCGTGCGTTGCCACGGAATAAAATATATAATCAGTTCGTTGTTTATATTTTGCAGTGCAATAATCAGTTCGTTGTTTACATTTTGCAGTGCATGCACGTGCAGTTCAAATCATGCATGCCATGTTATTTTCGGTTGCAAATCTTCATCTTTCTTCCACATCTCATCTCAGCTCATCACTTGGCTCCGCTCCACTCCACGTCTCTCCGCTATAGCAAGCAATTATTCATCACATCCTATATATCTCCAGCCCGCTGTGCATGTTCACATTTTTTTTCTTGCATCCTATATATCCCCATCCCGTTGTGCATGTCCTATATATCTCTGGCGTGTCTCTTCTTCGTCGAACTTTATTTGCTTCATTTCTCAAACTTCAAGTGCCTTTTGGCACCATAGATGTCACTTGGCAGCAATTAGCAACGCCCTGATGCGTCAATATAATGAAAACAAATACAATTCGATGAGATGAGCGTTATATGATGACAAGATTTACACTATGACATTTAACGACAATGAGTGGCAACACCACACCCGTAGGCAGCATTTAAATCTTACAATTGTGCTCCACTACCCCCGCCATCAGACATTTTGTTCATCGAATAGAATTATACATCTAAATGAAGGAAATATGCCCTAGAGGCAATAATAAAGTTATTATTTATTTTCTTATTTCATGATAAATGTTTATTATTCATGCTATAATCTTATATTTACTAATTGGAGGCACTATACGAGACACCACGCTAATCCTTAGAATTGTGAAATTTCAGCCATCAGATTAATATATTATGCCTGCGCAGCCGTTGGATGAAAGAGGAGACCTGGTCTCCTATCCCACCTACGTGAGTAGTCCTCACCCTTTGTCTCTCTTTGTTTTCTAGAGAAAAAAAACTTAGCGTCACACCTCCTCCTAGGTTTCACGTAAGCAAGGGGTGTCCTCCCTTTAATCTCTCTCTTTCCTTTGAAAAAGCAAGATCTAATTGCCGTCTCCTCCGATTTGTCAACAGCCTATGATGGAGAAGCCTCCTCTGCCTCGCGATGGCCTCTCTGCTGAATCTGTGATTTTGGGGCTCCACGACTCCAAACTAGGCACCAATAATGGCCGAAGTTTAGATCATCCACGTCAAAATTGCAGTCGTACAATTAGCCAGGACCTGTACTCTGCTCCAAAGCAATTCATTGATCTGAGGTAAGAAACACATCTTTTCATTCCCATCTGAGACATGTGTTGATCTAGAAAAATAGAGATCACACACATTCTTTTACGGGCAATGGAATTCAGGTGTAGGAGCATCGTTAGTCCAGAAAATTTCAGGGGCCATCATGATTTCGTTTTTATGTAAAATAAATATATTTTTCTACCTCCTCCCAAAATTAACTTAGTTATCATGTTTTCTTAACAAATAAAAACAGTAGCCATAGCCTGTTCTCCCCCACAAATCTACATGTCCTTGCCCATCTTATCAATGATCATCTCGGCCCATACTTCTGTCATGTGTCTGTCGTTAGAGTACTTTCAAGCTGCCATGATGAAGATGAGCGGGGAGACATCAAGCATGAAGGTATTATGTTGGCTCATGTGTCCTACTTCTGAAGAAGAAACACAGACAGAGGAAGAAACACGGACATATACTGATGTAAGTAGTGGAAATTTCAAATTTTAATGTCTAGCATGGACCAGATCATTAGCAGATGAAAGGAAGAGATTTGGGAGCCTGGCGTGGGTGGTAGTTGGTCATGGCAATGAAGCATCTGTTGGTCCTACACGTTCTTAGTGTCAGCTGTACAAGGCGATGGTTTGGTTTTCTTCCAATTTAACCCATCACCGTTGTGTTCATATTTAAATAGTACTTTTGTATGAGCTGCATGCGAATTTGAATAATTGAAAAAGAAATGGTAAAGGTGTGGGCGTGGGCGTGGTGTAATATATACATGTCCTTGCCCATCTTAACAATGATCAGCTCCGCCATTCTTCTGTCACGTGTCTGTCGTTGGACTACCTTCAAGCTGCCATGATGAACATGGGCGGGGGAGACACCAAGCATGAAGCTGTTATGTTGGCTCATGTGTCCTACTTCTGAGGAAGAAACGCAAATAGAGGAAGAAACATTGACATATACTGATGGAAGTATTGGAAATTTCAAATTTTAATGTCTACCATGGACTAGATCATTAGCAGATGAAAGGAAGAGATTTGGGGCCTGACGCGGGTGGTAGTTGGTCATGGCAATGAAGCATCCATTGGTCCTACACATTCTTAGTTTCAGCTGCACAAGGCGATGGTTTGGTCTACTTCTAATTTAACCCATCACCGTTGTGTTCCTATTTAAATCTTACTTTTGTATGAGCTGCATGCGGATTTGAATAATTGAAAAGAAAGGGAAGGTGTGGGAGGGGTCTAATATATCCTTCCTTCTTTGGTGAGAACCTACAGACATCTGCATCCAGATCCAAGAAACTATTACCTCTCAAAACATGCACACACTGTTTATGCCATTACCATATAGCTATTATATATTGAGGATACACCATTGAATAAATTAACAATATACTCCCTCCATCCTGAAGTAAGTGTCATTGTATACATGTATACTTTTGAAGATGGACATCGTATATCATCGTCCTTTCCCTTCACTAGCAGAACCTAATAACCTTTTGAAGAGATGTCAGGTAAGGCTTATTGTACAATATCTCAAGCCCACAATCTGGTAAGAAATTCCAACATCAACAAATTATTTCAACTCTATATTTATTTCTAGAATATATAATTTATAAAATTGAATTTTTGTTATAAGTTTATGTATTTGTCTTCAAGGTTTAAAAATTTAACATGTTGATAGGTGATATTTTTAAACTAACTATGTATAATGTTGTGTTTTTGGTGCAAATAGCTAACTAGAAGTTAATCCTTCATTTCATATACAAGAATATATCAGATATTCGTTTTGTAGACTATCACTCTTTGAAAATATATTTGTCAACAAAGTGTTGTGGATAATCATTTATTTGAAATCTTAGTAGCTTTTTCATGAAAAAATTGTTTTAATATAAAACAATGTTAGGTATGTATTTAAATGTGCTTCAAACTCCTGCAATTTAGTACATTTTCTTTCAAACGTGATGAGTTTTTACTATTGCTAGCCCGTGCAGGTGCACGGGTTGCTGACTAGTTGTATTAATCGGAAACATAATACATGTGTGAATACATAGACAAACTTAATGTCACTAGTATGCCTCTACTTGACTAGCTCATTAATCAAAGATGGTTATGTTTCCTAACCATAGACATGAGTTGTCATTTGACTAACGAGATCACATCATTAGTAAAATGATGTGATTGACATGACCCATTCCGTTAGCCTAGCACTTGATTGTTTAGTATATTGCTATTACTTTCTTCATGACTTATACATGTTCTTGTAACTATGAGATTATGCAACTCCCGTTTACCGGAGGAACACTTTGGGTACTACCAAACGTCACAACGTAACTGGGTGATTATAAAGGAGTACTACAGGTGTCTCCGAAGGTACATGTTGAGTTGGCGTATTTCGAGATTAGGTTTTGTCACTCCGATCGTCGGAGAGGTATCTCTGGGCCCTCTCGGTGATGCACATCATTATAAGCCTTGCAAGCAATGTGACCAATGAGTTGGTTACGGGATGATGCATTACAGAACGAGTAAAGAGACTTGCCGGTAACGAGATTGAACTAGGTATTGGATACCGACGATCAAATCTCGGGCAAGTAACATACCGATGACAAAGGGAACAACGTATGTTGTTATGCGGTTTGACCGATAAAGATCTTCGTAGAATATGTAGGAACCAATATGGGCATCCAGGTCCCGCTATTGGTTATTGACCGAGAATAGTTCTAGGTCAAGTCTACATAGTTATCGAACCCGTAGGGTCCGCACGCTTAACGTTACGATGACAGTTTTATTATGAGTTTATAAGTTTTGATGTACCGAAGTTTGTTCGGAGTCCCGGATGTGATCAAGGACATGACGAGGAGTCTCGAAATGGTCGAGACATAAAGATCGATATATTGGAAGCCTATATTTGGACATCGAAAATCGTTCCGGGTGAAATCGGCATTTTACCGGAGTACCGGGAGGTTACCGGAACCCCCCGGGGGGTTATTGGGCCTACATGGGCCTCGAGGGAGAAGAGGGAAGGAGCCAGGAGGGGGCCGCGCGCCCCTCCCCTTCCTAGTCCGAATAGGACAAGGGAAGGGGGGCGGCGCCCCCCCTTTCCTTCCCATCTTCCTCCTCTTTCCCCCCTTCTCCTACTTCTACTTGGAAAGAAGGGAGTCCTACTCCCGGTGGGAGTAGGACTCCCCCTTGGCGCGCCCTCCTTGGCCGGCCGCCTCCTCCCCCCTGGCTCCATTATATACGGGGGTGGGGGGCACCCCAAAGACACACAAGTTGATCTACGGATCGTTCCTTAGCCGTGTGCGGTGCCCCCCTCCACCATATTCCACCTCGATCATATCGTCTCGGAGTTTAGGCGAAGCCCTGCGCCGGTAGAACATCATCATCGTCACCACGCCGTCGTGCTGACGGAACTCATCCCCGAAGCTTTGCTGGACCGGAGCCCGGGGATCGTCATCGAGCTGAACGTGTGCTGAACTCGGAGGTGCCGTACGTTCGGTGCTTGGATCGGTCGGATCGTGAAGACGTACGACTACATCAACCGCGTTGTGCTAACGCTTCCGCTTACGGTCTACGAGGGTACGTGGACAACACTCTCCCCTCTCGTTGCTATACCATCACCATGATCTTGCGTGTGCGTAGGAAATTTTTTGAAATTTCTACGTTCCCCAACAGTGGCATCAGAGCCTAGGTTTTATGCGTTGATGTTATATGCCCGAGTAGAACACAAGTGAGTTGTGGGTGATACAACTCATACTGCTTACCAGCGTGTCATACTTTGGTTCGGCGGTATTGTGAGATGAAGCGGCTCGGACCGGCATTACGCGTACGCTTACGTGAGACTGGTTTCACCGTTACGAGCACTCGTGCTTAAAGGTGGCTGGCGGGTGTCTGTCTCTCTCACTTTAACTGAATCGAGTGTGGCTACGCCCGGTCCTTGCGAAGGTTAAAACAGCACTAACTTGACGAACTATCGTTGTGATTTTGATGTGTAGGTAAGAACGGTTCTTGCTAAGCCCGTAGCAGCCACGTAAAATTTGCAACAACAAAGTAGAGGACGTCTAACTTGTTTTTGCAGGGCATGTTGTGATGTGATATGGTCAAGACGTGATGCTATATTTTATTGTATGAGATGATCAAGTTTTGTAAGCAAAGTTATCGGCAACTGGCAGGAGCCATATGGTTGTCGCTTTATTGTATGAAATGCAAACACCCTGTAATTGCTTTACTTTATCACTAAGCGGTAGCGATAGTCGTAGAAGCAATAGATGGCGTAAAGACAACGATGCTACGATGGAGATCAAGGTGTCACGCCGGTGACGATGGTGATCACGACGGTGCTTCGAAGATGGAGATCACAAGCACAAGATGATGATGGCCATATCATATCACTTATATTGATTGCATGTGATGTTTATCCTTTATGCATCTTATCTTGCTTTGATTGATGGTAGCATTTTAAGATGATCTCTCACTAATTATCAAGAAGTGTTCTCCTGAGTATGCACCGTTGCGAAAGTTCTTCATGCTGAGACACCACGTGATGATCGGTTGTGATAGGCTCTACGTTCAAATACAACGGGTGCAAAACAGTTGCACACGCGGAATACTCAGGTCATACTTGACGAGCCTAGCATATACAGATATGGCCTCGGAACACGGAGACCGAAAGGTCGAACGTGAATCATATAGTAGATATGATCAACATAGTGATGTTCACCATTGAAACTACTCCATCTCACGTGATGATCGGACATGGTTTAGTTGATTTGGATCACGTGATCACTGAGATGACTAGAGAGATGTCTGTCTAAGTGGGAGTTCTTAAGTAATATGATTAATTGAACTTAAATTTATCATGAACTTAGTACCTGATAGTATTTTGCTTGTCTATGTTTGCTTGTAGATAGATGGCTCGTGCTGTTGTTCCGTTGAATTTTAATGCGATCCTAGAGAAAACTGTATTGAAAGATGTTAGTAGCAATGATGCGGATTGGATCCATGATCTGAGGTTTATCCTCATTGCTGCACAGAAGAATTATGTCCTTAATGCACCGCTAGGTGACAGACCTATTGCAGGAGCAGATGCAGACGTTATGAACGTTTGGCTAGCTCAATATGATGACTACTTGATAGTTTAGTGCACCATGCTTAAAGGCTTAGAATCGGGACTTCAAAGACGTTTTGAACGTCATGGACCATATGAGATGATCCAGGAGTTGAAGTTAATATTTCAAGCAAATGCCCGAGTTGAGAGATATGAAGTCTCTAACAAGTTCTATAGCTAAAAGATGGAGGAGAATCGCTCAACTAGTGAGCATGTGCTCAGATTGTCTGGGTACTTCTATCGCTTGAATCAAGTGGGAGTTAATCTTCCTGATAAGATAGTGATTGACAGAATTCTCTAGTCACCATCACCAAGTTAGTAGAACTTCATCATGAACTATAATATGCAAGGGATGACAAAAGTGATTCCCAAGCTCTTCGTGATGTTGAAATCAACGAAGGTAGAAATCAAGAAAGAGCATCAAGTGTTGATGATTAACAAGACCACTAGTTTCAAGAAAAGGGCAAAGGGAAAAGAAAGGGAAACTTCAAGTAGAATGGCAAACAAGTTGTCACTCCAGTGAAGAAGCCCAAAGCTGGACCTAAGCCTGAAACTGAGTGCTTCTACTGCAAAGGAAATGGTCACTAGAAGTGGAACTACTCCAAATATTTGGTGGATAAGAAGGATGGCAAAGTGAACAAGGGTATATTTTGATGTACAAGTTATTGATGTGTACCTTACTAGTGTTTATAGTAGCCCCTGAGTATTTGATACTTGTTCGGTTGCTGAGAAATTTAGTAACTCGAAACAGGAGCTACAGAATAAACAGAGACTAGTTGAAGGGGAAGTGACGATGAGTGTTGGAAGTAGTTCCAAGATTGATATGATCATCATCACACACTCCCTATACTTTCGGGATTAGTGTTAAACCTAAATAAATGTTATTTAGCTTTTGCGTTGAGCATGAATATGATTTGATCATGTTTATTGCAATACGGTTATTCATTTAAAGTCAGAGAATAATTGTTGTTCTGTTTACATGAATAAAACCTTCAATGGTCATACACCCAATGAAAATAGTTTATTGGATCTCGATCGTAGTGATACACATATTCATAATATTGATGCCAAAAGATGCAAAGTTAATAATGATAGTGCAACTTATTTGTGGCACTGCCGTTTGGGTCATATCGGTGTAAAGCGCATGAAGAAACTCCATAAAGATGGATTTTCGGAATCACTTGGTTATGAATCATTTGATGCTTGCGAACCGTGCCTTTGGGCGAGATGACTAAAACTCCGTTCTTCGGAACAATGGAACGAGCAACAAACTTGATGGAAATAATACATACTGATGTATGCAGACCAATGAGTATTAGGGCTCGTGGCGGGTATCGTTATTTTTCTGACCTTCACTGATGATTTGAGCAGATATGGGTATATCTACTTGATGAAACATAAGTCTGAAATAGTTGAAAGGTTCAAAAAATTTCAGAGTGAAGTGGAAAATCATCGTAAATAAAGTTTCTGCGATCTGATCATGGAGATGAATATTTGAGTTACGAGTTTGGTCTTCAATTAAAACAATGTGGAATAGTTTCACAGCTCACGCCACCTGGAACACCTCAACGTTATGGTGTGTCCAAACGTCGTAACCGCACTTTATTGGATATGGTGCGATCTAGGATATCTCTTATCGGTTTACCACTATCGTTTTGGGGTTATGCATTAGACACAGCTGCATTCACGTTTAATAGGGCACCATCTAAATCCGTTGAGACGACACCGTATGAACTATGGTTTAGTAGTAAACCTAAGCTGTCGTTTCTTAAAGTTTGGAGTTGCGATGCTTATATGAAAAAGGTTTTCAACTTGGTAAGCTCAAACCCAAATCGGAGAAGTGCGTCTTCATAGAATACCCAAAGGAAACTGTTGGGTACACCTTCTATCACAGATCCGAAGGCAAAACATTCGTTGCCAAGAATGGATCCTTTCTAGAGAAGGGGTTTCTCTCGAAAGAAGTGAGTGGGAGGAAAGTAGAGCTTGATAAGGTAATTTGTACCTTCTCCCGAATTGGAAAATATTTCATCACTGAAATCAGTTCCAGTGATTCCTACACCAATTAGTGAGGAAGCTAATGATGATGATCATGAAACTTCAGATCAAATTACTACAGAACCTCGTAGGTCTTCCAGAGTACGGTCCGCACCAGAGTGGTACGGTAATCCTATTCTGGAAGTCATGTTACTTGACCATGATGAACCTACGAACTATGAGGAAGCGATGATGAGCCCAGATTTCGCAAAATGGCTGGAGGCCATGAAATCTGAGATGGGATCCATGTATGAGAACAAAGTGTGGACTTTGGTGGAGTTGCCCGATGATCGGCAAGCCATATTGTATAAATGGATCTTCAAGAGAAAGACAGATGCTGATAGTAGTGTTACTATCTACAAAGCTCGACTTGTCGCAAAAGGGTTTTCGACAAGTTCAAGGTGTTGACTACAATGAGATTTTCTCAACTGTAGCGATGCTTAAGTCTGTCCGAATCATGTTAGCAATTGCCACATTTTATGAAATCTGGCAAATGGATGTCAAAACTGCATTTCTTAATGGTTTTCTTAACGAAGAGTTGTATATGATGCAATCAGAAGGTTTTGTCAATCCTAAAGGTACTAACAAAATGTGCAAGCTCCAGCGATCCATCTATGGACTGGTGCAAGCATCTCAGAGTTGGAATATACGCTTTGATAAGTTGATCAAAGCATATAGTTTTGTACAGACTTACGGTGAAGCCTGTATTTACAAGAAAGTGAGTGGGAGCACTACAATATTTCTGATAAGTATATGTGAATGACATATTGTTGATCGGAAATAATGTAGAATTATTCTGCAAAGCATAAAGGAGTGTTTGAAAGGAGTTCTTCAAAAGAAAGACCTCAGTAAAGCTACTTACATATTGATCAAGATCTACTGATATAGATCAAGACGCTTGATAAGATTTTCAATGAGTACATACCTTGATAAATTTTTGAAATAGTTCAAAATAGAACAATCAAAGAAAGAGTTCTTGCCTGTGATGCAAAGGTGTGAAGTTGAGTAAGACTCAAGACCCGACCATGGCAGAAAATAGAAAAAGAATGAAAAGTCATTCCCTATGCCTCAGTCATAGGTTTTATAAAGTATGCTATGCTATGTACCAGACCTATTGTATATCTTGCTCTTTATTTGGCAAGGGAGTACAATAGCGATCTAGGAGTAGATCACTGGACATTGATCAAGAATATCCTTAGTGAGGACTAAGGAAATGTTTCTCGATTATGGAGGTGATAAAAGAGCTCGTCGTAAAGAGTTACATCGGTGCAAGCTTTCACACCGATTCAGATGACTCTAAGTCTCAATCTGGATACATATTGAAAGTGGGAGCAATTAGCTATAGTAGATCCGTGCAGAGCATTGTAGACATAGAATATTTGCAAAATACATGCGGCTCTGAATGTGACAGAACCGTTGACTAAGATTCTCTCACAAGCAAAACATGATCATACCTTAGTACTCTTTGGGTGTTAATCACATAACGATGTGAACTAGATTATTGACTCTAGTAAACCCTTTGGGTGTTGGTCACATGATGATGTGAACTATGGGTGTTAATCATATACAGATATGAATATTAATGTTAAATCACATGGCGATGTGAACTAGATTATTGACTCTAGTGCAAGTGGGAGACTGAAGGAAATATGCCCTAGAGGCAATAATAAAGTTATTATTTATTTCCTTATTTCATGATAAATGTTTATTATTCATGCTATAATAGTATTAATCGGAAACATAATACATGTGTGAATACATAGACAAACTTAATGTCACTAGTATGCCTCTACTTGACTAGCTCACTAATCAAAGATGGTTATGTTTCCTAACCATAGACATGAGTTGTCATTTGATTAACAAGATCACATCATTATTAAAATGATGTGATTGACATGACCCATTCCGTTAGCCTAGCACTTGATCGTTTAGTATATTGCTATTGCTTTCTTCATGACTTATACATGTTCCTGTAACTATGAGATTATACAACTCCCGTTTACCGGAGGAACACTTTGGGTACTACCAAACGTCACAACGTAACTGGGTGATTATAAAGGAGTACTACAGGTGTCTCTAAAGGTACATGTTGAGTTGGCGTATTTCGAGATTAGGTTTTGTCACTCCGATCGTCGGAGAGGTATCTCTAGGCCCTCTCGGTAATGCACATCATTATAAGCCTTGCAAGCAATGTGATCAATGAGTTGGTTACGGGATAATGCATTACAGAACGAGTAAAGAGACTTTCCGGTAACGAGATTGAACTAGGTATTGGATACCGACGATCAAATCTCGGGCAAGTAACATACCGATGACAAAGGGAACAACGTATGTTGTTATTCGGTTTGACCGATAAAGATCTTCGTAGAATATGTAGGAACCAATATGGGCATCCAGGTCCCGCTATTGGTTATTGATCGAGAATAGTTCTAGGTCATGTCTACATAGTTCTCGAACCCGTAGGGTCCGCACGCTTAACGTTACGATGACAGTTTTATTATGAGTTTATAAGTTTTGATGTACCGAAGTTTGTTCGGAGTCCCGGATGTGATCAAGGACATGACGAGGAGTCTCGAAATGGTCGAGACATAAAGATCGATATATTGGAAGCCTATATTTGGACATCGGAATCGTTCCGGGTGAAATCGGCATTTTACCGGAGTATCGGGAGGTTACCCGAACCCCCCGGGGGGTTATTGGGCCTACATGGGCCTCGAGGGAGAAGAGGGAAGGAGCCAGGAGGGGGCCGCGCGCCCCTCCCCTTCCTAGTCCGAATAGGACAAGGGAAGGGGGGCGGCGCCCCCCCTTTCCTTCCCCTCTTCCTCCTCTTTCCCCCCTTCTCCTACTCCTACTTGGAAAGAAGGGAGTCCTACTCCCGGTGGGAGTAGGACTCCCCCCTTGGCGCGCCCTCCTTGGCCGGCCGCCTCCTCCCCCCTGGCTCCTTTATATACGGGGGCGGGGGGGCACCCCAAAGACACACAAGTAGATCTACGGATCGTTCCTTAGCCGTGTGCGGTGCCCCCCTCCACCATATTCCACCTCGATCATATCGTCGCGGAGTTTAGGCGAAGCCCTGCGCCGGTAGAACATCATCATCGTCACCACGCCGTCGTGCTGACGGAACTCATCCCCGAAGCTTTGCTGGATCGGAGCCCGGGGATCGTCATCGAGCTGAACGTGTGCTGAACTCGGAGGTGCCGTACGTTCGGTGCTTGGATCGGTCGGATCGTGAAGACGTACGACTACATCAACCGCGTTGTGCTAACGCTTCCGCTTACGGTCTACGAGGGTACATGGACAACACTCTCCCCTCTCGTTGCTATACCATCACCATGATCTTGCGTGTGCGTAGGAAATTTTTTGAAATTACTAAGTTCCCCAACACTAAAGAGGAACCTTTTTTTGCTTAAACTGGAAGGATGAACCTATGCTTAGTATCGCAAGCATAATATACCAATAAGAGAATGTTTTGTTGCCAATCAAGAGAAGGAAAAAGAGATCATAAATTTGGTGAGCATTGTCCAATTTGATGTCATATCACAAGTTCTGGATTGTGGAGCAGTCAGTAGTGACGAGATAATTTGGTCCAGTAGGATAAGGATCACAAATACAAATATTGTGCCATCAAAATTTTCCAATGAATACAAAATAAATAGAATGCTACATAACACATTGTTGAAGTAGCAAGCAAACATTAGCTTCGCCTTCATGTACAGCACATTCATTTTACATTCTTATCTACAGATGGCTACTACAACAATCTTGAGTCATAGGGACAAAAACGTAAGCCTGACCTAGGCAAAAAGCGAGAACGCATCTTCAGATTATTGTCTTACATGCAGAAAACAAGTAGCAGGATACATGGTCAGGCCGAAATGAATTATCGGAACACTGTCAGGTATTGCCTCTTTACAAAGAGTACAATGCACAACCTAGACAGTTCAGAATAACCGCCGCCTTGCAGCTCCTAGAAACAATAGAAAACGATAATATTAACAGTCATGTCGACAATAAGTATTCCGATCGATGGGAAGGATATTTCCTGACATCCCATTATATGGCCAAGTCCAAACCAATTAATGACACTGGATTCAGCAGAGGCATGCATGGATACTGTGAATTTTAATGTACCCGTTCGAAGCTGGTTTCAGCATGGACATGCATGGATACAGGGAAGGATTACATACCTATTTACGGTTTTATCAAGTAACTTCATGCATCACTGTTAGTTACCAGGAACCAGCACTCTCATTTCATGTATCCTTTAGATTCAGCTATGGATAGAATTTCGAAGGGCACTGGTAGAAATAGCCATACATTAAAATCATAAAACTATTTGGAGATAATACAGAAGCAATATATGGTAGAAATAGCCCATATTTGTTTCCTGTTTTTTTTTCAGCTGCATCTTTGTTTCCTAGTAACATATGAACCCATGTTTAGTTGGTAATGGAACAAAAAGATATCTTGGTTAAAAATACTACAGTACAGAGGTAGCTCTCATTGACAATTCAGTACTAATGATACATGCCTCACCAAACCACGCGTAACCTTCAGAATATGTTTGGCGTTGTATTTTCAATAATATATGCTACAAATTATTGGTTGAAATTAATATTCGACCAATGTACGCTTGCAATGTAGGAATTTTCATTCTAATTTGTTAGCACACAAAAATCAAAACTGCACAATATTGGATATGTAGGCTGCTCATGTATAAGTGATTCAGAAAAGGATCTCCACTAACTATCTTGCAAATTCTTCAATATATTGTTGGATCATAGAAGGCATCGTTCATCTGCGCCTGCGCATCATCCAGCACCCCAACGACCAGCGATAAATTGAACACAAATTCCTTGCAGAAGAAGCCAGGTTGTAAAGAAAAATCGGTCTGATTTGACCAATGTACGCTTGCAATGGAGGAGTTTTCATTCTAATTTGTTAGCACACAAAAATCAAAACTGCATAATATTGGATATGTAGGCTGCTCATGTATAAGTGATTCAGAAAAGGATCTTCACTAACTATCTTGCAAAAATCTTCGATATATTGTTGGATCATAGAAGGCATCGTTCACCTGCGCCTGCGCATCATCCAGCACCCCAACGACCAGCCATAAAGTGAACACAAATTCCATGTAGAAGAAGGCAGGTTGTAAAGAAAAATCTGTCTGCTCCTTGTCCTGCGCATAATCCAACATATAAACAATTAGCTACAGATCAAACACCATTCCAAGATGAACATCAAGCCTTATGTCTTACGACTTGCCTCACTACACCATGATCAAAGTTTATGGCTGAAATAGCATGATCATTCAAAAACACATCCTCTCGAAGAAAAAGGAACATCTTACATTTGACCAGGAAATTGATTGATATGGTGAATTTTTTAGGGATTCCCCTTCCTGAAAATGGCGAATGCTTCTAAATTAGTAAAATGGCTATGAAATACTCAAGACTGACACTAAACAGTAAAGACGTAGCAGTGTATGTACTGCCGATACACAAATAGCTAACACACTCATAGAGAACAACCCAAATTAAAGAGAATTACACTATAACATATTTGTTTTTGGCATATGAACGGTGAAATCTCAAACTAAATTCAAGGCATCAGCAAAAGGTGGAAAACTAACTGAAACCTGAAGATGTGGAAGTTAACATGACTCTAAATCAGTTCAAGCCATACTATTTAACTATACCTGATCAATTGGTGGAATTGCAGAAAATACGAAGTTCAGTCCTTAACAAAAATACTAATTTTATTGAGACAACACTCACAATTCAGTTCACCAGCTTATAAGCAAGTATGAGATTATTGGTCAACTGCACTTGCAGCTCACAGAAATTAAAGGGGCTCCTAATTTGCATTACTAATGGTTAGTCAACTACAAAACCTGAGCGCATGTACCCCTGTCTTTCAGTTCAGATTATAGATTGCAAAATAAAATCAGACAAGAAAATTGAAGCTGCCCCAAATTTGCATTGCTGATTATGGAAACAATATATCTGGACTGCAAATTGGATAGCTGGTCATAGTATTAATGCTTTGAACTGAACAAATTTGACAGAGGACATGGGTGCAAAGTAATACATATGTTGTGATAGTCCTAAAACTATGACTTGGCAAAATGGATTGGGCATAATGCATATAAATAAATCAAAAAGTTATTAAGGTCGTCTTTAGGGTCAAAACTCATCTCTTCGTCATACGTCCGGACATGTTCGGATATCAAAATGGTGTGCAGCACGCTCCCAAAATTCAACCGTCTAGATAGTCCATGCTCCCCTAAATCTAGACCATATGTGAAGGAGAAATATAATTTTCTAGAGACTATCTACATTGTCATCTCCAATGTGTGGGCTGAACATAAAAATCCCCCCCTCCCCCCACCACGACGCAACCTTCCTTTTTCCTGTCGGACCCTCCCCTTCCTGCTCGATTTTCCGCTGTAGCGGAATATTCTCGCTAGAAGCCTCTCCTGTAGAACTGGATAATGTCCACCTCACATTCACCCTGGCTCCCTCTCTCCTTTACACCGTACTTTCCGAAGAACCGGAAAGGAGTACCTCACCAATCGTCCGGCTCGATCCCCTCCCCCTGTGTTCATGTCGATACGCCACCGCAAACAGGGGGACAAGGCATGTAGCGGCCCACTTCTAATTTCGTTGTCAATATATGAGTATACCGTAAGCAAGAAAGGTGACATACGTTTAAAAACATAACAGAGATAACCATAATGGTCTAGCTGAGGGTTGAACAAGAGATCCTGGAGCAACCCTAGTGCATGTTCCATTTAAAAAAAACATAACTATCTGATCTCTGCAATAAGAGAATTAGCGCAGAGAGTAACAGATGTATGGATTCTTTTGTCAAGATTCAGCTTAAAAACAAGTTAGAAGAAATATTATCAAAACACATACTGATCTTCATTGTAATTTCACATGTTATTCAATGGAGCCTATAAACAGAGGAAGAGGTCTGCAAAATAGCAGGAAACACAAAATGCACAACTATATCACATCTCACAAGCGAGCACGTGAAAATCCAATGGGCTGGAACTATCAAGCAACATGGCAGAAAAAACTTTGACAATCCATGTGCTAAACTAATCAGAAGACATGCTAGCATATTACCTGCAGAAGTGGCTGTGGCACGTTGTATGAACAATCTGATAGCAGATAACCTGGAGTGCAATTAACAAAAATTTATAGTTATTCCAATTGCTTGATTGGCTCACCAACAAAAGCAACAATCTGCTCCCAGATCATACCAGCAAGTTATTTAATATATCATGATAAAAGATGTAATAAAGTTGTGAAATCCTCAACAATCAAGGCTCCTTTCATATGCTACAACAGGACTCACATATATTCAGTACCCACATTAGATAAAGAACTCGAGCACCTATTGGCCAAGAAGGAAGAAGGCTACATTCATATTAATTCAACAAATCCAAAAGTTGAATTTCACATGTTATTCTTCTAAAGATCAACTTGCTCCATATAACTTATGAAGTGTAGACAAAGCTTGTAGTAGTGATTAATTCCATACCTGATACATCCGAAAAGCATATTTTTGGGTTCTATGCATTGGAAATAGAAAGTGTGAGGACATCTAGAAGACGTTGTATGTTGTTTGGAAGTAGTCCTCCATATTAGAGAAGAGCCTCATGCTAATGCAACTGTAGTTTAGAAAACACCGTCCTGGAGGCATGACGCAATAAAATGTAAAGCATAGAAACAAATTACAACATGGTAAAGAAACCAAGAGATTTTCCATGATTTTAAAAAAGTGTTAAGGGGCGACAGATGGCGTCGGCCTCGACAGCAAGCAATCCAAAGGTGCAGCATGGTGGGGTAGGTGATGACGTGTGGCCTCGGCCAGCGTAGTGCAGCGACCAATCATAGTACCAGCAGACGGATCTCTTGTCTTACCTGTAAAAGAAATGGGAATCATATTGACATCTAAACAGCACAACACTAAAATATGTGAGCCTGTGGAAATGTAGCAAGCAAAACTATCGAAGTTTGCTGCAAGAAATTTGATAACATTAAATGGAAGTTCCTCTAGAAGGCTAGAACAGTGTTAAGTTTTGGATTGTTAATATCGAATGTAAAAGGTCCAAGAATATACACAACTGGGCACTGGCACACCAAGAAACATTGTCATTATTTAAAAGACCGAAAAGATAAACATTGTAGGGAAAAGGGGATTTCTAATATCCTAATATTAGAAATATGAGGAACATTGATGAAATCCTCCAGATACTGGTTGACACCAAATTTTCAACGGATGCATGTTTGAAATGGAGACACACCTTCGTTCCAATATGTTGGCCAAAAAAACGACATAGTGGGAAAAATTGATCAGGCTAAGGCAGAAGGATGCAGAGGCTGTTGATTCAGAAAAAAAATTATCCTCATTGAGGATTGCATAGGTAACTGGATTATCTCTATACTATTAAAGGCGACAAAAAATTTTGTTTCTATGACAACAAATTCAAATCTAGCTTGACAGGATAGAGCACAAATGAGTGAAAACCAAGATTAAGAATTTAAGAACACAAATACTCCAAGAAAATGAACCAAAGCATGAGTAGATAGTTGATGCCCTGCTCGGCTTGGTCTATCTATTCACGCAAGAAATTATGAACATAGAAAAATTAAATTAGACCCAGAAAGTAAATTTGTTTTACTTAGCTTTCCAAAAAAATGTTATACTTCCCTAGATCTTAAGCACCCTGTTTTACCACGACCATCTCCTGTAAAATTCTGTGCTCCAAGTTCACCATGACATGACCCAATTAAAGCTCCTTCTTGTCCTTACTCTATTTCTTATCTGGCAAACCACCTCATCTCCCAACTGACTAATATTTGCAAAAAATAGGCAGAACAAATTATCACCGCATGACACAGGAAGAAGAAAACACATAACTTAGTCCTAGTCGATGAAGATGCTAGATATTTGCACAAGTGCCCACGTACCTTGGTGTAGAGTGGACATTGTCATACTTGAAGTGCTGCATGGATGGCATGCTTGCAGCGGCCCATGCAGCTCTGGCCACTACTTGCACCGCGCTCGCCGACGCTGCTCTGCCACTGCTGCAAGCACCAGCCACACGCTCCGCCGCGAGCAGCCGACCAAGATGTTGCATCTTTGCACGAGTGCTGCATTCAGGTGTGCAGTTCATCTAGTAAATTAAATACATATAAATTATCACTCAACAACATAAGGGCAAAATACATCAGTTCGTAACAAAAAATGGATTGGGCACCCACCTTCTGTTGGGCTGCTGCTGCTCCGCCGACATGGAGGCTCTGCAGTGAGTCCCCCAGCTGGATCTGGCCACATCGAACACCGGAGTGGAAGGCCTGGCCCTCTCTTCGTCAGATCGGGGAGGGGAGGGGAGCTCGTGGCCTTGGACGATGGGAGGAGATCGGGAAGGGAGGGGAGTTCCTAGCCTTGGACGGAGGTAGGAGGGAGGCTGAGACCCACCTATGCTAGGCACGTGGTGGAGGGGTGGGGAAGGAGGTGGTGGCGACCGGCTGGGAAGGGAGGTCGTGGTGGCCAGCTCCTCTCGAACCTCGGCGGTGGCTGCTCCTCTCGGATCTCGGCGGCGGCTGCTCCTCTCGGATCTTGGCTGCAGCGTAGGGCTAATCGGCGGCGGCTGGTGAAAGGTGTAGCTGGATCCTGGACGTCTCCGGCGATGGGTCCTGACCAGGATCGGCGCCGGATCCTGGACCAGCGCCGGATCAGTGGAGGCCGGCGCTTGTGATGTGCGATTTACGCGTCGGATCAGTGCCAGGGCGACGGTGAATGGATGGAGCGGGGGCGGCGAAGGGACGAAGGGCGGCGGCGGTGAAGGGACGAAGGGAGGCGGCGGGCAAAGGAGGGAATAGTGTCGGGCGACTGTTTCTCGCTCGATGGCACGAAACCTCGCTCGAGGGCGCAGAGTGGGGCGATTTTTTTTCGCTGGTTAATTTTCGCCGGCTTGCTTTAGCTGGTTTTTTCTCGTTCGGGTTAGTTGGATGCGACGGAAGATTGGGCGCGTGGGGGCACGTGGGGTACTCGGCTGGACCATTTTTTTGTTTCATTGCGGCTGAGCGGGAGGTGGGAGGAAGTACAAATAAGTATCAAAAAAGACCGGGTGAGGTGGGACGAAAATAAAACCCGGAACGCGACCTACCAACTGAGACATTAGGAGTAGAGATGAACGAAGGAGTTGGCAGCTATGCCCCAGGCCAAGGCCCCTCTTGCCTGGGGCCTGGCTCCGCCACTGCTTGACACCAATGCCCGTCACCTGCCTCCGCGCCACCACAGCAGCCACCAAAAAAAGAATGACAAATCACCTCCTCTCCCGAGCTCGATGCGGCTTCATCGCTGATATGCAGCTTTGCAGACCTTCAATGTGGCTCACCAAAAGTGAAGCCCTTGTCGTTGAACGAATCAGACGGGGCAACACCTCGGACATGCCATCGAACTCCAGATCTGGCATCCCACCACGACTAAAACGCCGAAGGAGGAAACCATAGCTGTAATCCACGAACCACGAGCCCAACACATGATCCGTCTTCCAGATGTCATCGACGCAGACCATAATCTGCATCCACTCCTGGACTACCTCCCAAGCTCCGCGCCGACGCTGGAGACGGCAGAGCCCGAGGACACGGGTCCATCACGAGGATGCCGCCGCCGCCACACCATCCTTGCTTGATATACTGGTTTCCAAATCCATCCCCAACCATAGGACCGATGAGCTCGTCCGGGAAGGATCATAAGAATCTTTATTCAGCGATGTTATCGTTGCCGCTAAAGCAAAGACGATGAACAACCTAAAAACCTAGACTACGAGGGAGTAAAAAACAATCCACACTCGTGGATCTGGCAACCCCCCTCACCACCAACGACCGCGGTCACGGCAGAGGGGAGCCGCCGGAGAACGGTGTTGGAAGATCGGCCTCCCCTGGCGGCGATTAGGGTTCCAGCCGCAGGGACGAGAGGAAAACAGCGAGTCGGGCCATCCACACAATGAGTGCTAGTTAGTAGATGAACAATATATAATTTAGACAAAAATGCATGTATTAGTATTGTTTGGCCCCTGTTATCAAAAGATCCGAGTCATTTGGCCCCCTTGATACTTAATTCCCGGCTCTGTCACTGGTCAAAAGGCAAGAGTTCCTCCATACATGGGGACCCTATGTGTAACCAGACAAATGTGATACGTTCAAAGCGTCTATACCTTGCCAAACAATCAGTCACTCTATTTTGATCACAATGTAATTTTTGTGGAACAATCTCCCTATCAACCGTAAGAGCTTTAACCTCTGAAGTTAAATGACCGTAAGCAGAACACTCTAGGTAATCATCAACAAGTTTTGCAAGTGTTGATAGAGCCATCGACTAGTCAGGCTAAAATCAAACTGAACAATGACCGACAGTTCCGTATGTTAAATTGCAAAAAAAAGACCATACCTGGTATTAGCGCATTTTCGTCTCAAGTGCATCATTGCAATGGAATAAGAATCTGTATGCCGCAAGATAACACTCACATCAAACCTCCGTAAGATCATACCCGCCGCCGCCGTAGCATCGGGAGCCGAGAAGGGACCATCAACCGATAATGTCGATTTTTCCTGAGGTGATCGCATCCAACACAAGGCTGGTTTTGGGATCGACGCAGTGGGTACACTAGTAATACTGATGAATGTCATCTTTCCCTTTAGTATCTCCTCAGCCGAGTACTTGTGAGTGTTATCAAGAGACCGTGAATAACTTTGTAAAGCGTATTCTGTAGTAGTTGTCTTTTTAGTGCTATTTACTAGTGAACCTGGTAATACACGGTACCCATATACTCACTTTTCACTCCCAAAGTCAGAGTTTGTCACACTTTACCCCCTTGAGCAGACAATGGGGCCCACCTGATGGGATGGGGCAGAACATTTAAAAGGTAAAACGGGAACAAACTCACTGAAATATTGATTTCCGAGAATTTTCTACCAAATGAGGTAAACACATCACAGACTCAACCTTACGGCATTTCTAACTGATCCTCTAAAAATAGAGAAGTATTCGGCAGAGTAAACCCTTAATAGGGTATTTTTACTCCACTAAATTTTCATCGGACCTAACCGATCCTTTATATCTAACGGAGTAATTTATTTCCATTTTCATTTCATTTTCGGCCACCGAAACACATTTTTTGCTTCTTTATTTCATTCAATGACATTTTTATACATTAGAGTACATAATTCACCAATTCTTCGTTACGAGGTAAAGACAAAAAAAATAAGAACCAGAATTAAACTCTTAAAAAGATATCTAATTTCCATAAGTGCTCCCACTAGTTATTAATATCTTCTCTATGTCTTCATTATTGATTCTCTCTATTGGCTTCCTGAACTTGCGCACTTCTTTCTTCTTCGATTCCGAAGAATTCGATGTTGCTTCGCATCTAGTCTCATCTCTAGCCTCTATTATAGCAACGAGTGCACAAGCATCTTTCAAATTTTGTGATATCAATGGATCGATGTAATCCTCTCCCAATACAAATACTTGCATCCATCCTACACACAAATTTGAGCAAACAATGAGCTACCAAAATTACGCCAAACCCGGTGAATAACCGAACCAAAAGAAGCACATAGTCCCTCTTTTTTGCACTTGAAAAACACCCGAGATGTTCCGGCGTGGTAGAAACTCGACGCACCACCTGCCGCGGGCAGTCGTCGCACTTTATGACCGGTAATGGTGAGCCGATGAGCCGCTGGCCCAGCGCCAAGCCCGGGCCACGGTCGGGCGTGTCTTTGTCAGCGAATCGCCATTGGGAGAGGTCTGAGTGGCTAGAGGCGGATTCAATGTCTGCATGCGGCGCGGAGGAGTTGCCGGAGTTGTGTGGTCCGATACCAGGCAAATCCATGGCAAGCGCAGTCGCCGGTGGCCGAAGCACCAAATCTGGCGGCGGCGGCAGCTGCAGATCCGCCGGTTGTTCTTCGACGACTGGATGAGGAGGCACAAATCCGACTGGACAAGGACCGTGGCGATCCTATGGAGCGTCCGCGGTGGTGGGCGTTGGCCAGCAGGGGTTGGGAGGGGCGGCGCTGGTGTAGATGCGGCGTGGAAGTGGGGCTTGGGAGGCAGAGGAGAATTTTTAATCAGCCACCGACCGATGGAGTAAATATAGGAAGGTGCGGCGTGGCTGAGGATAATTTATGCTCCTCTAGCGTCGATTGGGATCGGCTAGGTGACAGTTAGACGAGTAAAATCGAATTTTAACTCCTCTAACTATACCGGTTATTGGGATCGGTTAGAAATGCTCTTAAGAGTGCAAGAATTGGAATTCACCCTAACTGTCTCATCACCTAATTTGAGGGCATGCACTCTACTGGCCTCTGTCTCTTTTCCCATGGCGCGCCCAAGAACTGAAACTACGATGCATGACCTATATTCTGGGCTTTTGGCAACGGAGATGATCAGTACATTTGCTTGCGAGATAAATACACCAGCGGTCATTGAAGTTGAGTCCGAAGCACAATACGGTCATTGGACTTCCGAATACGCTCGTTACGGTTATTATATACGCAAAACGGTGACTATACGGTCACTGGCTCTCTGTATAGCATTCGTATTGCACTCTGACCAGTCAAACGACCTACGTGGCACTCGGTTTGGGCCCATCTGTCAGTAGGTGAAATATAAATAAATAAAAGAAACAAAAGGTAAACTGCAGTGTCGGGGATTCCAACCGGCGGGCTAGCGCACAGAAGGCCCAAGTGCTAGCCAGTTGAGCATTCTGCTACGTTGCGTTCCAAACTTCCAATGGAGGTGCCCACCTTCATATCAGATACGAATCCAATAAGCAGTCTGTGCCTTCTATCCCACCTGTCAATCAGCCGAAGAAATAAAGAAAAGCTAATAAAATAATTATGCGCGGGTTGGTGGTTCGAAACCAGGACCTCGCGCACGAATCTAAAGGCACGCTAGCAAATCGAGCCCGTAGGAGCTTAGGTTTTCTTTTTCCAACGGCACACATGCACCCACGTACACACGCATGTGCGATATTATTTTTTTGAGCAATCGCATCTGCGATATAAATGAATCCACAGACAAAAAATATTCATGCAAACGCAAAAAATAACTAAAAATATTTGGTTTTATGTTCATATATTTAAAAATATTTATGTAGTATAAAAGTGTTTCTTTAATTGAAAAAATTACGTACAGTTTTAAAAATTGTGCATGCAATTTTTAGAAATACGCATGTGATGTAAAGTAGTGTTGCTTTTATATGATTTTCCGTGTAAGGTAGTGTTTTTGAATAATATTTGATGCATTTTTAATATAAAGTTACACTAAGTTTTATAAGAATATATGCAGTCACTTTTTAAAAATGCATGAACTTTTCTAGTAACAGATGCAAAACTTGTTAAAAGTTGCATGAAAAAATATATCACCATTTTGGGAACAGTTACATAAACTTGATACAATGAAAGTAATTTTCAAAATATATATTTGTGCACAGTGTGTGTGCGCGCGTGCGTGCTTCATTTTCAATGAACAGGCCTGTGCATTGCGTGGACGTCTCAATATAAAATGCGTAGCGCTTAGCTGCTGCATATGTGCTTCTTTGGCTCTACCGGCTACAGCGCGCAAAGCCTCAAGCGCGAGGCGTGTGTCCGACTCCCCTCACTGCAGCGTGTACACTTTTGTTTTATATTTCTTCCCACTGCTGACAGATGGGCCTTTATTCCTTCTCCCCTACTGACAGATGGGCCCAAGTCAATTGAATGTCATGTTGATCATTTGACCGGTTAACAGATTGCTATACATTGCTCTACAGTGAGGCAGTGACCGTATAATCATCACTTTGCGTATATAGTGACCGTAACCGTATTGTGCTTTTGACTCAACTTCAATGACCCTCAGTGTATTTATCTCTTTGCTTGCTCTACCTCAAATTCCAATTTCCACGGAACTCTAAACAGGACAGGATCGAGGGACGGGGTGGGTGGCGGTTGCCGAAGTGCGGTGCCCATGCGTGCAGGTCAGGTTAGTGTTCCACTAGTAACCCGGCTGACCCCCATTTTCCCGCGGGTTGACCTGGCTACACCTACACGCGTCGTCTCGTGCCAGATAGCAATCATCACGAACCAACACCGCGTCGGTCGATCGCCACGGCAGTTAATGAGCGTTGTATATATAGATCCGGGCGGCCATGAATATCTCATCGTCGTCGCGTCTGCAGCTCGCCCATGCCGGCGCCGAGGCACCACTTGCACCGATCATTCGCCGCTACAGCTGCTGCGCATAATACCGAACGAACCATAACCGATGGAGCCGGCCGCCGAGGAATCTCGCTGAGATGCATGGTAGAGTAGAGGCCCTACGTGCTGCCCCCGGCCACCGTAACACCCCACAATAACTACACTGCTCGTTGTTGGAACGGTTCAATTTAGTTCAGTTTGTTCGTTGGCGAGCCTCCGAACCACCCCGTCAGGTCAACCAAGTACTACGCGCCTCCCGGAAAGTTGCAACTGTGCACGTGAGGGTAAAACCGGTGGCGTTGCCAAAGGAAGGAGACGGGCTCGATCGGCTTTGGGTCGCCGGGACATAAATGTGCCGTCCTCCGTGCCCGTGTCTGAAAAACGGATCTATGGATCGAGAGGACCGACGACCGGAGTTAATCGCCTATCTACCGCCAGTCCACTGTACACTGTACCGCGCGCAGCATCACACCATTCCCATGCATGTTGGGTGGGCAGTGCACGCATATATATAATATACGTGAGATCCGGGAGCACGGCACCCGGCCAGGTGCGCGTGTTGCTCCATCCATGCGCGCGTGTCCGGGGCGTTTCGGTTGCCCGGCCGTTTTACTGTCCGATTAATTCCTTATTTGTAACCGAAGGTTTGCGCTGTTAAAAGTTGGCATTGCATTTGCATCAATGCGTGCGGCTCGAGGGCACGTGGTTGGTTCAACCGAGAATGCAGCTAGCTTGTTAGCTTGGCCGGACTGATTTGACCGATAGCATGTGCCACCACACCCAGCTAATTAAGCCCGGATTGATTTTGACCGATGGCAATGGCATGTGCCACCGCACCGTACGTCGTACGTGCATCCTGTTTTCAGTGGACGAATTAGTGGGGCTACCCAATGGATGTGAGTTATTCGTCCCCAACATTGTTGGAGCAGCCCAAACTTTCAGCAACCCTCAACATATATTTATCTTCCTAGCAACAGTAGTTCAGCAAGAGCAAAAAAGAATAAAAAAACTGATGTAGTTTTACTATGTTTAGACACCATAGTTTCTTTTCAGTTATAGCGTGTCGTTGGGGGTTGCGTTCCGTGAGCTCGTTCATGCGGTGGTGCCGGTGCAGTCCTTGTAATCGCATGTAAATGAACCGGTAAGCTTCAAGAAAGCAAAAGAAGCCGCTAATATAGACGCGGTGATCCGAAAGCTACCGTCGATCAACGTCGTACGGAGAGCATGGCGCCGCCGGCCTCCAACAAAAAATCTCATGTGTACACCTTCCTAGTAGCTCTCATGCGTGCCCATCAACAACGGACACACGTCCGTGTACATGCCGAGCCGGGATAATCAGGAATCTAATCTACATCGAGCGATAGTACGAGAGAAATCGAAGAGCCACGTACCACGGAGACGCGGTCAGGCGAAAGCTGCGGCGCGTGCGTGTGCTCCTACGGCGCACCGGCCGGGTGTACTGTAGGGGCGGCGCCGGAGGCGGACAGCTGATGGACGCCGGCATGGGCGGGGGTCGATGGACGCCGCCGTCAAGCTTTCTCGATCCATCCATCGATCGCACATCAGAAACCACGTACATAAGCAAGCAAGCACCAACTTATGGCACGCGGCAACTTTGTGATTGTACATTGACAGGGAAAGATGTGCGTATTTCAGTTCAACGACGGCGCTGTACATAATAATGGTCTGGACTTGGATGACGCTAACTTTGCCACTGTTTGAGAGCTTGCTAACTTTGCTTTAGCTGTGTTGAGCTAAGCGATGATGTTAATCAGCAGCTGCTGATAAATTAGCGTATCGATGGCAACGTCCACCGTCCACGTCATACTCCCTCCGTTCGGAATTACTTGTCGCAGAAATGGATGTATCTAGATGTATTTTAGTTCTAGATACATCTATATCCGAGACAAGTAATTCCGAACGGAGGGAGTAGTACTTAGTACAAACTAACGTTCGTCTACACTGGACGAGTGGCACTGCTGAGCAAATACAAATAGTTCTTTATACTGTATGCACAGCACGAGAGAAAATACGAACAATTGGTTCACTGCACTGTGTTGCTAATCATATTGTCTAGGGACGTAATGGCACCGCTAATAATCCAACACTGTTGTTAATCAGGATGTTTGATCAAGATTATTCAAGACGATTCATTGCCCGAGCTGTTGCGGCCGGGTCCTCGATCGATCACTCTGGTACTCAAGACTGCATGATATGTCGATCCAATACGGAGAGATCGGATACTGGATATGTGTATGCACATGGTGAGATGCGTTCAGACCAATCTGGAAAAAAGGATCGACAAAACGCGAGCAGATTGAACCGGGAAACAGGCATGTCTTAACCGATTCTTGCTTGTTGGTGCGCCATTTAATTCCGGTGACGTCGACTGCTCCCAGCTGATCGAGAGAGATCACCTTTTTTGTTGTCCGAAAGAAAAAAAAAAGGAAATGCACTACTCGCTCTATAACATAATGTAAGACAGTTTTGCAGTTGGTAAGTTATTACAAAGGTAGTAGTAAAATATACACACACCGTCATACCTGCATGTCACGGTTACGTAACAAAGATAAAATGAAGAAGCATTAGGTGCATTCCCCTCGTCCCTTGGACATCTCCAACACGAAAAACCCACAAACGTCCGGACCGAGTTGTTCGGATGCTGCAAGCCATGCAACGGTGACCCGTATTTGTTCGTGGATGCGTCCATGTGACCGTTTTCCTGCAAACCAGAAGCAAACTACGCGGGCTTTGCAGCAGAGTACGGACCTTCATCATGTTGGACTTCGACACCCCCGGCCCACCCAAAACCGAGGTGGAGCCCGCGCATTTGGAGCGGTCCACACTATTTTTGCAGCAAAACCCTCTTTTCCCCACCCTCTCCGCTCCGATCACCGCCGCACTCTTCACTTCAGCCGCCGCCATTTGATGATCCAACTAACCCAACAAAAGAGCCACCCAAGAAGGTTATAAGGGTGTTCCGGGGAAAGAAGTGGGAGGAGGAGAAGGAGAAGCGAGAAGGGTGGCGGCCAAGATGGTGGAGAGGCTCGAGTGCATTTTGGCCAAGAAGGATGAGCTATGTGTTAAGCGCTCTGACATGAAGGAGCAAAAGAAGGCGGAGAGGTTTAACATCTTGCTATCAGCGAGAAAAAGATCAACCTCGAAAGGAGAAGACCATACTCAAAGATAGGAGGGTTTAGCTCGCGGCTGCTTCGGAGGATACCAAAATGTTGACCATGAAAATGGATGAGATGGATGACATGCGTCGATGATCGTGCGCTGTCAAAATATTGAAACGCTTGGTGGCCGAGATGGAGGTGGCCGAGAAGAAGATGGATGGCAAGGAAGAGCCAGCTATAGAGTAAGTGAGAAGGCTCGGACAGCCAGTCTGGCAGGGGAAAATGCCTTTTTTTTGGCATGAACTGCCGGTTTGAAACTGTTGTGATCAAGCGCATGTAAAAACTATGAACATGCGTCTTTTTTTTATGATCTATGCATTTGAAATGAAATTGACCGAACCTGGATGGACTTTTTCTTATGATCTATGCATTTGAAATGAAATTGACTGGACCTGGATGGACATTTTGAGGATGCGGTTGGATGGTCGGCTCCCGCATCCGTATTCACAGACTGATGGACTAATCTGAACCAGACCGTGGATAAATAATGTCTCCGTTTTAGGAGACGTCATCGGAGGTGCCCTTAGGTGCCTGAATCCACCAAGTCTCGACAGCACAGGGTACAAACACGAGTGTACTTGCAAATTTCACGGTAACCTAGTGATCCAGCGCCATCTCCTTACCTGTCATGCCTAGTTTGTCTTTGAGAATTGAGAGCTATGGACAGCAGTTGAGCCAGAAAGTTTTTAGACGCTGGACACATGTAGAGAATGTAGCAGTATTTTAAACAACGGAAACAAAGAACATTGGCAAATGGCATGCACACATGCGCTGTGGCGATTAAGCAGATAGGAGTACTATACATGATAGCTAGGCCCATGTGGTATGTAGGCTCATGATGGATCACTGCCCAGGTAGATACATAGCGAGGTGGAGGAGGAAGCAGAAGGGGTCGCCGCACCGCCAGGGCCGGCCGGAGCTGTTGCGTCGTGTGAGCGGCGCGTGCATCGGCCATCGGTACTTGGGTAGGGCACACACGGACAGATAGATTGATAGGCAGTGCACCACCGAAAGCCTTGGTTTGCTACGGAGAGCCCCAAGCCGACTGGATTGACCCTTTCTTCTCTCCCTTCCCTCATCTTCTCGTCTCTGATCATGGCGTCCTTCCATTTAAGAGCCCCAAATTGCAGACTGGAGGGCACGCAGGAGGAAGCGGGGGGCTCACGCTCAGGCGCCCAATGGTCAAGCCGTGCTGACTTTTCATTGAACAACCTGATCGGTCGATGCTTCAACCGCTGCTACTTGGGAGTTGGGTGGGGATTCGCCGTTTGGGGCCGGCTGTGGTCTCGGCGGGACAATTTGTCGGTCCGGCCAGCAATCACAAACACATGATGGTGAAATAAAATGACAAGCCACCGTCTCTCACTCGCTCCCGTGTAAGTTTCAGAACGCCCCGCTCAGCTTCTCACTCTATCTTGTCAACTTGTGTGCCTCCATTTCAACACCCACATCATCCATGCGCTTCTTTTTTCTAAAAAACTTTCAATCTGTTCAATTTTTAATCATGACAATACAAAAAACATCAGAAATAATAAAAAATATATCTAGATCCATAGACCACCTAGCGACGACTATAAGCACTGAAGCGAGCCAAAGGCGCGCCGCCGTCATCGCCCCTCCCTCGCCGGAGCCGGAGCCGGTGAAGAGTAGCATAGATAGGAAGGATCCAATTTGAATCAACATACATGTAGACGAATTACGACCGGATCCGAGCGAATCCACCAAGGACAGATCCGCAGGAGACACATCTCCACACGCCCACACGTGTTTTTTAGGGCCATTCACTGGATTAGTGTGTACTTATAAAGTTCTATGCCAATTTATAAATTATGAAAGTTATCAAACTCTCAACAATGGCTCTTCAATTATACTGAAAGTTATCAAACTCTCAACAATGGCTCTTCAATTATACTGAATTGCAACTACATTGGTTGATTCTGCTCGCTAGCATGAACAAGCAACTGCAGAGATCTTCCCGCGGCCACGCCGGGGGGCGCCAGTGAGCGCGCGCGCTGGCGGGCGATGCAGGGCTCAAGGGGACGGGAAGGCACGCCAGGGAGCGCACGGTCGAAGAGGGCTGCGCTGGGACAAGGCACGGGCGAGGCGGGCGGCGCCGGGGCGAGCCAAGGTGCTAGGGCGAGGCACGCCGTGGCCGGAGACGAGCTCTGCCGGGACGGAGGAAGAAGGAAATAAAAGAAAAAAAATGACCTACAGTGGGGTATCATTTTATTTATTGTGTCTGCTCCGTTCGGGGCAATTTCCCATCGTAAAAATAGTTTACAGTGCTCCTTATACCCGTTTTTAAGGGTCAACTTTTAAGGGGTCTGCTAGAAATGCTCTAAGAATTAGGTGTATATTGAACCGGAAAAAATGTAGTAGAAAAACAGGTACTACAAAATCTGCGCTATGGCACATGTGATAAGCAATTTAAACTATTTTAAAAGCTACTCCCTCCGTCCCATATGAGTGTTTTTGACACTAGTATAGTGTCGAAAATACTTTTATATTATGGGACGGAGGGAGTATTCAAGAAAGAATCTGTCGTTTCATCCACCCACAACCCTGGACGAGACCAAAAAAGATAGGCATCGCATACCAAAAGCGGTGGCCGGCTGCTATCTTTGAGGCGCGCCATCACTGCTGGATCAGCTGCGCTGCGCCTCTGGGTGCTAATTAAGCACGGTACTATTAGCACCATTAGGCTGGTTGTAATGGGGAGTATCATATACTAGTATCATGCATATGATACTAGTGTATGATACTACCTTCCTAATGCATAGTATCATATATTAATATCATGTTGTACTCTATTTATTGTCATGCATGGCACAAAGTAGCATAGCATTTAATATGATACGGTATCATGATATGATACTACACCCTCTCTTTCTTCATTTAATACTATGCCACCTCATCAAAATTGCCTAGTTGGCATGCATGATACTAGCTATGATACTACCATTACGACCAGCCTTATTGAGGGCAATGAAGGAGGCTGACTATAGTGACCTTTACGCTAATATGATTGGCCACGTCGAGTCCATGGCCTGCAAACGGAGGAGCAGGCGACGAATCAATGGGCGGGCCGTGCTTCATCGTTGTATCTAGATTGGGCGCAATGTTCGGCCACTCATTTGCCGAAACAGAATTCTGGGTCAGCGATGGCGATGGCTCCATGGATACTACTACATGCAGTGCAACACATGGCTCGCCGCCCACCGACGTCCAACCAACCTGTCAGTCCGTAAGCAAAAGATGACGGATGATCGATCAGCGTACGTCGGGCAGCAATCAGTGAATTGCATGCGAGCAAAGATAGATACATACCTCCTCGGTCTCATGATATAATAGCGTTTTTTACACTAACGGGGCGTACAAAGAGCTTTGCGCTCATCCCACTTTCAACATTATTGCATAAACTTAGTCCGAACACCACAACGACCGTACAAATCGAGCACGTGATGCCACTCTGTCTAAAGCCCAAAGTGTTGGCTAAAGCATTTCTAAAAAGAAAAGTGAAAATGTAGTACTCCTTCTGTTCACTTTTGTAAGACGTTTAAGACAGCTAAAATTGAACTATTTTTGGGTGTTGTCTTAAATGTATAGAATTTTTTACAAAAACAAACGGAAGGAGTAGTACTATTCGGGTCTCTGGAACGAGACCATGCCAGAAAACAGGCAAAAGGATTGTGTGTTATTATAGTAAGAACAAACAGGCAAGGTAAGAGCATTCAGAAGAGAAAGTCTTTCCTCCTCAAGAAAAGTCTGCTTCCTCTTCCCATTGGCGGCGCCGCCGATCCGTCCTGCCTCCGATGGCCTTTGGGTTGTGAAGGTAGTTGTGAAGGTAGGTGTTGGGGAACGTTGTAGAAAACAAAAAAATTTCCTACGGTTTCACCAAGATCCATCTATGAGTTCATCTAGCAACGAGTCATTAGATGCATCTACGTACCTTGTAGATCGCGAGCGGAAGCGTTCAAAGAACGGGGATGATGTAGTCGAACACGACGTGATCCAAATCACCGGAGATCCTAGCACCGAACGGACGGCACCTCCGCGTTCAACACACGTACGGAACAGCCACGTCTCCTCCTTCTTGATCCAGCAAGGGAGGGAGGAGAGGTTGAGGGAGATGGCACCAGCAGCAGCACGACGGCGTGGTGTTGATGGAGCTGCAGTACTCCGGCAGAGCTTCGCTAAGCGCTATGGAGGAGGAGGAGGTGTTGGAGAGGGAGAAGGAGACAACCAAAGGCCAAGGTATGAAGTCCCTCCTCTCCCCCACTATATATAGGAGGGCCAAGGGGGGGTGGCCGGCCCTAGGAGATCCAATCTCCTAGGGGGGCGGCGGCCAAGGGGGGTTTCCCTCCCCCCCAAGGCACCTAGGAGGTGCCTTCCCCTCCTAGGACTCTTCCCCCTTCAAACCCTAGGCGCATGGGCCTATGTGGGGCTGGTGCCCTTGGCCCATGTAGGCCAAGGCGCACCCCCTACAGCCCATGTGGCCCCCCGGGACAGGTGGACCCACCCGGTGGACCCCCGGGACCCTTTCGGTGGTCCCGGTACAATACCGATAACCCCGAAACTTGTCCCGATGCCCGAAACAGGACTTCCCATATATAAATCTTTACCTCCGGACCATTCTGGAACTCCTCGTGACGTCCGGGATCTCATTCGGGACTCCGAACAACATTCGGGTTACTGCATATACATATCCCTACAACCCTAGCGTCACCGAACCTTAAGTGTGTAGACCCTACGGGTTCGGGAGACATGTAGACATAACCGAGATCGCTCTCCGGTCAATAACCAACAGCGGGATCTGGATACCCATGTTGGCTCCCACATGCTCCACGATGATCTCATCGGATGAACCACGATGTCGAGGATTTAATCAACCCCGTATGCAATTCCCTTTGTCAATCGATATGTTACTTGCCCGAGATTCGATCGTCGGTATCCCAATACCTCGTTCAATCTCGTTACCGGCAAGTCACTTTACTCGTACCGTAATGCATGATCCCGTGAACAAACACTTGGTCACTTTGAGCTCATTATGATGATGCATTACCGAGTGGGCCCAGTGATATCTCTCCGTCATACGGAGTGACAAATCCCAGTCTCGATCCGTGTCAACCCAACAGACACTTTCGGAGGTACCTGTAATGCACCTTTATAGTCACCCAGTTACGTTGTGACGTTTGATACACCCAAAGCACTCCTACGGTATCCGGGAGTTACACGATCTCATGGTCAAAGGAAAAGATACTTGACATTAGAAAAGCTCTAGCAAACGAACTACACGAACTCACGCTATGCTTAAGATTGGGTCTTGTCCATCACATCATTATCCTAATGATGTGATCCCGTTATCAATGACATCCAATGTCCATAGCCAGGAAACCATGACTATCTATTGATCAACGAGCTAGTCAACTAGAGGCTTACTAGGGACATGTTGGTGTCTGTTATTCACACATGTATTACGATTTCCGGATAATACAATTATAGCATGAATAAAGACAATTATCATGAACAAAGAAATATAATAATAATGCTTTTATTATTGCCTCTAGGGCATATTTCCAACAGTAGGATCTCGGCCCCCCGCCGGCGGGAGGGAACCCGTTCTCATTTTTGCTAGGTTGAACGTCTTGGTTGGAGCTGTGTGACGGTGGTGATGTCCCTTGGTAGTAATATTGTCTCCCACGTCCTATCCCCGTCCTGATGGTGTGAATAGCGTTGTCGGAGGATGTGTGGAGGTGTGTCTCCGTCAGATCTCCCGGGATTGGGTCGGTGCTGGTTTTCAGTGGATCTATTTGGATCCAGTTTTTCTTCGTCTTCGTTCAGGTGGTTCCAGGTTTGAT
The DNA here is from genome assembly GCA_963921465.1 of Triticum timopheevii. NCBI lineage: Eukaryota > Viridiplantae > Streptophyta > Magnoliopsida > Poales > Poaceae > Triticum > Triticum timopheevii. The sequence goes on along the minus strand of OY997274.1, from coordinate 47,948,711 downwards.
CTTTTCGATGTAAAACTCTCTTTATTGGCGATGGTTGCTGCTCTGGTGCGCTGGTCCTTTGGGGTCTTAGCACGACGACTTTCCGACTATCTACTGCCATAAGGTTTGCCCGGCTCCGGTGATGGAGGGGCGATGACTGTGGTGCGCCTTCGGCTCGCTCCAATGCTTGTAGTCGTCGCTAGGTGGTTCATAAACCTGGTTGCAATTTTTACTACCTCCTGTGTTCTTTGTACTGTCATGATTGATGAATAGATTGTTAATTTCTCTCGGAAAAAACAAACAAACAGGCAAGGTACTTTTTTCGGAAATGGGCAACATTTTGTTTCTTTAGAACATGCAAAAGTCTTGCCTGCCATTGTATTAAGAATATAAGCAGACAAAGTGTTTTTTTCTTTTAGAAATGTGAGACACTGGTACTAGCATAAAGACGGCAGATTACTCGATTACGCGCTGTGCACCTTGGACCGCAGCACCTAGTACCGTAGTACCTTGGAAGTGGCTTTGCCTGGCGATGGCGTCGTCGGTCATGGATGCACTAGTTAATGGCACCCGAATAGGTTGGTTAACTAGGGTTTGGTGGCCGGGTCCGACCGGTGTCACCAAGCAAGCACATAATTAACACAGGGAGGGTGTCGTCCGGAAGTACACTGTGCTCCAGGTACTCCTAGCTAGCTTGCCCTACACAGCACGACGTGTCAATCACTTGTACTCTTGCACGGCTGTACAGCACGACGTGTCGATCACTTGTACTGATAAGCTGCACGTGGAGATGACAAGTAGGCACGTACAGGACTAGGGCTGCAAGAAAAGCTCGAGGCTCATGAGCCGCTCGAGATTGACTCGTATTTTAGCTCGACTTGAGATCGACTCGAAAAGAAATGAGCTCAGTATGAACACTTTATGTAGCTCGATCAAGAAACGAGCCGATCTTGAGCCAGCATTGGGCTGGCTCGATTATAGCTCGATATCATATAAGTATATTAAATGACCTAAATACCAATCTCCAAGAATTAGGATCATTCATTTCCATATATATTTTATATGATTTTTTTCTTCACTTGACCTACTAGAAAACATGGAAATTAAGCATGGAGAAAATTTATTCTCATCACATGGCCAACCGTGCGTTCAATATCTTGTTATTTTGGTCAAAGCTTGAGAGCTGGGCCGCCTTCTATCCATGTTATCTTGTTATTAAATACTAGTCTTCACTTGAGAAAGAATAAGTCAAATTTATAGTGATTTTTTTGTTTTGTTGTGGCCTATCTAGGTTTAAAATTTGCCTTCAAAAATCATCTTATTTAGCTCGAAACTAGCTCGAGATCGACTCGAGATCGTTACAAGCTGAGCATGAGCCACTTTCTGCAGCTCGACCTTGAGTTTCGCACATTTTGAGCTCGCTCAAATTTTAGTATGAGTTGAGCTGGGCCTAGGCCAACTCGCTCGAAGTCGACTCGTTTGCAGCCCTATACAGGACCTCACTCACTCACTCCCCCAGTGCATTGCATTGCATGAACCACACGAGCCCACGAGCACGTAGGCCTGCAGCTTCTTCCTTCGTCACCAAAATGAATGAACATCACTTGTCCTTAAAAAATTGGGTGGGCATTGAGTTCTCGATGTAGACCTCACCGCTTGAAAAGCGGTGGATCTTGCATCTTCAGTTCATGCAGGAAGCACACAAATTTTCTGTACTCCAAACGGTGCTGATTTTTAAGTTTGTTTCTACTCCGATCATTGATGCGTTTCACCGACAGAAAAAAGTGCCACGATGCTCTCCTCGAGTAGCATAATAGAGTTTAGTTTGCGATTACTGAACTATCAAATCTGATACTCCCTCCGAACCATAATACTTATTGCTGAACCCTTCGTTTCTAGCGACAAGATGGATAGGAAGGAGTAGGTTTGTTTCCATTAGAGAAAGTGAAATCCAGTTAGTTACTCCGGAGGAGAGTGTTTTACAAGTAGTGGTAATATTTTGTTGTTTAGAGAGATGAAAGTACCTTTTAAAGCTACTGCCGCGATGCCAAAAACGGCCCAAAATGTTGCCTCGCCGGAGTAGATTCTTTCCCCTCACCCTCACATCACAATGGTTAGTTGAGGACGTAGTTAACAGACGATGGTTGTTGTGGTAATCATGACAGGTTAACGGCAGGCTGTGCTTGTCTTCATCTATGAGACGACGTCTACTGGTTTCTGGTCTAAATACAGGAGCCCACCGGAACCTAACTGTATGGTCACTGAAACTAGATATTTATAGGGCGACAGTGACCTACTGTCTCCTAGTTTATACTCCATATAGCATACGCTCAGGACCTGACCCCTTTAGTTAGCAACACAAATATTTTTCTTTTAGAAAATATACTCTTCAGTTAGAACCACGCATACTAATTACTCCCTCCGATCCATAACAAGTATCGTGGTTTAGTTCAGAGTAGTATTTTTCTCCTAAAGGGCAATGACAAATGCAGAGAAAGGTAGACATTTCTTCACCCAACTCTCTCTTCATCCTGTCATGTTTCTTTCTAGAGAAGCAGCCAGGGAAAAGGAAGGTTTGACAACAGAGCATTGTACTATATGCTCAAGTCCTACCAAATGCAGATTTTGCTCTCACCAGTACTTATTATACACTAGGATGGTCTGTGCTGGAGCACTAAACAAGAAGTTTTAAATGGAAAGGGCACACTTTGATTCTGTAAATATACAAAGGGAACCAGCCAGCGGTCTATATTAGTACGGTATTCACCGTCATGTCTCGTTAATTGCGGTTTTAAAAAAAGAGCCACATCACCTTCATTGCATAGAATAGGGGCTGCTTACTTACTGGATATGCGCGCACCTCACTCAAGGGTGGATATTCTTGTAAACATCGAACCGCGATTTCGCAGTCACGAGAATGGGCAGCAGAGGGCAGTAGGTACATCAAGACGCCATTTCGCAGTCATAAGTATGGGCAAATGGCATTAGGTACAGCAAACACAATGATAATCGAAATATATATCTCGGTACAGACCCTTCCGAATCATCTCGCGGGTCACTCCATGAGCAATGTCACATTCACAAGTAAGCACACTGGACAGATAACAGAAGATTTATTTACCTTCCATCAGGAGAATAGCTTGCTAAAACAATGGAAATCTGGTAAGGTCCTTGCACTCTGACAAGGTAAAGCATAACTAGGGTTTACATTTTCTTGGGGGGGGGGGGGGGGGGGGGCGTTCTTCTTTGTTGCTAAGTTTTTTTTTTGCGGGAATTCTTTGTTGCTAAGTTAAGGTCTTGAATGGACACAAATTTCCTATAATTGGCCAGAAAGAGACATAGTTCCAACAGGATGCCGTCTTTTTTCCTGTACTCTTTACTTGGTGAAGATTCGTTGGTGATAAATGAATGGAAGATATATCTCTTCTGCCCTCACCGTTGCAGATAAAAAGAACATATATCTCTTAGCTGGCATTCATCTCAAAATTAATGTATAGCCAATCCACACGTTTTGTCTATTTAAGCGTTTGTCGTGGTAAGCAGTTGGTGTGATGTCCAAGTTTATCAACTTCAGCAAGCACATTATGTACAGGGTACAGAACAAACAGGAGCAACAACAGCAAAGGGGGCGAAAACAGCCGTACACATACTTCACTAGGGAATGGCTAGCAATTGAACAATGGGCCACTCAATAGTGGCCTGGTTATTTGCAGCACTAAGCTAGATTAATTGGGGGCCTGATGAGAGCAGTGCGAGGCTACGACGAGACAGACATAATGAGCTCAACTAGCTTGCAGTACGAACACTGGATTATTTTCGGGCAACATATGATGTAGTTGCGGTGTAACAAGACCATTTGCTCCCAAACTTGGACCACCAGTAGTCCTTAATGGCAACATAGTCCATTGATAAATCAAATTATTTCATGAAATAATATTCATATTTTAAATTTGCCATGAATAAATATCTGAAAATGAACCACATATTTGAGGGGCTCAAATTTATTTCATGTCAAGAGTTTTTGTACTCCACCTTCCAACTATTACTATCCTAATTATTGCATTGTATGTCCTTGCCACTTTGCAAAAGTTCAAATGGTAGCAATTAAAATGATAAGCTGATTTGGTAGGAAGAAAATTGATGGCATCGACTTTCTTCATTTCCATATAATTTAACTAATCAGCATAAAAGAAAGATCCACAGAGCTGAGAGCCTGAGACTAGTAGTTTACTACGTAAGTCAGTAGACAGAAAAAGAATGCCATCACCTTCAGTTTAACAACTACTGAAGAAAAAGCTAGACCTCATAGATGACACAGGCCCAACAAAATAACCTATATACAATGCATGCTAGGGGTCATTTGTCCTTTAATCATCCTCCTCTGGCTTCACAAAGAATTCAATAAAAGCAATCCGGCTTGGCTGTTGAGCCCCTCCAGCAAAATTATGGTAGGATTGCGTACCTAGCCTTGCAACTGAAACCAGGTGCTGGATTTTGAGCATCCCTCCCCTCCCAATCGTTACTTTACTCCCACGATTCTCCTTCAAGACGCTACTTGGAACATTCGAGGTAGTGGCACGAAGAAACTTGTACTTATACCTCGAAGAGAAATGTATGGTCAGCACAAAGAAGCAGCATGCTGTAGATTTTAGGCGCAAGAGTTTTACCTGTAGGACAGTTCTTGGTCACACTGGAATGCAATTAGAAGATCGGTATTTGCATAGTAGGAGAATTCGATCTGCCAAATGGATTAAGTGGCATTTAAATATCGATACCAATGGAAGCTATCTGAATGACAGAAAGCAATTCATGACACACCTCCAAGTCACCATGCCCTTCGCCTTTAAATATTACTGAAGGGGGGTCTGGATGAAACTGAATCTGAATGCTGGAGCCTGGCCACTCAAGGTCATCAATAGATTCTTTCAGGATGGCAGACTGTCATTTCAAGAGGTGAATCATTAGTTTTGAGGTACTAAAAGTAAGAACTCGAAGCGCGGATACTGCCACAAAAGAATGGAGAAAGTATTGCAGGTACCTTAACAGTAAAAGTGACTGGAGTATTCCCTGCATGCTCAAAATGGTAATCCCAGGCGACAGTATCAGGAATTCTGGTTCTGATTTCTGCATGTATACATGCATCTGGAGACCCCACTGACCTGCGCTTGTGTTACCAGAATACAAAGCATGAGCAAAATGATAAAATCTAAACACAGGATAAAACGATTGGCTTGCTTTCATTGAAGTTCAGAAGAGGGATACATATAGTTCTGCTTGTAGCAGATACAGAACCAGACATGTACTGAAACGTGCATTGTGGGCTAGTATAGGGTAGGACTAACTCACGGAATAACTGAACGTGACAAGCTAATGTAACAGTACAGCACTGAATGAATGTATACACTTAACACAAAAGTCCCACGAGAACGGCCTGGCAGTTTACTTTTTTATTTGTTTCACGTTACTAAGTTACATCCATATCCAGAATTAACTTAAATTTTGAGCTGAACACGAAGCTCGAATGTTTATTTGCTTTTGGCAAGGGTGGGAATGTAGTAAAGTGAACTTGGAGCACGATTTATTGATCTCATCAAGGTTTAATATAAAGATCACAATTCACAAATGCAACTTATCCGCCACGATTATGCAAATGTCTAATGGGTTAAGATATCAATTGACAGCATTACGAAGCAAGGACGAACAAAGAGAACCTAGTAGGCAGAGAAGATGCATGCCTGAGGAGAAGCTGCATGTCGGGGCCAGGGTACCGGATCTCGACGGGGGAGGCGAACCCGGGGACGGTAAACATGTTGAGGCAGTCGACGAGGAGCCCCAGGCTGAGGCCGAACCGTGGACGCCCCTCCGCCCCGTAGTCGTACTCGGCAAACAGCTGCAACGGTCAATCCCCACTGAAAATTCAACGGCCGGGCTTGGGGAGGAATAAACGCAAACACCTGGCGGGCGGGCGCGCGGCACGAACCTCGGTCTTGAGGTAGACCTTGGCCTGGAGGCAGCCGCTCTCCTCCACGGTGACCACGATACCGTGCTCCGACAGCTCCACCACTGCGCCCTGCGGGACGACCATGCCATCGAGGGCGGCTCTTCTTAGATACAGCGTACGCGTGCGGAGGGGAGGAGAGGAGAGGAGAGGGGGGCGGGTGCTGACCTGATGCTTGTTCCAGCGGACGCAGGAGAGGGCGTCGACCATGCCATGGACGCAGTCCACCACGCACACCAGGTCCGGCGCCTCGTCGCCCTCGCCCTCGCCCTGGCCGGACGTCGTCGACGAGCTCATCGCCGCAGCTCCGCTCCCTGGACCCACGCCTCGCGTCCCGCTGGATTCTCTTCTCCCGCGACGGCGCGAAGCCTGCTGCCCCTTCAGCTGGCCCATTCCTAGCGGTTCAGGCACCGGATACTAAAAGGGCCCTTCAATGGGCCTATCCATAAGGCTAATGTTTGTACCCGGTCAACCGGCCGAAACTGCGCCGGTCGCTCCCTACCCACGCGTCCTAGTGGTCCCACGCGGACGATAGGCGCCGGCGGACCGGCCAAACTTTCGGCCGGTCACCGCGCGTCCGTTGGATTTGTCGTATAATACCCGTTAGATCTATATCCCCACGTTCCTTTACGCAGAAAACGCTTCGTCCTTACGGCTCCATCCGCATCTCACGTCTCCGTTGACCAATAGCTCGTGGCCATGGCGGAGACTGCGCTCACTGCCGCCCGTGCTTGCCGGCCATCGGCGACACACGTGCTTGTCTCCTGGTCTCCCCCGGCCGCACACGCTCCCCGGCCATTCTCTCTCGACCAAGAAGAGCATCACCATCGCCACCAACCCTGGTTGTTTCGATGCAGCACGAACTAGAGAGTCGTCGCCGTCCCCATCATGTGGCCATCGTAGTGTCACTGGGCATGGGCATGGCAACCTCGGTGGCCGGTTGTAGCATCCTGAGACCTGAGCAGTGGTAGCAACTCTGGGAGGCACACTATAGTCGTTCGACACTCATGCAGGTTCCAACAAAAGCATATGCCCGTTGTAGCAAAATTTATTCTGGATGTAGCTCCGCCTCGTCGTCGCTCGACTGGTTCCAGCAAAAATAGATGCCGGTCGTAGCAAATTTTGTTGAGGATGCAGTTCCGCCTCGCCGTCGTCGCTGACGCTCGAGTGGTTCCAGCAAAAATAGATGCCGGTCGTAGCAAATTTTATTGAGGATGCAGCTCCGACTCGCCGTCGTCGCCGACGCTTGAGTGGTTCCAGCAAAAATAGATGCCGGTTGTAGCAATTTTTGTTGTGGATGAAGCTCCGCCTCGCCATCGTCGATGACGCTCGACTAATTCCAGCAAAAATAGGTGCCGGTCGTAGCAAATTTTGTTGTGGATGCAGCTCCGCATCGCTGTCCTCGCCGACGCTCGACTGAGTTCCAGCAAAGACACATGCCGGTTGTAGCAATTTTTTTGTGAATGCAGCTCCGTCTCGCCGTTGTTGCTGATGCTCGACTGGTTCCAACAAAAAAAATGCCGGACGTAGCATTTTTGTATGCCGATCGTAACATTTTTTGCCGTGGTTTGCAGCTCGGCCGCGTCGACTCTCACAGCCGACACTCTCTGGTTCCAGCAAAAAAATGTTGGTCGAAGCATTTTGGCGCACCGGTCGTTAGCATCTTTGCCTCGTGAAACGTTTAACAGCGGTCGACCGGCCGAATGCTAGGCCGGTCTCGCGCGCGTCGTTCGAAAATCAGACGCTTCGCTAGCATCCCATGTGTGTTTCGTTGGGCCCACCCAGACCTTATCTTCCCAACCTGGTCAGCCCTTCATTCTTAGCCACACATCCCACGCGTCTTCTTCCTCTCTTCACTTACGCTCGCGCTGGCCGTCGCTGCTTTCACCACGCCATGGATTTCATCTCGTCCCTTCTCCAAGCCTTGCCTCGCTGCTATGGTCTCGCACCTCCCGGCTGCTCCATGCCTCCCTTGCGAGCTCGAGGCGACGTCGCTCGCACACCTGCGGGATGCAACACCATTTTTATTGCAAGGCCACCACGCTCCTGCTACGGCTTCGTTTTTGATTTAGCCAGTTGCAGCATTTTTTTTTTGTGGTTCCAGCTTTTATTTTGCCGATAGCAGCAATTTTATCATCCACCACCAATTTTTGGTTAGCCGGTTCCAGCAACTTTTTCACCAGCAGTAGCTTTTCCTGTCACTCGTTCCAGCTTTTGATTTTGCCGGTTGCAACAATTCCTTTTTCGACAATAGCAATTTTTGATTCGCTGGTTGTAACATTTTATTTCGCCGGTAGTAGCTTTTGACAACGATGGTTTCAACTTTTTCATTTCGCCGGTGTCAACATATGTGGTCACTGGTTCCAGGCTTCACCCGAAAGCTTCCACCATTTGATTCGAAAGCTTCCACCGTTTGATTCGAAAGCTCCAACCACACACCGTGCAAGTGAAGAAGCTACAATCGTTCACCCGAAAGCTTCAACCACAGTTTAAAAAAGCTTCAAGCTTTTTGAGTCATCTTTGTGGTAGCCTAAGCACCGGAGACATCGATGAAACAGTCACCATGGATGTCCCATACAGAGCTTCACCTTTTTTATTGAATGCTGCAACCGCGGCCCGAGATGCTACATTCGGCGACGAGAGATGCTAGAACCGATAAATTTTTTTTGCTGGAACCAAATGAAGACGACGATTTCTACTGCCAACGCCATCGGATTTTGCTACAACCAGCGAGGTTTTTTGCTACATTCATCCACGGCTGAGTTGCGACCCCGCGACGGCGGCGACGAGATTTTGTTGCAACCATCATGGATTTTTGCTACTCCGATGAATTATTTTGCTACGTCCATTCACGGCGGAGCTGCGATCATTCATGGCGACGACGATGATTTTGCTGCAAGCATCGTAGATTTTTGCTACGACCGGCCATATTTTTTGGTATGTCCATTCATGGCGAGCTGAGACCTGCGGCGACTCCAAAAGCACTGCTGTGGCGACGAACGGCTGCCCGGGGACGAGGACCACGACGCCGCGGTAGCTGTGATGCTGTGGATGAGGCTTTTTCATGCTGGAACCGGCGAGGATTCGTTCTACAAGCTCCATGGATCAATTTTTTCGAGCGCGAGTAGGTTGTGTGAGGGCGGCGAGCTCAGGGTGTCCAGCCGTGCTTCGGACTCGGTCGCCTTGCGGGAGATTACGGCGGGGTCGACGGCGCTGCAGCCTCTTCTCGCTTCGATGTGCGGCCGTGCAGTATTTTCAAGAAGAGGATGAAGAAGACGGACGAAGCAACGAAGCACATCCGACGGCTAGCAGTCAATGCATCGCATAGGAATCGTACGGTCATTGGTCGACCGGCTGAATCATTGCACCGGCGCACCGGCGCAGAGTAGTGCCCGCACGGAATGCACATGAGCAGCTAGTAGCTCAGGGTGCAAGCGACGCGGGACATCCCGCTCGGCCGCCACGCCGCCCCGCAAAAATAGCCCGCAAAATGCTGTTGGGCTGACCGCGTCGTGTGTAACGGGCCCAAGCGGTCATGCCGCTGAGTCCAGCGGGCTTGCGCATATCCCGCATAAGTCCTAACCTAGCTTCGTGCCTACCCACGATGGCAGCGGCGGCGGCTGCTTCGCCCACCTGACGCTTCTCCGTCGCCACCTCCTCGACGATGGCCTGCTCCTCGCCGCTGACGCCCTCCGCGAGCTCTTCTCCGCCTCCCGGCCACCCCCGCCTCCGGAGCAACCGCCAGGTCCCCTCCAAATCTTGGTACGTCCGCCCTGATGCTGATGCTTATGCCTGATTCGTGCCCGCTTTTTCTTGTTCGTCGGCGGCCGGGGCTGACGGCCGGAGGTCGATGCGCGGGGACGCCGGGGCAGGCCAGGAGGCTTCGCCTATGTGTGTGTGCGTGAGATAGAGATCGGCTACGCCTCCATACGCTAGACAGATCGGCTGCTCCATACGCTGCTCCATACGCTAGACAGATCGGCTGCTCCATACGCTGCTGCTGGTGAGAGAGAGAGACAGCGATGCTTCGGCATGGAGCAATTTTGCAGAGAGAGATGCTCCATACGCTGCTGATGTGTATGCACTCTCTTAGCTATGTTGTTTGGGTTATTAGCAAAGCTCAGATACGCAACCAATAAAATTCAGATACACAGTAAATCATGTGCTTGGAGTCTGTCTATTGTGTAGCTGTTCTGTCACGAAAATTGAGCTTTGTCTCTCATGTTCTGAACTTCCTCTTCTGCTGAATTTTTGCTTCACGGTTCATTTTAATTTCAATAGTATCTCTGCGGCTGTTGTGGATCATCTTTAGTATTCTCATTAAGTTGATGTATATGATGCAGTGCTCATGTATGTTTTGCTTGGGTGTAGGTTCCTTGTGCTCCAGTGATATACGGTCAGAAGAACTCCTTGTTTATTGAGCAATCATGGTGGGGTCGATGGCGCCATCTCCACATCGGGACTGCCCTACAGAAATCCTCGATGGAGATGTTGTCCCTCCACCGCCTCCCTCACATGCTGAAGTTGTTGTTTCTCCGTCGTTTCCCTCCTTAATTGGAGCTGCTGTTACGTCACCGTGCGCTTCAGCAAGGGCTCCTGCAACCTTGTCGCGCCCTTTCCTCTCCTCCAAGAACAAAGGGCATGCATCCAAGAATAAAGGGCATGCGTCAACTGAAGAAGTCGATGCAGCTACAACACTTTGCTCCCTTGTCCCAATGACCCAAGATCCTCACCAAGGTACATGGTGCTCCCTTGCCTTTTAATCTTGATGGGTCATCTACTCTCTATGTAATGGTAGCTTGGACAGAGAGAGGGTGAACTGAGATAGTGCTTTGGAATAGTTCATATGTTTGCATACATGAGAGCTCGATAAAAGCTGGAGACTAGTTATATATACTACTAGATGTAGAGATTGGAAATGCAAATGTTAACTTATATATTATTTGCAATTGGGCCCAGTATTGTTTGCAACCAGATACAACATCATGAAAATTGTGCTCTTACTTATGCATTATTTGTGTGATTGAAAACAGGTTACTCGGGAGAAAATCAAAGACTCCCAAAACCCCCACCAAAGAAGAGGTTGAGGTCACCGTTAGTGGTGCCCATAGTGGGATCCCCAGGGGTTAATGTCGTGCTATCTCAGGCATCTCCAAGATTAGGTGTGAAACGATCGTCGCCAACACTACCTCAGATTCCTTGTAAGTTTTAATGTCTATTCTGCACACACATGTTAAGTTTTAATGTCAATTGTGCGCATATCTCAAATTTCTTGGCATAAGTTATTTGTTCATCTCAATTCCGTTGGTCTTTCACATAAAAGAAAAAGAACGAAACTTAAATCTGAAATCTGGAATGATTATGATCCTGTGTATGATGGCAACAAACTCAAGGAAGCCCACTGTAAACATTGCAAGAGAGTTTTTGGTTGTACAAGAGCAGCTGGTACTAGTCATTGCATTAGGCATTTGTTAGTTTGCGAGGAAAGAGCCAAGATCAGTGAGTTTCTTGACTCAGTTAAATCAGCCATGCCACAACCTGATCCAAATAGTCTAGAGAAATGGAACTATGACCCCGAGAGAGCTCATTGGGAGTTGGTGAGGATGATTGCTGTTCATGAATTGCCATTCTCGTTTGTGGAATACGAGGGATTTAGAAGATTTGTGTACAGTCTGAATCCCACATTTGAGGTGGTGTCTAGGACGACAATAAGAGTTGATTGCCTCATGCTATTTCATGAACAAAGGGAAAAGTTTCGAGAGGCTATACAGAACTTAACCTCTCGTGTCTCTTTAACCGCCGACATGTGGACTTCAAGTCAAGCCGTGAGCTATATGTGTATAACATGCCATTTTGTTAGTACGACGAAGTGGAAATTGCAGAAAAAAGTGATTTGGTTTTGCAAGGCAGAAACACCACATAATGGACCAAATTTATTTAATATCATGTTAGAATGCATGCAATATTGGGGTTTGCCAAAGAAGATTTTCTCCATCACGCTAGACAATGCATCAAATAACAACTCGTGTGTGAAGTACATCAAATCCAATCTGCTAGGAAAGAATTTCCTACCTTGCAAAGGAGATCTTTTACATGGTCGATGTGCAGCTCATGTGATCAACCTTATTGTCCAAGATGGGTTGGAGATTACATGCAAAGCAGTGGATAATATCAGGGAAAGCAACAGGTTTGTTAGAAGCTCCCCCACTCGGAAACAGAAATTTAAGGAAATAGTTGCACAAGAAGGCATTGGTTGCAAAAAGAGCCTATCTCTAGACGTTGTCACACGGTGGAATTCAATGCATTTGATGATCAAAACAGCCCTAGAGTATAGGAGAGCATTCATCGCTATGAAGTTGCAGGACACAACATTTACATGTCAACCTACAAATGTTGAATGGGAAACGGCACAATCTGTTTGCAGCTTGTTAGAGCTTTTCCTTGACGCAACTATGGTGGTATCCGGTACATTATATCCAACGGCTCATTTGTATTTCCACCAACTTTGGAAAATTCATCTAACATTGCAAAGAGAGGCCAACCAGACCGATATTGTCATCAAATCCATGGTTGAAGCAATGCAAGAAAAGTTCATGAAGTATTGGAAGCTTTCATTCTTGACCATTTGTATTCCGGTCATACTCGATCCACGATACAAGTTCAAATTCTTGGAGTTTTGCTTGAAATCTGGACTTGAAAGTGACGCAACGAGATATCTTGCTAAAGTGAAGAGAACATTCAAAGATTTATTTGTTGAATATTCTGTGCATGAGGGTGACTCAAGTATGGGAAATGATCAAGGAACCAGCAATGCTGGTACAAGTACTGATAACCCATGGGATCAATGGAACAAGCATGTTCAACAACATCAACAAAATCGAGCAAAGATGAGTGAACTTGATATTTACCTAAAAGATGAAATTTGCCCGCAAGAAGATGGCTTCGACATACTATCCTGGTGGTGCACAAATGCACACAAGTACCCCATAGTATCTCGGATAGCAAAGGATGTACTGGCTGCACCTGCATCTTCTGTAGCATCAGAGTCAGCCTTCTCCACCGGAGGAAGAATACTGAGTGACTATAGGAGCAGAATGATAGAAACAACTGTAGAGGCATTAATCTGTCTACAAGATTGGATGCGACCTCGAGGTAACAAACTTTCTTTTTAGTGATATTTGGCATTCTTTAGTGTTATGATGATATAACTTGTAACGTTTTTTCTCTCATTGCAGGAACTAATCATGTTGGCACGATAATAAACGATGTTATTTATGGAACAGGTGCTAATATTGATGCTCATTGATTGCAGCATTAGGTAAGCCTAATCTTGAAATACATATTAGTTTTTTTATTCCAGGAAATGTATAATGGTAGTGAACATCAGTTTTTGTCAAGGTGAGATACATGAACATCATTTTTTTTCCTGTTTGCATTTTTTTGCTCTGTTTCAATTTCAGGACATAAAACCCTGCATGCTTGTTTCTTTTCTTTGAATAATCACAGCAGCAGGCTAACCAGTAAAATGCATTTAATTTCCACAAAAGCTAGCTAACTTATATACATATTGTAGTTCACGTCAGAGCTTGCAAACTTTCTTATGAGTTTAGTTTGGCAGTGAAGTTCTTTTGTAGAAGATGAGATACATACCAGTTGGAGACAACTTCCTGTTCTTCTCTCAAGTGTATTCTAATTTCATCCATTGGCTAAATATCGTACACCTTATTCATATGCAGAACCTCCGTTCAGTATATTTGGAGACCCTCGGCATCAGTAGCAGTATATTTGGAGACCCTCGGCATCGGCATCCGCAGCAGTATTAAGCCCAGAAGATCAAGCTTTTTGTACAAGCGATGAAGCATCTGAAGCTTTTTGTATATTATCAGTCACTTTCATATCAGGAGTCGCCTGATTTAGCTGTAGTAGTTAATTGAATTCTTGCTATCTTGTTGTAGTAATTCATGCCACTTACCTTCTGTGGTAATATGTTTTAACACTGTTGAGTTTACTGAATGAGCAATTGAGCATAATGTTTCAGAAATCAAAGGGTTCTCTTGCTGCTGACCTGCTGTACATACTACTAGTTTGCTGAATCAGTACACTGATGTGCGCACATTGCTGTCCTGAAAGGCTGAAACAAGCAGCTTACTGTGATACATGTGGCTCTTGTAGTCTTGTGATGAATTTTGTGACTGTACAATGTTGGGACGGAACTGTACAGTACATGTGCCTGGCGGGTCTTTGCGGTCACATGCAGGATGCCGCATTGTCCGCTTAATAATTATGCGGCTTGAGGCGGGCAGCCGCGTTGGCCCGCTAAACCAGTTGGCTCCCGCTTTGGCGTCCGGCGGGCAGCCGCAACCCGCCCCGCTTGCACCCTGACTAGCAGCGTAGCATGGCAGCGCACGCTTCTCTCCCCACATTTCCGACTTCATGCGTACCTGCACCAGGGATAAGTCGTCGCCCTGGCGCGTCGTCGAGGCCGGCCGGTCGTTGTTGTCCACGCTGCAAGCCGCGCGATAGCCCTAAGTCGATCGTACGCACACATTTTTTTCATGATAATACGTGTCTCATTTATATAGAATAAAAATCAAGTTACAAGGCACGTAAACACCGACCATACATAATTGAAAAGATAGAAAAATCCTATGCAGAATACCAGCGCTTGTCCCTTTTCTTCAACACCACTGAAGCGGCCACCAAAGGATAAAAAGGCAGATTACCTCTTCACCCAAGCTCGATGCGGCTCCATCGCTGATCAGCAGCTTTACGGACCTCCAAAATAGTTTGCCGGAAGCAAAACCATAGCCGTTGAAAGAATCAGACCGGGGCAACATGTCCTCGGACACGCCATCGAACTTCAGAACTGACACCCCCGCATGACGACGACATCGGAGGAGGAAACCAAAACTGTCAGCCTTCGACCACACACCCAACACAAGATACTCCATCTTCCAGCTGTCACTTGCATAGATAACTGCCTGCGCGTACTCTTGAACGACAAAACCTCCCTGCTTCACCATGATGTCGGAGACAACGCCACAGCAACAGGAACAGAGCAGAAGAAGAGACACACCTGATGAAGTCGCCACCGCAACCTCACCAACACCATCCATGAACTCTAACGCTGCCGATCTGAGAGATCAACAGAGACACGATGCCATCAACTCCAAGACGCCGCCATGGAAGACACCGCTACAGAGCGGAGGAACGGGGTCCCCCCTCCCTCCTGCCGCCGGAGCAGCGGCCGAAGGAAGGAGAGGGGGGCCAGCGCCCCGGCCGGTGGAGATCGGAGGAAATAGATCCCATGGTCGCCGCATGCCGTCATGGGGACCGGACGGCCGTGCATGCACGAGCGAGCGAGCGAGCGTCGGCACGCACGTACGATCCGCCCCGCGGCGACTGTTGGGCACGTACGTACTCGGGCGCTGTACTGCCTTGACGGCACGGTGCCGGCCGAGCACGGTGGGTGGCTTCCGCGGCAAGTTCGTCGTAGGTCTTTTTTCCGTGCGCAAGCCCCTTCGCTTTTCAATTGCCAAAAACGAATGGATGGACGACGACGACGCTGTATCATATCGATCGAGCTCCACCATGAACCAAAAAGAATTACTGCGTGGTTCCCCTAAAACAACACGTACGGTGATTGATTGTTACAGTGGCAGAGTAATTAACTTGCGTGTTCTTCAAACTTTCACTAGACCAGTACGTACCGGCAGAGCATTTATATGCACTAGTAAACGTGTTGCATGCGCTCACGCTTGCGCTCGAGCCGCCGGTCTCTCCGTTACCTACGAACTGAAGCGATTTGGTATCATGGCTTGTGGCTTCTCGCAGAACCCTTTTTTGCCTGCAGGTATGCATGTACAACAAACTAATTAATCAGGCTGTCGACATGAACTCATCATGGCCGTACGACCGAGGGTAATCGTGTGCCAGCTGTGTCGACCCGTTATTGGCCAGTCCTGTCTTGATGTGTCCCACCGCTAGCCTCCAATCGCCCCTACGGCATGTCCAACGTCGACCCTCAAATCTTCCGCATACGTCCGAACCGTACTATTCGTATGTTCGTATAGCAAAAGCCATTCAACACGGGCATGTATCGATTCGCAGGGCGATTCGAACGTGTTCTCCTCTGCAAACCGAAGACAAAAGTGGAGGACTTTGCGGGCGTCCGGAGCGCTGCCACGCCCGCATCTAACGCCCTGGCCCACCAAAAACCGTCCACCCGCGCTTTTCATTCCAATGCGGGCGCCGCTTAGCGCGCCGCACATGCCACCCCAAAGCACGAAGCGGCCGGCATTGATGCCACACGATGTGACTGAAGAGCATGGTTAATACTTAATAGTATAGCCGGATGCTGGCTATATGGTCTTGCCACATCATCTATAGCCTACCATATAGCCCGCAAGTACAATAGTCACATATAAATATATATTGCTTTGTTGAAACATGGCCCACCTTTCCCTCTCACATAGTATCTAGGAGCGCGTGCTACAGCCGGCTGTTAATCAGTAGCCCGCTTCTCATCTCTCTTCTTTTATCTCTCATCCAACTCATGAAAAATATAATATTTAAATCCTTACAGCCCGCCCATGTCATCCTATTGTACTTGCTCGAAGGAAGGGCGGCGCTGACCGACGTGACCTCTCGGCAGCCGCCGCTTCAATGCGGACGCAGTTTCCCGAAGAACCAATTTCGGCCGCTGCGCCGCATTGAAGCGGGCTGACCGCCCCTTTCTTGGCCTAGCTGCGGCTACATAAGACGTGCTCCGGCGAAGCACGGAGCCGCAATCCCCCTTCCCGAGCACCACTGCACTCCACTTCCCCGTCACCCACCTTGTTGAGACCTTCCTCCTCTCTGATCCCAGAGGCGATGCCGAAGTCATGGTGCTCCGTGCCGGTGGGAGGCGTCGGCGGAAGCCCTTCCTCCAGTGTTTCTTGGCGCCGCCGCCATCGCTCTCCGGGCCCTTCGACATCCACAACTGTCGGCTCGTCCGTCAAGGAGGAGATCGTCATCTCCTCCAACGAGGAGGACCAGCCGCAGCAGCAGCTGCCCCGCCCCCTCTCGGAGACCGCGGTAACGGACGAATTCTTCGTTCTTCGGATTGATCTACTGACGGAGCGTTTGCTTCGCCATATGGGGCCGTCGTCACCATCACCGGCGCACGTGAAGGTGGAGCCGCCGTCCCCGCCGCGCCACCGTGTGAAGCGCGAGCTGGCATCCCCACTCCGTCCGGTCAAGGACGAGCCCGTCTCACCGCAGCGCAACTGTGGCGTCCAGATGTCAACGACCTCCGTGTCTGCACTGCTGGATGGCCCCACCTCCTGGTGGATGGCCGCCTATCGCAGCTTTAGTTCGTTGTCAAACTGAATCCCGACGAAGATTTCGCCGATCTCCGTGTTCCACAGCGGTTGGCCTCCACATCGGCCTCCGACTGGATGGAGTCAAGGATGGCCTACTGCTCCGCCACCTCCTCCGTTTGGACCACATTGAACTCCGCCATGGCAAAGCCTGCACCTGGAGGCACTGGATCCGCCTCACCGGCGTCGCCATCCTCCTTCTCCTGCTCTGCGTTCTCCATGGTCGTGTCCTACTCCACCCCGCCTCCTCCTAATTCTCTGGCTTCGGCCAGTCCAGAGGCAGGTTGGCTGAGATCCAAGCTTCGCGCCTAGCCCGTATCTCCTCAAGCAACTATAGGCGCTACTCCGCCATGAGCATGACATACGTCGTCACCTTCTGCAAGGCCATTCATAGTGGCGGATGGTGGGGCGGCAGCGCGGAGGGTGTGTGTGTGTGTGGGGGGGGGGGGGGGGGGGCGGAGAGGGAATTGGGATGCGACTAGGGTTGGGGGTCGCCGTCCGGCTCAAATATCTAGTCTTGGGTAATCATGTGGTGCCACGCGGTGCCATAATTGCGTCCTCCGCATCCTCATCAAAAACAAAAGGTGATGCTCGTCGGACCAATAGTTTATGCCTGCTTCCACGTGGGTACATGCGGTCAGTCCAACGTGGCTGGCGTGCACGAGCGCGCCCGGCCCTCCCATATCCGCTCCAGATTTGGGCTAGATATGAGGGGTGTCGGACAACTTGGATGTCTAGTCGGTTTTTTTTTGACCGCTCAGCGATCGGGCCGTCTGTCCGGGCTTATAAGGGGGGTTTGTGGCTCCCGCTGTAGATACTTTAATGTTTGATAAAAGAAGGTAAGAGGAAAAGGAAATGATTTCAAAACTAGCGTGCCGAAAACAGAGTAAAGTGAAGCCGCCGCTGTGGCAGAGACGAGTCCAGCGAGGATGACGAGACACTCCGGTTTATCCGACGGTAGCACCGGACCGGCGTACAACGCATGCTAGCTCGAACCCAGACGCAGCACACATCTATCATCCGACAGCGCCTCCACGGCTCCACCCGTCCGGCCGGCCGAGTGTACGGGGTATCTATCCTTTCAAGGCACCGAAAGCTAGCTGGGTCCTGCAGATTCCGCACTACTACTAGCTGCTCGGTCACTGCAGCATGCAGCGCGCAGCAACCCTGCTTGCGACCAAACGTGCGCTTTGTCTCGACCGCCGGACGTCGGGTCAACACGCCCTGCCCATGGGAGGAATATTTGTTGCTCGTCGTCGTCGCGGCCGTGGTGCGTGTCCGAGTCTCCATGGGCACACGTACACTTCGACCTTCTAGACGCCAGCGCCAACAACAATTTGCCTATTTTTCCTGCTTGTTGTTGTTTGTTTGTCATGTTGTTTGTTCCTACGCTTGAACTGGCTTAGCTAGCTGGGTAGCTTCCTGTAGAATGTTCACTTACTCAGAGTGAGGGAGCTTGCATTGGATTTACTAGTGCGGGCACCGTTAAAACTGAATTGTCAGGCATGATCATCTCTCGCTCTCCGCCTGATTAGTGGAGGCTGTGCACACTTCTTCTAGAGCATAATTATAACCCGGGATCACGCTCCTCTAATGGAGAAATATATGTTAACTTTATTTACCTCTCTAACTAATGAACTTACGTACGGGTAATCGTGCATGGGAATACCGCTGCCACTAACTAACTGATCGGTCGATGGACGTAGCAACGACAAGATCACCTATTAAAGGTGGCCGAGTGATGGATGTGGATACGTACGCACGTAGTAGTAGTGTACTGATTCGGTGGGGAGAAAAATATTTGGATAATCGAGCTACGTGCATGGTGTCATCCCGTGTGCGGATAGGGGGCCATGCAAGCCGGCCAGTGCGAGTGAGTGGGTGTGGGTGGGCCGGCTCGGCCATCGTCGATCGCCATGGCTTTCCGACGCCAGCTACCACCACCGGACGGCGACCGAATTCCGTCGCTCCACGGGACACTCACTCCTTTTGCTGGCCAATTCGTCGTGTCCTCCCTTTTCCCCGGTATTATTTCTTGCTCGGCTAGCACTGCCGTCGGCGACGACCAGCCACCGACGGCGACGTACGTGCGCTTGTCAATCGACGTTGCTGTCCCTTAATTCCTTCTGCTTTCTTTCTTGCTAGCTGGTCCTCCGGAAAGAGGAAAGAAGATAGAAAACAATACCCACATCTTTTTTGGCGATGATGGATAGCAAGAATGTCTGTGCGTATGTGGTTTCCCTATAATTTTGTTACTTGTGTGTAGGCCATGTATTGATCGGGTTATGTAAATGCGGAGCTGATTTGGACTTAACACGAGCTAACACTAAGTCAGCTATGGATATATAATGAAGTGGTGCTATTGATGGATGGATGCTTTGATTGGTTTTTAATTAACTTTGCATTGCATGCTCCAAAGCGGTAGGGATTTGCTTCACTAGTAGAAAAAGGGTCATACGTGAAGCCCAATAGTGCCGGTTTGAATTTCAGCCGGCACTAATGTGTACAATAGCACCGGTTCGTGGCGAACCTTTAGTACCGGTTCATGCCACGAACCGGTACTAAAGGGGATGTGTCAGCCTGCGGTCAGGCTATGGCCCCACCATCACCATTTAGTGCCGGTTCGTACCACGAACCGGTACTAATGAGGTTATGGCAAGCTGTTTTTAGTCCCACCTCGCTCCCCTAACAAGCCTTTTACCACCTTAAATATGTTATTTCTCAAACTATCACAAGCACTTGGTCTTCATTGAACTCTATGTGTAGAATTTGTGGCCGCAATATGAGTCTTCATCGGTTTATAAATCGTTGATGACTCATATTGACAATTCAGATTGTACACACAAAGATCATTGATGATCAAAGTATTTTTGATGTTATAAGATCATATTGACAGTTTAGACTCTAAAGAAATATAAGATCGTGATGTAAATGCTCTTATATTTTTTGCGTTCAGTATGCACCATTCAAAGCGACGCCATCAACTTTCAACCATTTCTGCCTTCATTTGCTATTTTTCATGCATTCAATGATTTGTTTTGAGAACTAAATGACCTGAAAATTGAAAAGCACTACAAATGAATTCTGAAAAAGTTGAAACTTGGCATGGTATCATCATTTCACCCACATAGATTGTTCAAAAAAGTAGAGAGGGTTACGGCAAAAACTGGATACACTTCGTTTACAAACTGGACAATCTCTTTCGAAGTATTCAAGTTTCTGACGAAATTAAACTCATCTGTTACAAAGGCATTTCATTTTTTTAAACTTATTACAACTCCAGACTTTTTGTGCATTCAGTATGCACCATTCAAAGCGACGCCATCAACTTTCAACTATTTCTGCCTTCATTTGCTATTTTTCATGCATTCAATGATTTGTTTTGAGAACTAAATGACCTGGAAATTGAAAAGCACTACAAATAAACTCTGAAAAAGTTAAAACTTGGCATGGTATCATCATTTCACCCACATAGATTGTTCAAAAAAGTAGAGAGGGTTACGGCAGAAACTGGATGCACTTCGTTTACAAACTGGACAATCTCTTTCGAAGTATTCAGGTTTCTGACGAAATTAAACTCATCTGTTACAAAGGCGTTTCATTTTTTTAAACTTATTACAACTCCAAACTTTTTGTGCATTCAGTATGCATCATTCAAAGCGATGCCATCAACTATCAACCATTTCTGCCTTCATTTGATATTTTTCATGCATTTAATGATTTGTTTTGAGCTAAATGACCTGGAAATTGAAAAGCACTACAAATGAACTCTGAAAAAGTTGAAACTTGGCATGGTATCATCATTTCACCCACATAAATTGTTCAAAAAAGTAGAGAGGGTTACGGCAAAAACTGGATGCACTTCGTTTACAAACTGGACAATCTCTTTCGAAGTATTCAGGTTTCTGACGAAATTAAACTCATCTGTTATAAAGACATTTCATTTTTTTAAACTTATTACAACTCCAGACTTTTTGTGCATTCAGTATGCATCATTCAAAGCGACGCCATCAACTTTCAACCATTTCTGCCTTCATTTGATATTTTTCATGCATTTAATGATTTGTTTTGAGCTAAATGACACTAATTAAATTTTGTGCAAGCAGCGCACCACCTTTAGTACCGGTTGGTGGCTCCAACCGGTACTAAAGGGTAAGCTGTTTTTTAGTCCCACCTCGCCAAGAGAGAGGGAGTAGGAGCGGTTTATAAGCCCTGGGTGCAGAGACGATGAAGAAGAGGCTCAATGCTCACGTTGCTTAGCTTCAAGCCTTTAGGAATATGGTAGATTGCACGGAGCTACGCGCAGTGCAGTTTACACTATTCCAAAAGGCTTGAAGCAAATTAACGAGCATTGCACCTCTTTTTTATTTTTAATAACTTATTACAACTCCGGACTTCTTCTGTTATGGCAAAAGGAAGGAGGAGAAGAAGAAGAGGAAGAAGAAGAAGAAGAAGAAGAAGAAGAAGAGGAAGAGGAAGAGGAAGAAGAAGAAGAAGGAGAGAAGAAGAAGAAGAAGGAGAAGAAGAAGAAGAAGAAGAAGAAGAAGGAGGAGGAGGAGGAGGAGGAGGAGGAGGAGGAGAAGAAGAAGAAGAAGAAGAGGAAGGAGAAGAAGAAGAGGAAGAAAAAGAAGAAGAAGAAGAGGAGGAGGAAGAAGGAGAAGAAGGAGAAGAGGAAGAATAAGGAGAAGAAGAAGAAGAAGAAGAAGAGGAAGAAGGAGGAGGAAGAAGAAGGAGAAGAAGAATAAGAAGAGGAAGAAGAAGAAGAAGAAGAAGAAGGAGAAGGAGAAGGAGAAGGAGAAGGAGAAGAAGAATAAGAAGAGGAAGAGGAAGAAGAAGAAGGAGAAGGAGAAGGAGAAGGAGAAGGAGAAGAAGAATAAGAAGAGGAAGAGGAAGAAGAAGAAGAAGAAGAAGAAGAAGAAGAAGAAAATAAAGCAGAAAAGAAATAACTATATAAAAAAATTACTCAAAAAAAAAGAAGAAAATAAATAATGCAGAAAATAAAAAAACTAATATAAAGCAAAAATATTCACAAAGAAACTAAATACGGCAAAAAAACTACTTAGAAATAAATAGAAGAAAAAAATAAAGCAGAAAAGAAATAACTATATAAAAAATTACTCAAAAATAAATAGAAGAAAATAAATAATGCAGAAAAGAAAAAAAACTAATATAAAGCAAAAATATTCACAAAGAAACTAAATACGGCAAAAAAACTACTCAGAAATAAATAGAAGAAAAAAATAAAGCAGAAAACAAATAACTATATAAAAAATTACTTAAAAATAAATAGAAGAAAATAAATAATGCAGAAAAGCAAAAAAAATTAAAAAAAATGTTGGGGCGCTGCCCGGTGGGCCTACAAGATAAATAATGCAGAAAAGAAATAACTATATAAAAGAATTACTCAAAAATAAATAGAAGAAAATAAATAATGCAGAAAAGAAAAAAAATTAAAAAAAATGTTGGGGCGCTGCCCGGTGGGCCTACAAGACCTAGGGTGTGCAAATGCAGGCCCAGAAGGTCTAGGAGGCTCACCGGGCAGCGCGCCATAGTTAGGCCCAGAAACCTGCTATATAGAATAGTTCGAAAGGGCAGCCGCGGCTAGGTTTATAAACCAGTGCGGCTGCCCTTCGCTCGGCGAGGTGGGACTAAACATAGCGCACCGCGGGTGGCAGCGCACGGCCTTTAGTACCGATTGGTGGCTCCAACCGGTACTAATGCGTTGCCCTTTAGTACCGGTTGGTGGGCTCCCCCTATATATATGGCACTTACGAAAAATCAGTTATCGTCGCCACTTCTTTCCACTTTTCTCGCGCAAGAGAGAGTCTCGCTCGATCTCGCCGACGTCGCCGCGCTGCCGTGCCGTCGCCCTCGCCGCCCCCACCGCCCGTCGTCGTCGTCGCCGCGCGCCCCCGCCGCCCGTCGTCGTCGCCGCCCCCGCCGCCCGTCGTCGTCGCCGCGCGCCCCCGGCCCGCCGCGCGCTCGTCTCGTCGCCATATCGCCGCTGCCGGCGATCTCGTCGCCGTCCCCGGCCGCCGCCGCCCGTCTCGTCGCCGTCCCCGGCCCCCGCCGCCCGTCGTCGCTGCCCCGCGCCACCCGTACGCGCCCTATATACGTACACACGCATATACACACATACACACACACACACACACTACACACACAGACACACACACACACACGCATACCCACACACTACACACACACACACGCATACACACACACATACACACAGACACGTACACACAAACACACACACACACACAGATACACACACACGTATATACACACACACACATATTTTTTTACTTATTTTCTGTTTTCTATATATAATGTTTAGATGAATTAAAACTATCTAGTTTATTTTTAGAATGTTAATTAGAAATGTTATCATCGATGAATTAATATAATAACTTGTTTATTTTTAGTAAATATAATGCTTAGTTGAACTAGTTGAATTAATATATAGATCAACTAGTTTATTTTTAGAAGATGCTTAATTAGTTGAACTTGTTGAATTAATATATATAACTAGTTTATTTTTAGAAGATGCTTAATTAGTTGAACTTGTTGAATTAATATATAGAACTAGTTTATTTTTAGTAAATGCTTAATTAGTTGAACTAGTTGAATTAATAGATTTTTCTGTTAATAGATTTATTTTCTGTTAATAGATTTTTTTGGTGATATTATTATTGAATATGCATGTTTGGTGATATTATTGTTAATAGATTTTTTTGGGTGATATTTAAATTGTGTAATTAATTTTTTCATAGAATTTTAATGATTTTTTTGTTCATAGTATTTAGAAAAAGGAAAAAAAGAAGTAGTAGTTTATATATAGTTGAACTAGCTAGTTGATTTAATAAACTAATTTATTTTACTATATATAGAAGTAGTTTGTTTTTAGTAAGTACTACTTATTTATTTATAGTAAGTGCTTAGTAGTTGAACTAGATAGTTGACTTAATTAATAAAACTAAATTATGAACGTAGGCCGGAAATGTTGTACTCATCGGACGACGAAAACCGCCCGGGGGAGTGCGACTGGTGCCACGACGACCGAGGTATCTGCGACAGGTTCATTACGAAGATCGGCGCTTCAGCATTAAGCTCGAGGAGACCTGCGATGTTCATACGGTACGCAACGACGACAATAGTTTTTTTCGTAATTAAGCACGACTTCAACTATTTTAACGTGTATTTTTCATCTTTTTCAATTCGACTAGCTTATCCCATGCTTTGCAAGACGCTATGTCTTGGAGAGGATGGGTTTTGAAGACCATGAAAATTTTCAAAACAAAAAAAATTATCCTAAGTACCGAACATGGTGTGGATTTTCAAGTAAAGCTGTACAATGCTCAGAGTGTAACCCATTTTGGTTGCAAAAATTGGGATGCATTTTGCAAGATGTATGGTCTTGATGAGGGTATGCTTGTCACCATGGATCTTGGTGATCCTACAATCGAGCAAGAGACACCTTCGATTTGGGTCTTTGTGGATACACCTCCAGTTCTTCCCTAATGTGAGCTAAACATAGTTATTAAGTAATTTATATTGTTTATTTCAAAATATAATGTTGACAACTTATCTCCATTGACAACTTATTTTCATTCTTCAAAGAATGTGCGGAAGATGGTAGACAGAACGTACTACACTGAAGACTCCGAATTAACTTATCAGGAGAAAAATCATCTGGTCGGATTTTGTACTGATCTTGAGAATTACAATATCTACAATCAAACTCCTCAACATTATGGTCAATACGTGCCACTAGTGTTTCCCTAATAATTGAACTACGGTAACTACCATGGAGATACCCTGGTAAGATTATTTTTTTTACTATTACAACATCCGTGCATCTTTTTGCACGCTAAAACTAGTACATCATTGCTAACTACAAAGTTATTATTATGTTTTTCAACAGATAATCCCGAATGATTGTGTGCCTCATCTGATGTATACGCGTGGTAGCCTTCATGTTTTGAACATACGACCAGGTCGTCCTACGAATCTCGACTGTCCATACCGGGTTTCTAAAAGAAGTGGAGACATAACAATCAAAGAATGGAAAAAATGTATGGACAGTCGTAAGCTTCTTGGAAGCAATAAGCAGCGAAAGGCAAGAATTGCAGACAGGATGATCGCCATTCTTCATAATGGAGAGTCAGGGTCTATATTGTTTTATGCTATTTTACCTTAAGGGTGTTTAGGTCCTACCTGATACTGATGATCATGTGCTAAGAACAATTACGTAGGGTTGGGTTCGATGACTATATATGAGGATGATGATCATATGACTTATTATTAATAACGAGTAGAAGTTGTATGATGATGCATGATTAGTAGGACTTGTTATTATATATATATATGATGATGTAATGATGCAAAGCATGCATGAGCATGTTATATCTGCGGGTGCAATGAACATAGCAGCAGCGTTGATAAACAAAGCATGCATGATGTATGATGCATAACGTGTACAATGTGTAGTATCATAAAATACCGGCAAACGAAAAAGAATTAAAATGGAAACACAAAATTAAATGAAAAAGAAATCATAAAACTAAAAACCCACCAAACCTTATAGTACCGGTTGGTGTTACCAACCGGTACTAAAGGGCTCCAGGCCCCCGGAGCTGGCTCGTGCCACGTGGTTGCCCTTTAGCACCGGTTCGTACTGAACCGGTACTAAAGGGGGGGGGGGCCTTTAGTGACCACACTTAAGTGCCGGTTATGTAACCGGCACTAAAGGGCCTTACGAACCGGTGCTATTGCCCGGTTCTGCACTAGTGCTTGTGTATTCATTCATTCATAACTTCGAGCAGAACAAAGATCTGGTCCACTTCAAGATATCATGCAACAAGTCCAGGTAGCAGATTTTTTCCAGTCCAAAGTCAATTAGCCAATTGAAATCTGGTGAGCGGAGAGGAACTCTATTAAATTAGTTGACGAGAACCACTTTTTCGTTAAAAAATATCATTGACCACTTGCAATAATCCATAGTGCACAGCATTTTTTTTTTTGGAAATGCCGCAGGAATTGTACCTTTCATTGATTAAAGAGAAGGAAACCATGTTGGCCCAGATATAAAGTAAAAAGAGCTCAAATCACGAAAGGACGGGTTAAGGCATAATTTGCGCACAATTCTTTGCTTCCCAGTGATCCAAGCCCCTACCTACCTCCGTGATTATTTTAGCAACACTGAGGGCATGGGGTGATTTTTAGTTGAAGACCCTAGCATACCTATCTTTTCAAATTTTCCAACGCACGAGAATTTACAGCTAATGGGTGGCTAGCATTTTGCAGAGATGCATGAGTGGCGTGCAAAACTATCCCAATGTTGTGGCAAATAGCCACCTGATCCATACCTAGTAAATAGGAAACCATGGCGGCCCATATTCTCTTGGAATATCAACATTCAAAGAGCATGTGAGAATCAATCTCGGAAACGGCTTTGCAGAGCTAGCTTATAGGTTGGTGAGGCTATCCTCTTGTCACGAGTCGGTCCGATGTCCAAACATGATTCCAAAGGGTGAACCATGCGAATATCCTATGTTTAGGAGGCTCTCAATCCTCTGGGGTTACTTCATTCGCGTAGCTTGACCTGAGATGATGTGTACTTTTCCCATATATCGAGCATGTAAATAGAAGTGGCTGGCCTCTAAAACAACAAAATAGCTTAACATGCGAATATTCCTATCCGATCTTGGTATGATGGTTACATGCTACAATATGATGGTCTTTGGTACCAAATTAGGGAGGCAATCGATGGTTGTTATCACGCATCGTACGTGTATTGGACGTAATTCATCATTCGTATAGCAGCTCTCCTAAAACAGTTCCATTCCATGTGTTGATTTTCATCAACGACATATAGTAGTACTTATTAACTAAATGAAATTTCATGAGCACACAACTCTGTTTCTTGACCTCTTAAACTATTCCATGGGCCGGGCATGTTAATTTTTTAATTGAAATAGGGAAGGACCTCTGGCTTTTCGTTGATTAAGGAGAAGGAAACAAGTTGGCAGAGACCCAAAGTAAAAAGAGCTCAAATCACAAAAGGACTGGTTACAACCTAATTTCCGCAAAATGCTTTGCTTCCCAATGAGCCAAGGTCGACCTTCCTCCTTGATGTTTGCACTTGCACAGAGGTCACTAGCGATTCGTAGTTGAAGATGTCAGTATTCCGTTCTTTCAAGATTTCCAATGCATGAGAATCCATGTCCAGAAGTGGCCTTTAATTTTGCGCGGAAGCCTCAGTGGCACCAAAAACTGCCTTTTCCATACCTACAAATAGGTTAGCATCACACTCCTGCAAATAGGTTAGCATCGCCACCTGATCCATACTTGCCTATATCATCTTTTTTTTGACCTTGAAACCGTAGAACAATCGTTCTACGGTGTTATATTAAGCCAAAAATAGAGTACAAGTACAAGCCTACAGGAGGCCAAAGAATGAAACAAAGAAATCAACCTACACCTTTTCTAGGGATAGAACCAATCATATTACAGATTATTACTGATCCAGAGCTTGAAGCTGTGAATGTGCTTTTCCTTAATCTTGAATTGAAGTAGGTTCATGTCTTGTTTAAGGAAAAAATCTCCAACTTTGAAGTGTATGTTGCAGACCTCTAAAGACTTTGCCATTTCTTTGAGTCCAAATGTTCCAGCAACCAAGAATTACCAGCTCTGTAGAAAATTTCTTGGGTAAATGTTCTGAGGCAAGGACCAGATCTTCATATAGTGAAGTCCCTCTTTTCTTACCAGGTATTAATGAATGCCAACAGTCTTGGGCAAAAGGACAGTCCCAGAGAAGATGCATTACTGTCTCTTCAGCACTCTGTCTACAGTTTGGACAGTGAGGGTCATCTAGGTGCATCCCTTTTCTTTTAAGAAAGGCTCTGGTGTTGATTCTTTCATGGGCAGCTAACCAGAAGAAAATTTTGTGCCTCAACCTGTTTTTACTCTTCCAAATCATCTTGAAATTTGGTTGCTCCTCTGAGTGTGGGATTAAGTTGTTGTATATTCTGATAGATGAGAAATTAGTTTTCCCTTCATGACTCCACTGATCATTTGCAGAATTTATCAACTGTGGGAAGAGATTATCTAGCTGCTGTAGTTGATTGAAAGCCTGATTTGATAATGGAAGCTGGAAGTTGTGAGTTCTGTCATCTGCCTCTTGGAACTGTTGTACAGAGATGGAATGATTTGTGGAGAAGGAATGAAGCTGTGGAAATTGGATATATATTGGTTCACCCATCCACTTGTCCCGCCACAAAAGAATAGTTTCCCCAGAGACAACCTTACATTCCATAATATTCTTAAAATCATCTAAAAGAGAGATGTGAGCTTTCCACTAGAAGGACCCAACCCTAGTCTCAGTTGGGGGCCCATGCTGATAATGTTTTTCCTAGATCAAATTAACCCAAGGAATATCTGCCCTGTTTAAGAACTTGTATAAATTCTTCATGAGAAGTGCCTTGTTGTGGGTTGCAATGTCTAGAATGCCAAGTCCTCCCTGCCTTTTGGGCTTACAAACCTTCTGCCAGGAAATAAGTGTTGTGCCTCCCTCCTCCATACCATATTTTCTCCAAAAGAACCTCCTGAGGAACTTATTCAGTTGTTCAATAACTCCTACTGGCAGTGCCAGTGTACTCATGTAGAAAATTGACAGTGAAGGAAACACTGACTTAATTAGAAGCAGCCTACCATCATAGGACAAAAGTGTCGAGCATCCAGATAACCTTCTAGCAATCCTCTTTGTAATATTGGGTTGAAATCTTCAATTCTTGGTTTTGTTGTACTCATAGGCAGACCTAGGTAGGTGAAAGGAACTTCGAATATCTGTAATTCAAATATGCATGTGAGAAGCAATCTCCGGGGCTTCCTAGTAGGGACAGAATAAAAGATTGGTTAGGCCATCCTCTTGTCACAAGCCTATCCGCCCTCCAAAGACGATTCTAAAGAACAAAAGCCATGGGAATATCCACATACCTCCAGGGTGTACTTCATTTTAGTAGCTTGAGATGATCAGTGCTACTTTACAGCTATATTTAACATAAACTATATCATAGCAAATAGAAATGTTCGGCTCCTAAAATAGTTCCATTCCATGTGATGATCTCCATTGCTTGTATGACTTATTTGCTTGTCGTACTTGCCATTTGACTCCTATTTCTCGCTCAAATGAAAAGGATTAAATCATGGGTGCACGTTTTGCCTATCCAAATTCATCGGTCACATGAGCACAAACAATACTACTCATGAGTATATACAACAACAGCATCAACAACACAAACAAGCAAAAGAAAGAAATGCACATGCATGCATGATAGAGTTTAGTTTAAACTATCAAGTCTAGTTTAATTAGTCCGTGTGATGGAGTTATGACAAAATTTTGGCATCAGGATGGACCGGCCGGGCCGGTCGTGGCCTACGGGGCATCATCATGCATGCACTAGCGACCGAATGGCATATCCAACGCGGTGCCTCAAAACACCCATAAATTTCCGGCGAAGCTGTCCGGGCACTTTTTGTCATCCAACGGGTTAACTCAATCGTCTGCTGCCAGTCCCCTTGTCTAAATTTCACTAAACCGGAAGCAAAACTTAGGAGAGCTTTGCGGGAGTCCAGACAACATGTGAGGCTCCGCTTCGCTCGTTGTTGTCCGAATTTGATGCAGATGGTTTGATGATTGGCTCCCGTATCTATGTCCACGAACATGTCCAGAGCGTTCACGGACAGATAATGAGTCCAATTTAAGAGACGTTGGTTGGAGATAGCCAAACTCATGGATTTTTTTTCAAAACTATAACGTATTTTGTAGCGATTTCGGAAACTATAGCACAGAATGAAAAAAATGCAAAACTATGACCCTGTCGGCCACGTGCAGGCCGAAAAGGTAGTCTTCGGCCAACTGTTGGCCGAAGTAGGGTTTTCGGCCTTGCCAAGGCCGAAAAGTGGTTGAGCTGGCCGAAATGGTACTTTTTGGTCTACACTAGGCCGAAAAGTACTTTTTGGTCTAGTGTAGGCCGAAAAGTCCCTTGGGCCCACCTTTTCGTTATCTGTTGGCCAATGTATTTTCCCGCCAACCCCTTCCCGTCAACTCTTTCCCGCCACCCGTTTCCCGCCAACCCTTTTCCGCCACCCGTTTTCCGCGAACCCCTTCCCGCCATAGCGCAGTCGTTCTTTCCCGCCATTTTCTCCTCTGTACCTATAAAAACCCCTTCAGGCGGAGGTGGATAAGCATTCCAGTTTGTTGTAGTCGAGATGTCCCATTATCCATTCGATCGTAGTTTTCACCATGGGATGAGCATGACTCTTCTGAGTCTAGCTACCGATCTCGACTACAAACTACCGACAGGGTCGTAGTTTTCACCCTGGGTTGGCGGGAAAATACATTGGCCAACAGATAACGAAAAGGTGGGCCCAAGGGACTTTTCGGCCTACACTAGACCAAAAAGTACTTTTCGGCCTAGTGTAGACCAAAAAGTACCATTTCGGCCAGCTCAACCACTTTTCGGCCTTGGCAAGGCCGAAAACCCTACTTCGGCCAACAGTTGGCCGAAAACTACCTTTTCGGCCTGCACGTGGCCGACAGGGTCATAGTTTTGCATTTTTTTCATTCTGTGCTATAGTTTCCGAAATTGCTACAAAATATGTCATAGTTTTGAAAAAAAATCAAACTCATGCATGGCAAAGCCACACGCACAAATAAAAGGCCGAGGCCAAGGATTCTCCCTCCACTATGATCCCCTGGCCTGCAGCAGCTTTGCTGTGTGATCTCCTCCAAGAGGTCTCGGCTCCCTAATCATCACGTCGGCCAGCACCCGGCGACTGTGCACGTAACTGCTCCCGCATGCACCGTCGGCCGCCACTACGTTGCCGTCGGGGATCGGGCGTCTAATGATGTTTATTAGCAGCACCTAACACCCCACCACACTCGTATATGGACAGAAGAATAGTACGTACTAGGAATCTTAGGTAGCAGCAGCTAGTGGGTGAATGATTGAGCTATGCTTGAGTTGGGTAGATAATCAGATCCTTCTTCACCACTGGCACAGACCAAACCTGCACTGTTTTTATTTCTTTGATAGAACATGCACTGTTAAAAAGGACAAATTGTAAAAAAAAATCAGTTTTTTTTAATGTTTTGCTTGTGTGTATACTACTATTACATGTGTTGCACAGGCCACCAGGTTACCTGCATGACACTCTACATGATTTGGTAGGCTGCGTCGACGCCTTGTACTGAACAGAGGAAGCAATTCCGGCAAAAAAAATAAAAGAATATCAGAAAAAAATGCAAAGAACAACTGGTTGAACCATTCTACCATTCTGGACTCACCCGCACCAAACGACATGTAGGTACCACCATACCAAATCAAAGCAACGACCCGTCGAAAACAAAATGTATGAGCAGGAAGATTGCGAGCCATATGGCGGCGGTCTGCATCTGATGCATACAGGACATATAGGTGGTCGCCCCTGATCTAGGAAACATTCTTCCTAGCCTGGAGGACGCTTCAGTTCCAGAGTTGTCTGGAGTGTCCCCTGTTGGGTGTAGGTCAGGTGTAGCGTCAGTTCAACTGTATGGTAAGCTTTTGGCATGCAGACAACCAGACAAGAGACTAGTGCATTTGACAAAGGAAAGCTAACTAACCATTGAAAAATATATTTATCTATGTTTAATGATGTGCTACCTGATGTGGTGTGTAGAAAACCTCTCTGCAATTAGCGAAGATAGAGCTCATGAGTAAGATAATTACAATTTAATCTCGAAAGAACTCGCGTCTCGCCAAGAGAACAGAACTCCCCTGCATTCTGGCCGGCAAATTAACTCTACAACAAAAAGCTTATAAGCCGACTGTGCAAACCACTAGTCAAATACTAATTTCACCACGGCGAAAGCTACGCCGGGCGTCTATGGCACTCCGTGTATACCATGGTACTATAGTTGCGTATCGGTTAAATTGCATTTTTTAATATTAATTTTGATCATACATGTCAGCATGTAAACATTCCGTCCTTAACTCCTTATATCCGTAGACTGATATTCAACAGCATCTATAGCTAATACTCTACTTCAAGACCAAAATTCATTATACATATCAAAGCATTAAGTAATAAAACAAAGTGGGTCTCTGTCTTTTCCCCTCTCGCTACAGTAGATCGAAGAGGAGACTCGTTTGGCGACCTTAGCGCCTGGGCACCCGCCGTCGATCTCGTCGGGCCCCCTCGCTTCCGGCGCCCTCGTCGGCGTCGTGAGGTGAGGGGGGGCCAGATCCACGCGTGGGCTGAATATATAGCTTAGTTTGGTGGCTGCAGCCAGGCTTTTGCTGTCGCGGCAGGCTCCTCGGCATCGCGCTTGGCTCCGGCCAGGCGGCGAGGGTGGCGGAGACGCCCGCGACTTGGTGTGCTTCGGGTGCTGCGTGGTCTCGTCCATGGCGGCGGCTCCAGGTCTGCTGCTTGTGTGTGCTCCGATTCGTGCACTCGATCTGGTTGGGCGCCCGCCGGAGTTGCACGCGAGTATGTCTTCATCCTGGTGCTGCTCTGGCCCGCGGCTTCGTCGTCGGTGGCGGCCGCAGCTCGGGTGCATTTTCGCGGGGACGACGCTTGGTTGGAGGCTGCGTCTCGTCGGCTTTTTGTTCTTCCGGGGCTTGTTCCACCTCGAGCTCATCTTCTCGGACGGGATCGACGGGCCATCGGCGTAGATTCCTGCCGCTCGTCTTGGGTGGTGAGGTTAGGTGTGGCCTGGCCGGCGTGCGCGGCGGCGGGCTTGGTGTGCTCGGGTTTGGTCGACCAGATCGGGAGTTTTGCTTCCTCGGCTTCGTCCCTGCCACGTCGACACGTCCTCCGGTGTCGATGGGAAGCCGGTGGAGTCCTGTACAGGAGTGCTCAGGCCGGCGTTGGTCACCTGTGCGGTGGCAGCGGCGGCTGGCGAGAGATTTGGCGGCCCAGCACTCGGGTGGTGGTTTGTGGCGGCAGATCTGGTGATTCTCCTTCGACTTCGTCAAACGGAGGTGCTGGAGCTGGAATCGAGGATTTGCACGGGGATGTTCCCCGGTCAACGTGCCATAGCAGCTACGCCCCGCCATTCGCGGTGGGGCTCATCTTCGACTTAGAAAGCCGTTTCCGGCGATGGTGTGCCCTCGGTTAAGGGCTTGGTGGTTTCTGGCATCTTCCTTTGTTGTTCGTCTTGGCGGCGGCGGTCGGCGGATGGTGTTGGCTCTTTCTGCGTTAAGGCCCCGCCAGGACTGGATTGTACTTTCTCTTTCTTTGGGGGTCTTTTCGCATTTGTGTTGGGACACCTGGGGTCTCTCGTGGTCTCTCGGCGATGCTGGGTATGTGCTATGTTTGTAACCTTTGCTGGTTAATGAGATATGCAGTTATCCTAAAAAAAGTAATAAAACAAAGCACTGCATCAAGCAAGGTGACATAATGTTGATAGTATATTCTCTTTACCTTCGGTCCATCAACGAGACAACTAGGCAACTATATTGTTTATCTTTAGTGACAATAACACACTACAAGCCTTTCTGGTCTTTCTGCCACTCAGATAGATTACTGGAAGGTTAAACCCAACAAACATACAAAAATCTATCTTAGAGATCAATCATACAAATGTGACTAGTGCAAGACTAATAGATCAGAGAGCATGTGCATATAGAAATTATGCAACAAAGAACCAAAACAAACTAATAAATGAACAATATATTCTGGTCTTAAAGTGATAATTCATTACACCAAAAAATACATCTTATTGAACACAATCATGTTAGACAGATCATGAGATATTTGCGCCGAAGAATGGGGGAGAGATGCCACAAAGCCATTGCTTTGGACCTATAGTCCAAGGCACGCTACCCGCACATGGTCATCGGTGCAACAAAGTTAATGAGGCAGCGGTGCGAAAGTTCTCGCATATTCATGGTTGGGTTGGGGAGGGGGTATATAAAGGGGTCAGGACCAAGAGGCGCTAGCGGGAGGTGTTCTCCAATCATGGATGTTTGTGTAGTGTTTGGATATATAGGGCCTCCATGATCTTAGGTTATCTATCTACATCTACTTTTCTGTATGACATGTAATATTGCCTTTGGATAGGACCTCCTCTATCTTAGTTTATTTATGGGTAAATTACAAAAAACCACCACAATTGTGCATAAGTCATCGAACATCCACCAAAATGCATGTTTTCAAGTGGTTTTTGCTGCCAAATTGTGGTGCTTTTTTGCAATTTACTCGTTATTTATCTACTTTTACTTTTTCTATAATGACACTTTTTTTGCAGGAACTTATGACACATTGACACCTTTTGTTTAGACGTATTGACTCTGTGCATCTTGCTATGTACTCCCTCCATTTCATAATTCTTGTTGTGGTCTTAGTTCAGGAGTACTCGAATCTGCGCATTCAATCGATGCGATTGTATTAGCTTGATATATGAAAATTTCCTTATAAACAAAAAAGGCAAGTTCGGGCTAGGACAGTGTCAGCATCCGACAGCCTTAAACCAGGTCATCGTCAAGTCTGCGTGTAGCGACGACACCGGCCGCGCCAGGCTCCACAAGTCGCCATCATCAGCCCCGGTGATGGAGGGAGTGTGTAACGAGCCACAGCTAGAGTAGGAGGTGGCGCCACCGAGCTCGTCGGCTATGTACGACATGTCGTTCGTCGTCTGGGCCGGTGCGGGGTTAGAGACACTACTAGGAAAAAGCCTAGCAGCAGCGCGGGTTTTGGGCCTATCAGTAGCGCGGGCAGGAGCGCTACTGATAAGGCGCTACAGCTAATGCTTAGCAATAGCGCGTCTTGACCCACGCTACTGCTAAATTGACTTAGTAGTAGCGGTTCTTTGGAACATCGCTACTGGTAATTAGTAGTAGCGCTTCTCCTTACCCGCGCTACTACTATTATTTAGTATTTTATTTCTTTTCTTTTTCATGTTGTATTCATACACCTTTACACAAGTTTTCATACAACAGAAATTTAGAGATTGTTTTTACATCATAATGAGTTATTACATCATGGGGTGAAAAAACCGTGGACTAGTTTCAAGTGGATGTCCATCCACTTGAAACTAATCCGCGGTTCTTTCACCCAATGATATAATAATATCATCATCATCATCATATCATTAACAACTTAGCATCATAATACATCATTGTCATATAACACCTCCTCAATATCATCGTTTTCATCATTGACATGACATAACACCTCTTCAAGATCATCATTATCAACTCTAACACATTATCACATAATAAACATATTGTACCTCATAGGACCTATTACATTTGATTAAGACCTACTACATTTTCTAAGGTAAAATAACAAAAAACAAGATAGCCCCTGACTCTCCATTATGGAGAATGGAGATTAGCCTGTCTCCCATTCTTGCCTTTCGCTGAATGTTACTTCCAAGAACCTCCTTGCGAATGTCCATACATTTCTTCCATTCTCTGATGATCATGTGTTCACGGGTTTTAGAAATCCGATATACACAGGTGAGCTCCGTAGATTTACCTGGCAGTATGTTCAGAACTGAGAGGCGACCATGCAGAGACATCAGATGAGGCACACAATCCATCGGGAGTTTCTGTTGAAAAACATAATAATAACTTCGTAGTTAGCAATGATGTACTAGTTTTAGAAGTATGCAAAAAATGCACGGATGTCGTAATATTAAAAAATCTTACCAGGGTATCTCCAGAGAAGTTATCGTTGTTCAACACATGCACCAGTGGCACGTATTCACCATAATTTGGAGGAGTTCGATAATAGTCATTGTAATTCTCAAGAAGAGTACGAAATGTGATAAGATGATTTTTCTCCTTATACGTTAATTGGGTGCCTTCGGTGTAGTGGGTTTTATCTACCATCTTCCGCACAGTCTTTGAAGAATCAAAATAAGCTGTCAATGGAAATAAGCTATCAACTATTTTGAAATAAACAATATAAATTAGTTAATAACTATGTTTGAGAAACTCACATAGCGGTACAATCGGAAGCGTATCAACAAGGACCCAAATGTCCATATTGTCTTCCTCGCTGTCAGGATCACCAAGATCCATGGTGACAATCATACCCTCATAAAAACCATACATTTTGGTAAGTGCTTCCCAATTTTGGCAACCAAAATGGGTTACGCTCTGAGCATTGTACAGATTTACTTCAAAATCCATATCATGATGGGTCCTTAGGTGTATTTTCTTTGTTTCAAAATTTTCATGGTCTTCAAAACCCATCCTCTCCAAGACATAGCGTCTTGCATGGCATGGGATAAGCTAGTTGAATTGTAAAATATGAAAATTAGACGTTGAAATAGTTGAAGTCATGCTTAATGGAGAAAAAAACACTTGTCGTTGTTGCGTACCGTTTCACAATCGAAGGTCTCCTCGAGCTTAATGCTGAAGCGCCGATCGTCGTCCAGCCGAACGAACCTGTCGCACATACCTCGATCGTCGTGGCACCAGCTACACTCCCCCGGGAGACCGTCGTCGTCCGAGTACGATATTTCCTACAATCATAATTCAAAGATTAAACTTGTATATATTCTAGCACAAGTCATGCCAGAATTCACGACAAAATCCGGCATGACCTTTGCTAAAAAAGGACATATCGAGTGCCTGAAATTTGCCCGAACGGAAATTAATCAACACTCCGGCAAAACATAGGCCACTCGGAGATGTAAACTGAACATGAACGGCCACTTGGGCAACCACATCCAATTTGAGCAACAACACAAGATATACAAGGATATTTGGCTGGTCTCACCTCGATGTCGGAGGGGATCGGTGACTGGGATGACGGCGGGGATGTCGGAGGGGGTTGGTGACGGGGACGACGGAGGTCACCTGAAATCATATAAGTTATCACTAACAACAAACATGACATGTTCAACTAGTTTTATTAATTCAACTAGTTCTTACTAAATATAAACTTACTATAAATAGAAAAAAACTAGTTCTTTCTAAAAATAAAGTAGTTCAACTAGTTATATTAATTATCTTACTAAAAATAGATTAGTTCTGTTAAATTCAACTAGTTCAACTAGTTTATTAATTTACTTACTAAACTAGTTCAACTACAACTAAAATAGCTCAACTACCAATACTACTACTAAAAATCTAGTACTAACTAAGCAACATCTAGTACTAGCTAACCCTAAATTAACATCTACTACTACTAAATCTAGTACTAACTAGTGGCAGGGGGTGGGGGCGACGGAGAGGTAGCTAGGGGCGGCGAGGTCGAGGGCGGTGGGAGGAGGGCTGCCGGCGGAGGAGGGAGGAGGGGCGGCCGCAGGCGGAGGGAGGAGGGCGGCGGCGGAGGAGGGAGGGGCGGCCGTAGGCGGAGGGAGGATGTGCGAGGAGGATGGAGGAGGGACGGAAGGAAGGGAGTACCTCGGCGGCGGACGGACGAAGGCGGCGGCGGCGATGGACGACGACGGTTGACGCGGACGAGAGTGAGAGTGTGAGTGAGAGGGCCAGTCGTGCGTGGGGATAAGGTAGGGATAGTTGTAGCGCGTTTGCCAAAACGCGCTACAGCTAACCTGAGTAGCAATAGCGCTCTATAGTAAAGTGCGCTACTGCTATAGCTAGCGGGGGGCAAGGTCATGGCAACTATAGCAGTAGCGTTGTGGGCTACACACGCGCTACTGCTACTTCCAAGTCAGTAGCGCGTTTGGCACACACGCGCTGCTGCTAAGTAGCAGTAGCGTGGTATTTTGAAGAGCGCTGCTGGTAAGATTCTATGTATAGGCTTTTTCCTAGTAGCGAGAGGCCATTGAGCTCGTAGGCGGCGAGCCGGTCGAGATCGTCCCAGCCACCGCTGTACTCGAACGGCGGCTGCAGGAGCCCGCCGGGGACGACGTCCTCGAGCGGCGGGAGCTTCATGAACTTGTCGTACGGGGTGCTGGTGCTGTTGTGACACGCGTTGTTGATAAGGTGGTCCAGTGCTGACGATGACGGGTTGGTGGGCTTGGTATCCTGCCTGCACGATGCCGTGGATGAGCGGCCCATGTAGTTGAGGATGTGGTCGGGCGCGTCGTCACTGAAGGGGTAGTGCGGCAGGTGATGTTGCATCCGCCCCCTGGTGTTGTCGTAATGTCGTTGGCGGCGATCACCGTCGACGAGCAGTTGCTTTGGCCGCGCTCCATGGCACCGGCGCCGACCAGCTTGTTGGACGCTGTGCCACGACCGCCGCCGCTCTGGCCAGCTTGGAGTTGCATGACGATGTTCTTCTTCTTGAACACCCGACAGATGACCCACCCGTCCTCCTGTGCCGACGATGACTGGTCCCCGGCCACGCCGTGAACCTGCGCATATCATTCGGATAACACCACCAATTAATTTACAATCAGATCGATCGGTCGAGAAAATAGATTATTTGCCCAACTTTACTTTTAACTTTGGTCATTCCCCTCGATCGGTCGCTACAAAAAGCGACATGCTTAATTACATGCGGTTATTTTTTACAATTTTGTTAAGTCTCAGGACTTGGTTATGTCTTAGTCGATGTTATATTTGTTTGACGTTACGTGGAGATTTGTGGAAAAATTTCTTTTTAGTTTTCCCCTTTTTCTTTTTATATACTATGTCATTTGACTAAGACTTAGTTAAATCTTAGTCGACCGCGACCTAGCTACACACTATTTTTTATGGTAATTAGAGTAGCTAAGCTAATTATGCATGGTGTTGAATTTGCGATGGAAGGTACTCCTACTACCGAAGCCAGCTCAAAAGGCTCAAAAGGTCTTCGTCGATGGACTCAAATATATGGATTTGTCGATGGCCCTTTATCGAGAGAAAAAATGCATGCATGCACGTAGGGTTTGACCATAGAAAAGGCTCGCTCGGTAATGGAGGTTTGTCTCCGCGTGCAAAGGTCCACTATTCGACCAGTAGCAAACATATATGATAGTACCTGATTGTGGAGTGCGGCTAATCTGCACCCGGGCTCAGCTGCACCCACGCTTAGAAAAAAAATTCAAAAAAAATACTAGAAAAATTCAAAAAATTCCAAATTTTTTTGTGGTGGTAGATAATTTGACGCGTGAGGTGCGCCCCAAAATTCAACTCATTTGAGAATCTGAGCAGCTCTCGGCAAAAAAGACAAAACCAGGGTCTGTAAAAATGTTTACTGTTCACGCACTGTTTTGACCCGATTTGTCTTTTTTGCCGAGAGCTACTCAGATGTCCAAATAAGTTGAATTTTGAATTATCTACCACCACAAATTTTTTTTGAATTTTTTGAATTTTTTAGTATTTTTTTTGTATTTTTTGCTGAGAGGGAGCAGATGAGCCCGGGCACCGTTTTGAGTTTTCGCTGATTGTGTTCTTATTTTTTTAAAAAAATTCATGATTTAAAAGGAAGACTAAATGGGACTTAGCTCTATAATTTTTTTATAACTTCTGGCTGAGCTGCCCCCGCTATTTCAGTTTTAATTTAACAAATACGTACTCTGATTATGTCTGCTCGCAAGTGATGAACCTATTACCACTACTTCGAGCCACCCTTTCCGTGACGCCGACACATGCATCGGAAGGAAATAACAGCTCCCACTGGCAAATTAACCCATTGCATCATGTGCGTTCCCATTCCCAACAACCCTCGCATAATCTTCACTAGACCTTGTGGATCGTCTACAGTCGCATATATACATTATTGATCGCACACATGCACCACTCTGGAGCTATTTCCATCCCTGTCGGCCACCGTGCATGCAGTCACAACGTACTACAGTAGTATAGTGTGAACTGGAAGTACGTGGTACAGTAGACGTACCGGGGATGAGATGCCGGAGTAGTAGGAACTTGCGTCGCCGGCAGCAAAGACGGGGTTGGTTGCATTGGCGACGGCGTCGTCAAGGCGGTACTCGTGCATGATCCAGTCAGACTTGTGGCCGTGTGGGGCACGGCCCTTGTAGAAGACGAGGGTCTTGCGCATGCCGATGCGGCCGGAGCCGGCGGCGGAGTAGATGGCCTTGTCCCGGCCTGTGGCCTTCCAGAACCCGGCTGCGGTGGCGGTTGGTGCGCGTCCCCGTGGGGTACTTCTTGTCCTTGTGGCTGAAGAGGTACCAATCGTTGTGCGGTCCGGTTCCGATCCAG
Source organism: Triticum timopheevii (assembly GCA_963921465.1). Lineage (NCBI taxonomy): Eukaryota > Viridiplantae > Streptophyta > Magnoliopsida > Poales > Poaceae > Triticum > Triticum timopheevii. The sequence continues at coordinate 47,908,260 of OY997274.1, read as the reverse complement.
CAGCGCTCTGCATGCATTTTTCCATGGCCAATTAGTTGACCATCCTTGAGTACTGAGCGCTACTAGTTCTCGCAAGGGAAAAGGGAAGGAGCTCACAAACCTTGGATGTCCCATGGCTCGAGCTTGTTGAGGTCGATGTCGCGGATGACGTCGAGGTCGATGCGCTGCGAGGCCACCTTCTTGGCGAGGTAGTAGGTGAGCAGCTCCTCCTCCGTGGGGTGGAACCGGAACCCCGGCGGCACCACCGACTGCCCGTTCACAGAGATGCTCATGGTCGATGGGTGAATCTCACACACACAACGATCACAGTAGGATAGATAAAGAAGACACTACTGTAGCTGGAGTGAAATGCTCCACCTAGCTATAGCCTACAACTAGCAATAATTGATGAAACGATCTAGGGGAGGAAGCAGGAGGGGAATGAATTTGTTGCCGGTGATGGGGTGCAAGGAAACAATGGCAACGGACGAGGGATGGTTATATATAGCAGCTGCCAAGCTAGCTAGTCTTGTAATGGGATTAGTTACGTTCGTTCTCGAGAGGAGAAGTGCCACCAACCTAAGGGAGGGAGGGAGGGAGGGAGGGGGAGAGAGAGAGGGGAAAGGACACGTGACCTTAAAAATCTCCACGAAAACCATGCCCCAAACCGATCTGCGTCACCGTCACCGCCATCGCCGGGTAAATCATGAGGCACCACAGCATGGCCAGCATAAGAGCATCTCTAGCCGCGCCTCCAGAACGACCTCCCCAGATGATTTTTTTCGCTGGCGCCGAAAAAACAGCCCAGTCGCGCCTCCAGGAGCCCGTTTTTCGCCGGCTTGGGCCGAAATCAGCGCCGGGGGCGCTCTGGGGCGCCGGGGCGAGCCTTTTGGCGCGAAGCAGCCGCGGGCCCACCGAGTCAGCGAGATGGCTGCTTCGTCGACCTCATCGCCTCGGTTCCCGTGGGAATCAATGCGAAGGCTGCCGCGCTGCCCTGCCGGTCAGCCTCCATTGATGCCTCACGGGCGGCGCACTGAAGACGCCGCCGACGCGCGTCCGCCCGCATGCCGCCCACCGCCACCCCCGCTTCGGCTATAAAAGGCGCCCCTCCCCGCCGGTGAGCGCCACACCCTCCCCCTCTCCCTCCCGCGAAAATCCTTGTTCCCGACGACGAGCTCTCCCACCACTGCCTACCCCGCCGACGAGCGAAATGGCCGAGAGATACCAAGGCGACGGCGCAACGGCGAACGGCTTCGGCCGCCGACACCTCCAAGAGCCGGAGGCGCGCCTTCTGTATGAGGCCGAGTACCCGGCACCCCCCGACATGCGCGTGCCGGGGGCGTGGAGGCTGAGCGCCGGTGGCATCATGGTGCCGCCCGTCCCCGAAGGAGCCGCACGGCGGGCGGGCATGTTGACGGCGGCGGCGGCGACGGCGACGGCAGTGGCTAGGCTTTTTAGTTTGTTTTTAAGTTAGTTCATGCATGTTTAAAGTTTTTGTACAAATTTTGACGAAAAATGGCCGAGTTCATGTAAAAGTCGCCGAGTTTGCAAAAAAAAAAACAAGACGAACTTCGCCGAACCCGGCGACCGTGGGCGTGTCAGTGGGAGCGAACCGAACCCCAGGGGCCGAACTAGCGCCGGCTCGCCCCGAGGCCGCTCTTTTTCGGCGCCCCTGGGGGCCGACTGGAGATGCTTAACAACCACGGCAACAGAACAACACCAATATGTCTGTGCCAGCCGTTTCTCTCTTTTCGTTCATGTTCACGGTTGACGCTGTCATAAATTATAAGAGGAAAATAAGCAGCAGAAAGTAGAAGATGTGTGCGTGCCCGCCGTTTCTCTCTTTTATTTCATGTTCATGCGTGACGCTGTCATAGATTATAAGGGGAAATCAAGTTCCACAAGCTAGTTGCATTGCTCACCTTTAGTTGGAGAATAGGAGCAGTAGTAGATCGCGAACTTTGCCAGCCGAAGATCCATCGAGGTTAGCTATTGGAGGCAAGAAAGCCCGGAGCAATTAATGGAATAGCTTTCTTGACTTCTCTGGTAAAGAAAGGTGTGCATGCGGATGATTCTGCAGCTCAGTTGTTGTAGGGTTCAGCCCTGCTGTGCATATCTGTCTCCTGCTTTTCCCCCTACAGGTGCCAAAAGCCAGGATGGAGACTAGAAATTGATAGAAATAATTGCCTTTGAAAATTATTGATAGCATAAGTTGTCACAGGAGAACAACGGCTGTCGATCGACTTTGATATTTCAAGCTATACTATAACTATGCTAGCAGTACCTAATTAATTCACCAAAGTTATAGATGGAATTGTAGTTGATTTACTGTTAATTTGAAGATATACATGCTCTCATGTGTTTTTTTTTGGTTAGCTGTTTCTTTTTTTCGCGAATACGCAAAGCTTGTGTATCATTTCATTGATAGAAGAAGTTAAGAGTAAATACAAGTGGTGATATAACACACGAAACGAACTCAGTAGGCGTGAACATGATGTCCGGAGTAGAGAGACATGGGAAGCTCGATCCAGAAAGAGAAAACAACACAACGAAAACTCGCCGGCTTGGGAAGCAAACCAAACCAAACTAATATGACGACCAATCTCCAAAACCAGTACCGAGGACACCGCGAGCATACAAGACTGCGCCTTCACAAAGGAGAACCATGCTAAGATGCCGTGGCCGCCCGATCCGTATAGCCGGACCTAGGGTTTCCCCTGTTGCTCGAAGTGGGGCACAGATGTCGGCCATGGCAGCGCCTCCAAGAAGGGGACTGCACCCGCGGGTGTCGCCACTGCCGGCATCGAAAGGTCGAGCAAGGATTTTGCCTGGCCAGAGTCTGAGCAATCCCAAGCCGTCGGAGCAAGATTTAAAGAAGATGAAGTCAAGTCGTCGGTTGGAACCGCCACCACAGGAAAGGACATACGACCGCGGCCAAAGGAGGCTGTTGACACCAGATTTTGGCATGGTCAAAAACATAATTAAGAAGGTCTCAAATGGAAAAATGATCAAAGCGAGAAAGTTCCATATCGTCAAAAGGAGAAATTTTGATATTTGGGCCATAGCCATCCGATCTCATCTCTAAGGCCGAAGTTGTATTCGAAGTATTGAGATTTTGTGTTCAGAACAGTATTCGGCTGATTACGCCCCCAAGATGGCCTCTGATGGAAAAAGGTACAACTGCAAAGTTCTTCGTCTCGTCGAAACGAACGATTTTGATATAAGAATCATCCCCATCCAAATTTGTATGCAAAAGTTATAGCCAAAACTGTGCGCTGCAGCACTGTATGGCCGGATCATCCGGACCGGGGTCCAGATCATCCGGCCGAGGGCCGAAAAATTGACCAAAATAACAGAAGCTAAAAGTTGAAGCCGGATGATCTGGATCAACTCCCGGATGATCCGGGTAAAGGCCGGACAATCCGGGCAATCGTCCGGGTGTCCGGACACGTTTTTCTGCTGCAGACTTTAAAAAACGGCCCGAAACACCCTCAAGATGGCCTGGGATGAAAAAGTGTTCAACATGAAAGTTGTGAGTCTCATCGAGACGGTTGATTTGGATATAAAAAACGTCCAAATCCGAGGTCGTATGAGGATTCTAGAGCCAAAACAGTGAGCTGCTGTCAAAAAACTGGGCTAGGCCGGATCATCCGGGCCTTGAGCCGGACATCCGGGCCGGGGGTCATGAATAGTCCGTGTTTTATTAGGTTTTGATGATTTGGACGGCTAGGCAAGTCCTTTTCTTGTACGGGAAGTCCACCCGCCTCTTATATAGACAAGAGGTGACGGCCGATTGAACAACAACACACAATCGACAAATCAATCTATCATCTTTTACCTTTATTTTTCCTTCTCCCTTGTTCTTCTTCTTCCTCGTTCTTTGTTCGTTCTTCTTGTTGCAGGGCGGAGAACCTCGAGGCCCTAGGGGAAGTCAGGCCGACCTAGGGTAGCCCATAGCCGCCGCGCGCCCTGACGGGGTCCCTCCCGGGCGCGTGGGGTTTCGGGTCCTGAAAAGCACCCGCCGGATTGTCTTGCGTACCGCGCTTCCGGCGGGTCTCCTTCGACGTGAGCTGCGGTGCATCACCCTCGGCGTTGGAGGTACACGGTGACGTGTTCGTGTGCGAACACACTTTTTGGCGACTCCGCTGGGGACGAAGCTTTGAACGGTCTCCGGCCCGTTCTTGCTACGAAGAGATCGTCATCTAGGGTTTGCAATCTACAAAGGTAATATGAATACCCAATTCACTTATGTAGATGCAAATAATGCATATGTTGTTGCTAGATCATCTAATGAGCATATTGTATCGGCTAGCCCTAGTTTTATCAATCATGCATCTAATTATGTGCAACAGCCGATTCAGAATAATCTTCATGCTTCAACTTCATATAATTTTAGCAACATGCAACATATGTATCCCAACTCCCATGCATCGGCAACCCCACAAATCTATATGCCGATGAACAACATGATGAGTTCGGTTAATCATGTTGAGACACCCCATGTAGGAACTTCCAATAGTATGCAACAAAGTGTTTCAACTTTTTATTCATCGGCAAATAACTTGCAGTATGTTAATCCAAACGTGCCGGTGGATAGGGGAATTGGTCATGCTACTACTAGTTATTCGGCCAATTACCCTCAAACATCATATGCTACACCTCATGCTACAAATTTTTCGGCACCATACGCAATTGTAAATATTAGTGATTCGGCTCCGCACCTTCATGCTCATGGCCGAATAAGTAACAATTCTACCAGAGCGCATGTGTCTTTATCTAGAAACGTAGCATATCATGTTGCCCCTGCACAATTACAGAATTTCGGCAACACACCATTGCCGAAAGCGTCTCAAAGTATTGGGGGGCAATCCGATGAAGATTGGGCTAAAATTGGTCGAAAAAAGCTTAAATATAGACTACCTGCAATGTTTGCTGAATTTAGACAAGAACAAGCAACCTTGCGAATCAAAGAAAGAAAGAGTGGTGATTTGGATAACAAAGTTAATTCGGTTATTAAAAAAGCCGAATCAAATAGTATGTGTACCGAATCTATCAAAGAAAAAGAGGATGCCAAGGCATTGGAGAGTCATTCAAAAGTGGAACAAAGTATTATTCAAGTGATACAACCATCATGCTTTCCCAACGTAATTGAAGAGGTATGTCTAGCAAATGACTTGCCTATCTTCCGATTTGGTCGCAACTTTATTGTCGATGCTTTTATAAGAAAATTCTCATAAGTAATTTTAAAAGACCAATGAAGAAGGGTAATTTACTTGTTAGCAACAAAATTGTTATAGACTATATCGGTCAACCCATTGCACCATTTATAAAGACCGATAATGACTTATTGTTGTGGCCAAAGCTTTCCCCGTTGCTTTATCTAAAGTTCATATCTAGTTGGGTAGCTTTGCTTATTTCTTACTTGGCTTGCACTTTGTCTCAATTGAGACATGTGTGTTCTAAACATTTTTGTATCGGAAGTTTAAAGTCAAGGTTAATTTCTTTTGAGAAATCCGATGCTAATATAATATCTTATCCAAAGACATCGGAGATAGAGTGGAAAATACAATGTATAGCCGAATGGGAAGATTCTAAATCTGAACCATTCGTTTGCTTATCTTCAAAGCCGTTCACACAGCAAGATCGGCTAGAAAGCAAGAAGTTTACTTTCAATTCAAGCATGTGTGACCAAATATTTGATTTATTGCTAAAAAATAATTACATAAGAATTCTTGATCACCATGTCAAGCCATCAATTCAAGGACGAATGTATTGTAGGTTGCATCATTCGTTCAAACATAATTTTGAGGAATGCAATATGTTTCGTCAAATAGTTAAATCGGCCATTGATAAAGGACGATTGAAATTTGTTGAGACACCAAGAGATGACCAGTCTATTCCGATTGGTCTCGATGGCAGTAAGTTTTTGCATCGGCTGCTTCAAGCCGATCCATTTAAAGAGGAGGTAAAAACTGCAGGTGATGGGGTCAAGCTTTCAAGTAAAAAAGTTGTTGAAGAGCATAATGAACATAATTTTGAGGGCGAGAATTGCATCGAAACTACAACGGAGACGCCAAGGACTGGGGGGCAACAAGCAAATCCAATGATTGGTGCAAGCACAACCAAACGAAACAAAGGCCGAAATAAGCGCAAGTGTAAGAGATCAAAAATCACCTTTGCTGAACTATTGGATAAATATCAAAAGAAGGGTGAAGAGAAGAATACTTATCGGCCAAATCATGCAAAGAAACCAAGATCACCCCCAAGGCGCAAATATGAGGATCGGTATTGGCAAAGTGCGAATTTTAATGCAACATATTCATATCCTTATTTTGGGCCGCCAATGCCAATGCCATGGATGCCTCCCTATGCACATATAGATCCATATCCATCATGGGACAGGTATGATACGAGGGCACACTCTCCATCTGAGAAGATCAGCATTTGAACAATCACATGCTAAAGACCGTTTCGATCATAAGGAATCGGTTCAGTGCTCAAGGAATAGAAAGGAGGTGGTCAAGCAAGTTTACCGCGTTAAAAAAGATGGTCGTAAGAGTGCTACTTCAGATTTGATCTCAAAAGAAAAAGAGCCAACTAAAATGTTGACATTGGCTACTAAAGGAAATGAGATGAAGAAATCAATTGTTGAGAATCAATCAAGTGCCAAATCTGAAGGGAGGAAGTTGAGAGTGCCCAAGATAAAACAAGAATTGCCATTACTTCAAAGAAAATCGCAGCCGGGGTGGCCACTCGGCTTACCGTATTGGCAAAAGAAGAAAGTACAAAAGCTTAGTGCACAAGAACTTGAAAAGATGAACATGGTATGGGTTCCCAAAGGAAGTACTAAAAACAAGAATAATATGCAAGATTCCGTTGCAATAAGTGCGACAAAGGTGAAGAAAGAGAAGAGTGCAAGCTTCGAACAACCAAGTCGAGGGTTTGTGCATTCCAAAGATCAAGTTGTAGATGGCTTCACAAAAGCATTGGCTACAAGACCATTTAAGGAGTTCAAGTGTAATCTTAACTTAGTAAAGTTATGATTATGGGAGGGTGTTAAACATGTGACATTGGCTGCAGTTGGCGCATATACCTGAGGAGTGCGCCAGAGGTTAGGAGATAGATATTGTGTTGTTTATTTAACTCTGTATCTTATCTCTACTTATCTCCCCCTTGTAAATCTCCTCACGGTTGATCTCTATAACAACCGAGGCATCCTTGTAACACAAGCAATGATCAATACAAATACGCGGGCTCCCATGTATGGGAGTTTGAGACGCTTCATACAATCTAACAAAATCTACAAGCATCTGGCTTCCAAAAGAAGAAGAGTAGAACAACACATGAGGAAGTTTGGATAAAACAGGTCATCACATACTCACTTGCTCAAACTGATCAATATTTGTTGGTCCATCCTCAAAAAAAAAAGGTTGATCCTCTCATGTTCGATCGAGCTATTTGCTTTATTCAGCACACCTGGGGTAATCAGGAATCAGATTCTGTAACGCCGTAGCCCACTCTTAATCCATCTCCATGATTCAATCACATGAGAAAGTTGCAAATGTGGGAATATATACATTGCTTTTTACCTTGATGTCAATCAGACAGCTTGCAATGCATCATACCTACTCATTTGCTTTGGCTTGTGTAGTGGGCATCAGGCTTGAGAGGAGCAAGCAAAGTGGCAGCAGCTTCCATCACAACTCGCAATCCTGTCCAAGTTGCAGCTTGGGTGCTCGGGGCTCATCGGACCGAGTCCAACTCGCAGTCCATATGCAGCTGAAGAGCATTGGGGAACATGCCAACAAGTGCAGATCAACGCAGCACCATCTGGGAATCAGATCGTGACAGGTCACCAAAGTCATTCATGGAGAAGATGCATGTGATCTTACCCGACCTAAGCAGTAGCATGCATGCTGGGATAACAGAAAAGGTAAAAGGCGAGCCCATACAAGGATAACCAATTGTCCAAATATGACCAAGCAGGCAAACGGTAGTGACAATAGAGTGCCCGCACCACCACGGAGGACTCTTTCACGATAAGGAAAGCATGCAGTTTTCAACGCCAAATCAAATCAACCCTAGCGAGGAAGTGTCTTCCCTAAAGATCTGATGTTAACACAACCAAAAAGAGATCATTTACTAGGCAAGCTAAGACCAGGCTTTACCATGCATATAGCTCCATCCACTTAATGTTGAAAAGTTTGCTCCACCGTGTTAATGATCAAAGCTCAGTGCTTCCGTGTCAACACGGCATAACGAAATTTTCATGTAATCAAGTTTCAGTAAGGCCTACCCTAACAAGGATGATAGAGATGTTATTCCTTCTTGTCACGGTGGAAATGCATATATTTCCAGTTTCATAATAGCCCCCCGCTAAGTTTCACCATAGGCATATCACAGATTACTTGTGAACTGAGTTTCGGCACAAGAAATTTGCATTTCCATAATAATAGTCTGGGATAAAATCAACAACTTTTCAGACAATAACTCTTGCAAAATTTGAGGTGTTAACCTTTGAATTCAAAACTATTTAAATAGACTCAATCCATCTTTTGTCTTGCGGCTTGGGAGTACCATAAGTCTACTTCACTAGTTTATATATGTCTTCTATTCTAAATCCAAAGCGGTGGTGCTACTACCTCCTTTCCGGTTTAAAAACCATACACATATCCCTAGATCCACAATTTGACCAATATAATACAAATTATATGTCACAATTGTTATACCATTACATAGAAATGTGACAAGTGTAATAATGTGACCAGTATAATAAATTGTCGATCTAGAAATACATGTAGGCCTTTAAACCAAAAGCGAGGGGAAAACCTTTTAGACACCCACTATGCATATATTATTAGAATTCAAAACTGTATTAGGTCATACAGATACATGTATCTTTTAGTCACAAGTGTTTGACTGTATTTTACTACATTTCGTTACCATGAGTCATACCTGAACCTCCCCGATACACCTACGATCATCCTTGTACCTTCTACACCCCATCCATAAATATAATCGAGCAGGGGTAGTGTTTTACCCAGGGGGGTGAACGTGGGTACATCTTGCTCCCTGCTTTTCCCTTGTACATCATCCGACTAGCTGCGACAACGATAGGGTCTGCCGGATTTTACATCGTCATTCTCCAATCATTGATGGCGGAGTAGTCTTTGGACAGGACCTCCTTCTTCTTAGGTTGTTTTTTTTTATGCAAATTTTCTTTTGTCTTTGTTTTTGACGTATTGACTGTGTACATCTTGTTTATGCAAAAAAGGAATATTAGTTCAGTGCGATTGTATTAACTCGATATATGAAAATGCTCTTGTAAAAAAGCAAGTTTGGGCTAGCATAGCGTCAGCATCCGACAACGTTAAAACAGGTTATCGTCAAGTCGGCGTGTAGCGATGACACCGACCGCACCAGGCTCCACAGGTCGCCGTCGCCGGTGCCAGTGGAAGCGTGTAGCGTGTCGCCGCCGGAGTAAGCCGTGGCGCTACCGAGCTCGTCCACGATGGCCATGCCGTTCATCGTCTTGGCCGATGCGGGGTCGGAGAGGCCGTTGAGCTCGTAGGCTGTGAGCCGGTCGAGAGCGTCCGAGTCGCTGCCGTACTCGCTCGGCGGCGGCAGGAGGCCGCCGGGGACGACGTGCTCGAGCGGTGGAAGCCTCATGAACTTTTGGTATAGGGTGTTGTTGCCGCTGTGGCAGGCGCTGTTGATCAGGTCGTCCAGTGCTGGCGATGATGGGTTGGTGGGCTTGGTCTCCTCCTTGCACGCTGTCGTGGACGAGCGGCCATGCATGTACTGGTTGAGGATGTGGTCGAGCGCGTGGTGATGCTGCTGCATCTGGGTCGCCTCGGCGTGGTCGCTGGCGGTGGTCACCGTCGACGAGCAGTTGCTCCGGCTGCGCGCCATGGCACCGGCGCCGACCAGGTTGTTGGACGCTGCGCCGCGGCCACCGCCGTTCTGGCCAGCTTGGTGCTGCACGAGGATGTTCTTCTTCTTGAATACCCTGCAGATGACCCACCCGTCCTCCTGCGCCGACGACTGGTCCCCAGCCACGGCGCGCATCTGCTCATATCATAGGGATAACACCGTCAATTAATTTGCATCAGATCCATTAGGCTAATTATGCATGGTGTTGAATTTTCGAATGGAAGGTACTACTCCCACTACCTAAGCCAGCTCAAAAGGTATGTTGATGTACGTAGAGTTTGACCCCCAAAAAAGGCTCGCTCGATAATGGAGGTTTGTTAATTAGTAGTTTGTCAAATGCAGGTGCCTCCGCGTGCAAAGGTCCACATAATACTCGACCAATTCATGTTCCCTCCGTTAATTAGTCATAGTACCAAGAGACTAATAGAGTTTGAAGTGAAGTGTAGCTGTGTTAAATGTGAAGTAGTTTTTGCATGTTAACATATAGCTTCTAAAAACGTTTTACGTTACTGACCGGGAGGGAGTAGAATTTGCAAATTACTCCCTCCGTTTCTAAATATAAGGTGTATTAGTTTTTCAAAAAGTCAACTGTTGTCTATGTTTGACCAACTTTACAACAAAATATATAAAGATAATACTAAATGTAAAAATATAGTTCATGATGAATCTAGTGATAATGATTTGGTATTCTAGATATTGATATTTTTATCTATAAACTTGGTCAAACTTAGAGAAGTTTGACTTTTTGAGAAAATAATACACCTTATATTGAGGAACGGAGGGAGTAATATATTAGTTTTACGGAGGATGTATCTCCGCAAGAACTGAACCTACTACCCACTATTTGCAGCTCCCTTTTCGTGACACCGACCCGTCGAAAGGAAATCCCAGCTCCCACTCGCAAATTACAATTGTAACCCATTGCATTATGTCATGTGTGTTCCCATTCCCAACCACCACCTGGACATCATCTTCACTAGCCTTAGTCGTCTACAGTGCCACGTGAGCATACACCTAAGTACGTACGTGCATAGTACACTTAATTATCGCATGCGTATGCACCATTAGCGAGCTATCTCCATCCCTGTCGGCCGGCCAGCCAGCCACCGTGCATGCAGTCCAACGTACTACAAGTATATTGTACACTGTGGACAGCAGGTACGTACCGGCGATGAGGAGCCGGAGTAGTAGGGGACGTTGCCGGCGGCTGGGTTGGCGGGGTTGTTGCCGGGGGTTGCGGCGTCCTCGAGGCGGTACTCGTGCATGATCCAGTCGGACTTGTGGCCGTGCGGGGCGCGGCCCTTGTAGAAGACGAGCGTCTTGCGCATGCCGATGCGGCCGGACCCGGCGGCGGAGTAGATGGCCTTGTCCCGGCCGGTGGCCTTCCAGAACCCGGCGGCGGTGGCGCGGTTGGTGCGCGTGCCCGTGGGGTACTTCTTGTCTTTGTGGCTGAACAAATACCAGTCGTTCTGCGGGCCAGTACCGATCCGGCAGCGCTCTGTGTTTTTCCATGGGCGATTCACCATGAGTGCATTCGTCACATGCAAGCTAGCATTGTGCTACAACGAGAGTGTAGGATGGATGAACTCACTGACCTTGGATGTCCCATGGCTCGAGCTTGTTGAGGTCGACGTCGCGGATGACGTCCAGGTCGATGTGCTGCGAGGCCACCTTCTTGGCGAGGTAGTAGGTGAGCAGCTCCTCCTCCGTCGGGTGGAACCGGAACCCCGGCGGCACTACCGACTGCCCGTTCACGGAGATGCTCATGATCGATCGGAGGCAGCAGGAGTTGGGGAGACGATGGAGCCGAATGAAGTTGTTGTCGGACATGGGTGGTTATATATAGCGGCTGATCGGTGACATCGGTCGAGTGAGCACTCTGCTAGCTAAGGCGACAGCTCTAGCTCCAGCTAGCTAGCTAAAGGGAAGTGCCACAAACCTTGAGAGGGAAAGGCCAAGGCGACAGTGGTCCCCGCCGGCAAGGGGAAGAGAGAGGAGGAGCCATGCCATCCGACCTTAGAAATCTCCAGGAAACCACACCCAAATCAGGTTCCATGGCATGGCATGGCCACCGTAACCACCACTGCAACAGCACTAACAGCAACATCGATCAGCAACAGGAACAGTGTTACGATGTCATAAATGCAGAGGAAAGTAAGCTGCAGAAAGTAAAAGATGTGCGTGTGCCAGCCGTTTCTCTCTTTTCTTTCATGTTCATGCGTGATGTTGTGATAAATTAAGAGGAAATTAAGCATCGCAAGGTAGTAAAAGTTGCATCCCTCGGGCTTGGTTGGAGGATTGGGTCAGTACTAGATCCCTTACTTTGGCCAGCCGACGATCGATCGAGGTTAGCAAAGCAACGGGACAGCTTTTTTGAGTTTTGCAAAACCGATAATGAAATGTGTGCATGGATATTGATTCTGCAGCTCAGTTGTAGTGTTCGATCTTGTGCAAATCTGTCTCCTGCTTTTCTTTCCTGCAGGAGCCAAAAGCTGAGATGGAGACTTCAAATCTGTAGAAATAATTCCCTTTGTCAAATATTCATCGCATAGTCACAGTAGAACAACACATGTTGACTTTAGATTTCACGCTTTATTGTATATTCATCGCGTAAATAGTACCTAATTCATTGACCAAATTTTTAGAGGGAATTGTAGTTTATTGATTGTTAATTTGAAGATATGCATGACCAAATTTGTCGAGAGAACTGTAGTTTATTGGTTGTTTATTTGAAGATATGCATGCTCTCATGCGCATTTTTGTTTTATAAGCTGTTTCTACTTATCAGTTTAATAGAAAATGAGATGCCTGTCGAGATAGGAAAGATGGGCAGGACTTTGGTCGATCATAGACTTCCAATGCTTCACAGTACATCTATTAAATGATAAATTGGCGTTCGGTTTCCATATCCTTGTAGTGCTAACATAAGTGCACGCTAAACTTTTCAAAGACTCGTGAAACGACCAGGTGTCATGTACAATTTTTGGGTCCGGTTTCCTTAGCAAGTGTGGACTTTCCAGTTTTCCTTAATTAACCATGTCATGTACTATGATTTTTGGGTCCGGTTGCCCTTGTTAAGTGGACCACCTCTGTTTTTCTTAATGCATTGTGGGATGTAAGGTCCGGCTTGTGGCAACTATTCCTGCCTTAGCATGTTGCTGGTAAATCCAGAATAGAGACGCATCTGATACCTGCCTGATTCGTATAGCTTCAACACATACAAGCATGGCTATATGGATCAGGGCGAAACACTATAGGTATTATGACCGAAACAAGTAATGAAAAAGTGATACGGATAATACATCTCACATGAGATAAGATCCAATATTACATCCAAATCGCATACATTACGGAGTGGCGGACCGGGCGGCGTAGGATCTTCTCCTAGACACTGGGCGCGCGATAGCCACCGATGACGGGGGCATGGAGGTAGACGGATCTAGAGGACTGCACAGGTGGGGACATGATGACTAGAAGACAACCATCTGATGATCAGTGGTCGGCAGAGCTCCGACGGGGTTCCTGGGAGACATAGATGCGTCGGGTCTTAAGGGTGTGCCCTCGTCCAGATCTAGAGCTGTGAAATCTAGCCCGATGAAACATGCTTCCTTGGTTGTGCGGCGTATTGCCGCGGCGGCAGCTGGCCTTGCCGTCGATCCCCGTCCTCGGCTGCACTGTCGAATTGGGGGCTAGATCCAGGTGGGATCAAGCCCCCGGTGTTGAAGGTCCCCTTTTTTCGTTGACTGGTGGCAGTCCGGCCCTATGTCAGTCATGCCCACGCTAAGGTGCAACGCTGGAAGTGATCTCATGGTCTGCTGGCTCTCCTATCTGTATCCACTGACGGGTCCAGACCTGTCCGCGAACAGATACAATGTCTATTTTGCGTGTTACTGTTGGGGATGCCCTTATCTCCTGGATAACCTTCCAAACACGATCAAATGGGCAAGGTATCTAGGATGCCTGGCTAAGACATCGAATGCAGAGGTTGTATACTACTACCTCCGTTCCTAAATATGGAGCAAAATATTTGTCTTTCTAGACTTTTCAACAAGTGACTACATATGGAGCAAAATGAGTGAATCTACACTCTAAAATATGTCTATATATATCCGTATGTAGTAGTCCATTTGAAATCTCTAAAAAGACAAATATTTAGGAACGGAGGGAGTACAATAGTTTTACACACGTCAGCGTTAAACTCAACCGAAGTCACGAGTTGAATTCTATCCCTTTGATGATGACAAGTGAGGTAATCCATGTGTTTTATGTAAAGTAAAAAAAAGTGTGTAAAATGTGGTTCCCGCTTTCTTTTTTTCCTTTTTCTTCTTTTTATTATGCGGGAAAAGTGGGTATTTATTCCTCAGAAATAGCGTTACAGTCAGCAAATACAAGTTTACGACGAGGCACCTACGGTGACTTCGTAAATCTTAAGATAATATGCCGGCTCAGTCTCTCGGAGGTGCTCATAGGGGTAGGGTGTGCGTGTGTGCATTCATAGGGATGAATGTATGCGCGTGTATATGAGCGCTTGTGTTGATGCTCAAAAAAAAAAAAAAACCAACAAGCGGTGCTATCCCTAGTCCTTCCCACATTAGCTAGACTCAGAAATACAGCTAATTCCCGCTGCGTTTCTGTACCGTGCCCTTTTCTCCATCAGATGTCCCAGATGGGCTAACTTAACTGGCCGCACGGCAACCAAACCCGTTGCGCGTACTGCGTACACATGCTCCACAAACACACGGAATGCACATGGGAAGGTAGCAGACGCTTCCCTCCCCCATTTCCGACTTGACCCGTACGTGCACGTATGCATGCCCATGCCCCCAGGGATAAGTCGTCGCCCCGGCGCGTCGTCCAGCCCGGCCTATCTTCTCCGTGTTGCAAGTGCATGCCCCTGCGATAGCCCCAAGTCGATCGTACACACACATGGTCGCCGCATGCCCCCGCGGCCCGAGCTCGCGTCGTCGAGGCCGGCCTATCTTCTCCGTGCTGCAAGCCGCGCGATAGCCCCAAGTCGATCGTACGCACGCAAATCGGCCTATCTGTCTCCCCCGCGCGCGTCATGGGGACCGGCCGGCCGCCCGTGCATGCACCTACGAGCAAGCGACCGTCCCGCGCGCGGCCACGGTGTCTGCACTGCCTTGACGGCACGGCGCCAGCCGAGCACGGTGGGTGGCTTCCGCGGAAAGTTCGTCGTACTACGTCTTATCCGTGCGCTAGCCCTCTCGCCTTCCAATTGCCAAAAAGGAAAGGATGGACGACGACGCTGTCTGGTTGGAGAGTGAAGACTTGCTTGGAGGTGGTTGTGGCGCGTCAATTCGCGCGCTGACTACTGTGTCTGCTGAGTGTCTCCCTTCCCCGGCGCTCTGGGTCTATCGTCGCCTTTGCCGACACGCTCGACCCGCTCGATCATGCGTGCCCCCATACGGCCGGCGGTTGGCAATGGCCCATCAAATCCCTCAGAAAAGAGTTACGATATGTAGTTCCCCTGAAAACAACACGTACGGTGATTGTTACAGTTGCAGAGTAATTAACTTTGTGTGTTCTTCACCCTTTTTAGACCGGTACCAACAGAGCATTTATCAACTGAGCAATAAACCTGTTGCATGCTCTCGCTCTCGAGCCGGCTGTCTCTCTCCGTTACGTACGTACTGCAGAGATTTGGTATCATGGCCAGTGGCTTCTTGGAGAGGCTTTTTTCCTGCAGGTACATGCACGCATCCTGGCTAATGTGCATGATGATGCATGCATGTACCAATCTAATTAATCAGGCTGTCATGCATGGCTCATGGCTGTACGACCGATGGTAATCGCGCGCGAGCTGTGTCGACCCGTTAATGGCCACTCCCGCCTTGATGTGTCCCGACGTTGGCCTCCAAACGGCCCTACGTACTGCTGTGCCCTCTCTCTTTTCTTTTCCTTTGAAAAAATGGGTAATATCACGGCGCCGACTACCTACACCCGAAGATCAATCTGTTGCCACCACTCCTCCGTGTCTGGTCTCCATGGATCGGTGGATTGCACGAGCCGTGCATGCATCACTGTTCCTGCTGCAGGAGTCGATCGGCTTGTCACCGTGCGTACCAAACGATGAGTTAAATTAATCAAGAATGTTGTCAACGACGGCAGAAAGATCACAGACGGGTGTATGGATTCGACGGACGACGTGAGGCTGGATCTAATCTAAACTAATACGAACCAACCGGAGCGTGTCGATTTGTAACGCGCCCCGTGCACGTGATGATGAGTTTTACCGGTAATGATGGATCGATTTGGGTGACGGCAACTTTTCTCATCTCTTACCAGAAAAGTGCACCGGCCAGCCGGTTAGTTTCTGCTTGTCTATCGTGGCGACGCGCAAAGACACGATTTTCCAAGGCAGTATTTCAGCGGCAGATTATAGGGAT
This sequence comes from Triticum timopheevii, assembly GCA_963921465.1. Classification (NCBI taxonomy): domain Eukaryota; kingdom Viridiplantae; phylum Streptophyta; class Magnoliopsida; order Poales; family Poaceae; genus Triticum; species Triticum timopheevii. Next base: position 47,891,941 of record OY997274.1, on the reverse strand, counting down.
GGGATTGGTGGGTGGACGATCATTGGCTCTACTGTAGGCGGCATGCCTCCGTGCGTTGGGGAATCAGGAATGAAAATCGGGTTCTATTTAATCCCGTTTAAGTCCACTTATCAGTTTAATAAAGTTTTTTTAGAGGGGCGGGGAGAGGGAGGGGGGGGGGGGGGGGGCTATATATCCAACTAACAAAAGCTAACTTTTTTTGCGGGAAAAACAAAAGCTAACTAAACGGGCCTTGTGGCGCCGTTTATGGCGCCATTTACATCCCTATGGTGCATGACATGTACGTGTCGTATATGTCGTGTGCACATAACCGTACGTACATATGGAAAACTAATGGATAAGGCATGTGCATGACTATTGATTGTCATATCGAACCAACCTGTGGTTACATGATTAGAAGGACTGTGATAACTCTAGCCCACCAGGGTTCAAATCCTAATGCTCGCATTTATTTCTGGATTGTATCAGGATTTCCGGCGATGCGCATTCAGCGGGAGGAGACGTTCCCGTCGACAACGAGGTGCCTACGGTGAATTCGTAAATTTTAAGATGATATACAGACTTGGTCTTTCGAAAGTGCTCATAGGGGTAGGGTGTGCGTGTGTGCGTTCATAGGGGTGAGGGTAGATGATATACTGACTCAGTCTTTCGGAGGTGCTCATAGGGGTAGGGTGTGCGTGTGTGCGTTCATAGGGGTGAGTGTATGCTTGTGTATACGAGCGCTTGCGTCTGTAATGTGTTATAAAAGCATATTGATTGTCGTAGTGCTAGTACTGTTGTTGCTCAGTGGCCAACCGGGAGACATGGTTCCCTCTTCCCCTTTCTTATTCGAACCATTGATGCATCTATCCCATCCATTTTGCTGCTTAATGGAGATATGGAGCGTCAAAGGGCTTTGTACTGTTACTTATTTGTCCCCTCATTTGTGGAACGTACACCAAGAGCATATTGACACGACACCTATTCGTCAAGGTGCATGCTTCTAGCGGTTGAAATCGCCGTGAGAGGGGACATCACATCTTGTAGTAGACACTTTACTGCAAGATTTGGCTCACGTATAGTTCCCATGATTTTATGTAATCATCGCGGCATTACCGTCATCATGTCCCGGCTCAGCACCCTGCTTTCACGAGGATGGTTATCGGTCGCATGGCAACGTTCACATCAATTTTGCAACAACAAGATATATGACCAGGCACTGGACATGTCATCCAGATCTAGGCCAGGAGGTATTTCTTACAAAGTCTGCCAACATGGTGGAATGACTTTGATTCAGTGTTGCTACTCAGATATCAGGTTTTGAGTTCAAGGAGAAAACTCTAAATGTAACCTTAGTTGGTTGCACTGGTAGTGGCGATTTTTCATGCTATTACCTGGTTGAAGTCATCGCTTGGAGTTTGTTTGGGCTTGATCTTTAGGATGAAAATCCACCGTTCCCTTCATTGAGGCGATGTTTTCGCAGAACTATTATTGTTTTTTTCTTTGCGGGTAAAAACTATTGTTGTTGTCCTTGTGTTGTGAAGGGAGAGTTTGTTACTCGTGGCTTTGGCGTTGTTTTATATATTTTTGTGTCATCACTTTCCCTTTCTCTAGATGTTTTCGCGGACTCTAGCGTAGTTGCGGTAATGCCGGTGTCAGCCAAATATTAGTGTATTCCTCTTTTTTATTGAAAAAGATATAGAACCAGCAGGTAATGTTGGATCCAGAAAAGGAAGGAAAGAAGGCAAGAGCTAGCAAAGGGAAATGATGTGAAAACTAGCGTGTGGAAAAAAAGTAAAGCCATCCGCAGGTTTACCGACGGGCGTACAACGCATGCTATGCTAGCTGGAACCCAGACGCTGCCACACATCCATCATCCGACAGCGCCTCCACCGCTCCACGGCTGCACCCGGCCGGCCGGCCGAGTAGACTGGGTATCTATCCTATCCAGGCACCGAAAGCTAGCTGGGTCCTGCAGAATCTTCACTACTTATACTAGCTGCTAGCGACCAAACGTGCGCTTTGGTATGTTTGCCAGCCGGGTCACCACGTAGCTAGCACGCCCTGCGCACGGGAAGAATATTTGTTGGCTCCTTTTTCACCTTCGGCAATATCACCATCATACACGGGATTTCACTTTGTCTCCTCCGTCGCCGTCGTCGGTCGTCGCCGTCGCGGCCGTGGTGCGTGTCCGAGTCTCCATGGGCACACATACACTTGGACCTTCTACACGCCAGCTGCAACAATAAGTTACCCATCTTTCCTGTTTGTTGTTGTTTGTTTATTTTGTTGTTCCTACACCTGAACTGGCTAGCTGAGAGCAGGCTTGCATTGGCTCTGCTACAGTGCTACTGCGGGCACCGTTAAAACTGAATTGTCAGGTATGATAATATCTCGCCCTCTACCGGCTCTTTGGGTAGTGGAGGCTGTGCACACTTCTTCTAGAGCGTAATTATAACCCGGGATCTCGCTCCTCTACTGGAGGTATATATGCTAACTTTATTTACCTCTCTAACTGATGAACTTCTTTACGTACGGGGTTATCATGCATGGGAATACCACTGCCACTAACTAACTGATCTGTCGATGGACGTAGCAACGACAAGATCACCTATTAAAGCTGGCCGAGCGATGGATGTGGATACGTACACACGTAGTAATAGTGTACTGATTTGGCGGGGAGAAAATTATTGAGATAATCGAGCATGTGCTGTAGCTACGTGCATGGTGTCAGCGCGTGTGCGGATTGGGGGCCAGACAAGCATGATGACCGAATCAGCGGGGAGTTGTCGTCGTCTCGTCGGCCGGTGCGAGTGAGTGGGTGTGGGTGTGCCGGCTCGGCCATCGTCGATCGCCATGGCTTTCCGACGCCAGCTACCGAATTCCGTCGCTCCATGGGACACTCACTCCTTTTGCTGGCCTGGGCAGGGCCAGTTCGTCGTGTCCTCCCTTTTCCCGGATATTTCTTGCTCGGCTAGAACTGACCACCGACGGCGACGACCACCAACGGCGACGCTTGTCAAGGGCCGTTGCTGTCCCTTAATTCCTTGTGCTTTCTTTCTTGCTAGCTGGTCCTCCGAAAAGAGGAAAGAAGATAGAAAACAATACCCACATCTTTTTCGGCGATGATGGATAGCTAGAATGTCTGTGCGTATGTGGTTTCCCTTTAATTTTGTTACTTGTGTGTAGGCCATGTATTGATCGGGTTATGTAAATGCGGAGCTGATTTGGACTTGACACGAGCTAACACTAAGTCAGCTATGGATATATGATGAAGTGGTGCTATGGATGGATGGATGCTTTGATTGGTTTTTAGTTAACTTTGCATTGCATGCTCCAAAGCCGTAGGGATTTGCTTGTGTATTCATTCATTCATAACTTCGAGCAGAACAAAGATCTGGTCCACTTCAAGATATCATGCAACAAGTCCAGGTAGCAGATTTTTTTCCAGTCCAAAATCTGGTGAGCGGAGAGGAACTCTATTAAATTAGTTGACGAGAACCACTTTTTCGTTAAAAAATATCATTGACCACTTGCAATAATCCATAGTGCACATCATTTTTTTTTTGGATATGCCGCAGGAATTGTACCTTTCATAGATTAAAGAGAAGGAAACATGTTGGCCCAGATATAAAGTAAAAAGAGCTCAAATCACGAAAGGATGGGTTAAGGCATAATTTGCGCACAATTCTTTGCTTCCCAATGATCCAAGCCCCTACCAACCTCTGTGTTTTTTTAGCAACACTGAGGGCATGGGGTGATTTTTAGTTGAAGACCCTAGCATACCTATCTTTTCAAATTTTCCAACGCACGAGAATTTACAGCTAATGGGTGGCTAGCATTTTGCAGAGATGTATGAGTGGCGTGCAAAACCATCCCAATGTTGTGGCAAATAGCCACCTGATCCATACCTAGTAAATAGGAAACCATGGCGGCCCATATTCTCTTGGAATATCAACATTCAAAGAGCATGTGAGAAGCAATCTCGGAAACGGCTTTGCAGAGCTAGCATAGGTTGGCGAGGCTATCCTCTTGTCATGAGTCGGTCCGATGTCCAAACATGATTCCAAAGGGTGAACCATGCGATCCTATGTTTAGGAGGCTCTCAATCCTCTGGGGTTACTTCATTCGCGTAGCTTGACCTGAGATGATGTGTACTTTTCCCATATATCGAGCATGTAAATAGAAGTGGCTGGCCTCTAAAACAACAAAATAGCTTAACATGCGAATATTCCTATCCGATCTTGGTACGATGGTTACATGCTACAATATGATGGTCTTTGGTACCAAATTAGGGAGGCAGTCGATGGTTGTTATCACGCATCGTATGTGAATTGGACGTAATTGATCATTCGTATAGCAGCTCTCCTAAAACAGTTCCATTCCATGGGTTGATTTTCATCAACGACATATAGTAGTACTTATTAACTAAATGAAATTTCATGAGCACACAACTCTGTTTCTTGACCTCTTAAACTATTCCATGGGCCGGGCATGTTAATTTTTTAATTGAAATATGGAAGGACCTCTGCCTTTTCATTGATTAAGGAGAAGGAAACAAGTTGGCAGAGACCCAAAGTAAAAAAGAGCTCAAATCACAAAAGGACTGGTTACAACCTAATTTCCGCAAAATGCTTTTCTTCCCAATGAGCCAAGGTCGACCTTCCTCCTTGATGTTTGCACTTGCACGGAGGTCACTAGCGATTCGTAGTTGAAGATGTCAGTATTCCCTTCTTTCAAGACTTCCAATGCATGATAATCCACGTCCAGGAGTGGCCTTTAATTTTGCGCGGAAGCCTCGGTGGCACCAGAAACTGCCTTTTCCATACCTACAAATAGGTTAGCATCACACTCCTGCAAATAGGTTAGCATTGCCACCTGATCCATACTTGCCTATATCATCTTCGAATATCTGTAATTCAAATATGCATGTGAGAAGCAATCTCGGGGGCTTCCTAGTAGGGACATAATAAAAGATTGGTTAGGCCATCCTGTTGTCACAAGCCTGTCCGCCCTCCAAAGAAGATTCTAAAGAACGAAAGCCATGGGAATATCCACATACCTCCAGAGTGTACTTCATTTTAGTAGCTTGAGATGATCAGTGCTACTTTACAGCTATATTGAACATAAACTATATCATGGCAAATAGAAATGTTCGGCTCCTAAAATAGTTCCATTCCATGTGATGATCCCCATCCCTTGTATGGCTTATTTGCTTGTCGTACTTGCCATTTGACTCCTATTTCTCGCTCAAATGAAAAGGATTAAATCATGGGTGCACGTTTTTCCTATCCAAATTCATCAGTCACATGAGCACAAACAATACTACTCATGAGTATATACAACAACAGCATCAACAACACAAACAAGCAAAAGAAACAAATGCACATGCATGCACGATAGAGTTTAGTTTAAACTATCAAGTCCAGTTTAATTAGTTCATGTGATGGAGTTATGACAAAATTTTGGTATCACGATGGACCGGCCGGGCCGGGCGTGGCCTATGGGGCATCATCATGCATGCACTAACGACCTAATGGCATATCCAACGTGGTGCCTCAAAACGCCTATAAATTTCCGGCGAAGCTGTCCGGGCACTTTTTGTCATCCAACGGGTTACCTCAATCGTCTGCTGCCAATCCCCTTGTCCGAATTTCACTAAACCAGAAGCAAAACTTGGGAGAGCTTTGCGGGAGTCCAGACAACATATAAGGCTCCGCTTCGCTAGTTGTTGTCCGAATTTGATGCAGATGGTTTGATGATTGGCTCCCGTATCTATGTCCACGGACATGTCCAGACGCGTTCGCAGACAGATAACGAGTCCAATTTAAGAGACGTTGGTTGGAGATGGCCAAACTCATGCATGGCAAAGCCACACGCACAAATAAAAGGCCGAGGCCAAGGATTCTCCCTCCACTATGATCCCCTGGCCTGCAGCAGCTCTGCGGTGTGATCTCCTCCAAGAGGTCGGCTCCCTAATCATCACGTCGGCCAGCACCCGGCGACTGTGCACGTAACTGCTCCCGCATGCACCGTCGGCCGCCACTACGTTGCCGTCGGGGATCGGGCGTCTAATGATGTTTATTAGCAGCACCTAACAGGCTAACACCCCACCACACTCGTATATGGACAGAAGAATAGTACGTACTAGGAACCCTAGGTAGCAGTAGCTAGTGGGTGAATGATTGAGCTATGCTTGAGCTGAGTAGATAATGAGAGCCTTCTTCAGCACTGGCACAGATCAAATATGCACTTTTTTTTCTTTAATAAAATCTTTTTTTCTGTAATGACACCTTTTTTTGCAGGAACTGTATGACACCTTTTGTTTAGACGTATTGACTCTATGCATCTTGCTATGTACTGCCTCCATTTCATAATTCTTGTTGTGGTTTTAGTTCAGGAGTACTAGAATCTGCGCATTCAATCGGTGCGATTGTATTAGCTTGATATATGAAAATTTCCTTATAAACAAAAAGGGCAAGTTTGGGCTAGGACAGTGTTAGCATCCGACAGCATTAAACCAGGTCATCGTCAAGTCTGCGTGTAGCGATGACATGGGCCGCGCCAGGCTCCACAGGTCGTCGTCGCCGGCCCCGATGACAGAGGGAGTGTGTAGCGTGCCACCGCCGGAGTTGGAGGTGGTGCCACCGAGCTTGTCTGCGATGTAGGACATGCCGTTCGTCGTCTCGGCCAACGCAGGGTTAGAGAGGTCTCTGAGCTCGTAGGCAGCGAGCCGGTAGAGGGCGTCCCAGTCGCCGCCGTACTCGGTCGGCGACGGGAGGAGGTCACCTGGGACCACGTGCTCGAGTGGCGGGAGCTTCATGAACTTGTCGTACAGGGTGCTGGTGCCGTTGTGGCACGCGCTGTTGATCAGGTGGTCCAACGCTGATGATGACGGGTTGGTGGGCTTGGTCTCCTGCCTGCACGATGCCGTGGATGAGCGGCCCATGTAGTTGAGGATGTGGTCGAGCGCGTCGTTGCTGTGCGGCAGGTGCTGCTGCCGCTGCTGCTGCATCTGTGCCTTGCCATTGTCGCTGACCGCAGTCACCGTCGACAAGCAGTTGCTCTGGCTGAGCTCCATGGCACCGGCGCTGACCAGCTTGTTGGACGCTGCGCCACGACCGCCACCGCTCTGGCCAGCTTGTTGCTGCAGGGCAATGTTCTTCTTCTTGAACACCCTACAGATGACCCACCCGTCCTCCTGTGCCGACGACGACTGGTAATCGGCCACGCCGCGGACCTGCACATATCATATGGATAACACCCAAGTAATTTACTATCAGATCGATCGGTCGAGAAATGGATTAGTTGCCCAACTTTACTTCTAACTTTGATCATTCCCCTCGATCGGTCGCTACAGAGAGCGAAGTTAATCGACTAGGCAAGTGCACCGCAACGTGCTTAATTACATGCGATTATTTTTTATAGTTTTACTAAGTCTCAGTCGACTAAGACTTGGTTATGTCTCAGTCGATGCTATATTCGTTAGATCTTGCGTGGAGATTCGTACAAAATTTTATTTCTAGCTTTTTTTTCTTTTTATATACTATGTCCTTTGACTAAGACTTAGTTAAATCTTAGTTGACTGAGACCTAACCACACTCAACTTTTTTATCGTAATTAGAGTAGCTAGGATAATTATGCATGGTGTTGAATTTGCGATGGAAGGTACTCCTGCTACCGAAGCCAGCTCAAAAGGTTTTTGTCGATGGATCTCAAATATACACATGCATGCATGTACGCCCTTTATCGAGAAAAAAAAATGGATGCATGTATGCACGTAGGGTTTGATGCGAGAATAGGCTCGCTCGGTAATGGAGGTTTGTTAGCAGTTTGTCATATGCCAGTGTCTCAGCGTGCAAAGGTCCACTACTCGACCAGTAACAAACTAAATTGTGAAGTAGCATCAGGAGAGCCCTCCCCTAAAGCTAAAGCTATGCACTTTAAATGCTAAACAGAAAATAATGTTAATAGCTCAGTAAATCCAGCTATCGCGTTAAATTTGAAGTCATTTAGTTAGCGACACTAAGCCACTGCAACAAGAGGAAGGATGCAAGCTAATTCTACAAATTCATCTATCTACATTATTCTACCTTCTTGTTTTTGATATATACTCCCACCGTCCGGAAATACTCGTCATCAAAATGGATAAAAAGGGATGTATCTAGAACATTTTTTTATCCTTTTTGATGACGAGTATTTCCGGACGGAGGGAGTATGATCTATTGATGTAAGGCTTGGTAAATGAGTTAGGGTACTTTATCAGTGCTCCATATTTTTATGTCGGAAAAAATTGTGTATGTCAAGTATATGTGATATTCATATATGATATCTGATTGTGTTCTTATTTTTAAAATTTTCATGATTAAAAGGAAGATTAAATCGGACTTAGCTCTATAATTTTTCACTGCTATTTAAATTTTAATTTAACAAATATCGATTATGTTTGATCGCAAGTACTGAACCCACTTCCCAGTGGCCAGTGCCCGCTACTTCGAGCCACCCTTTCCGTGACGCCGACCCATCGAAAGGAAATCCCAGCTCCAATTAACCCATTGCATCATGTCATGTGTGTCCCCATTCTCAACCACCACCCGACATAATCTTCACTAGACCTTGTGGATCGTCTGCAGTCGCATATGTGTACATACACAGAAAGTACGTGGGCACAGTGCGTACATTATTGATCGCACACATGCACCACTCGCGAGCTATTTCCATCCCTGTCGGCCACCGTGCATGCAGTCGCAACGTACTACAGTAGTATAGTGCTAACTGGAAGTACGTGGTACAGTAGACGTACCGGGGATGAGATGCCGGAGTAGTAGGAACTTGCGTCGCCGGCAGCAAAGACGGGGCTGCTCGCAGCGGCGACGGCGTCGTCAAGGCGGTACTCGTGCATGATCCAATTAGACTTGTGGCCGTGTGGGGCACGGCCCTGGTAGAAGACGAGCGTCTTGCGCATGCCGATGCGGCCGGACCCGGCGGCGGAGTAGATGGCCTTGTCCCGGCCGGTGGCCTTCCAGAACCCTGCTGCGGTGGCGCGGTTGGTGCGCGTCCCCGTTGGGTACTTCTTGTCCTTGTGGCTGAACAGGTACCAGTCGTTCTGCGGGCCAGTTCCGATCCGGCACAGCTCTGCACGTGTTTTTCCATGGCCAATTAGTTTACCAGTGAATCCATGAGTACGTACTTGCAAGCTAGCATTGTGCAACGGGAGTGTAGGATCGAGCATCGAAGCTACGAACTCATGCACTCACCTTGGATGTCCCATGGCTCGAGCTTGTTGAGGTCGACGTCGGGGATGACGTCGAGGTCGATGCGCTGCGAGGCCACCTTCTTGGCGAGGTAGTAGGTGAGCAGCTCCTCCTCCGTGGGGTGGAACCGGAACCCCAGCGGCACCACCGACTGCCCGTTCACGGAGATACTCATGGTCGACGGGTGAATCTCTCACGCAGCGATCACTAGAGGATAGATAAAGAAGACACTACTGTAGCTGGAGTGAAATGATCCACCTAGCTATAGCCTAAAACTAGCAACAACTGATGGGAGGGAGTAGGAGGGGAGGGGAGACGATAGTGTTGAATCGAGGGGAATGAAGTTGTTGCCGGTAATGGGGTGCAAGGAAACAATGGCAACGGGTTATATATAGCTGCAGTTTTTTCATGCATTCAATGATTTGTTTTGAGAACTAAATGACCTGGAAATTGAAAAGCACTACAAATGAACTCTGAAAAAGTTAAAACTTGGCATGGTATCATCATTTCACCCACATAAATTATTCAAAAAAGTAGAGAGGGTTACGGCAAAAACTGGATGCACTTCGTTTACAAACTGGACAATCTCTTTCGAAGTATTCAGGTTTCTGAAGAAATTAAACTCATCTGTTACAAAGGCATTTCATTTTTTTAAACTTATTACAACTCCAGACTTTTTGTGCATTCAGTATGCACCATTCAAAGCGACGCCATCAACTTTCAACCATTTCTGTCTTCATTTGCTATTTTCATGCATTCAATGATTTGTTTTGAGAACTAAATGACCTGAAAATTGAAAAGCACAACAAATGAACTCTAAAAAAGTTGAAACTTGGCATGGTATACGTATCATCATTTCACCCACATAGATTGTTCAAAAAAGTAGAGAGGGTTACGGCAAAAACTGGATGCACTTCGTTTACAAACTGGATAATCTCTTTCGAAGTATTCAGGTTTCTGACGAAATTAAACTCATCTGTTATAAAGGCATTTCATTTTTTAAAACTTATTACAACTCCAGACTTTTTGTGCATTCAGTATGCACCATTCAAAGCGACGCCATTAACTTTCAACCATTTCTGCCTTCATTTGCTATTTTTCATGCATTCAATGATTTGTTTTGAGAACTAAATGACCTGGAAATTGGAAAGCACTACAAATGAACTCTGAAAAGATTGAAACTTGGCATGGTATACGTATCATTATTTCAGCCACATAGATTGTACAAAAAAGTAGAGAGGGTTACGGCAAAAACTGGATGCACTTAGTTTACAAACTGGACAATCTCTTTCGAAGTATTTAGGTTTCTGACGAAATTAAACTCATCTGTTACAAAGGCATTTCATTTTTTTAAACTTATTACAACTCCAGACTTTTTGTGCATTCAGTATGCATCATTCAAAGCGACGCCATCAACTTTCAACCATTTCTGCATTCATTTGCTATTTTTCATGCATTCAATGATTTGTTTTGAGAACTAAATGACCTGGAAATTGAAAAGCACTACAAATGAACTCTGAAAAAGTTGAAACTTGGCATGGTATCATCATTTCACCAACATAGATTGTTTAAAAAAGTAAAGAGGGTTACGGCAAAAACTGGATGCACTTCGTTTACAAACTGGACAATCTCTTTCGAAGTATTCAGGTTTCTGACGAAATTAAACTCATCTGTTACAAAGGCATTTCATTTTTTTAAACTTATTACAACTCCAGACTTTTTGTGCATTCAGTATGCACCATTCAAAACGACGCCATCAACTTTCAACCATTTCTGCCTTCATTTGCTATTTTTTCTGCATTCAATGATTTGTTTTGAGAACTAAATGACCTGGAAATTGAAAAGCACTACAAATGAACTCTGAAAAAGTTGAAACTTGGCATGGTACCATCATTTCACTCACATAGATTGTTCAAAAAAGTAGAGAGGGTTACGGCAAAAACTGGATGCACTTAGTTTACAAACTGGACAATCTCTTTCGAAGTATTCAGGTTTCTGACGAAATTAAACTCATCTGTTACAAAGGCATTTCATTTTTTTAAACTTATTACAACTCCAGACTTTTTGTGCATTCAATATGCACCATTCAAAGCGACGCCATCAACTTTCAACCATTTCTGCCTTTATTTGCTATTTTTCATGCATTCAATGATTTGTTTTGAGAACTAAATGACCTGGAAATTGAAAAGCACTACAAATGAACTCTGAAAAAGTTGAAACTTGGCATGGTATCATCATTTCACCCACATAGATTGTTCAAAAAAGTAGAGAGGGTTACGGCAAAAACTGGATGCACTTCGTTTACAAACTGGACAATCTCTTTCGAAGTATTCAGGTTTCTGACAAAAAAATAAAGCAGAAAATAAATAACTATATAAAAAAATTACTCAAAAATAAATAGAAGAAAATAAATAATGCAGAAAAGAAAAACAATTATATAAAGCAAAAATATTCACAAAGAAACTAAATACGGCAAAAAAACTACTAGAAATAAATAGAAGAAAAAAATTGTTGGGGCGCTGTCCTGTGGGCCTGCCAAACGTTGGGTGTGCAAATACATGCCCAGTAGGGCCAGCAGACTCACAAGGAAGCGCACCCTAGTTAGGCCAGAAGCCTGCTAACTAGAGGAGTTCGAAAGGGCAGGCGCGGCTAGGTTTATAAACCAGTGCGGGTGCCCTTCGCTCGGCGAGGTGGGACTAAACGTAGCGCACTGCAGGTGGCAGCGCACGAGAATTAGTACCGGTTGGTGGCTCCAACCGGTACTAATGTGTGGCCCTTTGGTACCGGTTGGAGCCACCAACCGGTACTAAAGGCCCTCGTTTCCAGCCGCTTGGGCTGGCCAAAATTGGCCTTTAGTACTGGTTGGTGGCTCCAACCGGTACTAAAGGCTCCCCTATATATATGGCACTTACGAAAAAACAGTTATCGTCGCCACTTCTCCACTTTTCTCGCGCGAGAGAGAGTCTCGCTCGATCTCGACGACACGCCGACGCCGCCGCGCCGCTGTGCCGTTGCCCTCGCCGCCCCCGCCGCCCGTCGTCGTCGTCGCCGCGCGCCCCCGCCGCCCGTCGTCGCTGCCCCGCGCCACCCGTACACGCCCGGCGGCCCCACTCCATATATATACGTACACACGCATACACACACACACACTACACACACAGACACACACACACACACACACGCATACACACACACGCATACACACACACATACACACAGACACATACACACATACACACACACACACACTACACGTACACACACACACATACACACAAACGTATACACACACACACATATTTTTTTACTTATTTTCTGTTTTCTATATATAATGTTTAGATGAATTAGAACTATCTAGTTCATTTTTAGAATGTTAGAAATGTTATCATCGATGAATTAGAAATATGTTAATGTTTAGTTTGTACTAGTGAATTAATATATAGAACGAACTAGTTTATTTTTAGTAAATGCTTAGTTGAACTAATTGAATTAATATATATAACAAGTTTATTTTTAGTAAATGCTTAATTGAACTAGTTGAATTAATATATATAACTATTTTGTTTTTAGTAAATGCTTAGTTGAACTAGTTGAATTAATATAATAACTTGTTTATTTTTAGTAAATATAATGCTTAATTGAACTAGTTGAATTAATATATAGAACTAGTTTATTTTTACAAGATGCTTAGTTGAACTTATTGAATTAATATATAGAACTAGTTTATTTTTAGTAATGCTTAATTAGTTGAACTAGTTGAATTAATATAACTAGTTTATTTTTAGCAAATGCTTAGTTGAACTAGTTGAATTAATAGATTTTTTTGTTAATAGATTTTTTTTCTGTTAATATTTTTTTTGGGTGATGTACTTTTGCTTATAATTATTGAATGCATGCTAATTTGAATACTATACTTTATTTTATGATTTGGTTTTGCTTATTTTATGATTTGGTTTTGCTTATTAAATGCTCATATTGGATAAGTTCTCCTTCATTCCCATGTGCTAGACAATTTGGTATAATAATGCATTCGGGAATGAAAGAGGAGCTACGTACGTACATCGATCATCGATAGTCAACCCGTGATTAATAATAATGATCTAGTTTAATATTTGAATTATGAACATAGGCCGGAAATGTCGTACTCATCGGACGATGAAAACCGCCCGGGGGAGTGCGACTGGTGCCACGACGACCGAGGTATCTGCGACAGGTTCATTGAGCTGGACGAAGATCGGCGCTTCACCATTAAGCTCGAGGAGACCTGCGATGTTCATACGGTACGCAACGATGACAATAGTTTTTTTCGTAATTAAGCACGACTTCAACTATTTTAACGTGTATTTTTCATCTTTTCCAATTCGACTAGCTTATCCCATGCTTTGCAAGACGCTATGTCTTGGAGAGGATGGGTTTTGAAGACCATGAAAATTTCGAAACCAAAAAAATTATCCTAAGTACCCATCATGGTGTGGATTTTCAAGTAAAGCTATACAATGCTCAGAGTGTAACCCATTTTGGTTGCAAAAATTGGGATGCATTTTGCAAGATGTATGGTCTTGATGAGGGTATGCTTGTCACCATGGATCTTGGTGATCCTACAATCGAGCAAGAGACACCTTTGATTTGGGTCCTTGTAGATACACCTCCAGTTCTTCCTTCATGTGAGCTAAACATAGTTATTAAGTAATTTATATTGTTTATTTCAAAATATATAGTTGACAACTTATCTCCATTGACAGCTTATTTTTCATTCTTCAAAGAATGTGCGGAAGATGGTAGACAAAACGTACTACACCGAAGGCTCCGAATTAACTTATCAGGAGAAAAATCATCTGGTCGGATTTTGTACTGATCTTGAGAATTACAATATCTACAATCAAACTCCTCAACATTATGGTCAATACGTGCCACTACTGCACGTGTTGAACTACGGCAACTACCATGGAGATACCCTGGTAAGATTATTTTTTACTATTACAACATCCATGCATCTTTTTGCACACTTCTAAAACTAGTACATCATTGCTAACTACGAAGTTATTACTATGTTTTTCAACAGATAATCCCGAATGATTGTGTGCCTCATCTGATGTATACGCGTGGTAGCCTTCATGTTTTGAACATACGACCAGGTCGTCCTACGAATCTCAACTGTCCATACCGGGTTTCTAAAAAAAGTGGAGACATAACAATCAAAGAATGGAAAAAATGTATGGACAGTCGTAAGGAGCTTCTTGGAAGCAATAAGCAGCGAAGGGCAAGAATTGGAGACAGGATGATCGCCATTCTTCATAATGGAGAGTCAGGGTTTATGTTGTTTTATGCTATTTTACCTTAAGGGTGTTTAGGTCCTACCTAATACTGATGATCATGTGCTAAGAACAATTATGTAGGGTTGGGTTCGATGACTATATATGAGGATGATGATCGTATGACTTATTATTAATAACGAGTAGAAGTTGTATGATGATATATGATTAGTAGGACTTGTTATTATATATATATATATATATATATATATATATATATATATATATATATATATATATGATGTATGATGCAAAGCATGCATGAGCATGTTATATCTGCGGGTGCAATGAACATAGCAGCAGCGTTGATAAACAAAGCATGCATGATGTATGATGCATAACGTGTACAATGTGTAGTATCGTAAAATACCAGCAAACGAAAAAGAATTAAAATGGAAACACAAAATTAAATGAAAAAGAAATCATAAAACTAAAAACCCACCAAACCTTATAGTACCGGTTGGTGTTACCAACCGGTACTAAAGGGCTCCAGGCCCCCGGAGCTGGCTCGTGCCACGTGGTTTCCCTTTAGCACCGGTTCGTGCTGAACCGGTACTAAAGGGGGGGGGGGGGCTTTAGTGACCACAATTTAGTACCGGTTATGTAACCGGCACTACAGGGGCTTACGAACCGGGGCTAATGCCCGGTTCTGCACTAGTGTCTCCTCCTCCTGTGGCGGCGCGACCTGCCCCTCCTCTCCTCCGGCGGCGCGGGAGTGTTCCGGCCGTGACGCAATAGCCCGCGAACCCCCAATTTCCTGCCCACCCTCTCCCAAATTGATAACTGCTGAAGTTTTTGCCTATGTCTAACGTACACCGTAGGATGTGGATTGGATGGAGAATAGAAGGGTAAAGTTGCAGCGTGACTTCACTTGATGAAGGCACTGGATCTCAGTCCGGGGGGGTGGGGTGGGGGGGGGGGGGGGGGGGGGTGGGGGAGGAGCTCCCAGAAAATCTCCACGAGCTGATCCCCTCTGCGTCGTCACCGCCATCCCGGATAAAATCATGAGGCACCACAGCATGCATGGCCAGCATAACCACCACGGCAACAGAACACCACCAACAGCACCGTCGATCAGCAACAGGAACGGTCGATCAATGTGTCTGTGCCAGCCGTTTCTCTCTTTTCGTTCATGTTCACGGTTGACGTTAACATAAATTATAAGAGGAAATTAAGCTGCAGAAAGTAAAATATGTGTGCGTGCCAGCCGTTTCTATCTTTTATTTCATGTTCATGCGTGATGTTGTGATAAATTATAAGAGGAAATCAAGTTCCACAAGGTAGTAGTGAAAGTTGCATTGCTCACCTTTGGTTGGAGAATAGGAGCAGTACTAGATCGCTCCATCGAGGTTAGCTATTGGAGGGAAGAAAGCCCAGAGCAATTAATCGAACAGCTTTCTTGACTTCTCTGGTAAACCGATAAAGAAAGGTGTGCATATGCATGGATGTTGATTCTGCAGCTCAGTTGTAGGGTTCGGCCCGGTCCCTGCTGTGCATATATGTCTCCTGCTTTTCCCTCTACAGGAGCTAAAAGCCAGGATGGAGACTAGAGATTAATTGAAATAACTGCCTTTGAAAATTATTGATAGCATAAGTTGTCACAGGAGAACCACGGCTGTTGACTTAGATATTTCAAGCTATACTATTGATGTGCTAGCATTACCTAATTAATTGACCAAAGTTGCAGATGGAGTTGTAGTTTATTGATTGTTAATTTGAAGATATGCACGCTCTCATGTGCCATTTTATTTTTTGTTTCTACTTTTCAAATGAGATTTTTATCCGGATAGGGAAGATGGGTGGGACTTTGGTCGATCATAGGCTTCATTCGGTCTCCTCGCAAAAAATAAAAAAGGATTCGGTCGAGATTACACCTATAAAATGGTGAGTTGACGATCTGTTTGCATATCCTTATAGTGATTGCGCAGTAAGTTTTTTGACAATTCATGAAATGAGTGGTCGTCGGATCTTACAAATGTATGACCAAGGGGTACTCCATGCATCCATGGGTAGTTCCCTCAAAGTGTCTCTGCCAGCTTTCATATTTTCAAGAAAGAAAATCATATATAGGGAGGGATTAGAACCAAAAAACGCGTTCCAAGAGCTTTCGACACTCAATTTTCTTCATAATCATAAAAAACACCCTGTCTTTCCCTGTATAGAGTGAAAGATGCATATTCCCCTGTGGCGGGAGTCAATCGCGTGAACCTCATGCCTCCACACGCGCCTGCCATCCACCGGCAAAAGCTTGCCTCGCCGTCTCGCTGCTGAACCACGCCATCACCCTGTTTCACCGCTGGGGTCAGTTGCCTCTTCCCGACAACCGACACTGCCCTCTATTGTTCGACCACCGTGCATGTTTCATCAGTTAGTGACCAGGCTATCGTCGCAGACCCGCACCAGGCCCCACGCGCCTCCCCGGTTCCCCGTTCGCCCATGGCCGCTCTGTTGTGCTTCCCAACTGTCCAAATTAATTGAGTAGGAATACACTATGGTTAAACAACTACTCCCTCCTCCCGGCAAAAAAAGAAAACAACTACTCCCTCCGTCCCATAATGTAAGACATTTTTTGACACTATTATGGACGGAGGGAGTATTTCGTATAGTTATACACCACTCAGCATCAAATTAATTAAATTTATTACTAGTCGAATGGTGTATGTTGTAATGTAGTGAGACTTATATTTCAATTTTTGCGATGATGGGAACCACGTTTTGCAGCATATATTCCTCTTGGAACCACATTTGACCAATTAATGAGGTGTCCCTAACAAAACTGCTAGCACAACTTGTCCAGGACACGACGCTTTGAACAGATGTGCAGGTGGATATAGTACTCCTATGTTTTTATATTCCTCTGCTTTATATATATATATATATATATATATATATATATATATATATATATATATATATATATATATATATATATATATATATATATATATATCACGTGTTTAGCTAGGCTAGCTGTGCGAGCGGTGATTAACCCGTTGCACGTACACACGGCATGCACATACATGAGCACCTAACAATGTAGCACGGCAGTGCACGCTTCACTGATTTCCAACGTCTTCCCACCCGTACGTGCACGAATGAGCGCATACCCGGCCAGCCCCCAGGGATAAGTCGTCGCCCCGGCGCGTCGTCAAGGCCGGCCTATCTTCTCCGTGCTGCAAGCCCCGCGATAGCCCTAAGTCGATCGTACACAAATATGGTCGCCGCATGCCCCCGCGGCTCGCGCGTCGTGGCGACCGGCCGGCTTGCACAACGCCGCACACTTCTCCCAGCGCCACAGCGCCTTCTCCCCGGCCGCCGACATGCCGCCGCGCGTACGGAGCACCTCCGGCTACCGCAGCGTCCGCGTCCGCCCCTTCGGCATGTTTTACGCGCCGCTCCAGTGACGTACGTCTCTGTCTCAGGACGTTCGAGACCGCCCACGAGGCCGCCCGCACGTACGACGCAGCGGCATGGCGCCTCGGGAGGGCACGGACGCAGATGAACTTCTCCGACGCCCGGACGCGCGAGCAGGCGCAGGCCCTCACGCCTCCCCCGCGACTAATCACCGATGAGGACCGCCGCGTCCAGCATAGGCGGGAGCGCCGCCTCCTCATCGCCGAGGCGGACGAATACGCCATGGCGGAATGGCGCCTTCCGGAGGATGTCGCCCGCGAGAACGACTTCTGGGCGCAGAGGAGGGCGTAGCGAGCAGCGGAACGAGTGGACAGGCGTGCGCGGAAGGCACTGGCGATAGCGCATCGCGAACTGGGACAGGCGTTGACCTTTGACGACAATGATCCTCAGTGGAATGACGCGTTTCTGTCGTCGGACTACACCGCCGAGGAGGAGGACAACGAGGAGTAGTTTCTAGTATATTTGCACTATAGTATCGTTTTTATCTATTTTTATTTGTGTCGTATGGACTAGTTTGTCGTGTTGGGATTGAACTATGCTATTTGAATTTTATCTATGTTCGTATGTGTTGTATGGTAGTATCGGTTACTCGCGCGCGCCGTTATTTGCAGCGCATGCTGGAGCCGCTCGTGCGCGCAATATTTTGCAGCGGCCGCGGGAGCCAACGCTCTGTTGCGCGCAAAAATATGCTATTTCGACGTTGTAAAAGTTATTTAGCGCGTCACGCATTGCGCGTCTGTTGGACATGCTCTAATGTGCATGATTATGAATGCACCAAACAATTAATCAGGCTGTCATGGACTCATGGTTGTACGGCCCATGGTAATCGCGAGCAATGGTCACTCCGGGCTTGATGTGTCCCGCCGCTGGCCTCCAAACGGCCCTACTCTCTTTCCTTTCTTTTCCTTTGAAGACAAGTATCAGGACGCTCGCCTACTACCTACCCCCGTCCGTGTTGCTGCTGCACTAGTCACCTGCGTACCAAACGATGAGTTAAATGAATCGAGAATGGAAGCGAGTAGTAGTCAACGACGGCGGACGGACCGATGGATGGATGGATATGTGGATTCGACGGACGACGTGCAGCTGGATATCTAATCTAAACTAATCCGACCGAACCCGAACGTGTCGACCTGCAACACGTTCGATTGGCCCCATGAATGAACTATATGATGGGGGTTGTGTATGGACGTGATGATGAGTTTTACCGGCAATGATCGATTGATTTGAGTGACGGGAACTTCCTCATCTCTTTTACCAGAAAAGTGCATCGGCCGGCCGGAGCATTTCTGCTCGTCTATGGCCCCCGAGGCCCGGCCGGTGCCCTGGCCTCACGAACCTAGACTGATGCCTTCTTTGGTCCCGGTTCGGGAGTGAACCGGAATTAATGCCCTTACCTAGGCGGCAGGCCTCAACAAAAGCCCTGTTTTTTACAAGTGCGTGGCGACGCGGAAAGACGACAATTTTTCGACACGGATGGGATGGGATGAATGGGTGGATCATCGGTTCTACTGTAGTCGGCATGCCTCGGTGCATGGCAGGAAACTAAAGGATGCTCAGTGTCAGTGGCCTGTTTGAAGACGCGGTTTTCATCTTCGCACCATGCATGCATCTGTATATCATATCACTTTCATTTGCGTTGCTTAAAAATGAAACTATATAACATCGAAGGACATTGTGCTGTTTGTGTTACTTATTTGTCCCCTCGTTCACGGAAACTGGGGTAAAGGAGACGAAAACAAAGAGGAAATGTTGTCAAAATTAGTGTGGCAGAGATGAGTCCAGCGAGGCTGTTGGCACATTCGGGTTTACCGACGGTAGCACCGGACGGGCCTACGACGCATGCTAGCTGGAACCAAAAGAAACACACCATCCATCATCTGATAGACAGATTCCAGCGACGCTGCTAGCGACTGAACGCGCGCTTTATCTCGATCCCTGACGCCGGCCGGCTATGTTTGCCAGCACGTAGCATGGGGAGGAGAGGGAATATTTGTTGGCCCCTTTTTCTCCTTCTGCAACGTCACCAACATACGCGGGATTTCGCTTTTTCTCCTCCGTCGCCGTCGTGGCCGTGGTGCGCGTCCAAGTGAGTGTCTGTGGGCACACGTACACTTGGACCTTCTAGACGCCAGCGGCAACAACAATCTACCCATTTTTTTCTGTTCGTTGGTGTTAGTTTCTTTTGTTGTTGCTAAACATGAGCTAACTAGCTAGGTAGCTTACCGTGGAATGTTCACTTGCTCACTGAGAGTGAGGGAGCGTGCATTGGCTCTGCTAGCTGGTGCGGGCACCGTTAAAACTGAATTGTCAGGTATGAATGATGATCTCTCGCCTTCGACCGGCTCTTTGAGTAGTGGAGGGTGTGCACACTTGGTCCATACCGCAATTATAGCTGCCGATCTCCCTCCTCTAATGGAAGTATATATACTAACTTTATTTACCTGGCTAATGAGCTTCTCTACAGGCTAATCATGCATGGGAATACTGCTAACTGACCGGTCGATGGACGTAGCAACGACAAAATCCCTGTGCTACCTGCATGGTGTCAGTGCGTGTGCGGATTGGGGCCATGCATAGCACAGACATGATGACCCCATCGTCCATCTCCATGTCAAACCCGCCACCATGGGCGGGCTTTCCAACGCCAGCCAACACCGCCGGACGGCGGTCAAATTCCGTCGCTCCACGTACTCTATGTCACTCACTCCTTGCTGGGCTGGCCACGGCCAATTCGTCGTTTCCTCCCTCCATTTTCCCGGGTATTTCTTGGTGGAGTTTGGAGTGTGGGGATGGATACAATCTCGCCATCCATCTGATTGATGTCCATGGTGCTGGCGGTACGTGATGCGATGCGTACGCCCCAAGCTCGGCTCGCACTGCCGTCGGCGAGGACCGGCCACTGCTTTTCATTGCGTATAGACGAAAAAAAATGTTACAAAGCAAACAAAACATCACACATTAGTCTGGTTTTAGAGGTCTCTCTACACTATTGCCAAGACACGTCGCCGTCCAGCATCAACCCAGTCCTCGGCCTGTAACTCAATTCTTTCGAACAGCCTTGCAAAGGTACACGACGAGTTCCTGATAATTCTTTGGTTTCTCTCCTTCCATAGCATCCACCATATGAGGGCCATGACCGATCTCCACGACTTCGCCGTCTCCTTGTTCATACCCTGAGAAGAGCGTTGCCACTTGTCAAGCGCCGTTGCTGTCCCTTAATTCCTTCCGCTTCCTTTCTTGCTAACTGGTCCTCCGGAAAGAGGAAAGAGAAAGAAAATTCACATCTTTTTGGGCGATGATGAACAACAAGAATGTCTGCGTATGAGGTTTCTCACTTTCTCTTTTATTTTGTTTTCCTTACGTGTAGGGCATGGATTGATCGTGTGATGATGTAAGTGGGCAGGTTTGCAGAGCTGATTTGGACTTGGCACGAGCTAACACCAAGTCAGCCATGGATATCACTACAACACGGATGAGGTTACGAGGCATTATAAAATGCCTCTATATGAGTTGAAAACGCCTTCAATTCTCTTTGGAGGCGTTTATGAAGAACGCTAGAGTTGGTCACGAAGGGAAAGAGCAACGAAGGCATTTTACAATAACGCCTCCAAAGGTATTTAATCAATGGCGTTTTAAGAAATGCCTCGGAAGCTCCCTGGCAATTTCAGATAGCGCCGCTAAGTGTTAAAAACTCGTCAGTCGTTTTCCATGTACGCGCCCCTTCCCGCCGTGGGGCCCCCAGCCCACTTCCAGGCTGGCTAGCTGCTTATATTAAAGCTAAAGCTGGGCTCTAGCTAATCGGACTTGCACACTATGCTATATATCTTCTCAGCTGGATGTCTAAGTAGTTGTGGAACTGTGCACACATTTCTCCTTTTAAACACGTCCGACTCTTGTTGGCTAAGCAGTATGGGACTAAATTGATCGGTTGTGGAAAGCTCAGCCGGGAACAAAAAACTCAGTTAAATGGAAATAACAGGATTAGAACATGGACCGATCGGTGCTAGCCTCGCATTCACAACCAGTAGAACTAGTAGGAAGTTGTAATTTACTTTGGAATCAATATCATAAATATTTAAGATTTCGTCGTCATCAACCTCCAGCCGCTGCTGTCGCTAATGTCCCCAGTCCCCACCAGGAACTTTCACGCCACCGTAGACAAGTAAACAATTCTTCAGTTCCCTGGAGCCTTGGAGTAGTCAGATTCTTCCGAACCAAATTCCAAAGAATCTGCAGACTAGCATGTCCCCCGATCAAAAATCATTACGCAGCTCATCTTCGATATGCCAATAATCTCATCGCCGGCATATTGAACGACGACGGCCAAGAGAGAGACTCATGCAAGCTTGAACACTGAAGGTCGCGCTGCAGCAGCACAGCAACCCGCATCAGCCGCAATATGTGGCCAGTTTGCCGCTGCCGGCCCTGCCACGCTGCATCAATCAAAGGCATTTTGCTAATACGCCTCCAAATCTGCAACAATCCAAGGCGTTTTCCAAAAGTGCCTCCAAAGCTACACCAACCAAGGCGCTTTTCTGTAACGCCTTCAAAGCTACACCAATCCAAGTCATTTTTCTAAAACGCCATCTTTAGGCACGATTTTGAGGCATTTACAAAGTGCTCTTATAAAAGTGCCTTCAATTAACAACCGTTGTGTAGTGTATATAGTAGTAGTTTGGTATTATGGATGGATGGACGGATGGATGCCTTGCTTGGTTTTTAATTAACTTTGCATGCATGGAGCCGGTCGTGCGTGGCGGCTCCAAAGCCGTATGGATTTGCTTTTGTATATTCATTTAAAACTTAGAGCAGAACAAAGATCTAGTCCACTTCAAAGATATCATGTTATTTGTCATGCAACAAAGTCCATATATACTTTCCAGGTGGCAGATTTTTCTTCTCCAGTTGATAGTTAATTAGCTAACTGAAATCGGGTGAGCAGAAAGAAAGCATGGTAATTAGTTCACCACTTACAACATTCCGTAGGGTACTTCATTTTTAAAAATTTGAATGGGGCCTTTCATTGATTCTTTTTTTAACTAAAAGAGCTGCAGTAGAGCCTCCTAACCCCCCCCCCCCTCCCCGGTTGTTCGGGGAAAAAGGCATAATTTGTACACATCATCTCAAGTCAAGCTACTCAAATGAAGTAACCTTCTTCGGTGATTTTTCCACCAACACAGAGGGCATGGGTGATTTTTAGTTGAAGGCCCTTTCTTTTCAGATTTTGCAACGCGCGAGAATCACAACTAATGGAGGCTATCATTTTGTGGCGACGCCTGGATGGCATGTAAAACCATCCCAATGGTATGCCACATAGCCAGCTGATCCATGCCTAGTAAATAGGTTAGCGTCGCGGCCCATAATCTATTGAAATATCGAGATTCAAAGAGCATGTAGGAAGCAATCTCGGAAGTGTCTTTGCGGAGCTAGCATAATGGTTGGTGAGGCTATCGTCTTGTGACAAGTCGGTATGACACCCAAAGGCGATTCCAAAGGGCAAGCCATGCGGATATCTTGCATTTAGAAGGCGCCCAATCCTCTGGGGTTACTTCATTCCAGTAGCTTGACTTGAGGTGATGTGTACTTTACACCTATATCGAGCATACAAATAGAAGTGTCTCGCCCCTAAAATCGTCTGTTCCATGTCGTACTCATTAGCTAATTGAAACTCTGTTAGTTGACCTCTTAAACTATTCTATCGGTCGGGTACTTCAGTTTTTTAGAATTCAAACAAGGCAGGAGGTCTGCCTTTTCATTGAATAAGGAGAAGAGAACATGTTCCCCGAGATCTAAAGTAAAAAGAGCTCAAATCACAGAAGGACAATGAGCCAAGCTCGACCTTCCTCCTTGATGTTTGCGCCGGCACAGAGGGCAATGTTGATTTGTACAAGACCTTAGTGTTAATTTCTTGCGAGATTTTCCAACACACGAGAATTGCAACGGATCGAGGAGTGGCCTTCTGCGTGGATGCTTCGGTGGCACAAAAATCTGCCTAATGTTGTGCCACATCGGCACCCGGTCCACTCCTGCAAATAGGTTAACATCGCGGCCTACATTCTCCTGGAACATCTAACATTCGAAGAGCGTGTGAGAAGCAATTCCGGGAGCAGCTTTTGTAGAGCTGGAATAAAGGATTGGTGGGGACTCCAGCTGACTTCGTGCTTTAGAATCATCTTTGGACGGCGGACCGACTTGTGACCCTGGAGGATATTCATCTCAAGTCCAATAGAGGTGTAAAGACGATTCTAAAGACCCCAGCATGCATGAGTCTTTGGTGAAAGACGATTCTAAAGCAGCACGAGGCCAGGTGAATATCCTGTACTTGATCTGATCGGTAGCTTGACTTGAGATGGCTGGTACTTTACACCTATACTATATTGGACTTTGAACCGTATCTAGCATTGTAAAGAGAACTGTCCGGCCCCGTCAAATAGTTCCATTCCATGTGATGATTTCCATCCTCATTTTATACTTGTTTGCTGGTCGTACTTGCCGTTTGACTAACACACATTTCTCGCCCAAACGAAAAGGGGTAGATCATGAATGCACTTTGCCTAACCAAATTACTCCCTCCGTTCCTGAATGTAAGTCTTTCTGGAGATTTCACTATGAACCACATACGGATGTATCTAGATGCATTTTAGAGTGTAGATCTACTCGTTTTGCTTCGTATGTAGTCCATAGTGAAATTTCTACAAAGACTTATACTTAGGAATGGATGGAGTAGTTGCATGAGCATGAAGCAAATAATCATGAGTAGTATACACTCACGAGCATATAGTAAGTAACAACAATGGCAACAACAACCGAAAGAGACAAATGTATATGCATGATGGAGTTGGCTTTAAACTATTAAGTGAGTTGTGACAAAGTTTTGGCATCAGGTTGGCATCATATGCATATGCAGACGATGCATGGACCGGCGTGGCCTAGGAGGCATCATCATCATGCGTGCGCTAACGGCTGAACCCGTGCATGGCAAAGGCGCCACGCACAATCAAAAGGCCAAGGCCAAGGATTCTCCCTTGGCCTGCAGAAGCTTTGCAGAGTGATTGATCTCCAAGACCAAAGAGGCCAGCGCACCAATCATCACGGCGGCCAGCACCCGGCGCCTGTCTACGTACTACTACTGCTCCTCCATGCCATGCGCCGTTGACAGCCGCCATCGCCACTATGTATGTTGCCGTCGGAGATCGGGCGTCTAATGATCCGCATTATATTGGCGGCACCTAACACCCACGCTTGTATAAGGACGGAAGAGTAAGTAACTAGTCATAGGAATCCTAGGTAGCAGACGCTAGCGTGGGCGAGGCCTCGCACTAGCTCTATTCCTCGAATGATTGAGCAATGCTTGAGCTAATAGTGGGAGTAGATAATTAGAGCCTTCTTCAGCACTGCCACAGATCAAATCTGGACCGTAAAAGAAGAACAAACTGTATGAGTAAATCCACTTCTTTCTGGAAGAAAAGAAAAAGGATGTTGGTGTATTATTACATGCAGTATTATTATTTTTTACTTTTGTCTATGGCTGCCTAGAAGCCTTGTCCTGCACAGAGGAAGCAATTTTCCCGCAAAAAACAAAATCAGAAAGACAAAAGGCAAAGAGCAACTGTTTGAGCCGTCAATTCTCTGGTCCTGCCTCGCTATTTCGGAGGACCATTCTGGACTCACCCGCACCAAACGACATATAGGTACCACCATACCAAATCAGAGTAGCGACCCGTCGAAAACAAAATGTATGAGCATGAAGATTGCTAGCCATATGGCGACGGTCTCCATCTGATGCATACAGGACATATAGGTGGTCGCCCCTGATCTAGGAAACATTCTTCCTAGCCTGGAGGAGGCTTCAGTTCCAGAGTTCGCTGGAGTGTCCCCTGCTGGGTGTAGGTCAGGTGTAGCTTTAGTTCAACTGTATGGTGATCCAGAATGGCCTGAAGCTTCTGTCGTGCAGACAACCAAACAAGAGACAGGTGCATTTGACAAAGGAAAGCTAACTAACTATTGGGAAATATATTTATCTATGTTTCACCTGATCTAGTGTGTAGATAACCTCTCTGCAATCAGCATCTGGCTTCAGAAACAAGCGAAGATAGAGCTCATGAGTAAGATTATTACTCCCTCAGTAGTGAACTAAATGCTCTTATATTTCTCTACGGAGGGAGTACAATTTGATCTCGAAAGAACTCGCGTCTCACTAGGAGAACATAACTCCCCTGCATTCTGGCCGGCAAATTAACACTACCAAAAAAAAAAGCTTATAAGCCGATTGTGCAAAAACCACTCGTTGAAGACTAATTTCACCACGGCCAAAGCTACGCCGAGTGTTTATGCACACTCCGTGTATACCATGGTAAGCAAATTACAGTTGCGTATCGGTTAAATTGCATTTTTTTAAAATTAAAATTGCATGGTTAAATTGCATTTTTTATGTTTGACTTTGATCATACATGTCAGCATATAAACATTCCGTCCTTATATCCATAGACTGTTATTCTATTTTTGCAAACCATAGACTGTTATTCAACTGCATCTATCGCTAATACTCACTTCAAAACCGAAATTCATCATACATCTCAAAGTATTAAGTAATAAAACAGAGCATTGCATCAAGCAAGGTGACATAATGTTGACAGTATATTCTCTTTAGCTTCGGTCCATCAACGAGACAACTAGGCAACTATCGTGTTTATTTTTAGTGGCAATAACACACTACAAGCCTTTTTGGTCTTTCTGCCACTCAAATAGATTACTTGGAAGGTTAAACCCAACCAACATACAGAACCCTATCTTAGAGATGAATCATACAAACATGGCTAGTGCCAGACTAATAGATCAGAGAGCATGTACGTATACAAATCATGCAACAAAGAACCAAAGCAAACTAATAAATAATCTATATGTATTCTGGTTTTAAAGTGATAATTCATTACACCGAAAATTACATCTGATTGATCACAATCATGTTAGACAACTCATGAGATATTTGTATCGAAGAACCAAGAGAGATCCACAAAGCTATTACTTTGGACCCATAGTCCAAGGCGCGCTACCCGCACATGGTCATAAGTGCAACAAAGTTGATGAGGCAGCGGTGCGAAAGTTCCCGCATATTCATGGTTTGGTTGGGGAGGGGGTCGGGGTATATAAATGGGTCAGGATGAAGAGAGGCGCTAGGGGGAGGTGTTCTCCAATCATGGATGTTTTTGTAGTCTTTGGATATATAGGGCCTCCATCATCTTAGGTTATTTATCTACTTCTACTTTTCTGTATGATGTAATATTGCCTTTGGATAGGACCTCCTCTATCATAGGTTATTTATGAGTAAATTGCAAAAAACTACCATAATTGGGTCAAAGTTATCAATGCTTCAGGAAAAAACCACCAGAAAACATGCATTTTGGTGGGTGTTCGATGACTTCCGCACAATCGTGGTGATTTTTTGTAATTTACACGTTATTTATCTACTTTTACTTTTTCTACATGACACTTTCTTTTTTTGCAGGAACTGTATGCTTTAGACGTATTGACTCTGTGCATCTTGCTATGTACTCCTTCATTTCATAATTCTTGTTGTGGTTTTAGTTCGGGAGTACTAGAATCTGCACATTCAATTGGTGCGATTGTATTAGCTTGATATGAGAAAAATTCCTTATAAACAAGAAAGGCAAGTTTGGGGTAGGACAGTGTCAGCATCCGACAGCCTTAAAACAGGTCATCCTCAAGTCTGCGTGTAGCGATGACACCGGCCGCGCCAGGCTCCACAAGTCGCCATCGCTGGCCCTGGTGACGGAGGGAGTGTTTAGCGTGCCACCGCCGGAGTAGGAGGTGGCGCCACCGAGCTCGTCAGTGATGTAGGACATGTCGTTCGTCGTCTTGGCCAACGCGGGGTTAGAGAGGCCGTTGAGCTCGTAGGCAGCGAGCCTGTCGAGAGCGTCCCAGTCGCCGCCATACTCGGTTGGCAACGGGAGGAGCCCGTCGGGTACGACGTGCTCGAGCGGCGGGAGCTTCATGAACTTTTCGTACAGGGTGCTGCTGCCGCTGTGGCACGTGTTGTTGATCAGGTGGTCCAGCGGTGATGATGATGGGTTGGTGGGCTTGGTCTCCTGCTTGCAGGATGCTGTGGATGAGCGGCCCATGTAGCTGAGGATGTGGTCGAGCCCGTCCTCGCTACCAGAGCAGTGCATCATCTGCGCCTTGGCATGGTCGCTGGCAGCGGTCAACGTCGACGAGCAGTTGCTCAGGTTGCGCTCCATGGCACCGTCGCTGACTAGCTTGTTGAACGATACGCCGCCACCGCCGTGGTTCTGGCCAGCTTGGCTTTGCACGATGATGTTCTTCTTCTTGAACACCCGGCAGATGACCCACCCGTCCTCCTGCGTTGACAACTGGTCGCCAGCCACGCCGTGTATCTGTTCATATGATACAGATAGACATCGTCAATTATATTTTTTTTTTGCAGGGTAACGGTAGTTTTTATTGCAAAGTTATAGTGTTACATATGAGAGGCCACAAATCCTCAATACAAGATGGAACTGAGTATAACCATAGACAACGTCAATTGACTAATCAAATCGCGCGTGACGTGCTTAATTACATGCAATTGTCTGTCATGACTAGACTATGCTAATTATGCATGGTGTTGAATTTTCAAAGGAACCACTTCTAGCAGTGTGGTGTAGTTGTGTCAATGAGGTAAGCTTCTGCAGAGCCCTTTCCGCTAAAAGCTATGCATTTTAAACGCTAAAGAAAATAACGGTAATGAATTATGATGCTTTATCAGTGATCTTTTTTTTTTGTCTGAACATGTGTATGACCGTATGTCAAGTATACGTGATATATCGTATACTATGTCCGATCGTATGCTTACTTTTTCATATTTTTTTAAGATTTAAGAGAAGCACTAAATAGGACTTAACTTTGCTAGTAGTATATTTTTCATAGCTTCTACACATAGGTAAAAGGTATAACCCGTTATTAAAAAAAATCAAAAATGTAGATTATGTTACTTCGAGACCCCTTTCCGTGACGCCAGACCCACCGAAAGGAAATCCCAGTCCCCACTCGCAAACCAACTGCACCATGTCGGACATAATCTTCACTAGACTTTGCCGTCTATACATACACAGGAAGTATGAGCGTACAGTACGTACATTAATCGCACGGATGCACCACTAGCGAGCTATCTCCATCCCTGTCGGCCGGCCGCCGTGAATGCAACTGGGACGTACTACTACAGTATTGTACAGTCTGGAGACTGGCGGAGAGAGACTGTACTAGTAGAGAACTTACCGGGAATGAGGCACTGGAGTAGTAGGTGGCGTCGCCGGCCGTGCCCGTGGGGTTGACGGGGATGGCGTCGTCGAGGCGGTACTCGTGCATGATCCAGTCGGACTTGTGGCCGTGTGGGGCGCGGCCCTTGTAGAAGACAAGCGTCTTGCGCATGCCGATGCGGCCGGAGCCGGCGGCAGAGTAGATGGCCTTGTCCCGGCCGGTGGCCTTCCAGAAGCCGGCGGCGGTGGCGCGGTTGGTGCGGGTCCCCGTGGGGTACTTCTTGTCCTTGTGGCTGAACAGGTACCAGTCGTTCTGCGGGCCTGTGCCGATCCGGCAGCGCTCTGCGTTGTTTTCCCAGGTCAGTTAGTTGAGTTCACCATGAGTACGTAGATGCGAGCTACCATTGTGCAGGGAGAGTGTAGATCAAACCTTGGATGTCCCATGGCTCGAGCTTGTTGAGGTCGACGTCGGGGATGACGTCGAGGTCGATGCGCTGCGAGGCCACCTTCTTGGCGAGGTAGTAGGTGAGTAGCTCCTCCTCCGTCGGATGGAACCGGAACCCCGGCGGCACCACCGACTGCCCGTTCACAGAGATGCTCATGGTCGATGGGTGAGTCTCACACACAGCGATCACTATAGCGGATAGGGAAAGAAGACACTACTGTAGCTGGAGTGAAATAATCCACCTAGCTATAGCCTACAACTAGCAACAATTGATGACACGATATAGGGGAGGGGAGGCGATGGTGTCGAGTCGAGGGGAATGAAGTTGTTGCCGGTGATGGGGTGCAAGGAAACAATGGCAACGGGTTATATATAGCTGCTGCCAAGCTAGCTAAGTAGTGTCTTCAACCTTGAGAAGTGCCACCAACCTTGAGAGGGAAACACCAAGGCCACGCAAGGGGGGGGGGGGGGGGGGGGGAGAGAGAGAGAGAGAGAGAGAGAATAACGGCTGTTTCTCCACGAAAATCATGAGGCACCACAGCATGCCAGCATAACCACCACGGCAACAGAACAGCACCGTCGATCAATGTGTGTGCCAGCCGTTTCTCTCTTTTCGTTCATGTTCACGGTTGACGTTGCCATAAATTTTAAGAGGAAATTAAGCAGCAAAAGGTAAAAGATGTCCGTGTGCCAGCCGTTTCTCTCTTTTCTTTCATGTTCATGCGTGACGTTGTCATAAATTATAAGTGGAAATCAAGTTTTCACGCATAAATTATAAGTAGAAGATGTATGCGTGCCCGCCGTTTCTCTCTTTTATTTCATGTTCATGCGTGATGTTGTCATAAATTATAAGCGGAAATCAAGTTCCACAAGGTAGTAAAAGTTGCATTGCTCACATTTGGTTGGAGCAGTACTAGATCGCTTACTTTGCCCATAACGATATCGAGGTTAGCTATTGGAGGGAAGAAAGCCCAGAGCAATCAATGGAACAGCTTTCTTGACTTCTATGGTAAACCGATAAAGAAACGTGTGCATATGGGTGGATATTGATTCTGCAGCTCAGTTGTAGGGTTCGGCCCTGCTGTGCATATCTGTCTCCTGCTTTCCCCCCTACAGGAGCTAAAAGCCAGGATGGAGACTAGAAATTGATAGAAATAATTGCCTTTGAAAATTATTGATAGCATAAGTCGTCACAGGAGAACAATGGATGCTGACTTTGATATTTCAAGATATACTAGTACAACTGTGCTAAGAGTACCCAATTGATGGAGTTGTAGTTTATTGATTGTTAATTTGAAGATATGCACATGTGCACCTTTTTGTTAACCGTGTCTACTTATGAAATGAGATTTCTATCCGGACAGGGAAGATAGGCGGGACTTTGGTCGATCATAGACTTCATTTAGTCTCCTCGCAAAAAAAAAATGATATGGTGAGCTGACGATCTGTTTGCATATCCTTATAGTGCCGACATAATTGCACGGTAAGCTTTTCGACGATTCGTGAAACGAGTGGTCGTCGGATCTTACAAATGTATGAGCAAGGGGTGCTCCATGCGTCCATGGTTAGTTTCCTCGGAGCGTCTCGAACAACTTTCATATTTAAAAAAAAATCATGTATAGGGGAGATCATGTTTTTACACTGTCATTGTGTTAAAAAGCGTCTTGTATTTTGATACGGAGGGAGTACAATAGTTGTACACCACTCTGCATCAAAATAATTGCCTTTATTCGTTGTCGAAATGTATATTTCGTAATGTGGTGAGACTTATATTCCAATTCTTGCGATAATGTGAAGCATGTTTTCTTTTGGGAGCGGCATTTTGGCTCCCGAGAGTATATGATCCCGAATGAACACTAAATTCAAAAAATACAAAAGAATCAAAAAAATCTAATTTTTTCGTAGATGATCGTGTTAGTGTCACAAGCATGCTTGACAAATTTCATGTGAAATGGGGCAGCAGTGTTTCATTTGTGAAAAAAGCAAAATTGGGTGACATTTGACTTTCAATTTGTTTTTATTTTTTACATAGGCAGAAATGCTTAACATTTTTGTCAAAATTTGTAGGTAGCATTTGGATGTGACTAAGATCACATACAAATTTCGTCTTGATTTTTTTTGACATTGGCAAAATTATTTTTCGGAGCCAAATTGAATTTGCGGTTTTGTACCATATAATCCACTTGGAACCACATTTGACCAATTGATGTGGTGTCCATAACAAAATTGCTAGTACAACTTGTCCAGGACACGACGCTTTGAACAGATGTGCCGGTGGATGTAGTACTCCTGTACTTTTATATTCCTGCGCTTTTTATATATACACGTGTTCCAAATAGCTAGGCTAGCTGTGCGCGCGGTGATTAACCCGTTGCACGTACACACGGAATGCACATAACAGTGTAGCACGGCAGTGCATGCTTCACTCTTTTCCGATTTCCTCCCACCGGTACGTGCACGTATGCACTGATGGGCGCACGTTGTTTTCGCGGCCCATACCGGCCGCATACAAGTCGTCGCCCCGGCGCGTCGTCCAGGCCGGCCCTGCATGCCTGTCCCCACGGTCCATGTCGATCGTACACACACATGCATGGTCGCCGCATGCCCTCGCGGCTCGCGCGTCGTGGCGACCGGCCGGCCCTGCATGCCTGCCCCCGCGGTCCAGCGCGCGAGCGTCGACATGCACGCACGTACTATCCGTGCCCGCGGCGCGGCCACGGTGGCTAACGCGCACTGCACTTCCTTGCCGGCACGGCGCGCTCGCGCGGTGGGTGGCTTACGCGGCAAGCTCGTCGCACGTACTCCGTCTTTTCCGTGCGAGCTAGCGCTTTCTGATTGCCAAGAAAGGAAAGGATGGACGACGACTGGAGGCTTGCTTGCTTGGAGGTCAATCCCCAGCATCATGGCTTCTGGCTTCCTGGAGAGGCCTTTCATGCAGGTCCATGCACGTACGCATCACACCTCTCTCTTAGCTTAGCTAGCTAGCTGCTAGTGGCCTCAGCTAATGTGCATAATTATGCATGCACCAAACTAATTAATCAGGCTGTCATGGACTGATGGCTGTACGGCCGATGGTAATCGCGAGCAGTGTGTCGAGCCGTTAATGGCCACTCCGGCCTTGATGTGTCCCGCCGCTGGCCTCCAAACGGCCCTACTCTCTTTCCTTTCTTTTCCTTTGATGAAAAATGTCACGGCACTCGCCTACTGCCTACCGCCGTCCGTGTTGCCGCTGCAGTAGTCACGGTGCGTACCAAACGATAAGTTAAATTAATCAAGAATGGGAACGAGTAGTAGTCAACAACGGCAGAGAGACAGATGAGTGAATTGCAAAAAACCACCACATTTGAAGTTCTCCTCTAGAATTGCCACCACATTTCTTGAGTGTCCCAAAAATCTACCTCTTTTCTTGTTAATTTTCGCAATAAACACTGATGACCGATATGGGCCAAATTAATCTGATTTCTGACATATCGGGCCCGCTAGTCAGGTCCATGTGGCACTATATGGTCAAGATAAACGGCATTGACAGTTAACGTGAAGGAGGACCCACCTGTCGGGCCTTATCCACCCCTCGTCCACCTTCTCTCCTCCCCTGCCGCACCCCTCCTGCCCGCATGGACCCGCCGCCATGGGTTGCCGCTGCCACTCCTTGCTGTCGGGGCATACTCTGCTGCTGCTTCTTGCTGGAGACATGCTCCAGCATGGGCCCGAGGCCACAGACCACCTGCGCTGCTTCGTGGGCTATTGAGACGGCACCGCCGCCCCTTTGAGCAGCTCGACCCGAGCTGCTCCGCAGTCGCGCCATGGCTACCACCCGAGCGCCCGCTCCACGCTGCCGCCCGTGTCGTGCTCATGGCCGTCCATGGACGCGACTCCCGCCACGACCATCAAGAACCAGGGCGACAAGAGATACGCGGACGCCGCTGCGTCCAGCCACTGGAACGACCCAAGCACACGACGACAGCTCTGGCGCCACGAAGATGGCCGACTCTCGGTGCGGCGAGGAGGAAGAGGTGGTGGCGCTAACGACGGTCCGGCTCGTCATTAGGGATCATGGTGGCGAGATCGCCGCCGCCGTCCTCCTCGTGCATAGTCACCAGGAACTACGCCTTCACCCTCATATGTGGTGGTGCCGAACGAGGATCAATAGGGCGGTGCAGGTGGTGGTCAAGCCTGCTGGAGCGCCTGGTACGGTGAGCAGGTCCTCGTTGACGTGCTCCTGGTGCCATGGCCTGCTGCTCTGATGGTGCAATGCACCTGCACACAAGGTGCTTGTGGAAATGCCACAAATTGGTGGGCCCCATGTCTAATTTGACGGTCAACAAACGGTGTTGACCGTTTTGTGCCATGTCAGCGGTTACATGCGGGCCCTAGCTGTCAGAAATCGGACTAATTTGGCCCAAATCGGTCATCAGTGTTTTTTGAAAAAATTAACAAGAAAAGTGGTAGATTTTTGGGGCTCTCAAGAAATGTGGTGGCAATTCCGAATGAGAACTTCAAATGTGGTGTTTTTTGCAATTCACTCGAGACAGATGGATGGATGGATATATGGATTGGATGGACGACCATGCAGCTTGATATAAACTAATCCGACCCAACCCGAGCGTGTCGACCTGCAACATGTCCGATCCGCCCCATGAACGAAATATATGATGGGCGTTTCGTATGCATGCACGTGATGATGAGTTTCACCGGCAATGATCGATTAATTTGAGAGAGGTGAACTTCTTTTTTTTTTGAACCGGGCATTACCTCTTTCCATTACTGCAACATAACGGAAATACAACCATTGTCCAGAAAATAAGGCAGGAAAGAGGAAAGCGGGTTCAAGCATCGCTGGGAAAACCACCATGAGCACTCGCCATCGAGATTACTCACCGTGGGGCGAAAACCCGATGACACTACATAATCCAAGTTCTACCCAAAGCAAAGCACCGTCTACGACCGGACCAAAACAGATAACCAGCTCCAACTAGAGCAACAGGCTCCAACCATCCTCACGCAGGAGGACACCAGACTATCAAAATAAATAGCAAGATCACGATCACCCCTCCTTCAACGAGCTCCTTCTTCCTGATAAGCCGTCGCACATATCCTCATCATCCGAGAA
Organism: Triticum timopheevii; assembly: GCA_963921465.1. NCBI lineage: Eukaryota > Viridiplantae > Streptophyta > Magnoliopsida > Poales > Poaceae > Triticum > Triticum timopheevii. The sequence goes on along the minus strand of OY997274.1, from coordinate 47,857,151 downwards.
GCGTTCTATTTCAGCTTTTCCCCTCCAGTTCTCAGCGTTGCCATGTCCTTTTGCTTCATCAGACCTGCCCAGTAACACAACAACGCACAAGCAGAGAAGATGCATTCAAATGGGGTTTTGAGAAGAATATGCTCAAATGTAACTCTGTTATGACAGGTCCAGATAGCCCAGCAAATGGCCGCAATGTCGGCCGTATAAAAGACGCCCCCCCTGGCAGGAACACATAGCACCAGACATAAGCCTGCCATAGATTGTTAGGACACTGGTCGGTGCCCAACATGCACCCCACCACTCTCCATGTAACTCTCGCAACAGGGCATGTGAAAAAAAGATGTTGGGAAGTCTCCCTTTCCCCACAAAACGAGCACTTTGGCACCCCTTTCCACCCACGATGTTTCATCACGTCCCTAGTCAACACCGCATCCTGCGACAATTGCCACATGAAAATCTGAATTTTCAAAGGAATACGTGCTCTCCAGATCCACCTATAGTTGCAACCTGAAATGTTTCTTTCTAGATATGTACACATGGATTTGGTCGTATAGTATGGTTTAGGACCCAAACCCCATCTGATAACATCATTCTCAGTGGAGGCACAAGCACTCCTGACACATGAGATCATTTTTTGCCATTGCTCGCTGAGCTCCTGATTTAGCCTCCTTCGAAAGAAGGAAACAGGGTCAGCACCTAGGCAGTCTTTCACAACACAAGCAGGGAAATTGCAAACAGCAAACAACAAACAGCCGAGGGAATTGCACGGCAAAGGGAGCCTGATCAACAACAGGGTCTGCCCACAGCCGTGCTATGTTGTCAGATTGAACGATCGCCCTTCTACCAGCCATGTACAGATCTTTTACCTTCATAATAGCCTTCCAACAAGGGGAATCATTCATCTTCCCCTTGACGGACGCCACAGTTTCCTTGCTAAGATACTTAGCTCTTATGATATCCTGCCACAGGCACTTTTTCATCTCAAGCTTCCACCACCACTTTACCAGGAGACAGATATTTTGCCTATGGAGATCTTTCACTCCCAAACCTCCTTTGTCTTTAGATCTACAGATCCTGGACCATCTAACAAGATAATATCGCTTTCTATTTTTTGTAACTTGCCAAAGGAATCTTCTTCTGTGCTTGTCCAGCCTGTCTATAATGGTTTTACACAACAAAGACATGGACATGTAGTAGTAAGCAATGCTAGATATGTTAGCATTTAACAATGTCAGTCTCCCCCCAGAGGAAGCATTGCTCCCCAGACCTGACTCACATCTCTTAATATATTTTGTTTCTAAGAAGTCCCAGTCAACACCCCTCAAAGCTGAATAACTGACCGGGGCCCCAAGATATTTCATCGGAAAATGACCGATCTAACACCCAAAAATGTCAGCATATCCTTCCAGTATGCTATCATCCCCTCCCACACAAAAATTTCACTTTTCTGGTAATTGATTTTCAAACCAGACATGAGTTCGAACATGTATAGTAGCAGTTTCAAATTGAGCGCTTTTTCAGGGTTATGCTCTATACACAACACCGTGTCATCTGCAGACTGCAGAATAGCCACCCCCTTCTCCACCAAATCAGAGGCTAGCCCATCGATCAGGCCATTATTTTGCAACTGTAGCACCATCTTACATAGGCATTCAACAACAATGTTAAACAAGAAAGGCGACACTGGGTCTCCTTGGCGAACCCCTTTATAACTCTGGAAGTAAGCCCCTGAAGTGTTATTCAATTTCACACTCACAGTTCCATTTTGCATGATGTTTTTCATCCAATTGCACCAAGTTTTACCAAACCCCCTAATTTCAAGGCATTTCAACAGAAACTCCCAGTTAACCTTGTCGTAGGCTTTTTCAAAGTCAAGTTTAATGACAATCCCCACTTTTTTCTTCACATGAGTATGATGTAAAATCTCATGCAAAGTTAACACACCATCCATAATTCTATGCTTGATAAAATCATTTTGGTGCTTGCTAAACAGGATGTCAGCATATGGGGCCGCTCTATAGTCAAGCACTTTTGTTATCAGCTTATAAGGGCACCCGAGCAAACAAATGGGTCTAAACTATTGAATTTTATTCGCCCCATTAACCTTAGGGAGCAGCGTGATTATCCCATAGTTCAGTCTATGTACATCCAAAGTCCCTTCGTGCATAGCAGTAAAAAGTCTCATGATATCGGTTTTCACAATGTCCCAACAGTGCTGATAAAACTCTGCTGGTATATTGTCAGGGCCAGGGGCTCTGTTACTATTCATACTAAACAGAGCATGCTTAACCTCCTCCTCTGAGAAAGGCCTGCATAACATCTCATTATCCTCCTCATCCAACTTCTCATCCACTGTCCACATGTTAGGATCTATTTGCAACAAGTTACCAGGTGCAGGTCCAAAGAGATATTTATAGAAATCAGTGGCATGTCTCAAAAGATTATCAGTCCCCTCTATGACAGTTTCTCCTACACAGAGGGAATGGATAGTATTTTTTTATTCCCATTAGCAATCTTCTGGTAATAGGCATTGTTGTTGTCACCTTTAAGCAACCATCTTTCCTTTGACTGTTGCAACAGAAAAAGCTCTTCATTCACCAACATCTCATTCAGCTCCACCAACAGTTCTATTTTCTTACAGAAGATATCTGGGTTTAACACCCCTCTTTCCTCCTCCTCCTCAATCTCAGCTAATTCCTCCTTAATTCTTTGTTTCTTAATTTTCTCATGGACAAATTTGTTTGAGCCCCATCCTTTAAAGAATTTTTTAAACCGTTTTAACTTGATGTTTAAAACATCAATAGGGTCAGTGGCTCTAACATATTGATTCCAGTCGTAAGATTTGAGCCAACTAATTTCAAACCTGAACTCTCTCTGTTGCGGCATTCTAACAACATGATTGTCAGAATACAACAAAAGAGCATTATGATCAGAGATATCTCTAACAATCTTCTTAAGAGCACTCTATCTAGCTTTTCCCAATCACTACTCATGAGCACTCTATCTAGCTTTTCCAAAGTTGGATGGGATTGTCCATTAGTCCAGGTGTACAATCCTCCATTCATGAATATTTCACTCAGGCACATAGAATTTATCACAGAGTTAAACATGTCTGTGTAAATAGAATGATGCCAGTTTTTGTTTTTTTTCTCCTTCATGTGTAAGAATATTAAAGTCCCCTCCAATCAGCAGAGGTGTTTGCACATGAGTGCAAAAATCAGCCAACTCCGTGAGAAACTCATGTTTGTCACAGTCATGGGCTGCCCTATAAACAATACACAGGGTCCACACTTTCTTCACTTTGACATCAAAAACAGGAACCTGGAGAATGAACTTGCCTTTTCTCCAGGCAATAACTTCAAACCTCTCCTTCTTGACCCCACATAAAATCCCACCAGACCTACCAGCAGATGGGACCCAATCCCATTCAAAAGCATTGTAAGGGTCAATCTTCCTAAAATAGCTATCTAGGAAAATTTTCTTATGGGTTTCTTGCAAACAAACAAAATCCATAGAATGATCTTCAATAATATGGGAAAGGCAGGAACTCATTCCCTTTTTTCCTGCCCCCCTACAATTCCAAAAAAGACCAAACATATTTACCCTGGTTTCTTTTTTCTCCCCCCTGGTGGCCCTGGTATGATTGACAGGGCTGCCAGCATTCTTTTTCTTCTGAGCTAACTCAGCATTCTAGCTTCTATTTGAAGGTCTAGAGATGTCCACTTTAATCTTTGGGCTCCTCTTCTTCCTAGACTTTACTAAAACGAATTCTTCCTCCAAATCTTCCTCACCGTCAGCACAATCAAAGCTAAGAGGGGTCTTGTCCCCTTTTCCATTGGTGATGTACATCATTTTCTCCTCCCCAGGAACTTTCAACTCAGAATTAATAGTAGAATTATTATTTCTGGCCCTCTCTAGCTCTCTCAAAATATCAATTGTAGAGAAATTGCTATCAGGAATAAAAACCCCCATCTTAGCAGCTCTAAGCATAAGCTCATTATCAGAAAAGACATCGAATGAGTTGTGATTAGGATTACCTTCAAGGTTCCTGT